>JANJGN010000030.1:1691130-2891130 GCA_026770705.1 Isurus oxyrinchus | reverse complement strand
AAGGTAGATCTCCTGGAGCACCCTGAAGCTGGAAGCTGGATCTCCTAGAATGCTCAGAAGCTGGAAGATGGATCTCCTGGCTCCCTTTTGAGTCTGGATAGTGGATTACCTGGAGGAATAAAGCTGGAAGATGGATCTCCAGGAGCACTCTGAAGCAGGAACTTGGATCTTCTGGAGCACTCTGAAGCTGGAAGTTTGATCTCCAGGAGCACTCTGAAGCTGGAAGATGGATCTCTTGGAGCACTCTGAAGCTGGAAGTTTGATCTCCAGGAGCACTGAGAAGCTGGAAGCTGGATCTGCAGGATCACACTGAAGCTGGTAGGTGGTTCTCCTGGAGCACTCCGAAGCTGGCAGATTGATCTCCTGGAGCACCTTGAAGTTGGATGATGGATCTCCTGGAGCACACTGAAGCTGGAAGGTGGATCTCCTGGAGTATTCCAAAGTTGGCAGATGGATCTCCTGGAGCACTCTCCAGTTGGAAGATGGATCTCATGGAGCACACTGAAGCTGGAAAGTGGATCTTCTGGAGCAGCTGGAAGCTGGAAGGTCGATTTTCTGGAGCACTCTGAAGCTGCAAGGTGGGTCTCCTGGAGCACTCTGAAGTTGGAAGTTGGATCTCCTGGAGCACACTGAAGCTGGAAGGTGGATCCTCTGGAGCAGCTGGAAGCTGGAAGGTGGATCTCCTGGAGCACTTGGAATCTGGAAGCTGTTTCTCCATTAGCACACTGAAGCTGGAAGGTATATCTCCTGGTGTACCCTCAAGTTGGATGATGGATCTCATGGAGCACTCTGCAGCTGGAGGTTGGATCTCCTGGAGCACTCTGAAGCTGGAAGATGATTTCTCCTAGAGCACTTTGAAGCTGGAAGGTGGATCTCCTGGAGCACCCTGAAGCTGGAAGATGGATCTGCTGGAGCATGCTGAAGCTGGAAGATGGATTGCCTGGCACACTCTGAATCTATTATATGGATCTCCAGGAGCAGCCTGAATCTGGAAGGTCGATCTCCTGGAGCACTCTGAAGCTGGAAGGTGGATCTCCAGGAGCAGCCTAACTCTGGAAGATGGATCTCCTGGAGCATGCTGCAGCTGGAAGATGGATTGCCTGGCACACTCTGAATCTATTACATGGATCCCCAGGAGCAGCCTGAACCTGGAAGGTAGATCTCCTGGAGCACTCTGGAGATGGAATGTGGATCTCCTGGAGCACTCTGAAGCTTTAAGGTGGATCTGCTGGAGCGCAAGACAGCTATAAAGAGGATCTCCTGGAGCACTGAAGCTACTAGGTGGATCTCCAGGAGCACTCGAAAACTAGAAGGTGGATCTCCTGGAGCATTCTCAAGCTGTAAGGTGGATCTACTGAGCACTCTGTAGCTGGAAGGCGGATCTCCTGGAGCACTCTGGAGATGGAAGGTGGATCTCCTGCAGCAATCTGAAGCTTTTAGATGGATCTCCTGGAGCACTCTCAAGCTGGAAGTTGGATCTCCAAAAGCACTCTGAAGCAGGAAGATGGATCGCCAGGCAGCACCCAGTAGCTGCAAGATGGATCTCCTGGTGCACTCTGAAGCTGGAAGGTGGATCTCCTGGAGCACCCTGAAGCTGGAAGGTAGATCTCCTGGAGCACCCTGAAGCTGGAAGCTGGATCTCCTAGAATGCTCAGATGGTGGATGATGGATCTCCTGGCTCCCTTTGGAGTCTGGATAGTGGATTACCTGGAGCAATAAAGCTGGAAGATGGATCTCCAGGAGCACTCTGAAGCAGGAAGATGGATCTCCAGGCACACCCTGAAGCTGGAAGTTGGAACTCCAGGAGCACTCTGAAGCTGGAAGGTGGATCGTCTGGAGCACTCTGAAGCTGGAAGATGAATCTCCAGGCTGATCCCTGCAGCTGGAAGTTGGATCTCCTGGAGCACTCTTAAGCTGGAAGGTGGATCGTCTGGAGCAGTCTGAAGCTGGAAGTTTGATCTCCAGGAGCACTCTGAAGCTGGAAGGTGGATCTCCTGGAGCACTCTGAAGCTGGATCTCCAGGAGCACACTGAAGCTGGTAGGTGGTTCTCCTGGAGCACACTGAAGCTGGCAGATTGATCTCCTGGAGCACCCTCAAGTTGGATGATGGATCTCTGGGAGCACACTGAAGCTGGAGGATGGATCTCCTGGAGCGCACTGATGCTGGAAGGTCGATCTCCTGGAGCAATCCAAATTTGGCAGATGGATCTCCTGGAGCAGTCTCAAGTTGGAAGATAGATCTCCGGGAGCACACTGAAGCTGGAAGGTGGATCCTCTGGAGCAGCCGGAAGCTGGAAGGTGGATCTTCTTGAGCACTCTGAAGCTGCAATGTGGGTCTCCTGGAGCACTCCGAAGCTGGAAGTTGGATTTCCTGGAGCACTTGGAATCTGGAAGCTGTTTCTCCAGTAGAACACTGAAACTGGAAGGTGTATCTCCTGGAGCACACTCAAGTTGGATGATGGATCTCCTGGAGCACTCTGAAGCTTTAAGGTGCATCTCCTGGAGCATAAGGCAGCTGAAAAGTGGATCTCCTGGAGCACTGAAGCTGGTAGATGGATCACCAGGAGCACTCTTAAATGAGAATGTGGATCTCCTGGAGCACTCTGAAGCTGGAAGGTGGATCTTCTGGAGCAATCTGAAGCTGGATGATGGATCTCCAGGAGCACCCTGAAGCTGGAAGTTGTATCTCCAGGAGTACTCTGAAGCTGGAGGATGGATCTCCTGGAGCACTCTGAAGCTGGAAGATGGATCTCCTGGAGCACTCAGAAGCTGGATTCTGGATCTCCAGTCTGCATGCTGAAGCTGGAAGCTGGATCTCATAGATTGCTTGGAAGCTGGAAGATGGATCTTCTCGAGCACTCAGAAGCTGGATTCTGGATCTCCAGTCTGCATCCTGAAGCTGGAAGCAGGATCTCATAGATTGCTTGGAAGCTGGAAGATGGATCTCCTGGCTCCCTTGGAAGCTGGAAGATGGATCTCCTGGAGCACTCTGAAGCAGGAAGATGGATCTCTAGACTGCACCCTGAAGCTGGATGTTGTATCTCCTGGAGCACTCTTAAGCTGGAAGGTGGATCATCTGGTGCACTCTGAAGCTGGACGTTTGATCTCCAGGAGCACTCTGAAGCTGGAAGATGGATCTCCTGGAGCACTCTGAAGCTGGACATTTGATCTCCAGGAGCACAATGAAGCTGGAAGGTGGATCTCCTGGAGGACTCCAAAGTTGGCAGTTGGATCTCCTGGAGCACTCTCAAGTTGGAAGATGGATCTCCAGGAGCGCTCTGAAGCAGGAAGATGGATCTCCAGGCACACCCTGAAGCAGGAAGTTGGAACTCCTGGAGCACCCGTAAGCTGGAAGGTGGATCGTCTGGAGCACTCTGAAGCTGGAAGTTTGATCTCCAGGAGCACTCTGAAGCTGGAAGATGGATCTCCTGGAGCACTCTGAAGCTGAAAGTTTGATGTCCAGTAGCACTGAGAAGCTGGAAGCTGGATCTCCAGGAGCACACTGAAGCTGGTAGGTGGTTCTCCTGGAGCACTACGAAGCTGGCAGATTGATCTCCTGGAGCACCTTAAAGTTGGATGATGGATCTCCTGGAGCACACTGAAGCTGGAAGGTGGATCTCCTGGAGGACTCCAAAGTTGGCAGATGGATCTCCTGGAGCACTCTCAAGTTGGAAGATGGATCTCATGGAGCACTCTGAAGCAGGAAGGTGGTTTCTCCTAGAAGCACTTTGAAGCTGGAAGATGGATCTCCTGGAGCACCCTGAAGCTGGAAGATGGATCTCCTGGAGCACTCTAAAGCTGGAAGATGGATCTCCTGGAGCATTCTTGAGGTGGTGCACAAGGCATCTGAAAAGTAGATGTCCTGGAGCACCCTGAAGCTGGAATATGGATCTCCGGCAGCACCCTGAAGCTGGAAGTTGGATCTCCAGGCTGCACCCTGAAGCTGCAAAATCGATCTCCTGGAGCACTCTGAAATTGGAACGTGGATCTTCTGGAGCACTCTGAAGCTGCAAGATGGATCTCCAGGAGCACTCTGAACCTGGAAGATGGTTCTCTGGGAGCACTATTAATCTAGAAGGTGGATATCCTGAAGCACTCTTAAGCTGGAAGATGGATCTCCTGGGGCACTCTGAAGCTGGAAGGCAGAACTCCAGGAGCATTGTAACGCTGGAAGATGCATTTCCTGGAGCACTCTGAAGCAGGAAGATGTATCTGTTGGCTCCAACCTGAAGCTGGACGTTGGATCTCCTGAAGCACTCTGAAGCTGGAAGTTGAATCTCCTGGAGCACTTGGAAAATGAAAAGTTGATCTCTTGGAGTACTTGGAAGCTGGACAGTGGATCTACAGGAGCAAGCTGAATCTGGAAGGTGGATCTTCTGGAACACTCTGAAGCTGGAAGGTGGATCTCCTGGAGCACCCTCAAGTTGGATGATGGATCTCCTGGAGCACTCTGCAGCTGGAAGTTGGATCTCCTGGAGCACCCTGAAGCTGGAAGATGGATCTCCTGGTGTACACTGAAGCTGGAAAATGGATCTCCTAGAATGCTCAGAAGCTGGAAGATGGATCTCCTGGCCCCCTTGGAGTTTGGATAGTGGATTACCTCGAGCAATAAAGCTGGAAGATGGATCTCCAGGAGGACATTGAAGCAGGAAGATGGATCTCCAGGCACACCCTGAAGCTGGAAGTTGAACTCCTGGAGCACTCGTAAGCTGGAAGATGGATCGTCTGGAGCACTCTGAAGCTGGAAGTTTGATCTCCAGGAGCACTCTGAAGCTGGAAGATGGATCTCCTGGAGCACTCTGAAGCTGGAAGTTTGATGTCCAGGAGCACTGAGAAGCTGGAAGCTAGATCTCCAGGAGCACACTGAAGCTGGTAGGTGGTTCTCCTGGAGCACTCTGAAGCTGGCAGATTGATCTCCTGGAGCACCTTGAAGTTGGATGATGGATCTCCTGGAGCACACTGAAACTGGAATGTGGATCTCCTGGAGGACTCCAAAGTTGGCAGATGGATCTCCTGGAGCACTCTCCAGTTGGAAGATGGATCTCATGGAGCATTCTGAAGCTGGAAGATGGATCTTCTGGAGCAGCCAGAAGCTGGAAGGTCGATTTTCTGGAGCACTCTGAAGCTGCAAGGTAGGTATCCTGGAGCACTCTGAAGCTGGAAGTTGGATCTCCTGGAGCACTTGGAATCTGGAAGCTGTTTCTCCAGTAGCACACTGAAGCTGGAAGGTGTAACTCCTGGAGCACCCTTAAGTTGGATGATAGTTCTCCTGGTGCACTCTGCAGCTGGAAATTGGATCTCCTGGAGCACTTTGAAGCTGGAAGATGGTTTCTCCTAGAGCACTTTGAAGCTGGAAGATGGATCTCCTGGAGCACCCTGAAGCTGGAAGATGGATCTCCTGGAGCACTCTGAAGCTGGAAGATGGATCTCCTGGAGCATTCTTGAGATGGAGCACAAGGCATCTGAAAAGTGGATCTCCTGGAGCACCCTGAAGCTGGAATATGGATCTCTGGGAGCACCCTGAAGCTGGAAGTTGGATCTCCAGGAGCACTCTGAAGCTGCAAGATGGATCTCCAGGAGCATTCTGAAGCTGGAAGATGGATCTCCAGGAGCACTCTGAAGCAGGAAGATGGACCGCCAGGCTGCACCCTGAAGCTGCATGATGGATCTCCTGGAGCACTCTGAAACTGGAAGGTGGATCTTCTGGAGCACTCTGAAGCTGCAAGATGGATCTCCAGGAGCACTCTGAACCTGGAAGATGGATCTCTGGGAGCACTATTAATCTAGAAGGTGGATATCCTGAAGCACTCTTAAGCTGGAAGATGGATCTCCTGGGGCACTCTGAAGCTGGAAGGTGGAACTCCAGGAGCATTGTAACGCTGGAAGATGCATTTCCTGGAGCACTCTGAAGCAGGAAGATGTATCTCTTGGCTCCAAACTGAAGCTGGAAGTTGGATCTCCTGAAACACTCTGAAGCTGGAAGTTGAATCTCCTGGAGCACTTAGAAAATGAAAAGTTGATTTCTTGGAGTACTTGGAAGCTGGACAGTGGATCTACAGGAGCAAGCTGAATCTGCAAGGTGGATCTTCTGGAGCACTCTGAAGCTGGAAGATGGATCTCCTGGAGCACCCTCAAGTTGGATGATGGATCTCCTGGAGCACTCTGCAGCTGGAAGTTGGATCTCCTGGAGCACTATTAAGCTGGGAGATGGATCTTCTGGTGTACACTAAAGCTGGAAAATGGATCTCCTTGAGCACTCTGAAGCTTGAATGTGGATCTCCTGGTGCACAAGGCGTCTGAAAAGATGATCTCCTTGAGCACTGAAGCTGGAAGGTGGATCTCCAGGAGCCCTCTAAAACTGGATGTTTGATCTCCTGGAGCACTCTAAAACTGGAAGTTTGATTTCATGGAGCACTCTGAAGCTGGAAGGTGGATCTCCTCGAGCACCCTCAAGCTGGAAGGTGGATTTCCAGGCTGCACCCTGAAGCTGGAAGTTGGATCTCCTAGAGCACTCTGAAGCTGGAAGGTGGATCTACTGGAGCACTCTGAAGCTGGTAGTTGGATCTCCTGGAGCACTTGGAAGCTGGAAGCTGGAACTCCAGGTTGCACCCTGAAGCTGCAAATTGTATCTCCTGGAGCACTCTGAAGCTGGAATGTGGAACTCCTGGAGAACACTGAATCTGGAAAGTGGATCAACCTGGAGCACTCTATAGCTGGAATATGGATCCCGTAGATCACACTGAAGTTGGAAGGTGGATCTCCTGGGGCACTCTTAAGCTGGAAGGTTGATCGTCTGGAGAACTCTGAAGCTGGATGTTTGATCTCCAGGAGCACTCTGAAGCTGGAAGATAGATCTCCTGGAGCACTCTGAATCTGTAAGTTTGATCTCCAGGAGCACTCTGAAGCTGGAAGGTGGATCTCTGGAGCACTGAGAAGCTGGAAGCTGGATCTCCAGGAGCACACTGAAGCTGGTAGGTGGTTCTCCTGGAGCACTCTGAAGCTGGAAGATTGATCTCCTGGAGCATCCTGAAGTTGGATGATGGATCTCCTGGAGCACACTGAACCTGGAATGTGGATCTCCTGTAGCACTCCAAAGTTGGCAGATGGATCTCCTGGAGCACTCTGAAGTTGGAAGATGGATCTCATGGAGCACACTGAAGCTGGAAGGTGGATCCTCTGGAGCAGCTGGAAGCTGGAAGGTGGATCTTCTGGAGCACTCTGAAGCTGGAAGTTGGATCTCCTGGAGCACTTGGAATCTGGAAGCTGTTTCTCCATTAGCACACTGAAGCTGGAAGGTGTATCTCCTGGTGTACCCTCAAGTTGGATGATGGATCTCCTGGAGCACTCTGCAGCTGGAGGTTGGATCTCCTGGAGCACTCTGAAGCTGGAAGATGGTTTCTCCTAGAGCAGTTTGAAGCTGGAAGGTGGATCTCCTGGAGCACCCTGAAGCTGGAAGATGGATCTCCTGGAGCATGCTGAAGCTGGAAGATGGATTGCCTGGCACACTCTGAATCTATTATATGGATCTCCAGGAGCAGCCTGAATCTGGAAGGTCGATCTCCTGGAGCACTCTGAAGCTGGAAGGTGGATCTCCAGGAGCAGCCTAACTCTGGAAGATGGATCTCCTGGAGCACTCTGGAGATGGAATGTGGATCTCCTGGAGCACTCTGAAGCTTTAAGGTGGATCTCCTGGAGCGCAAGGCAGCTGGAAAGTGGATCTCCTGGAGCACTGAAGCTGGTAGATGGATTTCCAGGAGCACTCTCAAGCTGGAAGTTGGATCTCCAAAAGCACTCTGAAGCAGGAAGATGGATCACCAGGCGGCACCCAGAAGCTGCAAGATGGATCTCCTGGAGCACTCTGTAGCTGGAAGGTGGATCTCCTGGAGCACCCTGAAGCTGGAAGGTGGATCTCCTGGAGCCACTGAAGCTGGAAGCTGGATCGCCTAGTATGCTCAGAAGCTGGAAGATGTATCTCCTGGCTCCGTTGGAATCTGGATAGTGGATTACCTGGAGCAATAAAGCTGGAAGATGAATCTCCAGGAGCACTCAGAAGCAGGAAGATGGATCTCAGGCACACCCTGAAGCTGGAAGTTGGATCTCCTGGAGCACCTGTAAGCTGGAAGGTGGATCGTCTGGAGCACTCTGAAGCTGGAAGTTTGATCTCCAGGAGCACTCTGAAGCTGGAAGATGGATCCTCTGGAGCAGCTGGAAGCTGGAGGGTGGATCCTCTGGAGCAGCTGGAAGCTGGAAGGTGGATCTCCTGGAGCACTTGGAATCTGGAAGCTGTTTCTCCATTAGCACACTGAAGCTGGAAGGTGTATCTCCTGGTGTACCCTCAAGTTGGATGATGGATCTCATGGAGCACTCTGCAGCTGGAGGTTGGATCTCCTGGAGCACTCTGAAGCTGGAAGATGGTTTCTCCTAGAGCACTTTGAAGCTGGAAGGTGGACCCCTGGAGCACACTGAAGCTGGAAGATGGATCTCCTGGAGCATGCTGAAGCTGGAAGATGGATTGCCTGGCACACTCTGAATGTATTATATGGATCTCCAGGAGCAGCCTGAATCTGGAAGGTAGATCTCCTGGAGCACTCTGAAGCTGGAAGGTGGATCTCCAGGAGCAGCCTAACTCTGGAAGATGGATCTCCTGGAGCATGCTGAAGCTGGAAGATGGATTGCCTGGCACACTCTGAATCTATTATATGGATCTCCAGGAGCAGCCTGAATCTGGAACATAGATCTCCTGGAGCACTCTGGAGATGGAATGTGGATCTCCTGGAGCACTCTGAAGCTTTAAGGTGGATCTCCTGGAGCGCAAGGCAGCTACAAAGAGGATCTCCTGGAGCACTGAAGCTACTAGATGGATCTCCTGGAGCACTCTAAAACTAGAAGGTGGATCTCCTGGAGAATTCTCAAGCTGTAAGGTGGATTTCCTGAGCACTCTGTAGCTGGAAGGCGGACCTCCTGGAGCACTCTGGAGATGGAAGGTGGATCTCCTGCAGCACTCTGAAGCTTTTAGATGGATCTCCTGGAGCACTCTCATGCTGGAAGTTGGATCTCCAAAAGCACTCTGAAGCAGGAAGATGGATCGCCAGGCGGCACCCAGAAGCTGCAAGATGGATCTCCTGGTGCACTCTGAAGCTGGAAGGTGGATCTCCTGGAGCATCCTGAAGCTGGAAGGTAGATCTCCTGGAGCACCCTGAAGCTGGAAGCTGGATCTCCTAGAATGCTCAGAAGCTGGAAGATGGATCTCCTGGCTCCCTTTTGAGTCTGGATAGTGGATTACCTGGAGGAATAAAGCTGGAAGATGGATCTCCAGGAGCACTCTGAAGCAGGAACTTGGATCTTCTGGAGCACTCTGAAGCTGGAAGTTTGATCTCCAGGAGCACTCTGAAGCTGGAAGATGGATCTCTTGGAGCACTCTGAAGCTGGAAGTTTGATCTCCAGGAGCACTGAGAAGCTGGAAGCTGGATCTGCAGGATCACACTGAAGCTGGTAGGTGGTTCTCCTGGAGCACTCCGAAGCTGGCAGATTGATCTCCTGGAGCACCTTGAAGTTGGATGATGGATCTCCTGGAGCACACTGAAGCTGGAAGGTGGATCTCCTGGAGTATTCCAAAGTTGGCAGATGGATCTCCTGGAGCACTCTCCAGTTGGAAGATGGATCTCATGGAGCACACTGAAGCTGGAAAGTGGATCTTCTGGAGCAGCTGGAAGCTGGAAGGTCGATTTTCTGGAGCACTCTGAAGCTGCAAGGTGGGTCTCCTGGAGCACTCTGAAGTTGGAAGTTGGATCTCCTGGAGCACACTGAAGCTGGAAGGTGGATCCTCTGGAGCAGCTGGAAGCTGGAAGGTGGATCTCCTGGAGCACTTGGAATCTGGAAGCTGTTTCTCCATTAGCACACTGAAGCTGGAAGGTATATCTCCTGGTGTACCCTCAAGTTGGATGATGGATCTCATGGAGCACTCTGCAGCTGGAGGTTGGATCTCCTGGAGCACTCTGAAGCTGGAAGATGATTTCTCCTAGAGCACTTTGAAGCTGGAAGGTGGATCTCCTGGAGCACCCTGAAGCTGGAAGATGGATCTGCTGGAGCATGCTGAAGCTGGAAGATGGATTGCCTGGCACACTCTGAATCTATTATATGGATCTCCAGGAGCAGCCTGAATCTGGAAGGTCGATCTCCTGGAGCACTCTGAAGCTGGAAGGTGGATCTCCAGGAGCAGCCTAACTCTGGAAGATGGATCTCCTGGAGCATGCTGCAGCTGGAAGATGGATTGCCTGGCACACTCTGAATCTATTACATGGATCCCCAGGAGCAGCCTGAACCTGGAAGGTAGATCTCCTGGAGCACTCTGGAGATGGAATGTGGATCTCCTGGAGCACTCTGAAGCTTTAAGGTGGATCTGCTGGAGCGCAAGACAGCTATAAAGAGGATCTCCTGGAGCACTGAAGCTACTAGGTGGATCTCCAGGAGCACTCGAAAACTAGAAGGTGGATCTCCTGGAGCATTCTCAAGCTGTAAGGTGGATCTACTGAGCACTCTGTAGCTGGAAGGCGGATCTCCTGGAGCACTCTGGAGATGGAAGGTGGATCTCCTGCAGCAATCTGAAGCTTTTAGATGGATCTCCTGGAGCACTCTCAAGCTGGAAGTTGGATCTCCAAAAGCACTCTGAAGCAGGAAGATGGATCGCCAGGCAGCACCCAGTAGCTGCAAGATGGATCTCCTGGTGCACTCTGAAGCTGGAAGGTGGATCTCCTGGAGCACCCTGAAGCTGGAAGGTAGATCTCCTGGAGCACCCTGAAGCTGGAAGCTGGATCTCCTAGAATGCTCAGATGGTGGATGATGGATCTCCTGGCTCCCTTTGGAGTCTGGATAGTGGATTACCTGGAGCAATAAAGCTGGAAGATGGATCTCCAGGAGCACTCTGAAGCAGGAAGATGGATCTCCAGGCACACCCTGAAGCTGGAAGTTGGAACTCCAGGAGCACTCTGAAGCTGGAAGGTGGATCGTCTGGAGCACTCTGAAGCTGGAAGTTTGATCTCCAGGAGCACTCTGAAGCTGGAAGATGGATCTCCTGGAGCACTCTGAAGCTGGTAGGTGGTTCTCCTGGAGCACTCCGAAGCTGGCAGATTGATCTCCTGGAGCACAATGAAGCTGGAAGGTGGATCTCCTGGAGGACTCCAAAGTTGGCAGATGGATCTCCTGGAGCACCCTCAAGTTGGAAGATGGATCTCATGGAGCACTCTGAAGCAGGAAGGTGGTTTCTCCTAGAGCACTTTGAAGCTGGAAGATGGATCTCCTGGAGCACCCTGAAGCTGGAAGATGGATCTCCTGGAGCACTCTGAAGCTGGAAGATGGATCTCCTGGAGCATTCTTGAGATGGAGCACAAGGCATCTGAAAAGTGGATCTCCTGGAGCACCCTGAAGCTGGAATATGGATCTCCGGGAGCACCCTGAAGCTGGAAGTTGGATCTCCAGGAGAACTCTGAAGCTGGAATTTGGATCTACATGAGCACTCTGAAGCAGGAAGATGGATCTCCATGAGCACTCTGAAGCAGGAAGATGGATCGCCAGGCTGCACCCTGAAGCTGCAAGATGGTTCTCCAGGAGCACTCTGAAACTGGAAGGTGGATATTCTGGAGCACTCTGAAGCTGCAAGATGGATCTCCAGGAGCACTCTGAACCTGGAAGATGGATCTCTTGGGAGCACTATTAATCTAGAAGGTGGATATCTTAAAGCACTCTTAAGCTGGAAGATGGATCTCCTGGGGCACTCTGAAGCTGGAAGGTGGAACTCCAGGAGCATTGTAACGCTGGAAGATGGATTTCCTGGAGCACTCTGAAGCAGGAAGGTGTATCTCTTGGCTCCAACCTGAAGCTGGAAGTTGGATCTCCTGAAGCACTCTGAAGCTGGTTGTTGAATCTCCTGGAGCACTAGGAAAATGAAAAGTTGATCTCTTGGAGTACTTGGAAGCTGGACAGTGGTTCTACAGGAGCAAGCTGAATCTGGAAGGTGGATCTTCTGGAGCACTCTGAATCTGGAAGGTGGATCTCCTGCAGCACCCTCAAGTTGGATGATGGATCTCCTGGAGCACACTGCAGCTGGAAGTTGGATCTCCTGGAGCACCCTGAAGCAGGAAGATGGATCTTCTGGTGTACACTGAAGCTGGAAAATGGATCTCCTAGAATGCTCAGAAGCTGGAAGATGGATCTCCTGGCTCCCTTGGAGTCTGGATAGTGGATTACCTGGAGCAATAAAGCTGGAAGATGGATCTCCAGGAGCACTCTGAAGCAGGAAGATGGATCTCCAGGCAATCCCTGAAGCTGGAAGTTGGAACTCCTGGAGCACTCGTAAGCTGGAAGGTGGATCATCTGGAGCACTCTGAAGCTGGAAGTTTGATGTCCAGGAGCACTGAGAAGCTGGAAGCTGGATCTCCAGGAGCACACTGAAGCTGGTAGGTGGTTCTCCTGGAGCACTCTGAAGCTGGAAGATTGATCTCCTGGAGCATCCTGAAGTTGGATGATGGATCTCCTGGAGCACACTGAAGCTGGAATATGGATCTCCTGGAGCACTCCAAAGTTGGCAGATGGATCTCCTGGAGCACTCTGAAGTTGGAAGATGGATCTCCTGGAGCACACTGAAGCTGGAAGGTGGATCCTCTGGAGCAGCTGGAAGCTGGAAGGTGGATCTTCTGGAGCACTCTGAAGCTGGAAGTTGGATCTCCTGGAGCACTTGGAATCTGGAAGCTGTTTCTCCATTAGCACACTGAAGCTGGAAGGTGTATCTCCTGGTGTACCCTCAAGTTGGATGATGGATCTCCTGGAGCACTCTGCAACTGGAGGTTGGATCTCCTGGAGCACTCTGAAGCTGGAAGATTGTTTCTCCTAGAGCACTTTGAAGCTTTTAGATGGATCTCCTGGAGCACCCTGAAGCTGGAAGATGGATCTCCTGGAGCATGCTGAAGCTGGAAGATGGATTGCCTGGCACACTCTGAATCTATTATATGGATCTCCTGGAGCAGCCTGAATCTGGAAGGTAGATCTCCTGGAGCACTCTGAAGCTGGAAGGTGGATCTCCAGGAGCAGCCTAACTCTGGAAGATGGATCTCCTGGAGCACTCTGGAGATGGGATGTGGATCTCCTGGAGCACTCTGAAGCTTTAAGGTGGATTTCCTGGAGCGCAAGGCAGCTGGAAAGTGGATCTCCTGGAGCACTGAAGCTGGTAGATGGATCTCCAGGAGCACTCTAAAACTAGAAGGTGGATCTCCTGGAGCATTGTCAAGCTGTAAGGTGGATCTCCTGAGCACTCTGAAGCTGGAAGGTGGATCTCCTGGAGCACTCTGGAGATGGAAGGTGGATCTCCTGCAGCACTCTGAAGCTTTTAGATGGATCTCCTGGAGCACTCTCAAGCTGGAAGTTGGGTCTCCAAAAACACTCTGAAGCAGGATGATGGATCACCAGTCGGCACCCAGAAGCTGCAAGATGGATCTCCTGGAGCACTCTCAAGCTGGAAGGTGGATCTCCAGGAGCAGCCTGAAGCTGGAAGGTGGATCTCCGGGAGCACCCTGAAGCTGGAAGGTGGATCTCCTAGAATGCTCAGAAGCTGGAAGCTGGATCTCCTGGCTCCCTTGGAGTATGGATAGTGGATTACCTGGAGCAATAAAGCTGGAAGTTGGATCTCCAGGAGCACTCTGAAGCAGGAAGATGGATCTCCTGGAGCACTGAGAAGCTGGAAGCTGGATCTCCAGGAGCACACTGAAGCTTGTAGGTGGTTCTCCTAGAGCACTCTGAAGCTGGAGGATTGATCTCCAGGAGCATCCTGAAGTTGGATGATGGATCTCCTGGAGTACACTGAAGCTGGAATGTGGATCTCCTGGAGCACTCCAAAGTTGGCAGATGGATCTCCTGGAGCACTCTGAAGTTGGAAGATGGATCTCCTGGAGCACCCTGAAGCTGGAAGGTGGATCCTCTGGAGCAGCTGGAAGCTGGAAGGTGGATCTTCTGGAGCACTCTGAAGCTGGAAGTTGGATCTCCTGGAGCACTTGGAATCTGGAAGCTGTTTCTCCATTAGCACACTGAAGCTGGAAGGTGTATCTCCTGGTGTACCCTCAAGTTGGATGATGGATCTCCTGGAGCACTCTGCAGCTGGAGGTTGGATCTCCTGGAGCACTCTGAAGCTGGAAGATGGTTTCTCCTAGAGCACTTTGAAGCTGGAAGATGGATCGCCTGGAGCACCCTGAAGCTGGAAGATGGATCTCCTGGAGCATGCTGAAGCTGGAAGATGGATTGCCTGGCACACTCTGAATCTATTATATGGATCTCCAGGAGCAGCCTGAATCTGGAAGGTCGATCTCCTGGAGCACTCTGAAGCTGGAAGGTGGATCTCCAGGAGCAGCCTAACTCTGGAAGATGGATCTCCCGGAGCACTCTGGAGATGGAATGTGGATCTCCTGGAGCACTCTGAAGCTTTAAGGTGGATCTCCTGGAGCACATGGCAGCTGGAAAGTGGATCTCCCGGAGCACTGAAGCTGGTAGATGGATCCCAAGGGGCACTCTAAAACTAGAAGTTGGATCTCCTGGAGCATTGTCAAGCTGTAAGGTGGATCTCCTGAGCACTCTGAAGCTGGAAGGTGGATCTCCTGGAGCACTCTGGAGATGGAAGGTGGATCTCCTGCAGCACTCTGAAGCTTTTAGATGGATCTCCTGGAGCACTCTCAAGCTGGAGGTTGGGTCTCCAAAAACACTCTGAAGCAGGATGATGGATCACCAGTCGGCACCCAGAAGCTTTTAGATGGATCTCCTGGAGCACTCTCTAGCTGGAAGTTGGATCTCCAGGAGCACCCTGAGGCTGGAAGGTGGATCTCCGGGAGCACCCTGAAGCTGGAAGCTGGATCTCCTAGAATGCTCAGAAGCTGGAAGCTGGATCTCCTGGCTCCCTTGGAGTCTGGATAGTGGATTACCTGGAGCAATAAAGCTGGAAGTTGGATCTCCAGGAGCACTCTGAAGCAGGAAGATGGATCTCCTGGAGCTCTGAGAAGCTAGCAGCTGGATCTCCAGGAGCACACTGAAGCTTGTAGGTGGTTCTCCTAGAGCACTCTGAAGCTGGAAGATGGATCGCCTGGAGCACCCTGAAGCTGGAAGATGGATCTCCTGGAGCATGCTGAAGCTGGAAGATGGATTGCCTGGCACACTCTGAATCTATTATATGGATCTCCAGGAGCAGCCTGAATCTGGAAGGTCGATCTCCTGGAGCACTCTGAAGCTGGAAGGTGGATCTCCAGGAGCAGCCTAACTCTGGAAGATGGATCTCCTGGAGCACTCTGGAGATGGAATGTGGATCTCCTGGAGCTCTCTGAAGCTTTAAGGTGGACCTCCTGGAGCACATGGCAGCTGGAAAGTGGATCTCCCGGAGCACTGAAGCTGGTAGATGGATCTCCAGGAGCACTCTAAAACTAGAAGGTGGATCTCCTGGAGCATTGTCAAGCTGTAAGGTGGATCTCCTGAGCACTCTGAAGCTGGAAGGTGGATCTCCTGGAGCACTCTGGAGATGGAAGGTGGATCTCCTGCAGCACTCTGAAGCTTTTAGATGGTTCTCCTGGAGCACTCTCAAGCTGTAAGTTGGATCTCCAAAAGCACTCTGAAGCAGGAAGATGGATCGCCAGGCGGCACTCAGAAGCTGCAAGATGGATCTCCTGGAGCACTCTGAAGCTGGAAGGTGGATCTCCTGGAGCACCCTGAAGCTGGAAGGTGGATCTCCTGGAGCACACTGAAGCTGGAAGCTGGATCTCCTAGAATGCTCAGAAGCTGGAAGATGGATCTCCTGGATCCCTTGGAGTCTGGATATTGGATTACCTGGAGCAATAAAGCTGGAATTTGGATCTCCAGGAGCACTCTGAAGCAGGAAGATGGATCTCCTGGAGAACTGAGAAGCTGGAAGCTGGATCTCCAGGGGCACACTGAAGCTGGTAGGTGGTTCTCCTGGTGCACACTGAAGCTGGAAGATTGATCTCCTGGAGCACACTGAAGCTGGTAGGTGGTTCTCCGGGAGCACTCTGAAGCTGGCAGATTGATCTCCTGGAGCATCCTGAAGTTGGATGATGGATATCCTGGAGCACACTGAAGCTGGAATGTGGATCTCCTGGAGCACTCTGAAGCTGGACGATGGTTTCTCCTAGAGCACTTTGAAGCTGGAAGGTGGATCTCCTGGAGCACCCTGAAGCTGGAAGATGGATCTCCTGGAGCATGCTGAAGCTGGAAGATGGATTTCCTGGCACACTCTGAATCTATTATATGGATCTCCAGGAGCAGCCTGAATCTGGAAGGTCGATCTCCTGGAGCACTCTGAAGCTGGAAGGTGGATCTCCAGGAGCAGCCTAACTCTGGAAGATGGATCTCCCGGAGCACTCTGGAGATGGAATGTGGATCTCCTGGAGCACTCTGAAGCTTTAAGGTGGATCTCCTGGAGCACATGGCAGCTGGAAAGTGGATCTCCCGGAGCACTGAAGCTGGTAGATGGATCCCAAGGGGCACTCTAAAACTAGAAGTTGGATCTCCTGGAGCATTGTCAAGCTGTAAGGTGGATCTCCTGAGCACTCTGAAGCTGGAAGGTGGATCTCCTGGAGCACTCTGGAGATTGAAGGTGGATCTCCTGCAGCACTCTGAAGCTTTTAGATGGATCTCCTGGAGCACTCTCAAGCTGGAGGTTGGGTCTCCAAAAACACTCTGAAGCAGGATGATGGATCACCAGTCGGCACCCAGAAGCTTTTAGATGGATCTCCTGGAGCACTCTCTAGCTGGAAGTTGGATCTCCAGGAGCACCCTGAAGCTGGAAGGTGGATCTCCGGGAGCACCCTGAAGCTGGAAGCTGGATCTCCTAGAATGCTCAGAAGCTGGAAGCTGGATCTCCTGGCTCCCTTGGAGTCTGGATAGTGGATTACCTGGAGCAATAAAGCTGGAAGTTGGATCTCCAGGAGCACTCTGAAGCAGGAAGATGGATCTCCTGGAGCACTGAGAAGCTGGAAGCTGGATCTCCAGGAGCACACTGAAGCTTGTAGGTGGTTCTCCTAGAGCACTCTGAAGCTGGAAGATGGATCGCCTGGAGCACCCTGAAGCTGGAAGATGGATCTCCTGGAGCATGCTGAAGCTGGAAGATGGATTGCCTGGCACACTCTGAATCTATTATATGGATCTCCAGGAGCAGCCTGAATCTGGAAGGTCGATCTCCTGGAGCACTCTGAAGCTGGAAGGTGGATCTCCAGGAGCAGCCTAACTCTGGAAGATGGATCTCCCGGAGCACTCTGGAGATGGAATGTGGATCTCCTGGAGCACTCTGAAGCTTTAAGGTGGACCTCCTGGAGCACATGGCAGCTGGAAAGTGGATCTCCCGGAGAACTGAAGCTGGTAGATGGATCTCCAGGGGCACTCTAAAACTAGAAGGTGGATCTCCTGGAGCATTGTCAAGCTGTAAGGTGGATCTCCTGAGCACTCTGAAGCTGGAAGGTGGATCTCCTGGAGCACTCTGGAGATGGAAGGTGGATCTCCTGCAGCACTCTGAAGCTTTTAGATGGTTCTCCTGGAGCACTCTCAAGCTGTAAGTTGGATCTCCAAAAGCACTCTGAAGCAGGAAGATGGATCGCCAGGCGGCACTCAGAAGCTGCAAGATGGATCTCCTGGAGCACTCTGAAGCTGGAAGGTGGATCTCCTGGAGCACCCTGAAGCTGGAAGCTGGATCTCCTGGAGCACACTGAAGCTGGAAGCTGGATCTCCTAGAATGCTCAGAAGCTGGAAGATGGATCTCCTGGATCCCTTGGAGTCTGGATATTGGATTACCTGGAGCAATAAAGCTGGAATTTGGATCTCCAGGAGCACTCTGAAGCAGGAAGATGGATCTCCAGGAGAACTGAGAAGCTGGAAGCTGGATTTCCAGGGGCACACTGAAGCTGGTAGGTGGTTCTCCTGGTGCACACTGAAGCTGGAAGATTGATCTCCTGGAGCACACTGAAGCTGGTAGGTGGTTCTCCGGGAGCACTCTGAAGCTGGCAGATTGATCTCCTGGAGCATCCTGAAGTTGGATGATGGATATCCTGGAGCACACTGAAGCTGGAATGTGGACCTCCTGGAGCACTCCAAAGTTGGCAGATGGGTCTCCTGGACCACTGTGAAGTTGGAAGATGGATCTCCTGGAGCACTCTGAAGCTGCAAGGTGGATCTACTGGAGCACTCTGAAACTGGAAGTTGGATCTCCTGGAGCAGTTGTAAGCTGGAATTTGCAACTCCTGGCTGCACCCTGTAGCTGCAAATTGTATCTCCTGGAGCACTCTGAAGCTGGAATGTGGTACTCCTGGAGCACTCTGGAGATGGAAGGTGGATCTCCTGCAGCAATCTGAAGCTTTTAGATGGATCTCCTGGATCCCTTGGAGTCTGGATAGTGGATTACCTGGAGCATTAAAGCTGGAAGTTGGATCTCCTGGAGCACTCTGAAGCAGGAAGATGGATCTCCTGGAGCACTGAGAAGCTGGAAGCTGGATCTCCTGGAGCACACTGAAGCTTGTAGGTGGTATTCCGAGAGCACTCTGAAGCTGGAAGATTGATCTCCAGGAGCATCCTGAAGTTGGATGATGGATCTCCTGGAGTACACTGAAGCTGGAATGTGGATCTCCTGGAGCACTCCAAAGTTGGCAGATGGATCTCCTGGAGCACTCTGAATTTGGATGATGGATCTCCTGGAGCACTCTGCAGCTGGAAGTTGGATCTCCTGGAGCACTCTGAAGCTGGAAGATGGTTTCTCCTAGAGCACTTTGAAGCTGGAAGATGGATCGCCTGGAGCACCCTTAAGCTGGAAGATGGATCTCCTGGAGCATGCTGAAGCTGGAAGATGGATTTCCTGGCACACTCTGAATCTATTATATGGATCTCCAGGAGCAGCCTGAATCTGGAAGGTCGATCTCCTGGAGCACTCTGAAGCTGGAAGGTGGATCTCCAGGAGCAGCCTAACTCTGGAAGATGGATCTCCCGGAGCACTCTGGAGATGGAATGTGGATCTCCTGGAGCACTCTGAAGCTTTAAGGTGGATCTCCTGGAGCACAAGGCAGCTGGAAAGTGGATCTCCTGGAGCACTGAAGCTGGTACATGGATCTCCAGGAGCACTCTAAAACTAGAAGATGGATCTCCTGGAGCATTGTCAAGCTGTAAGGTGGATCTCCTGAGCACTCTGAAGCTGGAAGGTAGATCTCCTGGAGCACTCTGGAGATGGAAGGTGGATCTCCTGCAGCACTCTGAAGCTTTTAGATGGATCTCCTGGAGCACTCTCAAGCTGGAAGTTGGATCTCCAAAAGCACTCTGAAGCAGGAAGATGGATTGCCAGGCGGCACCCAGAAGCTGCAAGATCGATGTCCTGGAGCACTCTGAAGCTGGAAGGTGGATCTCCTGGAGCACCTTGAAGCTGGAAGGTGGATCTCCTGGGGCACCCTGAAGCTGGAAGCTGGATCTCCTAGAATGCTCAGAAGCTGGAAGCTGGATCTCCTGGCTCCCTTGGAGTCTGGATAGTGGATTACCTGGAGCAATAAAGCTGGAAGTTGGATCTCCAGGAGCACTCTGAAGCAGGAAGATGGATCTCCAGGCACACCCTGAAGTTGGAAGATGGATCTCTTGGAGCACTCTGAAGCTGGAAGTTTGACCTCCAGGAGTACTCTGAAGCTGGAAGTTTGATCTCCAGGAGCACTGAGAATCTGGAAGCTGGATATCCAGGAGCACACTGAAGCTGGTAAGTGGTTCTCCTGGAGCACTCCGAAGCTGGAAGATTGATCTCCTGGAGCACATTGAAGTTGGATGATGGATTTCCTGGAGCACACTGAAGCTGGAAGGTGGATCTCCTGGAGGACTCCAAAGTTGGCAGATGGATCTCCTGGAGCACTCTCAAGTTGGAAGATGGATCTCATGGAGCACTCTGAAGCTGGAAGGTGGATCTTCTGGAGCAGCCGGAAGCTGGAAGGTCGATTTTGTGGAGCACTCTGAAGCTGCAAGGTGGGTCTCCTGGAGCACTCTGAAGCTGGAAGTTGGATCTCCTGGATCACCCTCAAGTTGGATGATGGATCTCCTGGAGCACCCTGAAGCTGGAAGATGGATCTCATGGAGCACTCTGAAGCTGGAAGATGGATCTCCTGGAGCATTCTTGAGATGGAGCACAAGGCATCTCAAAAGTCGATCTCCTGGAGCACCCTGAAGCTGGAATATGGATCTCCGGGAGCACCCTGAAGCTGGACGTTGGATCTCCAGGAGCACTCTGAAGCTGGAAGATGGATCTCCAGGAGCACTCTGAAGCAGGAAGATGGATCGCCAGGCTGCACCCTGAAGCTGCAAGATGGATCTCCTGGAGCACTCTGAAGCTGGAATATGGATCTCCAGGAGCACTCTGAAGCAATAAGATGGACCGCCAGGCTGCACCCTGAAGCTGCAAGATGGATCCCCTGGAGCACTCTGAAACTGGAAGGTGGATCTTCTGGTCCACTCTGAAGCTGCAAGATGGATCTCCAGGAGCACTCTGAACCTGGAAGAAGGATCTCTGGGAGGACTATTAATCTAGAAGGTGGATATCCTGAAGCACTCTTAAGCTGGAAGATGGATCTCCTGGGGCACTCTGAAGCTGGAAGGTGGAACTCCAGGAGCATTCTAACGCTGGAAGATGGATTTCCTGGAGCACTCTGAAGCAGGAAGATGGACCTCCTGGAGCACTGAAGCTGGTAAATGAATCTCCAGGAGCCCTCTAAAACTAGAAGGTGGATCTCCTGGAGCATTCTCAAGCTGTAAGGTGGATCTCCTGAGCACTTTGAAGCTGGAAGGTGGATCTCCTGGAGCACTCTGGAGATGGAAGGTGGATCTCCTGCAGCACTCTGAAGCTTTTAGATGGACCTCCTGGAGCACTCTCAAGCTGGAAGTTGGGTCTCCAAAAGCACTCTGAAGCAGGATGTTGGATTGCCAGTCTGCACCCAGAAGCTGCAAGATGGATCTCCTGGAGCACTCTCAAGCTGGAAGGTGGATCTCCTGGAGCAGCCTGAAGCTGGAAGGTGGATCTCCTGGGGCACCCTGAAGCTGGAAGCTGGATCTCCCAGAATGCTCAGAAGCTGGAAGCTGGATCTCCTGGCTCCCTTGGAGTCTGGATAGTGGATTACCTGGAGCAATAAAGCTGGAAGATGGATCTCCAGGAGCACTCTGAAGCAGGAAGATGGATCTCCAGGCACACCCTGAAGTTGGAAGATAGATCTCTTGGAGCACTCTGAAGCTGGAAGTTTGACCTCCAGGAGCACTCTGAAGCTGGAAGTTTGATCTCCAGGAGCACTGAGAATCTGGAAGGTGGATCTCCAGGAGCACACTGATGCTGGTAGGTGGTTCTCCTGGAGCACTCCGAAGCTGGAAGATTGATCTCCTGGAGCACCTTGAAGTTGGATGATGGATTTCATGGAGCACACTGAAGCTGGAAGGTGGATCTCCTGGAGGACTCCAAAGTTGGCAGATGGATCTCCTGGAGCACTCTCAAGTTGGAAGATGGATCTCATGGAGCACTCTGAAGCTGGAAGGTGGATCTTCTGGAGCAGCCGGAAGCTGGAAGGTCGATTTTGTGGAGCACTCTGAAGCTGCAAGGTGCGTCTCCTGGAGCACTCTGAAGTTGGAAGTTGGATCTCCTGGAGCACTTGGAATCTGGAAGCTGTTTCTCCAGTAGCACACTGAAGCTGGAAGTTGTATCTCCTGGAGCACCCTCAAGTTGGATGATGGATCTTCTGGAGCACTCTGAACCTGGAAATTGTATCTCCTGGAGCACTCTGAAGCTGGAAGATGGTTTCTCCTAGAACACTTTGAAGCTGGAAGATGGATCTCCTGGCGCACCCTAAGCTGGAAGATGGATCTCCTGGAGCACTCTGAAGCTGGAAGATGGATCTCCTGGAGCATTCTTGAGATGGAGCACAAGGCATCTGAAAAGTGGATCTCCTGGAGCACCCTGAAGCTGGAATATGGATCTCCGGGAGCACCCTGAAGCTGGAAGTTGGATCTCCAGGAGCACTCTGAAGCTGGAGGATGGATCTCCAGGAGCACTCTGAAGCAGGAAGATGGATCGCCAGGCTGCACACTGAAGCTGCAAGATGGATCTCCTGGAGCACTCTGAAGCTGGAATATGGATCTCCAGGAGCACTCTGAAGCAGGAAGATGGACCGCCAGGCTGCACCCTGAAGCTGCAAGTTGGATCTCCTGGAGCACTCAGAAACTGGAAGGTGGATCTTCTGGAGCACTCTGAAGCTGCTAGATGGATCTCCAGGAGCACTCTGAACCTGGAAGAAGGATCTCTGGGAGGACTATTAATCTAGAAGGTGGATATCCTGAAGCACTCTTAAGCTGGAAGATGGATCTCCTGGGGCACTCTGAAGCTGGAAGGTTGAACTCCAGGAGCATTGTAATGCTGGAAGATGGATTTCCTGGAGCACTCTGAAGCAGGAAGGTGTATCTCTTGGCTCCAACCTGGAGCTGGAATTTGGATCTCCTGAAGCACTCTGAAGCTGGAAGTTGAATCTCCTGGAGAACTTGGAAAATGAAAAGTTGATCTCTTGGAGTACTTGGAAGCTGGACAGTGGATCTACAGGAACAAACTGAATCTGGAAGGTGGATCTTCTGGAGCACTCTGAAGCTGGATCTCCTGGAGCACCCTCAAGTTGGATGATGGATCTCCTGGAGCACTCTGCAGCTGGAAGTTGGATCTCCTGGAGCACTATTAAGCTGGAAGATGGATCTCCTGGTGTACACTGAAGCTGGAAAATGGATCTCCTGGAGCACTCTGTAGCTGGAAGATGGATTGCCTGCAGCATTCTGCATCCTTAAGATGGATCTCCAGGAGCACTCCGAAACTGGAAAATGGATTACCTGCAGCACTCTGAATCTATAAGATTGATCTCCAGGAGCAGCCTGAATCTGGAAGATGGATCTCCTGTAGCACTCTGAAGATGGAATATTGATCTCCAGGAGCACCCTGAAGCTGGAAGATGGTTCTCCTTGAGCACTCTGAAGCTTGCATGTGGATCTCCTGGAGCACAAGGCGGCTGAAAAGATGATCTCCTTGAGCACTGAATCTGGAAGATGGATCTCCAGGAGCCCTCTAAAACTGGACGTTTGATCTCCTGGAGCACTCTAAAACTGGAGGTTTGATCTCCTGGAGCACTATGAAGCTGGAAGGTGGATCTCCTGCAGCACTCAGAAGCTGGAAGGTGGATTTCCAGGCTGCACTCTGAAGCTGGAAGTTGGACCTCCTGGAGCACTCTGAAGCTGGAAGGTGGATCTACTGGAGCACTCTGAAGCTGGAAGTTGGATCTCCTGGAGCACTTGGAAGCTGGAAGCTGGGACTCCAGGCTGCACCCTGAAGCTGCAAATTGTATCTCCAGGAGCACCCTGAAGCTGGAAGGTCGATCTCCGGGAGCAGCCTGAAGCTGGAAGCTGGATCTCCTAGAATGCTCAGAAGCTGAAAGCTGGATCTCCTGGCTCCCTTGGAGTCTGGATAGTGGATTACCTGGAGCAGTAAAGCTGGAAGTGGGATCTCCAGGAGCACTCTGAAGCAGGAAGATGGATCTCCTGGAGCACTGAGAAGCTGGAAGCTGGATCTCCAGGAGCACACTGAAGCTGGTAGGGGGTTCTCCTGGAGCACTCTGAAGCTGGAAGATTGATCTCCTGGAGCATCCTGAAGTTGGATGATGGATCTCCTGGAGTACACTGAAGCTGGAATGTGGATCTCCTGGAGCATTCCAAAGTTGGCAGATGGATCTCCTGGAGCACTCTGAAGTTGGAAGATGGATCTCCTGGAGCACCCTGAAGCTGGAAGGTGGATCCTCTGGAGCAGCTGGAAGCTGGAAGGTGGATCTTCTGGAGCACTCTGAAACTGGAAGTTGGATCTCCTGGAGCATTTGGAATCTGGAAGATGTTTCTCCATTAGCACACTGAAGCTGGAAGGTTTATCTCCTGGTGTACCCTCAAGTTGGATGATGGATCTCCTGGAGCACTCTGCAGCTGGAGGTTGGATCTCCTGGAGCACTCTGAAGCTGGAAGATGGTTTCTCCTAGAGCACTTTGAAGCTGGAAGATGGATCTCCTGGAGCACCCTGAAGCTGGAAGATGGATCTCCTGGAGCATGCTGAAGCTGGAAGATGGATTTCCTGGCACACTCTGAATCTATTATATGGATCTCCAGGAGCAGCCTGAATCTGGAAGGTCGATCTCCTGGAGCACTCTGAAGCTGGAAGGTGGATCTCCAGGAGCAGCCTAACTCTGGAAGATGGATCTCCCGGAGCACTCTGGAGATGGAATGTGGATCTCCTGGAGCACTCTGAAGCTTTAAGGTGGATCTCCTGGAGCACAAGGCAGCTGGAAAGTGGATCTCCTGGAGCACTGAAGCTGGTACATGGATCTCCAGGAGCACTCTAAAACTAGAAGGTGGATCTCCTGGAGCATTGTCAAGCTGTAAGGTGGATCTCCTGAGCACTCTGAAGCTGGATGGTGGATCTCCTGGAGCACTCTGGAGATGGAAGGTGGATCTCCTGCAGCACTCTGAAGCTTTTAGATGGATCTCCAGGAGCACTCTCAAGCTGTACGTTGGATCTCCAAAAGCACTCTGAAGCAGGAAGATGGATCTCCTGGAGCACTGAGAAGCTGGAAGCTGGATTTCCAGGAGCACACTGAAGCTGGTAGGTGGTTCTCCTGGAACACTCTGAAGCGGGAAGATTGATCTCCTGGAGCACACTGAAGCTGGTAGGTGGTTCTCCGGGAGCACTCTGAAGCTGGGAGATTGATCTCCTGGAGCATCCTGAAGTTGGATGATGGATATCCTGGAGCACACTGAAGCTGGAATGTGGATCTACTGGAGCACTCCAAAGTTGGCAGATGGATCTCCTGGAGCACTCTGAAGTTGGAAGATGGATCTCCTGGAGCACTCTGAAGCTGGAAGGTGGATCTACTGGAGCACTCTGAAGCTGGAAGTTGGATCTCCTGGAGCACTCTGAAGCTGGAATGTGGTACTCCTGGAGCACTCTGGAGATGGAAGGTGGATCTCCTGCAGCAATCTGAAGCTTTTAGATAGATCTCCTGGAGCACTCTCAAGCTGGAAGTTGGATCTCCAAAAGCACTCTGAAGCAGGAAGATGGATCGCCAGTCGGCACCCAGAAGCTGCAAGCTGGATCTCCTGGAGCACTCTGAAGCTGGAAGGTGGATCTCCTGGAGCACCCTGAAGCTGGAAGGTGGATCTCCTAGATCCCTTGGAATCTGGATAGTGGATTACCTGGAGCAATAAAGCGGGAAGTTGGATCTCCAGGAGCACTCTGAAGCAGGAAGATGGATCTCCTGGAGCACTGAGAAGCTGGAAGCTGGATCTCCAGGAGCACACTGAAGCTGGTAGGTGGTTCTCCTGGAGCACTCTGAAGCTGGAAGATTGATCTCCTGCAGCATCCTGAAGTTGGATGATGGATCTCCTGGAGCACACTGAAGCTGGAATGTGGATCTCCTGGAGCACTCCAAAGTTGGCAGATGGATCTCCTGGAGCACTCTGAAGTTGGAAGATGGATCTCCTGGAGCACTCTGAAGCTGGAAGGTGGATCTACTGGAGCACTCTGAAGCTGGAAGTTGGATCTCCTGGAGCACTCTGAAGCTGGAATGTGGTACTCCTGGAGCACTCTGGAGATGGAAGGTGGATCTCCTGCAGCAATCTGAAGCTTTTAGATAGATCTCCTGGAGCACTCTCAAGCTGGATGTTGGATCTCCAAAAGCACTCTGAAGCAGGAAGATGGATCGCCAGTCGGCACCCAGAAGCTGC
Organism: Isurus oxyrinchus; assembly: GCA_026770705.1. Taxonomy (NCBI): domain Eukaryota; kingdom Metazoa; phylum Chordata; class Chondrichthyes; order Lamniformes; family Lamnidae; genus Isurus; species Isurus oxyrinchus. The sequence goes on along the minus strand of JANJGN010000030.1, from coordinate 2,865,300 downwards.
AAGCTGGATCTCCTGGAGCACTCTGAAGCTGGAAGGTGGATCTCCGGGAGCACCCTGAAGCTGGAAGGTGGATCTCCTGGAGCACCCTGAAGCTGGATGCTGGATCTCCTAGATCCCTTGGAGTCTCGATAGTGGATTACCTGGAGCAATAAAGCGGGAAGTTGGATCTCCAGGAGCACTCTGAAGCAGGAAGATGGATCTCCTGGAGCACTGAGAAGCTGGAAGCTGGTTCTCCAGGAGCACACTGAAGCTGGTAGGTGGTTCTCCTGGAACACTCTGAAGCTGGAAGATTGATCTCCTGCAGCAACCTGAAGTTGGATAATGGATCTCCTGGAGCACACTGAAGCTGGAATGTGGATCTCCTGGCACACTCCAAAGTTGGCAGATGGATCTCCTGGAGCACTCTGAAGTTGGAAGATGGATCTCCTGGAGCACACTGAAGCTGGAAGGTGGATCCTCTGGAGCAGCTGGAAGCTGGAAGGTGGATCTTCTGGAGCACTCTGAAGCTGGAAGTTGGATCTCCTGGAGCACTTGGAATCTGGAAGCTGTTTCTCCAATAGCACACTGAAGCTGGAAGGTGGACCTCCTGGAGCAATCTGAAGCTTTTAGATGGATCTCCTGGAGCACTCTCAAGCTGGAAGTTGCGTCTCCAAAATCACTCTGAAGCAGGAAGATGGATCGCCATTCGGCACCCAGAAGCTGCAAGATGGATCTCCTGGAGCACTCTGAAGCTGGAAGGTGGATCTCCTGGAGCACCCTGAAGCTGGAAGGTGGATCTCCTGGAGCACCCTGAAGCTGGAATCTGGATCTCCTAGAATGCTCAGAAGCTGGATGATGGATCTCCTGGATCCCTTGGAGTCTGGATAGTGGATTACCTGGAGCAATAAAGCTGGATGTTGGATCTCCAGGAGCACTCTGAAGCAGGAAGATGGATCTCCTGGAGCACTGAGAAGCTGGAAGCTGGATCTCCAGGAGCACACTGAAGCTGGTAGATGCTTCTCCTGGAGCACTCTGAAGATGGAAGATTTTTCTCCTGGAGCATCCTGAAGTTGGATGATGGATCTCCTGGAGTACACTGAAGCTGGAATGTGGATCTCCTGGAGCACTCCAAAGTTGGCAGATGGATCTCCTGGAGCACTCTGAAGTTGGAAGATGGATCTCCTGGAGCACACTGAAGCTGGAAGGTGCATCCTCTGGAGCAGCTGGAAGCTGGAAGGTGGATCTTCTGGAGCACTCTGAAGCTGGAAGTTGGATCTCCTGGAGCACTTGGAATCTGGAAGCTGTTTCTCCATTAGCACACTGAAGCTGGAAGGTGTATCTCCTGGTGTACCCTCAAGTTGGATGATGGATCTCCTGGAGCACTCTGCAGCTGGAGGTTGGATCTCCTGGAGCACTTTGAAGCTGGAAGATTGTTTCTCCTAGAGCACTTTGAAGCTGGAAGATGGATCTCCTGGAGCATCCTGAAGCTAGAAGATGGATCTCCTGGCCATGCTGAAGCTGGAAAATGGATTGCCTGGCACACTCTGAATCTATTATATGGATCTCCAGGAGCAGCCTGAATCTGGAAGGTAGATCTCCTGGAGCACTCTGAAGCTGGAAGGTGGATCTCCAGGAGCAGCCTAACTCTGGAAGATCGATCTCCTGGAGCACTCTGGAGATGGAATGTGGATCTCCTGGAGCACTCTGAAGCTTTAAGGTGGATTTCCTGGAGCCCAAGGCAGCTGGAAATTGGATCTCCTGGAGCACTGAAGCTGGTAGATGGATCTCCAGGAGCACTCTAAAACTAGAAGGTGGATCTCCTGGAGCATTGTCAAGCTGTAAGGTGGATCTCCTGAGCACTCTGAAGCTGGAAGGTGGATCTCCTGGAGCACTCTGGAGATGGAAGGTGGATCTCCTGCAGCACTCTGAAGCTTTTAGATGGATCTCCTGGAGCACTCTCAAGCTGGAAGTTGGGTCTCCAAAAGCACTCTGAAGCAGGATGATGGATTGCCAGTCGGCACCCAGAAGCTGCAAGATGGATCTCCTGGAGCACTCTCAAGCTGGAAGGTGGATCTCCTGGAGCAGCCTGAAGCTGGAAGGTGGATCTCCTGGGGCACCCTGAAGCTGGAAGCTGGATCTCCTAGAATGCTCAGAAGCTGGAAGCTGGATCTCCTGGCTCCCTTGGAGTCTGGATAGTGGATTACCTGGAGCAATAAAGCTGGAAGATGGATCTCCAGGAGCACTCTGAAGCAGGAAGATGGATCTCCAGGCACACCCTGAAGTTGGAAGATGGATCTCTTGGAGCACTCTGAAGCTGGAAGTTTGACCTCCAGGAGCACTCTGAAGCTGGAAGTTTGATCTCCAGGAGCTCTGAGAATCTGGAAGCTGGATCTCCAGGATCACACTGAAGCTGGTAGGTGGTTCTCCTGGAGCACTCCGAAGCTGGAAGATTGATCTCCTGGAGCACCTTGATGTTGGATGATGGATTTCCTGGAGCACACTGAAGCTGGAAGGTGGATCTCCTGGAGGACTCCAAAGTTGGCAGATGGATCTCCTGGAGCACTCTCAAGTTGGAAGATGGATCTCATGGAGCACTCTGAAGCTGGAAGGTGGATCTTCTGGAGCAGCCGGAAGCTGGAAGGTCGATTTTGTGGAGCACTCTGAAGCTGCAAGGTGGGTCTCCTGGAGCACTCTGAAGCTGGATGTTGGATCTCCTGGAGCACTTGGAATCTGGAAGCTGTTTCTCCAGTAGCACACTGAAGCTGGAAGTTGTATCTCCTGGAGCACCCTCAAGTTGGATGATGGATCTTCTGGAGCACTCTGCAGCTGGAAATTGTATCTCCTGGAGCACTCTGAAGCTGGAAGATGGTTTCTCCTAGAACACTTTGAAGCTGGAAGATGGATCTCCTGGAGCACTCTGAAGCTGGAAGATGGATCTCCTGGAGCATTCTTGAGATGGAGCACAAGGCATCTGAAAAGTGGATCTCCTGGAGCACCCTGAAGCTGGAATATGGATCTCCGGGAGCACCCTGAAGCTGGAAGTTGGATCTCCAGGAGCAATCTGAAGCTGGAAGATGGATCTCCAGGAGCACTCTGAAGCAGGAAGATGGATCGCCAGGCTGCGCACTGAAGCTGCAAGATGGATCTCCTGGAGCACTCTGAAGCTGGAATATGGATCTCCAGGAGCACTCTGAAGCAGGAAGATGGACCGCCAGGCTGCACCCTGAAGCTGCAAGTTGGATCTCCTGGAGCACTCAGAAACTGGAAGGTGGATCTTCTGGAGCACTCTGAAGCTGCAAGATGGATCTCCAGGAGCACTCTGAACCTGGAAGAAGGATCTCTGGGAGACTATTTAATCTAGAAGTTGGATATCCTGAAGCACTCTTCAGCTGGAAGATGGATCTCCTGGGGCACTCTGAAGCTGGAAGGTGGAACTCCAGGAGCATTGTAATGCTGGAAGATGGATTTCCTGGAGCACTCTGAAGCAGGAAGATGTATCTCTTGGCTCCAACCTGAAGCTGGAATTTGGATCTCCTGAAGCACTCTGAAGCTGGAAGTTGAATCTCCTGGAGAACTTGGAAAATGAAAAGTTGATCTCTTGGAGTACTTGGAAGCTGGACAGTGGATCTACAGGAGCAAACTGAATCTGGAAGGTGGATCTTCTGGAGCACTCTGAAGCTGGAAGGTGGATCTCCTGGAGCACCCTCAAGTTGGATGATGGATCTCCTGGAGCACTCTGCAGCTGGAAGTTGGATCTCCTGGAGCACTATTAAGCTGGAAGATGGATCTCCTGGTGTACACTGAAGCTGGAAAATGGATCTCCTGGAGCACTCTGAAGCTGGAAGATGGATCGCCTGCAGCATTCTGCATCCTTAAGATGGATCTCCAGGAGCACTCCGAAACTGGAAAATGGATTACCTGCAGCACTCTGAATCTATAAGATTGATCTCCAGGAGCAGCCTGAATCTGGAAGATGGATCTCCTGTAGCACTCTGAAGATGGAATATTGATCTCCAGGAACACCCTGAAGCTGGAAGATGGTTCTCCTTGAGCACTCTGAAGCTTGCATGTGGATCTCCTGGAGCACAAGGCGGCTGAACAGATGATCTCCTTGAGCACTGAATCTGGAAGATGGATCTCCAGGAGCCCTCTAAAACTGGACGTTTGATCTCCTGGAGCACTCTAAAACTGGAGGTTTGAACTCCTGGAGCACTATGAAGCTGGAAGGTGGATCTCCTGCAGCACTCAGAAGCTGGAAGGTGGATTTCCAGGCTGCACCCTGAAGCTGGAAGTTGGACCTCCTGGAGCACTCTGAAGCTGGAAGGTGGATCTACTGGAGCACTCTGAAGCTGGAAGTTGGATCTCCTGCAGCACTTGGAAGCTGGAAGCTGGGACTCCAGGCTGCACCCTGAAGCTGCAAATTGTATCTCCAGGAGCACCCTGAAGCTGGAAGGTGGATCTCCTGGAGCACCCTGAAGCTGGAAGGTGGATCTCCGGGAGCAGCCTGAAGCTGGAAGCTGGATCTCCTAGAATGCTCAGAAGCTGGAAGCTGGATCTCCTGGCTCCCTTGGAGTATGGATAGTGGATTACCTGGAGCAGTAAAGCTGGAAGTGGGATCTCCAGGAGCACTCTGAAGCAGGAAGATGGATCTCCTGGAGCACTGAGAAGCTGGAAGCTGGATCACCAGGAGCACACTGAAGCTTGTAGGGGGTTCTCCTGGAGCACTCTGAAGCTGGAAGATTGATCTCCTGGAGCATCCTGAAGTTGGATGATGGATCTCCTGGAGTACACTGAAGCTGGAATGTGGATCTCCTGGAGCACTCCAAAGTTGGCAGATGGATCTCCTGGAGCACTCTGAAGTTGGAAGATGGATCTCCTGGAGCACCCTGAAGCTGGAAGGTGGATCCTCTGGAGCAGCTGGAAGCTGGAAGGTGGATCTTCTGGAGCACTCTGAAGCTGGAAGTTGGATCTCCTGGAGCACTTGGAATCTGGAAGCTGTTTCTCCATTAGCACACTGAAGCTGGAAGGTGTATCTCCTGGTGTACCCTCAATTTGGATGATGGATCTCCTGGAGCACTCTGCAGCTGGAGGTTGGATCTCCTGGAGCACTCTGAAGCTGGAAGATGGTTTCTCCTAGAGCACTTTGAAGCTGGAAGGTGGATCTCCTGGAGCAACCTGAAGCTGGAAGATGGATCTCCTGGAGCATGCTGAAGCTGGAAGATGGATTTCCTGGCACACTCTGAATCTATTATATGGATCTCCAGGAGCAGCCTGAATCTGGATGGTCAATCTCCTGGAGCACTCTGAAGCAGGAAGGTGGATCTCCAGGAGCAGCCTAACTCTGGAAGATGGATCTCCAGGAGCACTCTGGAGATGGAATGTGGATCTCCTGGAGCACTCTGAAGCTTTAAGGTGGATCTCCTGGAGCACAAGGCAGCTGGAAAGTGGATCTCCTGGAGCACTGAAGCTGGTAGATGGATCTCCAGGAGCACTCTGAAGCTGGAAGGTGTATCTCCTGGTGTACCCTCAAGTTGGATGATGGATCTCCTGGAGTACTCTGCAGCTGGATGTTGGATCTCCTGGAGCACTCTGAAGCTGGAAGATGGTTTCTCCTAGAGCACTTTGAAGCTGGAAGGTGTATCTCCTGGAGCACCCTGAAGCTGGAAGATGGATCTCCTGGAGCATGCTGAAGCTGGAAGATGGATTTCCTGGCACACTCTGAATCTATTATATGGATCTCCAGGAGCAGCCTGAATCTGGAAGGTCGATCTCCTGGAGCACTCTGAAGCTGGAAGGTGGATCTCCAGGAGCAGCCTAACTCTGGAAGATGGATCTCCCGGAGCACTCTGGAGATGGAATGTGGATCTCCTGGAGCACTCTGAAGCTTTAAGGTGGATCTCCTGGAGCACAAGGCAGCTGGAAAGTGGATCTCCTGGAGCACTGAAGCTGGTAGATGGATCTGCAGGAGCACTCTGAAGCTGGAAGGTGGATCTCCTGTAGCACCCTGAAGCTGGAAGGTGGATCTCCTGGAGCACCCTGAAGCTGGAAGGTGGATTACCTGGAGCAATAAAGCTGGATGTTGGATCTCCAGGAGCACTCTGAAGCAGGAAGATGGATCTCCTGGAGCACTGAGAAGCTGGAAGCTGGATCTCCAGGAGCACACTGAAGCTGGTAGGTGGTTCTCCTGGAGCACTCTGAAGCTGGGAGATTGATCTCCTGCAGCATCCTGAAGTTGGATGATGGATCTCCTGGAGCACACTGAAGCTGGAAGGTGGATCTCCTGGAGCACCCTGAAGCTGGAAGGTGGATTACCTGGAGCAATAAAGCTGGATGTTGGATCTCCAGGAGCACTCTGAAGCAGGAAGATGGATCTCCTGGAGCACTGAGAAGCTGGAAGCTGGATCTCCAGGAGCACACTGAAGCTGGTAGGTGGTTCTCCTGGAGCACTCTGAAGCTGGGAGATTGATCTCCTGCAGCATCCTGAAGTTGGATGATGGATCTCCTGGAGCACACTGAAGCTGGTAGGTGGTTCTCCTGGAGCACTCTGAAGCTGGGAGATTGATCTCCAGGAGCACTCTGAAGTTGGAAGATGGATCTCCTGGAGCACTCTGAAGCTGGAAGGTGGATCTACTGGAGCACTCTGAAGCTGGAAGTTGGATCTCCTGGAGCACTCTGAAGCTGGAATGTGGTACTCCTGGAGCACTCTGGATATGGAAGGTGGATCTCCTGCAGCAATCTGAAGCTTTTAGATAGATCTCCTGGAGCACTCTCAAGCTGGAAGTTGGATCTCCAAGAGCACTCTGAAGCAGGAAGATGGATCGCCAGTTGGCACCCAGAAGCTGCAAGCTGGATCTCCTGGAGCACTCTGAAGCTGGAAGGTTGATCTCCGGGAGCACCCAGTAGCTGGAAGGTGGATCTCCTGGAGCACCCTGAAGCTGGAAGCTGGATCTCCTAGATCCCTTGGAATCTGGATAGTGGATTACCTGGAGCAATAAAGCGGGAAGTTGGATCTCCAGGAGCACTCTGAAGCAGGAAGATGGATCTCCTGGAGCACTGAGAAGCTGGAAGCTGGATCTCCAGGAGCACACTGAAGCTGGTAGGTGGTTCTCCTGGAGCACACTGAAGCTGGAAGATTGATCTCCTGCAGCATCCTGAAGTTGGATGATGGATCTCCTGGAGCACACTGAAGCTGGAATGTGGATCTCCTGGAGCACTCCAAAGTTGGCAGATGTTTCTCCTGGAGCACTCTGAAGTTGGAAGATGGATCTCCTGGAGCACACTGAAGCTGGAAGGTGGATCCTCTGGAGCAGCTGGAAGCTGGAAGGTGGATCTTCTGGAGCACTCTGAAGCTGGAAGTTGGATCTCCTGGAGCACTTGGAATCTGGAAGCTGTTTCTCCATTAGCACACTGAAGCTGGAAGGTGTATCTCCTGGTGTTCCCTCAAGTTGGATGATGGATCTCCTGGAGCACTCTGCAGCTGGATGTTGGATCTCCTGGAGCACTCTGAAGCTGGAACATTATTTCTCCTAGAGCACTTTGAAGCAGGAAGATGGATCTCCTGGAGCACCCTGAAGCTGGAAGATGGATCTCCTGGAGCATGCTGAAGCTGGAAGATGGATTGCCTGGCACACTCTGAATCTATTATATGGATCTCCAGGAGCAGCCTGAATCTGGAAGGTAGATCTCCTGGGAGCACTCTGAAGCTGGAAGGTGGATCTCCAGGAGCAGCCTAACTCTGGAAGATGGATCTCCTGGAGCACTCTGGAGATGGGATGTGGATCTCCTGGAGCACTCTGAAGCTTTAAGGTGGATTTCCTGGAGCGCAAGGCAGCTGGAAAGTGGATCTCCTGGAGCACTGATGCTGGTAGATGGATCTCCAGGAGCACTCTAAAACTAGAAGGTGGATCTCCTGGAGCACCCTGAAGCTGGAAGGTGGATCTCCTGGAGCACCCTGAAGCTGGAAGGTGGATCTCCTGGAGCACTCTGAAGCAGGAAGATGGACCGCCAGGCTGCACCCTGAAGCTGCAAGTTGGATCTCCTGGAGCACTCAGAAACTGGAAGGTGGATCTTCTGGAGCACTCTGAAGCTGCTAGATGGATCTCCAGGAGCACTCTGAACCTGGAAGAAGGATCTCTGGGAGGACTATTAATCTAGAAGGTGGATATCCTGAAGCACTCTTAAGCTGGAAGATGGATCTCCTGGGGCACTCTGAAGCTGGAAGGTTGAACTCCAGGAGCATTGTAATGCTGGAAGATGGATTTCCTGGAGCACTCTGAAGCAGGAAGGTGTATCTCTTGGCTCCAACCTGGAGCTGGAATTTGGATCTCCTGAAGCACTCTGAAGCTGGAAGTTGAATCTCCTGGAGAACTTGGAAAATGAAAAGTTGATCTCTTGGAGTACTTGGAAGCTGGACAGTGGATCTACAGGAACAAACTGAATCTGGAAGGTGGATCTTCTGGAGCACTCTGAAGCTGGATCTCCTGGAGCACCCTCAAGTTGGATGATGGATCTCCTGGAGCACTCTGCAGCTGGAAGTTGGATCTCCTGGAGCACTATTAAGCTGGAAGATGGATCTCCTGGTGTACACTGAAGCTGGAAAATGGATCTCCTGGAGCACTCTGTAGCTGGAAGATGGATTGCCTGCAGCATTCTGCATCCTTAAGATGGATCTCCAGGAGCACTCCGAAACTGGAAAATGGATTACCTGCAGCACTCTGAATCTATAAGATTGATCTCCAGGAGCAGCCTGAATCTGGAAGATGGATCTCCTGTAGCACTCTGAAGATGGAATATTGATCTCCAGGAGCACCCTGAAGCTGGAAGATGGTTCTCCTTGAGCACTCTGAAGCTTGCATGTGGATCTCCTGGAGCACAAGGCGGCTGAAAAGATGATCTCCTTGAGCACTGAATCTGGAAGATGGATCTCCAGGAGCCCTCTAAAACTGGACGTTTGATCTCCTGGAGCACTCTAAAACTGGAGGTTTGATCTCCTGGAGCACTATGAAGCTGGAAGGTGGATCTCCTGCAGCACTCAGAAGCTGGAAGGTGGATTTCCAGGCTGCACTCTGAAGCTGGAAGTTGGACCTCCTGGAGCACTCTGAAGCTGGAAGGTGGATCTACTGGAGCACTCTGAAGCTGGAAGTTGGATCTCCTGGAGCACTTGGAAGCTGGAAGCTGGGACTCCAGGCTGCACCCTGAAGCTGCAAATTGTATCTCCAGGAGCACCCTGAAGCTGGAAGGTGGATCTCCGGGAGCAGCCTGAAGCTGGAAGCTGGATCTCCTAGAATGCTCAGAAGCTGAAAGCTGGATCTCCTGGCTCCCTTGGAGTCTGGATAGTGGATTACCTGGAGCAGTAAAGCTGGAAGTGGGATCTCCAGGAGCACTCTGAAGCAGGAAGATGGATCTCCTGGAGCACTGAGAAGCTGGAAGCTGGATCTCCAGGAGCACACTGAAGCTGGTAGGGGGTTCTCCTGGAGCACTCTGAAGCTGGAAGATTGATCTCCTGGAGCATCCTGAAGTTGGATGATGGATCTCCTGGAGTACACTGAAGCTGGAATGTGGATCTCCTGGAGCATTCCAAAGTTGGCAGATGGATCTCCTGGAGCACTCTGAAGTTGGAAGATGGATCTCCTGGAGCACCCTGAAGCTGGAAGGTGGATCCTCTGGAGCAGCTGGAAGCTGGAAGGTGGATCTTCTGGAGCACTCTGAAACTGGAAGTTGGATCTCCTGGAGCATTTGGAATCTGGAAGATGTTTCTCCATTAGCACACTGAAGCTGGAAGGTTTATCTCCTGGTGTACCCTCAAGTTGGATGATGGATCTCCTGGAGCACTCTGCAGCTGGAGGTTGGATCTCCTGGAGCACTCTGAAGCTGGAAGATGGTTTCTCCTAGAGCACTTTGAAGCTGGAAGATGGATCTCCTGGAGCACCCTGAAGCTGGAAGATGGATCTCCTGGAGCATGCTGAAGCTGGAAGATGGATTTCCTGGCACACTCTGAATCTATTATATGGATCTCCAGGAGCAGCCTGAATCTGGAAGGTCGATCTCCTGGAGCACTCTGAAGCTGGAAGGTGGATCTCCAGGAGCAGCCTAACTCTGGAAGATGGATCTCCAGGAGCACTCTGGAGATGGAATGTGGATCTCCTGGAGCACTCTGAAGCTTTAAGGTGGATCTCCTGGAGCACAAGGCAGCTGGAAAGTGGATCTCCTGGAGCACTGAAGCTGGTACATGGATCTCCAGGAGCACTCTAAAACTAGAAGGTGGATCTCCTGGAGCATTGTCAAGCTGTAAGGTGGATCTCCTGAGCACTCTGAAGCTGGATGGTGGATCTCCTGGAGCACTCTGGAGATGGAAGGTGGATCTCCTGCAGCACTCTGAAGCTTTTAGATGGATCTCCAGGAGCACTCTCAAGCTGTACGTTGGATCTCCAAAAGCACTCTGAAGCAGGAAGATGGATCTCCTGGAGCACTGAGAAGCTGGAAGCTGGATTTCCAGGAGCACACTGAAGCTGGTAGGTGGTTCTCCTGGAACACTCTGAAGCGGGAAGATTGATCTCCTGGAGCACACTGAAGCTGGTAGGTGGTTCTCCGGGAGCACTCTGAAGCTGGGAGATTGATCTCCTGGAGCATCCTGAAGTTGGATGATGGATATCCTGGAGCACACTGAAGCTGGAATGTGGATCTACTGGAGCACTCCAAAGTTGGCAGATGGATCTCCTGGAGCACTCTGAAGTTGGAAGATGGATCTCCTGGAGCACTCTGAAGCTGGAAGGTGGATCTACTGGAGCACTCTGAAGCTGGAAGTTGGATCTCCTGGAGCACTCTGAAGCTGGAATGTGGTACTCCTGGAGCACTCTGGAGATGGAAGGTGGATCTCCTGCAGCAATCTGAAGCTTTTAGATAGATCTCCTGGAGCACTCTCAAGCTGGAAGTTGGATCTCCAAAAGCACTCTGAAGCAGGAAGATGGATCGCCAGTCGGCACCCAGAAGCTGCAAGCTGGATCTCCTGGAGCACTCTGAAGCTGGAAGGTGGATCTCCTGGAGCACCCTGAAGCTGGAAGGTGGATCTCCTAGATCCCTTGGAATCTGGATAGTGGATTACCTGGAGCAATAAAGCGGGAAGTTGGATCTCCAGGAGCACTCTGAAGCAGGAAGATGGATCTCCTGGAGCACTGAGAAGCTGGAAGCTGGATCTCCAGGAGCACACTGAAGCTGGTAGGTGGTTCTCCTGGAGCACTCTGAAGCTGGAAGATTGATCTCCTGCAGCATCCTGAAGTTGGATGATGGATCTCCTGGAGCACACTGAAGCTGGAATGTGGATCTCCTGGAGCACTCCAAAGTTGGCAGATGGATCTCCTGGAGCACTCTGAAGTTGGAAGATGGATCTCCTGGAGCACTCTGAAGCTGGAAGGTGGATCTACTGGAGCACTCTGAAGCTGGAAGTTGGATCTCCTGGAGCACTCTGAAGCTGGAATGTGGTACTCCTGGAGCACTCTGGAGATGGAAGGTGGATCTCCTGCAGCAATCTGAAGCTTTTAGATAGATCTCCTGGAGCACTCTCAAGCTGGATGTTGGATCTCCAAAAGCACTCTGAAGCAGGAAGATGGATCGCCAGTCGGCACCCAGAAGCTGCAAGCTGGATCTCCTGGAGCACTCTGAAGCTGGAAGGTGGATCTCCGGGAGCACCCTGAAGCTGGAAGGTGGATCTCCTGGAGCACCCTGAAGCTGGATGCTGGATCTCCTAGATCCCTTGGAGTCTCGATAGTGGATTACCTGGAGCAATAAAGCGGGAAGTTGGATCTCCAGGAGCACTCTGAAGCAGGAAGATGGATCTCCTGGAGCACTGAGAAGCTGGAAGCTGGTTCTCCAGGAGCACACTGAAGCTGGTAGGTGGTTCTCCTGGAACACTCTGAAGCTGGAAGATTGATCTCCTGCAGCAACCTGAAGTTGGATAATGGATCTCCTGGAGCACACTGAAGCTGGAATGTGGATCTCCTGGCACACTCCAAAGTTGGCAGATGGATCTCCTGGAGCACTCTGAAGTTGGAAGATGGATCTCCTGGAGCACACTGAAGCTGGAAGGTGGATCCTCTGGAGCAGCTGGAAGCTGGAAGGTGGATCTTCTGGAGCACTCTGAAGCTGGAAGTTGGATCTCCTGGAGCACTTGGAATCTGGAAGCTGTTTCTCCAATAGCACACTGAAGCTGGAAGGTGGACCTCCTGGAGCAATCTGAAGCTTTTAGATGGATCTCCTGGAGCACTCTCAAGCTGGAAGTTGCGTCTCCAAAATCACTCTGAAGCAGGAAGATGGATCGCCATTCGGCACCCAGAAGCTGCAAGATGGATCTCCTGGAGCACTCTGAAGCTGGAAGGTGGATCTCCTGGAGCACCCTGAAGCTGGAAGGTGGATCTCCTGGAGCACCCTGAAGCTGGAATCTGGATCTCCTAGAATGCTCAGAAGCTGGATGATGGATCTCCTGGATCCCTTGGAGTCTGGATAGTGGATTACCTGGAGCAATAAAGCTGGATGTTGGATCTCCAGGAGCACTCTGAAGCAGGAAGATGGATCTCCTGGAGCACTGAGAAGCTGGAAGCTGGATCTCCAGGAGCACACTGAAGCTGGTAGATGCTTCTCCTGGAGCACTCTGAAGATGGAAGATTTTTCTCCTGGAGCATCCTGAAGTTGGATGATGGATCTCCTGGAGTACACTGAAGCTGGAATGTGGATCTCCTGGAGCACTCCAAAGTTGGCAGATGGATCTCCTGGAGCACTCTGAAGTTGGAAGATGGATCTCCTGGAGCACACTGAAGCTGGAAGGTGCATCCTCTGGAGCAGCTGGAAGCTGGAAGGTGGATCTTCTGGAGCACTCTGAAGCTGGAAGTTGGATCTCCTGGAGCACTTGGAATCTGGAAGCTGTTTCTCCATTAGCACACTGAAGCTGGAAGGTGTATCTCCTGGTGTACCCTCAAGTTGGATGATGGATCTCCTGGAGCACTCTGCAGCTGGAGGTTGGATCTCCTGGAGCACTTTGAAGCTGGAAGATTGTTTCTCCTAGAGCACTTTGAAGCTGGAAGATGGATCTCCTGGAGCATCCTGAAGCTAGAAGATGGATCTCCTGGCCATGCTGAAGCTGGAAAATGGATTGCCTGGCACACTCTGAATCTATTATATGGATCTCCAGGAGCAGCCTGAATCTGGAAGGTAGATCTCCTGGAGCACTCTGAAGCTGGAAGGTGGATCTCCAGGAGCAGCCTAACTCTGGAAGATCGATCTCCTGGAGCACTCTGGAGATGGAATGTGGATCTCCTGGAGCACTCTGAAGCTTTAAGGTGGATTTCCTGGAGCCCAAGGCAGCTGGAAATTGGATCTCCTGGAGCACTGAAGCTGGTAGATGGATCTCCAGGAGCACTCTAAAACTAGAAGGTGGATCTCCTGGAGCATTGTCAAGCTGTAAGGTGGATCTCCTGAGCACTCTGAAGCTGGAAGGTGGATCTCCTGGAGCACTCTGGAGATGGAAGGTGGATCTCCTGCAGCACTCTGAAGCTTTTAGATGGATCTCCTGGAGCACTCTCAAGCTGGAAGTTGGGTCTCCAAAAGCACTCTGAAGCAGGATGATGGATTGCCAGTCGGCACCCAGAAGCTGCAAGATGGATCTCCTGGAGCACTCTCAAGCTGGAAGGTGGATCTCCTGGAGCAGCCTGAAGCTGGAAGGTGGATCTCCTGGGGCACCCTGAAGCTGGAAGCTGGATCTCCTAGAATGCTCAGAAGCTGGAAGCTGGATCTCCTGGCTCCCTTGGAGTCTGGATAGTGGATTACCTGGAGCAATAAAGCTGGAAGATGGATCTCCAGGAGCACTCTGAAGCAGGAAGATGGATCTCCAGGCACACCCTGAAGTTGGAAGATGGATCTCTTGGAGCACTCTGAAGCTGGAAGTTTGACCTCCAGGAGCACTCTGAAGCTGGAAGTTTGATCTCCAGGAGCTCTGAGAATCTGGAAGCTGGATCTCCAGGATCACACTGAAGCTGGTAGGTGGTTCTCCTGGAGCACTCCGAAGCTGGAAGATTGATCTCCTGGAGCACCTTGATGTTGGATGATGGATTTCCTGGAGCACACTGAAGCTGGAAGGTGGATCTCCTGGAGGACTCCAAAGTTGGCAGATGGATCTCCTGGAGCACTCTCAAGTTGGAAGATGGATCTCATGGAGCACTCTGAAGCTGGAAGGTGGATCTTCTGGAGCAGCCGGAAGCTGGAAGGTCGATTTTGTGGAGCACTCTGAAGCTGCAAGGTGGGTCTCCTGGAGCACTCTGAAGCTGGATGTTGGATCTCCTGGAGCACTTGGAATCTGGAAGCTGTTTCTCCAGTAGCACACTGAAGCTGGAAGTTGTATCTCCTGGAGCACCCTCAAGTTGGATGATGGATCTTCTGGAGCACTCTGCAGCTGGAAATTGTATCTCCTGGAGCACTCTGAAGCTGGAAGATGGTTTCTCCTAGAACACTTTGAAGCTGGAAGATGGATCTCCTGGAGCACTCTGAAGCTGGAAGATGGATCTCCTGGAGCATTCTTGAGATGGAGCACAAGGCATCTGAAAAGTGGATCTCCTGGAGCACCCTGAAGCTGGAATATGGATCTCCGGGAGCACCCTGAAGCTGGAAGTTGGATCTCCAGGAGCAATCTGAAGCTGGAAGATGGATCTCCAGGAGCACTCTGAAGCAGGAAGATGGATCGCCAGGCTGCGCACTGAAGCTGCAAGATGGATCTCCTGGAGCACTCTGAAGCTGGAATATGGATCTCCAGGAGCACTCTGAAGCAGGAAGATGGACCGCCAGGCTGCACCCTGAAGCTGCAAGTTGGATCTCCTGGAGCACTCAGAAACTGGAAGGTGGATCTTCTGGAGCACTCTGAAGCTGCAAGATGGATCTCCAGGAGCACTCTGAACCTGGAAGAAGGATCTCTGGGAGACTATTTAATCTAGAAGTTGGATATCCTGAAGCACTCTTCAGCTGGAAGATGGATCTCCTGGGGCACTCTGAAGCTGGAAGGTGGAACTCCAGGAGCATTGTAATGCTGGAAGATGGATTTCCTGGAGCACTCTGAAGCAGGAAGATGTATCTCTTGGCTCCAACCTGAAGCTGGAATTTGGATCTCCTGAAGCACTCTGAAGCTGGAAGTTGAATCTCCTGGAGAACTTGGAAAATGAAAAGTTGATCTCTTGGAGTACTTGGAAGCTGGACAGTGGATCTACAGGAGCAAACTGAATCTGGAAGGTGGATCTTCTGGAGCACTCTGAAGCTGGAAGGTGGATCTCCTGGAGCACCCTCAAGTTGGATGATGGATCTCCTGGAGCACTCTGCAGCTGGAAGTTGGATCTCCTGGAGCACTATTAAGCTGGAAGATGGATCTCCTGGTGTACACTGAAGCTGGAAAATGGATCTCCTGGAGCACTCTGAAGCTGGAAGATGGATCGCCTGCAGCATTCTGCATCCTTAAGATGGATCTCCAGGAGCACTCCGAAACTGGAAAATGGATTACCTGCAGCACTCTGAATCTATAAGATTGATCTCCAGGAGCAGCCTGAATCTGGAAGATGGATCTCCTGTAGCACTCTGAAGATGGAATATTGATCTCCAGGAACACCCTGAAGCTGGAAGATGGTTCTCCTTGAGCACTCTGAAGCTTGCATGTGGATCTCCTGGAGCACAAGGCGGCTGAACAGATGATCTCCTTGAGCACTGAATCTGGAAGATGGATCTCCAGGAGCCCTCTAAAACTGGACGTTTGATCTCCTGGAGCACTCTAAAACTGGAGGTTTGAACTCCTGGAGCACTATGAAGCTGGAAGGTGGATCTCCTGCAGCACTCAGAAGCTGGAAGGTGGATTTCCAGGCTGCACCCTGAAGCTGGAAGTTGGACCTCCTGGAGCACTCTGAAGCTGGAAGGTGGATCTACTGGAGCACTCTGAAGCTGGAAGTTGGATCTCCTGCAGCACTTGGAAGCTGGAAGCTGGGACTCCAGGCTGCACCCTGAAGCTGCAAATTGTATCTCCAGGAGCACCCTGAAGCTGGAAGGTGGATCTCCTGGAGCACCCTGAAGCTGGAAGGTGGATCTCCGGGAGCAGCCTGAAGCTGGAAGCTGGATCTCCTAGAATGCTCAGAAGCTGGAAGCTGGATCTCCTGGCTCCCTTGGAGTATGGATAGTGGATTACCTGGAGCAGTAAAGCTGGAAGTGGGATCTCCAGGAGCACTCTGAAGCAGGAAGATGGATCTCCTGGAGCACTGAGAAGCTGGAAGCTGGATCACCAGGAGCACACTGAAGCTTGTAGGGGGTTCTCCTGGAGCACTCTGAAGCTGGAAGATTGATCTCCTGGAGCATCCTGAAGTTGGATGATGGATCTCCTGGAGTACACTGAAGCTGGAATGTGGATCTCCTGGAGCACTCCAAAGTTGGCAGATGGATCTCCTGGAGCACTCTGAAGTTGGAAGATGGATCTCCTGGAGCACCCTGAAGCTGGAAGGTGGATCCTCTGGAGCAGCTGGAAGCTGGAAGGTGGATCTTCTGGAGCACTCTGAAGCTGGAAGTTGGATCTCCTGGAGCACTTGGAATCTGGAAGCTGTTTCTCCATTAGCACACTGAAGCTGGAAGGTGTATCTCCTGGTGTACCCTCAATTTGGATGATGGATCTCCTGGAGCACTCTGCAGCTGGAGGTTGGATCTCCTGGAGCACTCTGAAGCTGGAAGATGGTTTCTCCTAGAGCACTTTGAAGCTGGAAGGTGGATCTCCTGGAGCAACCTGAAGCTGGAAGATGGATCTCCTGGAGCATGCTGAAGCTGGAAGATGGATTTCCTGGCACACTCTGAATCTATTATATGGATCTCCAGGAGCAGCCTGAATCTGGATGGTCAATCTCCTGGAGCACTCTGAAGCAGGAAGGTGGATCTCCAGGAGCAGCCTAACTCTGGAAGATGGATCTCCAGGAGCACTCTGGAGATGGAATGTGGATCTCCTGGAGCACTCTGAAGCTTTAAGGTGGATCTCCTGGAGCACAAGGCAGCTGGAAAGTGGATCTCCTGGAGCACTGAAGCTGGTAGATGGATCTCCAGGAGCACTCTGAAGCTGGAAGGTGTATCTCCTGGTGTACCCTCAAGTTGGATGATGGATCTCCTGGAGTACTCTGCAGCTGGATGTTGGATCTCCTGGAGCACTCTGAAGCTGGAAGATGGTTTCTCCTAGAGCACTTTGAAGCTGGAAGGTGTATCTCCTGGAGCACCCTGAAGCTGGAAGATGGATCTCCTGGAGCATGCTGAAGCTGGAAGATGGATTTCCTGGCACACTCTGAATCTATTATATGGATCTCCAGGAGCAGCCTGAATCTGGAAGGTCGATCTCCTGGAGCACTCTGAAGCTGGAAGGTGGATCTCCAGGAGCAGCCTAACTCTGGAAGATGGATCTCCCGGAGCACTCTGGAGATGGAATGTGGATCTCCTGGAGCACTCTGAAGCTTTAAGGTGGATCTCCTGGAGCACAAGGCAGCTGGAAAGTGGATCTCCTGGAGCACTGAAGCTGGTAGATGGATCTGCAGGAGCACTCTGAAGCTGGAAGGTGGATCTCCTGTAGCACCCTGAAGCTGGAAGGTGGATCTCCTGGAGCACCCTGAAGCTGGAAGGTGGATTACCTGGAGCAATAAAGCTGGATGTTGGATCTCCAGGAGCACTCTGAAGCAGGAAGATGGATCTCCTGGAGCACTGAGAAGCTGGAAGCTGGATCTCCAGGAGCACACTGAAGCTGGTAGGTGGTTCTCCTGGAGCACTCTGAAGCTGGGAGATTGATCTCCTGCAGCATCCTGAAGTTGGATGATGGATCTCCTGGAGCACACTGAAGCTGGAAGGTGGATCTCCTGGAGCACCCTGAAGCTGGAAGGTGGATTACCTGGAGCAATAAAGCTGGATGTTGGATCTCCAGGAGCACTCTGAAGCAGGAAGATGGATCTCCTGGAGCACTGAGAAGCTGGAAGCTGGATCTCCAGGAGCACACTGAAGCTGGTAGGTGGTTCTCCTGGAGCACTCTGAAGCTGGGAGATTGATCTCCTGCAGCATCCTGAAGTTGGATGATGGATCTCCTGGAGCACACTGAAGCTGGTAGGTGGTTCTCCTGGAGCACTCTGAAGCTGGGAGATTGATCTCCAGGAGCACTCTGAAGTTGGAAGATGGATCTCCTGGAGCACTCTGAAGCTGGAAGGTGGATCTACTGGAGCACTCTGAAGCTGGAAGTTGGATCTCCTGGAGCACTCTGAAGCTGGAATGTGGTACTCCTGGAGCACTCTGGATATGGAAGGTGGATCTCCTGCAGCAATCTGAAGCTTTTAGATAGATCTCCTGGAGCACTCTCAAGCTGGAAGTTGGATCTCCAAGAGCACTCTGAAGCAGGAAGATGGATCGCCAGTTGGCACCCAGAAGCTGCAAGCTGGATCTCCTGGAGCACTCTGAAGCTGGAAGGTTGATCTCCGGGAGCACCCAGTAGCTGGAAGGTGGATCTCCTGGAGCACCCTGAAGCTGGAAGCTGGATCTCCTAGATCCCTTGGAATCTGGATAGTGGATTACCTGGAGCAATAAAGCGGGAAGTTGGATCTCCAGGAGCACTCTGAAGCAGGAAGATGGATCTCCTGGAGCACTGAGAAGCTGGAAGCTGGATCTCCAGGAGCACACTGAAGCTGGTAGGTGGTTCTCCTGGAGCACACTGAAGCTGGAAGATTGATCTCCTGCAGCATCCTGAAGTTGGATGATGGATCTCCTGGAGCACACTGAAGCTGGAATGTGGATCTCCTGGAGCACTCCAAAGTTGGCAGATGTTTCTCCTGGAGCACTCTGAAGTTGGAAGATGGATCTCCTGGAGCACACTGAAGCTGGAAGGTGGATCCTCTGGAGCAGCTGGAAGCTGGAAGGTGGATCTTCTGGAGCACTCTGAAGCTGGAAGTTGGATCTCCTGGAGCACTTGGAATCTGGAAGCTGTTTCTCCATTAGCACACTGAAGCTGGAAGGTGTATCTCCTGGTGTTCCCTCAAGTTGGATGATGGATCTCCTGGAGCACTCTGCAGCTGGATGTTGGATCTCCTGGAGCACTCTGAAGCTGGAACATTATTTCTCCTAGAGCACTTTGAAGCAGGAAGATGGATCTCCTGGAGCACCCTGAAGCTGGAAGATGGATCTCCTGGAGCATGCTGAAGCTGGAAGATGGATTGCCTGGCACACTCTGAATCTATTATATGGATCTCCAGGAGCAGCCTGAATCTGGAAGGTAGATCTCCTGGGAGCACTCTGAAGCTGGAAGGTGGATCTCCAGGAGCAGCCTAACTCTGGAAGATGGATCTCCTGGAGCACTCTGGAGATGGGATGTGGATCTCCTGGAGCACTCTGAAGCTTTAAGGTGGATTTCCTGGAGCGCAAGGCAGCTGGAAAGTGGATCTCCTGGAGCACTGATGCTGGTAGATGGATCTCCAGGAGCACTCTAAAACTAGAAGGTGGATCTCCTGGAGCACCCTGAAGCTGGAAGGTGGATCTCCTGGAGCACCCTGAAGCTGGAAGGTGGATCTCCTGGAGCACCCTGAAGCTGGAAGGTGGATTACCTGGAGCAATAAAGCTGGATGTTGGATCTCCAGGAGCACTCTGAAGCAGGAAGATGGATCTCCTGGAGCACTGAGAAGCTGGAAGCTGGATCTCCAGGAGCACACTGAAGCTGGTAGATGGTTCTCCTGGAGCACTCTGAAGCTGGGAGATTGATCTCCTGCAGCATCCTGAAGTTGGATGATGGATCTCCTGGAGCACACTGAAGCTGGAATGTGGATCTCCTGGAGCACTCCAAAGTTGGCAGATGGATCTCCTGGAGCACTCTGAAGTTGGAAGATGGATCTCCTGGAGCACTCTGAAGCTGGAAGGTGGATCTACTGGAGCACTCTGAAGCTGGAAGTTGGATCTCCTGGAGCACTCTGAAGCTGGAATGTGGTACTCCTGGAGCACTCTGGAGATGGAAGGTGGATCTCCTGCAGCAATCTGAAGCTTTTAGATAGATCTCCTGGAGCACTCTCAAGCTGGAAGTTGGATCTCCAAAAGCACTCTGAAGCAGGAAGATGGATCGCCAGTCGGCACCCAGAAGCTGCAATCTGGATCTCCTGGAGCACTCTGCAGCTGGAAGGTGGATCTCCGGGAGCACCCAGAAGCAGAAGGTGGATCTCCTGGAGCACCCTGAAGCTGGAAGCTGGATCTCCTAGATCCCTTGGAATCTGGGTAGTGGATTACCTGGAGCAATAAAGCGGGAAGTTGGATCTCCAGGAGCACTCTGAAGCAGGAAGATGGATCTCCTGGAGCACTGAGAAGCTGGAAGCTGGATCTCCAGGAGCACACAGAAGCTGGTAGGTGGTTCTCCTGGAGCACTCTGAAGCTGGAAGATTGATCTCCTGCAGCATCCTGAAGTTGGATGATGGATCTCCTGGAGCACACTGAAGCTGG
This sequence comes from Isurus oxyrinchus, assembly GCA_026770705.1. Lineage (NCBI taxonomy): Eukaryota > Metazoa > Chordata > Chondrichthyes > Lamniformes > Lamnidae > Isurus > Isurus oxyrinchus. The sequence continues at coordinate 2,844,825 of JANJGN010000030.1, read as the reverse complement.
AATGTGGATCTCCTGGAGCACTCCAAAGTTGGCAGATGTTTTTCCTGGAGCACTCTGAAGTGGAAGATGGATCTCCTGGAGCACACTGAAGCTGGAAGGTGGATCCTCTGGAGCAGCTGGAAGCTGGAAGGTGGATCTTCTGGAGCACTCTGAAGCTGGAAGTTGGATCTCCTGGAGCACTTGGAATCTGGAAGCTGTTTCTCCATTAGCACACTGAAGCTGGAAGGTGTATCTCCTGGTGTTCCCTCAAGTTGGATGATGGATCTCCTGGAGCACTCTGCAGCTGGATGTTGGATCTCCTGGAGCACTCTGAAGCTGGAACATTGTTTCTCCTAGAGCACTTTGAAGCAGGAAGATGGATCGCCTGGAGCACCCTGAAGCTGGAAGATGGATCTCCTGGAGCAAGCTGAAGCTGGAAGATAGATTGCCTGGCACACTCTGAATCTATTATATGGATCTCCAGGAGCAGCCTGAATCTGGAAGGTAGATCTCCTGGGAGCACTCTGAAGCTGGAAGGTGGATCTCCAGGAGAAGCCTAACTCTGGAAGATGGATCTCCTGGAGCACTCTGGAGCTTTAAGGTGGATTTCCTGGAGCGCAAGGCAGCTGGAAAGTGGATCTCCTGGAGCACTGATGCTGGTAGATGGATCTCCAGCAGCACTCTAAAACTAGAAGGTGGATCTCCTGGAGCATTGTCAAGCTGTAAGGTGGATCACCTGAGCACTCTGAAGCTGGAAGGTGGATCTCCTGGAGCACTCTGGAGATGGAAGGTGGATCTCCTGCAGCACTCTGAAGCTTTTAGATGGATCTCCTGGAGCACTCTCAAGCTGGAAGTTGGGTCTCCAAAATCACTCTGAAGCAGGAAGATGGATCGCCAGTCGGCACCCAGAAGCTGCAAGATGGATCTCCTGGAGCACTCTCAAGCTGGAAGGTGGATCTCCTGGAGCAGCCTGAAGCTGGAAGGTGGATCTCCTGGGGCACCCTGAAGCTGGAAGCTGGATCTCCTAGAATGCTCAGAAGCTGGAAGCTGGATCTCCTGGCTCCCTTGGAGTCTGGATAGTGGATTACCTGGAGCAATAAAGCTGGAAGTTGGATCTCCAGGAGCACTCTGAAGCAGGAAGATGGATCTCCAGGCACACCCTGAAGTTGGAAGATGGATCTCTTGGAGCACTCTGAAGCTGGAAGTTTGACCTCCAGGAGCACTCTGAAGCTGAAAGTTTGATCTCCAGGAGCACTGAGAATCTGGAAGCTGGATCTCCAGGAGCACACTGAAGCTGGTAGGTGGTTCTCCAGGAGCACTCCGAAGCTGGAAGATTGATCTCCTGGAGCACCTTGATGTTGGATGATGGATTTCCTGGAGCACACTGAAGCTGGAAGGTGGATCTCCTGGAGGACTCCAAAGTTGGCAGATGGATCTCCTGGAGCACTCTCAAGTTGGAAGATGGATCTCATGGAGCACTCTGAAGCTGGAAGGTGGATCTTCTGGAGCAGCTGGAAGCTGGAAGGTCGATTTTGTGGAGCACTCTGAAGCTGCAAGGTGGGTCTCCTGGAGCACTCTGAAGCTGGAAGTTGGATCTCCTGGAGCACTTGGAATCTGGAAGCTGTTTCTCCAGTAGCACACTGAAGCTGGAAGTTGTATCTCCTGGAGCACCCTCAAGTTGGATGATGGATCTTCTGGAGCACTCTGCAGCTGGAAATTGTATCTCCTGGAGCACTCTGAAGCTGGAAGATGGTTTCTCCTAGAACACTTTGAAGCTGGAAGATGGATCTCCTGGAGCACCCTGAAGCTGGAAGATGGATCTCCTGGAGCACTCTGAAGCTGGAAGATGGATCTCCTGGAGCATTCTTGAGATGGAGCACAAGGCATCTGAAAAGTGGATCTCCTGGAGCACCCTGAAGCTGGAATATGGATCTCCAGGAGCACCCTGAAGCTGGACGTTGGATCTCCAGTAGCACTCTGAAGCTGGAAGATGGATCTCCAGGAGCACTCTGAAGCAGGAAGATGGATCGCCAGGCTGCACACTGAAGCTGCAAGATGGATCTCCTGGAGCACTCTGAAGCTGTAATATGGATCTCCAGGAGCACTCTGAAGCAGGAAGATGGACCGCCAGGCTGCACCCTGAAGCTGCAAGATGGATCTCCTGGAGCACTCAGAAACTGGAAGGTGGATCTTCTGGAGCACTCTGAAGCTGCAAGATGGATCTCCAGGAGCACTCTGAACCTGGAAGAAGGATCTCTGGGAGGACTATTAATCTAGAAGGTGGATATCCTGAAGCACTCTTAAGCTGGAAGATGGATCTCCTGGGGCACTCTGAAGCTGGAAGGTGGAACTCCAGGAGCATTGTTACGCTGGAAGATGGATTTCCTGGAGCACTCTGAAGCAGGAAGATGTATCTCTTGGCTCCAACCTGGAGCTGGAATTTGGATCTCCTGAAGCACTCTGAAGCTGGAAGTTGAATCTCCTGGAGAACTTGGAAAATGAAAAGTTGATCTCTTGGAGTACTTGGAAGCTGGACAGTGGATCTACAGGAGCAAACTGAATCTGGAAGGTGGATCTTCTGGAGCACTCTGAAGCTGGAAGGTGGATCTCCTGGAACACCCTCAAGTTGGATGATGGATCTCCTGGAGCACTCTGCAGCTGGAAGTTGGATCTCCTGGAGCACTATTAAGCTGGAAGATGGATCTCCTGGTGTACACTGAAGCTGGAAAATGGATCTCCTGGAGCACTCTGAAGCTGGAAGATGGATCGCCTGCAGCATTCTGCATCCTTAAGATGGATCTCCAGGAGCACTCCGAAACTGGAAAATGGATTACCTGCAGCACTCTGAATCTATAAGATTGATCTCCAGGAGCACCCTGAAGCTGGAAGATGGTTCTCCTTGAGCACTCTGAAGCTTGCATGTGGATCTCCTGGAGCACAAGGCGGCTGAAAAGATGATCTCCTTGAGCACTGAATCTGGAAGATGGATCTCCAGGAGCCCTCTAAAACTGGAAGTTTGATCTCCTGGAGCACTCTAAAACTGGAAGTTTGATTTCCTGGAGCACTCTGAAGCTGGAAGGTGGATCTCCTGCAGCACTCAGAAGCTGGAAGGTGGATTTCCAGGCTGCACCCTGAAGCTGGAAGTTGGACCTCCTGGAGCACTCTGAAGCTGGAAGGTGGATCTACTGGAGCACTCTGAAGCTGGAAGTTGGATCTCCTGGAGCACTTGGAAGCTGGAAGCTGGGACTCCAGGCTGCACCCTGAAGCTGCAAATTGTATCTCCTGGAGCACTCTGAAGCTGGAATGTGGAACTCCTGGAGAGCACTGAATCTGGAACGTGGATCAACCTGGAGCACTCTATCGCTGGAACATGGATCCCCTAGATCACACTGAAGTTGGAAGATGGATCTCCTGGAGCACTCTGAAGCTGGATTGTAGATCTCCTTGAGCACCCTGAAGCTGGAGGCTGGATCTCCTAGAATGCTCTGAAGCTGGAAGATGTATCTCTTTGTTCCCTTGGAAGCTGGATAGTGGATCTCCTGGAGCACTCTGAAGCTGGAAGATGGTTCTCCTGGAGCACCCTGAAGCTGGAAGATGGATCTCCTGGAGCACTCTGAAGCTGGAAGATAGATCTCCGGGAGCATTCTTGAGATGGAGCACAAGGCATCTGAAAAGTGGATCTCCTGGAGCACCCTGAAGCTGGAATATGGTTCTCCGGGAGCACCCTGAAGCTGGAAGTTGGATCTCCAGGAGCACTCTGAAGCTGGAAGATGGATCTCCAGGAGCACTCTGAAGCAGGAAGATGGATCTCTGGGAGGACTATTAATCTAGAAGGTGGATATCCTGAAGCACTCTTAAGCTGGAAGATGGATCTCCTGGGGCACTCTGAAGCTGGAAGGTGGAACTCCAGGAGCATTGTAATGCTGGAAGATGGATTTCCTGGAGCACTCTGAAGCAGGAAGATGTATCTCTTGGCTCCAACCTGAAGCTGGAAGTTGGATCTCCTGAAGCACTCTGAAGCTGGAAGTTGAATCTCCTGGAGAACTTGGAAAATGAAAAGTTGATCTCTTGGAGTACTTGGAAGCTGGACTGTGGATCTACAGGAGCAAGCTGAATCTGGAAGGTGGATCTTCTGGAGCACTCTGAAGCTGGAAGGTGGATCTCCTGGAACACCCTCAAGTTGGATGATGGATCTCCTGGAGCACTCTGCAGCTGGAAGTTGGATCTCCTGGAGCACTATTAAGCTGGAAGATGGATCTCCTGGTGTACACTGAAGCTGGAAAATGGATCTCCTGGAGCACTCTGAAGCTGGAAGATGAATCGCCTGCAGCATTCTGCATCTTTAAGATGGATCTCCAGGAGCACTCCGAAACTGGAAAATGGATTACCTGCAGCACTCTGAATCTATAAGATTGATCTCCAGGAGCAGCCTGAATCTGGAAGATGGATCTCCTGTAGCACTCTGAAGATGGAATATTGATCTCCAGGAGCACCCTGAAGCTGGAAGATGGTTCTCCTTGAGCACTCTGAAGCTTGAATGTGGATCTCCTGGTGCACAAGGCGGCTGAAAAGATGATCTCCTTGAGCACTGAATCTGGAAGATGGATCTCCAGGAGCCCTCTAAAACTGGAAGTTTGATCTCCTGGAGCACTCTAAAACTGGACGTTTGATCTCCCGGAGCACTCTGAAGCTGGAAGGTGGATCTCCTGCAGCACTCAGAAGCTGGAAGGTGGATTTCCAGGCTGCACCCTGAAGCTGGAAGTTGGACCTCCTGGAGCACTCTGAAGCTGGAAGGTGGATCTACTGGAGCACTCTGAAGCTGGAAGTTGGATCTCCTGGAGCACTTGGAAGCTGGAAGCTGGGACTCCAGGCTGCACCCTGAAGCTGCAAATTGTATCTCCTGGAGCACTCTGAAGCTGGAATGTGGAACTCCTGGAGAGCACTGAATCTGGAAAGTGGATCAACCTGGAGCACTCTATAGCTGGAACATGGATCCCCTAGATCACACTGAAGTTGGAAGGTGGATCTCCTGGAGCACTCTGAAGCTGGAAGATGGATCTCCTGGAGCACCCTGAATCTGGGAGGTGGATCTCCAGGAGCACTCTATAACTAGAAGGTGGATCTTCTGGAGCACTCTGAAGTTGGAAGGTGGATCTCCTGGAGCACACTGAAGCTGGATGATGGATCTCCTGGAGCACGCTGAAGCAGGAAGATGGATCACCAGGCTGCACCCTGAGGCTGCAAGATGGATCTCCTGGAGCACTCTAATACTGGAAGATGGATCTCCTGGAGCACTCTGAAGCTGCAAAATGGATCTCCTTGAGCACACTGAACCTGGAAGATGGATCTCTTGGAGCACTATTAATCTAGAAGGTGGATATCCTTAAGCACTCTTAAGTTGGAAGATGGATCTCCTGGGGCACTCTGAAGCTGGATGGTGGATCTGCTGGAGCTCTCTGAAGCTGGAAGGTGGAACTCCAGGAGCAATCTAAAGCTGGAACTTCGATCTCCTGGAGCAGCTTGAAGCTGGTAGGTGGATCTCCTGGAGCAATCTGAAGTTGGAAGATGAATCTCCTGGAGCACTTCGAAAATGAAAAGTGGATCTCCTGGAGTACTCAGAAGCTGGATGGTGGATCTACAGGAGCAAGCTGAAGCTGGAAGGTGGATCTTCTGGAACACTCTGAAGCTGGAAGTTGGATCTCCTGGAGCCCTTGGAATCTGGAAGCTGTTTCTCTAGTAGCACACTGAAGCTGGAAGGTGTATCTCTTGGAGCACCCTCAAGTTGGATGATGGATCTCCTGGAGCACTCTGAAGCTCGAAGATGGATCTCCTGCAGCATTCTGCATCTATAAGATAGATCTCCTGGAGCACTCCGAAACTGGAAAATGGATTGCCTGCAGCACTCTGAATCTATAAGATGGATCTCCAGGAGCAGCCTGAATCTGGAAGATGGATCTCCTGTAGCACTTTGAAGATGGAATATTGATCTCCTGGAGCACAAGGCAGCTGAAAAGTGCATCTCCTTGAGCACTGTAGCTGGAATTTGGATCTCCAGGAGCAATCTAAAACTGGAAGTTTGATCTCCTGGAGCACTCTGAAGCTGGAAGATGGATTTCCAGGCTGCAACCTGAAGCTGGAAGTTGGACCTCCTAGAGCACTCTGAAGCTGGACGGTGGAACTCCTGGAGCACTCTGAAGCTCATGTTGGATCTCCTGGGGCACTCTGAAGCTGGATTGTGGATCTCCTGGAGCACTCTGAAGCTGGAAATTGGATCTCCTAGAATGCTCAGAAGCTGGAAGATGGATCTCCTGGCTCCCTTGGAAGCTTGATAGTGGATCTCCTGGAGCAATGAAGCAGGAAGATGGATCTCCAGGCTGCACCCTGAAGCTGGATGGTGGATCTCCTTGAGCACTCTGAAGCTGGAAGATGGATCTCCATGAGCACCTTGAAGCTGGAAGGTGGATTTCCTGAAGCACTCTGTATGTGGAAGGCAGATCTTCTGGAGCACCCTGAATCTGTGAGGTGGATCTCCAGGAGGACTTTGAAGGTGAAATTTGGATCTTCAAGAGCTCTCTGAAGCTGTAAAGTGGATCTCCTGGAGCACTCTGAAGCTGGAAGATAGATCACCTAGAGCCCTCTGAAGTTGGAAGTGTGATCTCCTAGAGCACTCTGAAGCTGTAAGATGGATCTCCTGGAGCACCCTGCAGCTGGAAGGTCCACCTTCTGGAAGCTCCCCCACCTACTTCTGTATCTTCCCGGGTCTGTTGTCACTGGAGGCCTGTTTCATGAACTTTGAAGGCTGCCCCTTATCTTTTTCATTTAAATGCCAACATGGACGTGCTACATTTTTCCAGATGTGTGCTGGATGAGGTGATTTCCTATTGACGCTGGGCGAGGAGCGGCTCGTGGCGATTCTGGTTGGACCTTTGCCTGCACCCCATTCATGGGATGCGGCACACCCCATGGGGAATGTGACATGTCATGGTGAGCAGGACCGGAAGATCCCAGCATTATTGAACGTTGGTGGGAAACCCACTTTTCAGCTCCCACCACATCATCCCCCCTCCCACACCCTCGCCTTTAAACCCATCGCAGGGGGCCTGGAGAATTGTGCCAATTAACTCTGTTGCTCTCTCCACAGATGCTGCCAGCAGTGGCTGTAGGATTTTGCAGTCTTTTACTGTTGGTTTATGGATCAGCCCTGATCTTATCTCCAGTGGATTGGCAGCTCCATCCAGTTTAAACACTCTGTGTTTGAAGTGAAGTGTGAATGGGGTCATTGCCTAATTCCCTGCACCATCCAGTGCCCGAGTACGCTTTGATTAAACTGGCTGCTAAGATACTTAGTGTCAATCATTCCACAAGAACAGTTTGAGAATTTAATTCGGTTAAATCAAAAAATAGAAGTAAAAAGCTGGTAAGAATGAAAATAACCATGATGCCCCTACAATCTTCCTCATCTCTCTAACCTCCACCAGTCCTTATAACACTCTCTATCTTTCCAATCTCCTCCAGCCCTTACAATCCTTCCCATCCCTCTAACCTCCTCCAGCCCCTACAACCCTCCTCATCTCTCTAACCTCCTCCAGCCCCTACAACCCTCCCTAGCTCTGTAACCTCCTCCACCCCTACAACCGTCCCTAACTCTGTGGCAAGTTGGTGGCGAAGACCAGTAATCCAGAGATCCAGGGTAATGCTCTGGGTACCTGGGTTCGAATCTCACCAGAACAGATGGTGGAATTTGAATTCAATAAATATCTGGAGTTAAAAGTCTAAAGCTGGCCATGAATCCTTACTCAGTCTGGCCTACATGTGACTCCAGACTCACAGCAATGGGGTTGATTCTTAACAGCCCTAGCAAGCCACTCAGTTTGTATCAATCCGCTAATAAGTCTAAAAGAAAATGAAACCATGGACCTAGGCGCCGGAAATGTCAACCCTGCAAAATCCTCCTTATTAAACTAGCATCTGGGGGCTAGTGCCAACATTGGGAGAGCTGTATCACAGACTGGTCAAGCAACAGTCTGACATAGTCATCCTCATGGAATCACACCTTACAGATAATATCCCAGACACCATCATCATCATCCCTGGGTATGTTGTGTCCCACCGGCAGGACAGACCCAGCAGAAGTGGTGGCACAGTGGTATACAGTCGGGAGAGGGAGTGAAGTCTCATGGGATCAGGTCAAAATGGGCAAGGAAACCTCCTGCTGATTACCATGTACCACCCTTCCTCAGCTGATGAATCAGTGCTCCTCCATGTTGAACACCACTTGGAGGAAGCACTGAGGGTGGCAAGGGCACAGAATGTACTCTGGGTGGGGGGACTTCAATGTCCATCACCAATAGTGGCTCAGTAGCACCACTACTGACCAAGCTGGCCGAGTCCTAAATGAAAAAGCTGCTAGACTGGGTCTGCAGCAACTGATGAGGGAACCAACAAGAGGGAAAAACATACCTGACCTGTTCCTCACCAACCTGCCTGCCACAGATACATCTGTCCATGACAGTATCAGTACGAGTGACCACCAAACAGTCCTTGTGGAGACAAAGTCCTGTCTCCACATTGAGGATACCCTCCATTGTGTTGTGTGGTACTTCTACTATGCTAAATGGGACAGATTTTGAACAGATCTAGCAATTCAAGACTGGGCATCCATGAGGCGCTATGGGCCATCAGCAGCAGCAGAATTGTACTCAAACACAATCTGTAACCTCATGGCCCAGCATATCTCCCACTCTACCATTACCATCAAGCCAGGGGATCAACCCTGGTTCAATGAAGAGTGCAGGAGGGCATACCAGGAGCAGCACCAGGCATACCTAAAAATGAGGTGTCAACCTGGTGAAGCTATAAAACAGGATTACTTGCATGCCAAACAGCATAAGCAGCAAGTGATAGACAGATCTAAGCAACGCCATAACCAACGGATCAGATCTAAGCTCTGCAGTCCTGCCACATCCAGTCGTGAATGGTGGTGGACAGTTAAACAACTCACTGGAGGAGGATGCTCCACAAATATCCCCATCCTCAATGATGGGGGAGCCAAGCACATCAGTGCAAAAGATAAGGCTGAAGCAACAACTATCAGCTGAAGTGCCGAGTAGATGATCCATCTTGGCCTTGTCAGTATGTCCTATACACAAAAATCAGGACAAATCCAACCCGGCCAATTACCGCCCCATCAGTCTACTCCTGATCATCAGTGAAGTGATGGAAGGGGGCATCAACAGTGCTAGCAAGTGGCACTTGCTTAGCAATAACCTGCTCGCTGATGCCCAGTTTGGGTTCCGCCAGGGCCACTCAGCTCCTGACCTCATTACAGCCTTGGGTTCAAACATGAACAAAAGAGCTGAACTCCCGAGGTGAGGTGAGAGTGACTGCCCTTGACATTAAGGCAGCATTTGGCCAAGTGTGGCATCAAGAAGCCCTAGCAAAACTGGAGTCAATGAGAATCAGGGGGAAAACTCTCCACTGGTTGGAACCATACCTAACACAAAGGAAGATGGTTGTGGTTGTTGGAGGTCAGTCATCCCAGTTCCAGGAATTCCTTAGGGTAGTGCCCTCGGTCCAACCATCTTCAGCTGCTTCATCAATGATCTTCCTTCCATCATAAGGTCAGAAGTGGGGATGTTCGCTGATGATTGCACAATGTTCAGCACCATTCGTGACCCCTCAGATACTGAAGCAGCCCATGTCCAAATGCAGTAAGACCTGGACAATATCCAGGCTTGGGCTGACAAGTGGCAAGTAACATTCGTACCACCCAAGTGCCAGGCAATGACCATCTCACACAGGAGAGAATCTAACCATCGCCCCTTGATGTTCAATGGCATTACCATCATTGAATCCCACACTATCAACATCCTGGGGGATTACCATTGACCAGAAACTGAATTGGACCAGCCATACACATACTATGACTACAAGGACAGGTCAGAAACTGGGAATCGTGCAATGAGTAACTCACCTCCTGACTCACCAAAGCCTGTCCACCATCAACAAGGCACAAGTCAGGAGTGTGATGGAATACTCCACACTTGCCTAGATGAGTGCACAACACTCAAGAAGCTCGACACCATCTAGGACAAAGCAGCCCGCTTGATTGGCACCCCATCCACAAACATTCACTCCCTCCACCATTGCTGCACAGTAACAGCAGTGTGTACCATCTACAAGATGCACTGCAGGAACTCACCAAGGCTCCTTCGGTAGCACCTTCCAAACCCACAACCTCTACTATCTAGAAAGACAAGGGCAGCAGATAGATGGGAACACCAACACCTGGAAGTTCCCCTCCAAGTCGCTCAACATCCTGACTTGAAAATATATCGGCCGTTCCTCCACTATCACTGGGTCAAAATGCTGGAACTACACTAACAGCACTGTGGGTGTACCGACACAAGAAGGCAGCTCAACACCACCATCTCCAGGGCAATTAGGATGGGAAATAAATGCTGGCCCAGCCAGTGCTGCCCACATAAAAAGAAATCTCAACCAACACTTATAACCCTCCCTTATTTCTGTAATCTCCTCCAGCCCCTACAAACCTGCCTATCTCTGTAACATCCTCCAGCTCCTACAACCCTCCCATTCTCTGTAACCTCCTCCAGCCCCTACAACCCTCCCTATCTCTATAATCTCCTCCAGCACCTACAACCATCCCATTCACTGTATCCTCCTCCAGCCCCTACAACCCTCACTATCTCTGTAACCTCCTCCAGCCCCTACAACCCTCCCTATCTCTATAATCTCCTGCAGCGACTACAACCATCCCTATCTCTGTAACCTGCTCCAGCCCCTACAACCCTCCCTATCTCTGTAACCTCCTCCAGCCCCTACAACCCGCCCTATCTCTGTAACCTCTTCCAGCCCCTACAACCGTCAATATCACTGTAACCTCCTCCAGCCCGTACAACCCTCCCTATCTCTGTAACCTCCTCCAGCCCCTACACCCTCCCAATCTCTGTAACCTCCTCCAGCCCCTACAACCCTCCCTATCTCTGTAACCTCCTCCGGCACCTACAACCCTCCCTATCTCTGTAACCTCCTCCAGCCCCTACAACCGTCAATATCACTGTAACCTCCTCCAGCCCCTACAACCCTCCCTGTCTGTGGAACCTCCTCCAGCCCCTACAATGCTCCCTAACTCTATAACCTCCTACAGCCCCTACACCCCTCCCTACCTCTGTAACCTCCTCCAGCAACTACAACCCTCCCTATCTCTATAACCTCCTCCAGCCCCTACAACCCTCCCTATCTCTGTAACCTCCTCCAGCCCGTACAACCCTCCCTATCTCTGTAAACTCCTCCAGCCCCTACAACCATCCATATCGCTGTAAACTCCTCCAGCCCCTACTACCCGCCCTATCTCTGTACCCTCTTCCAGCCCCTACAACTCTGCTATCTCTGTAACCTCCTCCAGCCCTACAACCCTCCCTATCTCTATAACCTCCTCAAGGCCCTACAACACTCCTTCTCTGTAACCTCAACCAGCCCCTACAAACCTCCCTATCCCTGTAACCTCCTCCAACCCTCACAAAGCTCCCTATCTCTATAACCTCCTCCAGCCCCTACAACCCTCTCTATCTCTGTAACCTCATCCAGCACCTACAACCCTCCCTATCTCTGTAACCTCTTCCAACCCCTACAACCCTCCCTATCTCTGTAACCTCATCCAGCACCTAAAACCCACGCTATCTTTGTAACCTCCTCCAGCCCCTACAACCCTCCCTATCTCTGTAACGTCCTCCGGTCCCTACAACACTCCCTGTCTCTGGAAACTCCTCCAGCCACTACACCACTCACTGTCTCTGTATCCTCCTCCAGCCCCTACAACCCTCCCTATCTCTATAACCTCCTCAAGGCCCTACAACCCTCCTTCTCTGTAACCTCATCCAGCCCCTACAAACCTCCCTATCCCTGTAACATCCTCTAACCCCCACAATGCTCCCTATCTCTATAACCTCCTCCAGCCCCTACAACCCTCCCTATCTCTGTAACCTCCTCCAGCCCCTACAACCCTCCCTATCTCTGTAACCTCCTCCAGCCCCTACATCCCTCCCTATCTCTGTAACCTCCTCCAGCCCCTACACCCTCCCTATCTCTGTAACCTCATCCACCACCTACAACCCACCCTATCTTTGTAATCTCCTCCAGCCCCTACAACCCTCCCTATCTCGGTAACCTCCTCCAGCCCCTACACTCTCCCTGTCTCTGTAACTTCCTCCAGCGCCTACAACCCTCCCTGTCTCTTTAACTTCCTCCAGCCACTACACCCCTCCCTATCTCTGTAACCTCCTCCAGCAACTACAACCCTCCCTATCTCTATAACCTCCTCCAGCCCCTACACCCCTCCCTATCTCTGTAACCTCCGCCAGCTGCTACAACCCTCCCTATCTCTATAACCCCATCCAGCCCCTGCAACCCTCCCTATCTCGATATCCTCCTCCAACCCCTACAACCCTCCCTATCTCTATAACCTCCTCCAGCCCCTACACCCCTCCCAATCTCTGTAACCACCTCCAGCCCCTACAACCCTCCCTATCTCTGTAACCTCCTCCAACCCACGCAACGCTCCCTATCTCTATAACCTCCTCCAGCCCCTACACCCCTCCCTATCTCTGTAACCTCCTCCAGCAACTACAACTCCCCCTATCTCTATAACCTCCTCCAGTCCCTACATCCCTCCCTATCTCTGTAACCTCCTCCAGCCCCTACAACCCTCCTTATCTCTATAACCTCCTCCAGCTGCTACAATCCTCCCTAATTCTGTAACCTCCTCCAGCCACTACAAACCTCCCTATCTCTGTTACCTCCTCCAGCCACTACAACCCTCCCTATCTCTGTAACCTCCTCCAGCCACTACAACCCTCCCTGTCTCTGTAACCTCCTCCAGCCCCTACAACCCTCCCTATCTCTTTAACCTCCTCCAGTTCCTACACCCCTCCATATCTCTGTAACCTCCTGTAGCAACTACAACCCCCCTATCTCTATAACCTCCTCTAGTTCCTACACCCCTCCTTATCTCTGTAACCTCCTTCAGCCCCTACAACCCTCTTTATCTCTATAACCTCCTCCAGCTGCTACAATCCTCCCTATCTCTGTAACCTCCTCAAGCCCCTACAACCCTCCCTATCACTGTAACCTCCTCCAGCCCCTACAACCCTCCCTATCTCTGTAACCTCCTCCAGCCCCTACAACCCTCCCTATCTCTGTACCCTCCTCGAGCCCCTACACACTCCCTGTCTCTGTAACTTCCTCCAGCCCCTACAACCCTCCCTATGTCTGTAAGCTCCTCGAGCCCCTACAACTGTCCCTATCACTGTAACCTCCTCAAGCCCCTACAACCCTCCCTATCTCTGTAACCTCCTCCAGCAACTACAACCCTCCCTATCTCTATAACCTCCTCAAGCCCCTACACCCCTCCCTATCTCTGTAACCTTCTCCAGCTGCTACAATCCTCCCTATCTCTATAACCTCATCCAGCCCCTGCAACTCTCCCTATCTCGGTATCCTCCTCCAGCCCCTACAACCCTCCCTATCTCTGTGACCTCCTCCAGCCCCTACAACCCTCCCTATCTCTGTAACCTCCTCCAGCCCCTACAACCCTCCCTATCTCTGTAACCTCCTCCAGCCCCTACACCCCTCCCTATCTCTGTAACTTCTTCCAGCCCCTACCACCCTCCCTATGTCTGTAACCTCCTCCAGCCCCTACACCCCTCCCTATCTCTGTAACCTCCTCCAGCAACTACAACCCTCCCTATCTCTATAACCTCCTCAAGCCCCTACACCCCTCCCTATCTCTGGAACCTCCTCCAGCTGCTACAATCCTCCCTATCTCTATAAACTCATCCAGCCCCTGCAACCCTCCCTATCTCTGTAACCTCATCCAGTTCCTACAACACTCCCTATCTCTATAATCTCCTCCAGCTCCTACAACCCTCCCAGTATCTGTAACCTCCTTCAGCCCCTACATCCTCTCTGTCTCTGTAACTTCCTCCAGCCCCTACAACCCTCCCTATCTCTGTAACCTCATCCAGTCCCTACAACCCTCCCTATCTCTGTAACCTCCTCCAGCCCCTACAACCCTCCCTATGTCTGTAACCTCCTCCAGCCTCTACACCCCTTCCTATCTCTGTAACCTCCTCCAGCAACTACAACCCTCCCTATCTCTATAACCTCCTCAAGCCCCTACACCCCTCCCTATCTCTGTAACCTCCTCCAGCTGCTACAATCCTCCCTATCTCTATAACCTCATCCAGCCCCTGCAACTCTCCCTATCTCGGTATCCTCCTCCAGCCCCTACAACCCTCCCTATCTCTGTGACCTCCTCCAGCCCCTACAACCCTCCCTATCTCTGTGACCTCCTCCAGCCCCTACAACCCTCCCTATCTCTGTAACCTCCTCCAGCCCCTACACCCTCCCTGTCTCTGTAACCTCTTCCAGCCCCTACAACCCTCCCTATGTCTGTAACCTCCTCCAGCCCCTACACCCCTCCCTATCTCTGTAACCTCCTCCAGCAACTACAACTCTCCCTATCTCTATAACCTCCTCAAGCCCCTACACCCCTCCCTATCTCTGTAACCTCCTCCAGCTGCTACAATCCTCCCTATCTCTATAACCTCATCCAGCCCCTGCAACTCTCCCTATCTCTGTATCCTCCTCCAACCCCTACAACCCTCGCTATCTCTGTAATCTCATCCAGTCCCTACATCCCTCCCTACCTCTATAACCTCCTCCAGCCCCTACAACCCTCCCTATCTCTATAACCTCCTCCAGCCCCTACAACCCTCCCTATCTCTGTAACCTCCTCCAGCCCCTACAACCCTCCCTATCTCTGTAACCTCCTCCAGCCCCTACAACCCTCCCTATCTCTGTAACCTCCTCCAGCCCCTATAACCCTCCCTATCTCTGTGACCTCCTCCAGCCCCTACAACCCTCCCTATCTCTGTAACCTCCTCCAGCCCCTACACCGTCCTTGTCTCTGTAACCTCTTCCAGCCCCTACAACCCTCCCTATGTCTGTAACCTCCTCCAGCCCCTACACCCCTCCCTATCTCTGTAACCTCCTCCAGCAACTACAACTCTCCCTATCTCTATAACCTCCTCAAGCCCCTACACCCCTCCCTATCTCTGTAACCTCCTCCAGCTGCTACAATCCTCCCTATCTCTATAACCTCATCCAGCCCCTGCAACTCTCCCTATCTCTGTATCCTCCTCCAACCCCTACAACCCTCGCTATCTCTGTAATCTCATCCAGTCCCTACATCCCTCCCTACCTCTATAACCTCCTCCAGCCCCTACAACCCTCCCTATCTCTATAACCTCCTCCAGCCCCTACAACCCTCCCTATCTCTGTAACCTCCTCCAGCCCCTACAACCCTCCCTATCTCTGTAACCTCCTCCAGCCCCTACAACCCTCCCTATCTCTGTAACCTCCTCCAGCCCCTACACCCTCCCTGTCTCTGTAACTTCCTCCAGCCCCTACAACCCTCCCTATGCCTGTAACCTCCTCCAGTCCCTACACCCCTCCCTATCTCTGTAACCGCCTCCAGCCCCTACAACCCTCCTTATCTCTATAACCTCCTCCAGCTGCTACAATCCTCCCTATCTCTGTAACCTCCTCCAGTCCCTACAACCCTCCCTATCACTGTAACCTCCTCCAGCCCCTACAACCCTCCCTATCTCTGTAACCTCCTCCAGCCCCTACAACCCTCCCTATCTCTGTAACCTCATCCACCACCTACAACCCACCCTATCTTTGTAATCTCCTCCAGCCCCTACAACCCTCCCTGTCTCTGTAACTTCCTCCAGGCCCTACAACCCTCCCTATCTCTGTAACCTCCTCCAGCGCCTACAACCATCCCTATCTCTGTAATTCCTCGGACCAGTACATCCCTCTGAGATCTCTGTGCTCCTCCAATTTTGGCCTCTTGCGCATCACTGATTTTAATCACTTCACTATTGGAGGCCCTGCCTTCAGCTTCCTCGGCCCTAAGCTTTGGAATTCCTGTCACCTGTCCTAGCATCTCCTCACGTGTTGGTGTTGTATCTAGTCTGTCAATGCTCCGGAGAATTGTCTTGGGACATTGGAGCGCATTAAAATTGCACAAATTACTGTTACTGTGGTACACCTGACTCCAGTCCCACGTCATTGTGGTTGACAGTTTATTGTCCTCTGAAGTCACTCCGAAAACCATTCTTTGGTAAGCGAGCCGCTGCCAATGGTTTAAGGTGTCAGTCACCGTCAGCTTTTCAGGTGTAACTAGGGACGGATAACAAATGTCAGCCTTGGCAGCGTTGCCCTTATCCCGAGAATGGATGACAGTTTCTGAGAAAAATGTGCTTATCAAACAGCGATGATCTGACTGACAAGGAGGAAGTCCATGGGAGATCCATTCGGAAGAGTCAGGAAACCACTCGTCACCCCTGTCTCCCCCTCTCCGGGCATGGCCTGATCTTTAACTGCGTGAGCTGCCAGTAGCCACTGTTCCGCACATTCTTGCAAAGTTATCAGGCGCCAATGACAAAACGAGAGGCGTTTGAGTGGAGATCACGATACTTCGCCCAGCATATCACCATCCAGGGCTGACGGTCTATAATTAACATCTATAATCACAGTAATTAGCTGTATTGAAGGCAGCAATAACACAATTGTACAGGCACCAGGTGTCCGGGGGTTTTAATGAAAGCCCAGCATACGTATATAAATAAATCGATGTGAAGGACTGCTTCTATTTAAGTCAAGATTATTTATACTTGAGGACATTGTACATCATAAAACCAGGATGCTGTTAATTTTCTTGTTAACGTGACTGGAGGTACATCAATAAAAAAGTTCAGATTTGAGACACTAACCCACCTCCCTTGTAAATTTCTTGCTCCACTACTGGAGGCCTTCAGGCCTGTGTGAGGTCAGTGATCCTGTGTAGGAACATGGTGGTGGTGTGGTCAAAATCATCAGGCCCCAGTTCGTCACCATGTCACAATGGGGCCTTGCATTGTATGCCTGCCTGAATCAGGCCTGTGTCTCGTCACTGTCCGAATTCCGGTCCTATGATGTACATTAGATCCCGAGGCCTCTTCCAGGGACAACTGTGCGATTGAGGGCTGTGCACTCACTCCCCAGTTAAACTGGACGGTGAAAGAAAGAACTTGCATTTACTTTTCTTTCATTTGTTCTTGGGACAAGAACCACTCTAACGCCTCTCATTTTGTTAGTTGCACCTAATAGCTTAGCAAGAATATGCAGAACAGAGCACCCAGCATTTATTACCCGTCCCTAATTACCCTCGAGAAAGTGGCGTTGAGTTGCCTTCTTGAACTGTTGCAGCCTGTGTGGTGTATAGGTCCACCCACAGTCAGGTGGTTTGATACAACCAAGTGGTTTGCTAGGGCAGTTCAGAGGGCAGTTAAGAGTCAACCACATTTCTGTGGGTCTGGAGTCACATTTAGGCCAGAACAGGTAAGGATGACAAATTCCCATCCCTGAAGGGAATGAGTGAACCAGTTGAGCTTTCACAACAACCCAGTACATTAACGATCATTATGAATGTGACTATCATTTTACTCCAGATTTATTAAGTGGATTTAAATCCACAGCTGTCACGGTGGGTGAGATTTGAACTCACATTGCTGGAGCATTCATCCGGGCCTCTTGATTACTAGCCCAGTAATATTATCCCCATGCTACCATCCCCATGGGGTGTGCCAGAGCACTTTAAAGTGAAAGACCTTTTTGTTGGAAATGGTGGCAGCCGATCTGAGCACAGCAAGATCCCACAAATAGGGATGAGGGAGTTGCTCTTGCAGAGAGCTGACAAAGACATGACGGGTTGAATGGCATTTTTCCGTGCTGTAATGATTCTAGGATAATAAATTTTCCAGCTCTGATAAAGAGGCACAGACCTGTCTGACCCACTGATTATTTTCAGAATGTTCTGTTTGTCGAGTATGTACAACGAGATAATGATATCAGTTAAAGAATAAATGTTGACACGGGGACACAGAGAGAATTCTCTTGCTGTTCTTTGAAACAGTGCCGTGGGATCTGTTCCATTCCCCACTGTGAGGGCAGATAGGGTCTCAGTTTAATGTCCCATCCAAAAGGTATAACTCTGCCCCCCTCCTCTCCACAAACAGTGCAGCACTCCCTCAGTACTGCACTGGGAGTGTCAACTGGATTATGTGCACAAACCCCTGGAGTGGGATTTCCATCACCAGCTTCCAGATTCAGAGGCAAGACCCTTCCTTCTGAGGCACAGCTGCCGAACCTGGGCAGGGCTGAGGTCATAAAAGGTTCAGCGTTGTGAGAAAAATAGCCTGTTTCTGTTTGTAGACAGGGACTGACAGACAAGCAGCACCAGGTCACCACCAGGATGGAGCAAGGAGATGAATGTCCTGCCCACTCTACACTGTGCAGCTTTCTGAAGGGCCAGAATGTTCCACCTTCCAACATCACTGTTAACGTTCAACAAACAGGGCTAATAGTTTCTAACGAGCCCTCGCTGCAGCTGCAGAGTGTGTGTGTGTGCCAGTGTCATATTTACTGTCCTCTCAAAGGGAGGATACTGTTACCAGCTTGGCCGCCACAGTGGTGGCAGCGGAGGTCATGTAAGACAGGACGATCGAAGGGAAGCAAAGAAGAGTTACAGCTCCATGAACACTCTCTCCCTCACCCTGCAACTAAGGAGGAGCTGCAGAGGCTGGTCCAGGAAGTCTGGCACATGGAAAGAACTGGGGAGAGTCAATGGGGCAATTGGAATTGTTGCCAATACTCTGCTCAGATGTATCCCTGGAGGCTTCAGCACATGTTCTTCTACCTCCATAAGGCCTCACCCAATTAAACAGCCTGTCCCGCATTTCTAATATGCTTATCATGTATAAACAAATATGTTGCTCCGGCATTGTCCAGGCGATTAGTCATCAGTTCCTCGAGACTCCAGGGCAAACCTTAGCAATCCAAACAGGCTGATTATAAATAGCCCTTCGCTGTAGTGTTCAATTTTTCTGTGTTTGATTATGCGAGCCTGTTAACTACTGGTGCTTAATTGGTTAAGTCTGAGGGTAGATTCAGGGAAAAGTGAACACACTTTTGAAAGAGCTGCAAGCCAGAGCTGGAAGCATGGAGCAGACATTTTAAAGCACATGCATAGAAAATAGTGTCATCTCTGCATAAATCTGAGATAGATCCAAGATATAAATCTATAACACTCTCCACCTGCCTCTTGCCCAATAAAAATAGGACACAATGGGGTTCTAATCTCAGTAGTGCATTGCTCACCTTACCTGCCCTTGTACTGATACTTGTGGCATTTTAACCAAACATTTTGGTCAACATATAAGGCCCTCACCCCCAGGCAGCCCATTCAGAACCCAATGCTATTATGGGTTCGGCACCTGGTGCCAACCTCAGCTGGAATTTCCTGTGCCAACCTGACCAGGATCACCCAAAGCCAACCTCATTACAGCCTTGGTTCAAACATGGACAAAAGAGCTGTACTCCAGATGTGAGGTGAGAGTGACCGCCCTTCACATCAAGGCAGCATTTGACCGAGTGTGACATCAAGTAGCCCTAGCAAAACTGGAGTCAATGGGAATCAGGGGGAAAACTCTCCACTGACCAGAAACTGAACTGGATTATCCATATAAATACTGTGGCTACAAGAGCAGATCCGAATCTAGGAATCCTGCGGTGAGTAACTCACCTCCTGACTCCCCAAAGCCTGTCCACCATCTACAAGGCACAAGTCAGGAGTGTGATGGAATACTCTCCACTTGCCTGGACGAGTGCAGCTCCCACAACACTCAAGAGGCTCAACACCATCCTGGACAAAGCAGCCCACTTGATTGGCTCCACATCCACAAACATTTACTCTCTCCACCACTGATACACAGTGGCAGCAGTGTGTTTTCCATCCATGGGGTGCAGTGCAGGAATTCACCAAGGCTCCTTAGACAGCACCTTCCAAACCCACAATCACTACCATCTAAAGGACAAGGGCAGCAGACACATGGGAACACCACCACCTGGAATTTCCCCTCCAAGTCATTCACTTGGAATTCCATGACTTGGAAATATTTCGCCGTTCCTTCACTGTCACTGGGTCAAAATCCTGGAACTCCCTCCCTAACAGCACTGTGGGTGTACCTACACCACATGGACTGCAGCGGTTCAAGAAGGCAGCTCACCACCACCTTCTCAAGGGCAACTAGGGATGGGCAACAAATTCTGGCCCAGCCAGTGAAGCCCACATCCTGTGAATGAATAAAAAAAGGTCGGTTCAATTGAAGCATTCAAAAGGGAGTTAGACTGTTATCTGAAAAGGAAGAATGTGCAGTGTTACAGGGAGAAGGCGGGGGAACGGGACCAGGTGAGTTGTTCATTCAGGGAGTCAGCGCAGACACAATGGGCCAAATAGACTCTTTTTGCACTCTAAAAATTCTGTGATTCTGTGATTCTGAACGTTTGCTGTGACGTGACTGTAGCCCGTCTATGGTACAACAACAACTTGCACCTCGATAGCACCTTTAACGTTATAAAAGGCCCCAAGGCACATCACATGAGTGTAAGCAAATAAAATTTGACCCCGAGCCACATAAGGAGATATCAGGGCAGATGGTCAAAGGGGTGGGTTTTGAAAAGAGTCTTAAAGGAGCAAAGAGAGGTGACGAGGTTTGTGGAGGAATTCCGGAGCTTACCGTTCCAGGCAACTGAAGACACAGCTGCCAATGGCTGAGTCATTAAAACCGGGGATTCACAAAGGGCCAGAATTGGAGGAGCACAGAGATCATGGAGGGACGTAGAGCTGGAAGAGATAGGGAGGAGGCGAGGCCTGCGAGGGATTTGAAAACATGGATTAGAATTTCAAAATCGAGGCATTGCCGGACCAGCAGTCAGTGTAGGTCGGGGAGCACAGAGGTGATGGGTGAACGAGACTTAGTGCGAGTTAGTTTGTACAGGCAGCCAAGTTTTGGATGAGCTTAAGTTTACAGCAGGAGGACGATGGGGGTTTGGTTACGATTACATTGGAAGAGTTGAGTGAAGACACATGGGCAGTAGGACCCAGAAGGCGTGGGACTGGATGCGGCTCACTTGGTGACATGTTGTGG
This sequence comes from Isurus oxyrinchus, assembly GCA_026770705.1. Lineage (NCBI taxonomy): Eukaryota > Metazoa > Chordata > Chondrichthyes > Lamniformes > Lamnidae > Isurus > Isurus oxyrinchus. Next base: position 2,823,730 of record JANJGN010000030.1, on the reverse strand, counting down.
AATACATCACACTGACAACCTGTTCTCACGGTTATTTTTATCATTTATTTCACTTTATTTAAAAAAAAATCCTGCCCTAATGCTGTTGCTAAATGTAATTTTCCTTGTGTATGGAAAGGTGTGAGTTCTCTACTAATAAAAATATGATTCTCCAGGGCAGATTGCAATAAGACTTCAAAGATGTTGAGAACTATCCCTTTCTGTCCTTTCTTTGTAAGTTTGTTTTCAGGAGTTAGAGACCAGAATGAGCAGAAGTAGAACCAGTAGCAACATTTCTCCTGGTGCGCAGGAGTCAATTTTCATCTGGACGATGTTTCAGTCCCTGTGTGAAGGGCAGGTGTAAAACGGCACCTAGAATCACACAGCATGGAAGGAGGCCATTCAGCCCATCCAACTATCCCAGAATAGAGGCGGAAGGTGAGGGTGGGGGGGGGGGCGGGTGAAAGTGAGGGTAGGATGTAGGGAGAAAGTGAAGTTGGGAGAAGGAAGTTGAGCATGGGAGGGAGGGAGGGAGAAGGCAAAGGAGGGAGGAAAGATGAGGTTGGGAGTAAAGGGGAGGGAGGGAAAAGGTGAGGGTGGGAGGGGCAAGGAGAAGGAGGGAGGGGGAAGGTGAGGGAGGGAGGGAGAAGGTGAGGGAGGGAGGGAGAAGGTGAGGGTGGGAGGGGCAAGGAGAAGGAGGGAGGGGGAAGGTGAGGGAGGGAGGGGGAAGGTGAGGGATGGGGAAGGTGAGAGAGGGAGGGGGGAAGGTGAGGGAGGGAGGGAGAAGGTGAGGGAGGGGGAAGGTGAGGGAGGGAGGGGGAAGGTGAGGGATGGGGAAGGTGAGGGAGGGAGGAGGAAGGTGAGGGAGGGAGGGAGCCATGACTCCAGCTGCCCCGACCCCACACAAAGAACAACATTTGGATTTAGCTCGAGGCCTCTTTGTCCTCCCACAGCCGCCAACCTGATTCACCTGAGCAGTAAAGCTCGGGCCTGGTTAAAGACCCTCCAGGTTTTACCCAGACCAGTTGGCACCAGTTTGTGAGGGCCCTCTCCCTCCACTTTAGGCTGTCATCTCATCTGCCTGCACAACCCTGCCGACCAGGGGCTGGAATTTCTCAGCCACCTTCTTGCTGCTGGCTGGTCTGTGTTGTTTAACAGGCCGAGGCAATCTGGGACCTGAAGCTCACATCCCCGTGCTGTATGTGAAGAGACACTTTCTCCTCCTCCACACTTGTGCTATAATGAGCTCATAAATGTTGCAAGTTGTTGTAATTATTCACTCCTTTTTGTGTTCTGGTAATTGTAGCATTGTGGTTAATTATGCTATTGGATTAGTAATCCTGGAGACTGGCTCTAATAACTCAGAGACATGAGTTCAAATCCCATCGTAACAGCAAGGGATTTTAAATTCAATTAATTAAATAAATCTGTAATTAAACATTTGCTATCAGTAATGGTGGCCATGTAACAACTGGATTGTCATAAAAATCCATCTGGTTCCCCTTTAGGGAAGGGAATCTGCCATCCTTACCTGGTCTGGCCTACACGTGACTCCAGACCCACAGCCTTGTGGTTGACTCTTAACTGCCCTCTGAATGACCCAGTGAGACACTCTGTTGTCAAGACAGCAGCTCACCAATTCTCAAGGGTAATTAGGGATCATCAATAAACGTTGGTCATGACAATGAATGAATATTAACGTAGTTTTCCTGCCCTGTTTTGCGCTGTGTGGATTTGAGCTCGTTCCTTCTGCTAGGCCTCAGGCCTTTTGTGAGGGAATCCTTTAGGGTCATTGAAAGAGCTCTCAGTCCAATAACTCTGTCCTTTTGTGATCTCCATATCAGGAAATTGAAGGTTTCATCACATGGGCTCTCGCCTCAAACTACACCCCCACACTAGTGCCCACCCCTACCCGCCCCACCCCCCCACACCCCCCACCCCCCTGGGCAACATCCTAACCCCAAAATCAAAAATTTACATGTTCAAGCCCCATGCCAAATCTGGCACTGCAGTGCAGTTGTGAGCAGGTGCTGCCTTGTTGAGGGTGCTGTCTTTTGGATGAGATGTCTGCCCCCTCAGGTGGTTGTAAAAGATCCCAAGGCTTGAACAGCAGGGGAGCTCTCCCAGGTGTCTTCTTTAATTCTTTCATGGGATGTGGGCATCACTGGCAAGGCCAGTGTCTGTTGCCCATCCCTAATTACCCTCAAACTGAGTAGCTTGCTCAGCTGTTTCAGAGGGCAGTTCAGAGTCAACCACACTGTTGTGGGTCTGGAGTCACATGTAGGCCAGACCGGGTAAGGGCAGCAGATTTCCTTCCCTAAAGGACATTAGTGAACCGGATGGATTTTTATGACAATCTAGATTTCCTTCCTTAAAGGATCAGTGATAGTTGCCATGGGGCTAGCTTTATATTCCAAATTTATAATTGAATTTAAATTACACCAGCTGCCATGGTGGGATTTGAACCCATGTCCCCCAGAACATTAGTCTGGGCTTACTGGATTACTAGCCCAGTGATATTATTACTCTGCCACTGTCCTAAACAATATCTATCCCTCCATGAATACTACAAACAAATAAACTATTTGTGTTGTTTGTGGGAGCTTGCTGTGCACAAATTGACTGCCAAGCTTCCGACATTGCAACAGTGAGTTTGCTTTGAGAAGGTAATTCATTGGCTATAACCTGCTTTGGGCTGTCCTGAGGCTGTGAAAGTGCTATATAAATGCAGAGGTTTCCTACTGTGTGCCAAGTTGCCTTCAGGAGTTTTTGGCCCTCATATTATTGCAGCTTCGAATGAAATCCCGAATTGCATTTGGAAATGAAAAATGTAAAAGTTAATTAATAACTAAAGAAAATGCCTTCAAACCATAGCCATTTGGTGCTGTGGATTTCAGCTTGATATTCTGTGCTGGGTCAATGCTGGAGCAGTCTGAAATAACAAAGACAGGGATGGCTGTGTGGCTGCCAGATTTCAGAGTGTGGGTTATGCAATCAGCTTCTCCAGAGCTGGATAGCAGAGAGGAGGGGAGGGTAGTTATACTGATGGCTATGTGCAGCCCAGCAACGCACAGACTGTAACTCCCAGTGTGGATGTTGGGTCTATCCTGAGTTAAGGGTAGCTCCTTAGACACAGTGGGGGCAATGCTATAGGGCATAACAGGCAAGAGACGACATAGAGTGTCCCACCGACATGGGGCAAAAGGATGGCTTGCATTTCTCTAGCGCCTTTCATGACTGCAGGATGTCCTAAAGCGCTTGGCAGCTGACAAAGCATTTTTTGAAGTGTAGTCACTGTTGTAATGCAAGAAACACAGCAGCTAATTTTCGCATAGCAAGATCCCACAAAAACCAAGCTGATATTAACCAGATAATTCTGCTTGAGTGGTATTAGTTGAGGGCTAAATGTTGACAAGAAGGTTAAGAAGAGTTCCTTTGCTTGTCCTCAGTGCCAGAGGATCTTTTGCGCCCACCTGGTTTGACACTTCATCTAAAAGACAGCACCTCCAACCGCGCAGCACTCACTCAGTACTGCGCTGGAGTGGGGTTTGAACCCACAACTTTCCAGTTCAGAGGCAAGAGAGTAACAGCCACTGAGCCACAGCTGACCATTGGCTTGACTCTGATGGCCAGGCCATTCCTGTCCAGTATGTATGCAAGGACATCGAGTAGTTCAGCAATACTCACTGACCAGCTGCATACATGATGCTTGAACATGAGAGATAGAGGCCAAAAAATATCGGAGTGTGTTACTCTGTAACACTTCGAAATGCTGCCCCTGAATAAAGGATACTATCAGGAATATTAGCCCTTTACCCCTGGTTACCCTCCCATGTCTGAAGGACACTGTAAGTTGTCTACTGGTCTTCTGTCCAATATCACTGTCCTCTGAGTCTAAGGAGCTGTCCAAGGAATCAATTCTTCTTTAACTATACCTTATGATAGCTAAGCTAGTGACTGTTGGATGGGTGAAGGCTCAATGGGCTGAAGGGCCTCGTCTGCACTGTGTGACTCTGTGAAGTGTTTGTTGGTTTGCCTGTGGCTCAGTGCGTAGAATTCTTACCTTAGAGTCAGAAGGTTGTGGGTGTAAGCCCTATTCCAGGAGATTGAATGCTCAGATCCAGGCTGACACTCGAGTGTAGAGCTGAGGGAGTGCTGCGTTGTTGGAAGGGGCTGTCTTTTGGAAGAGATGTTAAACCAAGGTCCCATCTCGGGTGGATGTAAAAGATCCCACTGCACTATTCAAGAAGGGCAGGAGAGTTCTTCCCAGTGTCCTGATCAATAGTTATCCTTCAATCCACATCACAAAAACAGATCAACAGGTCATCATCACGTTGCCATTTGTGGAATCTTACTATGTGCTAATTGGCTGCTGTATTTCCATCATTACAACAGTGACTACACTTCTATAGTGCTGTGTTGACCCTCAAGCACTTTATGATGTCCTGTGTTCGTGAACAGTGCTACATAAGTATGTAAGTGAGTTTTTTCTCTCAGGTTGCTCATGGTCAGGCACTTTGGTTATTCCTATTGGTCACATGTTAGAGTGTGTGTGTTGGTCATGTGTCAGTGTGTGTGTTGGCCATGTGTCAGTGTGTGTGCTGGCCATGTGTCAGAGTGTGTATTGGTCATGTGTCAGAGTGTGTGTTGGCCATGTGTCAGTGTGTGTGCTGGCCATGTGTCAGAGTGTGTATTGGTCATGTGTCAGAGTGTGTGTTGGCCATGTGTCAGTGTGTGTGTTGGTCATGTGTCAGTGTGTGTGTTGGTCACATGTCAGAGTGTGTGTTGGCCATGTGTCAGTGTGTGTGTTGGCCATGTGTCAGTGTGTGTGCTGGCCATGTGTCAGTGTGTGTGCTGGCCATGTGTCAGAGTGTGTGTTGGTCATGTGTCAGAGTGTGTGTTGGTCACATGTCAGAGTGTGTGTTGGCCATGTGTCAGAGTGTGTGTTGGTCACATGTAAGAGTGTGTGTGCTGGTCACATGTCAGAGTGTGTGTGTTGGCCATGTGTCAGAGTGTGTGTTGGTCACATGTCAGAGTGTGTGTTGGTCACGTGTCAGAGTGTGTGTTGGCCATGTGTCAGAGTGTGTGTTGGTCACATGTCAGAGTGTGTGTTGGCCATGTGTCAGAGTGTGTGTTGGCCATGTGTCAGAGTGTGTGTTGGCCACGTGTCAGAGTGTGTGTTGGTCACATGTCAGAGTGTGTGTTGGTCACGTGTCAGAGTGTGTGTTGGCCATGTGTCAGAGTGTGTGTTGGTCACATGTCAGACTGTGTTATGGCCATGTGTCAGAGTGTGTGTTGGCCACGTGTCAGAGTGTGTGTTGGCCACGTGTCAGAGTGTGTGTGTTGGCCATGTGTCAGAGTGTGTGTTGGTCATGTGTCAGAGTGTGTGTTGGCCATGTGTCAGAGTGTGTGTTGGTCACGTGTCAGAGTGTGTGTTGGCCATGTGTCAATGTGTGTGTTGGCCATGTGTCAGAGTGTGTGTTAGCCATGTGTCAATGTGTGTGTTGGCCATGTGTCAGAGTGTGTGTTGGCCATGTGTCAGAGTGTGTGTGTTGGCCATGTGTCAGAGTGTGTGTTGGTCACATGTCAGAGTGTGTGTTGGCCACGTGTCAGAGTGTGTGTTGGCCATGTGTCAGAGTGTGTGTTGGTCACATGTCAGAGTGTGTGTTGGCCATGTGTCAGAGTGTGTGTTGGTCACATGTCAGAGTGTGTGTTGGCCATGTGTCAGAGTGTGTGTTGGCCACGTGTCAGAGTGTGTGTTGGCCACGTGTCAGAGTGTGTGTGTTGGCCATGTGTCAGAGTGTGTGTTGGTCATGTGTCAGAGTGTGTGTTGGCCATGTGTCAGAGTGTGTGTTGGTCACGTGTCAGAGTGTGTGTTGGCCATGTGTCAATGTGTGTGTTGGCCATGTGTCAGAGTGTGTGTTAGCCATGTGTCAATGTGTGTGTTGGCCATGTGTCAGAGTGTGTGTTGGCCATGTGTCAGAGTGTGTGTGTTGGTCATGTGTCAGAGTGTGTGTGCTGATCATGTGTCAGAGTGTGTGTTGGCCACGTGTTAGAGTGTGTGTTGGCCACGTGTTAGAGTGTGTGTTGGCCATGTGTCAGAGTGTGTGTTGGCCATGTGTCAGAGTGTGTGTTGGCCACGTGTCAGAGTGTGTGTTGGCCATGTGTCAGTGTGTGTGTTGGCCATGTGTCAGAGTGTGTGTGTTGGCCACGTGTTAGAGTGTGTGTTGGCCACGTGTTAGAGTGTGTGTTGGCCATGTGTCAGAGTGTGTGTTGGCCATGTGTCAGAGTGTGTGTTGGCCACGTGTCAGAGTGTGTGTTGGCCATGTGTCAGTGTGTGTGTTGGCCATGTGTCGGAGTGTGTGTTGGCCATGTGTCAGAGTGTGTGTTGGCCATGTGTCAGAGTGTGTGTTGGCCATGTGTCAGTGTGTGTGTTGGCCACGTGTCAGAGTGTGTGTTGGCCATGTGTCAGAGTGTGTGTTGGCCATGTGTCAGAGTGTGTGCTGGTCACATGTCAGAGTGTGTGTTGGCCATGTGTCAGAGTGTGTGTTGGCCATGTGTCAGAGTGTGTGTTGGCCATGTGTCAGAGTGTGTGTTGGTCATGTGTCAGAGTTTGTGTGCTGATCATGTGTCAGAGTGTGTGTGTTGGCCACGTGTTAGAGTGTGTGTTGGCCACGTGTTAGAGTGTGTGTGCTGATCATGTGTCAGAGTGTGTGTGTTGGCCACGTGTTAGAGTGTGTGTTGGCCACGTGTTAGAGTGTGTGTGCTGATCATGTGTCAGACTGTGTGTGCTGATCATGTGTCAGACTGTGTGTGTTGGCCACGTGTCAGAGTGTGTGTTGGCCACGTGTTAGAGTGTGTGTTGGCCATGTGTCAGAGTGTGTGTGCTGATCATGTGTCAGAGTGTGGGTGTTGGCCACGTGTTAGAGTGTGTGTTGGCCACGTGTCAGAGTGTGTGTGCTGATCATGTGTCAGAGTGTGTGTTGGTCACGTGTCAGAGTGTGTGTTGGTCACATGTCAGAGTGTGTGTTGGTCATGTGTCAGAGTGTGTGTGTTGGCCATGTGTCAGAGTGTGTGTGTTGGCCACGTGTTAGAGTGTGTGTTGGCCACGTGTTAGAGTGTGTGTGCTGATCATGTGTCAGAGTGTGTGTGTTGGCCACGTGTCAGAGTGTGTGTTGGCCACGTGTTAGAGTGTGTGTGCTGATCATGTGTCAGACTGTGTGTGTTGGCCACGTGTCAGAGTGTGTGTTGGCCACGTGTTAGAGTGTGTGTTGGCCACGTGTCAGAGTGTGTGTGCTGATCATGTGTCAGAGTGTGTGTTGGTCACGTGTCAGAGTGTGTGTTGGTCACATGTCAGAGTGTGTGTTGGTCACGTGTCAGAGTGTGTGTGTTGGTCACGTGTCAGAGTGTGTGTGTTGGCCACGTGTCAGAGTGTATGTTGGTCATGTGTCAGGGTGTGTGTTGGTCACGTGTCAGAGTGTGAGTTGACAGCAGTGGTTTGGTGATAATTAGTTTGCTTTCACTCCCACATTTATTGCAATGAATTAGCACTTGTTCAGACAGCAATGAACCCAGACTGAGGGGCTACGTTCCCTGCACAGTGCCGGTATCGACTGCCCTTTGCAGCCCTTCGATCAGGGTGTAGTGTAGAAGGGGTGGGAGGCGGCTTATGTGAGCCAGCATATATTAGATGGGCTGAGTGGCCTAATTCCATGTTGTAAAGTCAATGTAATCCCTACAAAATCAGCTGTGAAGAATGGTCACGGGTGAGATAGCGAAGGTGCCACAACCCTGCCAGACATTGCCATACCTAACTCCTCTCCCCCTCAAATCTTGGCTGTCCTTAAGCCGATTAGGAACAGGAGTAGGCCATTCAGCTCTTCAAGTCTGTTCCACCAGCAACGGCATGGGTTTTAGTTCCGCAGTGCTGGAACCCACCAGTATCTTGCTCAGGTCACACGGCTGGAGTGCTGGCTGGAGACTTACGGGAGTTTTTGAGAATTATGAGAGAGTCTGATGGAATAAATAAGGTGAAAATGTTCTCGGAGTCAGGAGGGTCGGTGACGAGAGAACACAGATCTCAGTTAAATGGCAGGGAGACGAGCAGAATGTTTTTTTCATGTATTGAATTATGTTGATCTAGAATGCGCTCCTGAAAAGGGGGGGGGGGTGCAGATTCGCTAGTAACTTCTAAATACATGCATTGACAGTCAGCTACAAGTGGGACAGTGGCACTAATTGGATGGCTCTTTCAGAGAAAAAAAAGACATGTTAAATGTAACAAAAATATTCAAGAGCTGCATAAATTTTACAGGGCTGGTTAAATTTAATGATATGATAACAGCTCTCAAACTCACGAACTCCACTATCTAGAAGGACAAGGGCAGCAGACACACAGGAACAGCTCCACCTGCAATTTCCCCTCCAAACCACTCACTATCCTGACTTGGAAATATATCGCCGTTCTTTCACTGTTGCTGGGCCAAAATCCTGGAACTCCCTCCCTAACAGCACTGTGGGTGTACCTACACCACATGGACTGCAGCGGTTCAAGAAGGCAGCTCACCACCGCCTTCTCAAGGGCATTTAGGGATGGGCAATAAATGCTGGCCGCATCATAGATGAGTAAGAAGAAAATGGCCATATCTGAAGTGAATTATAATCCTCACCCCTTTTTGGGACGGTTCTCAGGTGATCACTCTCACTTAAGGTTGAAAAAGACAGGCGCCATAGACACTGAAGAACTGATCTAACTCTCCCCAAAGGAAAGGAGCCCCCAGAGAATATTACCCTCCTTCAGATAGCCTTTAGAACATGTTTTAACTGTTATTAACAACCAGGATATTATAAGGGTCCGGGCGTCTCTCCTCAACAATGTACCTCGCCACTGAAGAGTATATGGAGATGGAGATGAGTTTGAACACAGAACACTGTATGAGGAAATATACTCTCTAAATTATATAGAAGCTTATTAAAGAACCAAACATGCAATTCACCTGGTGATTGCAACACTGATAGTTCTAGGAAAAGTAAGTATAATTTTGCTTCTATTAGAGAATCCAAGTCCTATTAACGTTACAGAGATATTTAAGATAACCATTAATATTTAAAGTAGCATTTACCTTAAATCCCCGAGTAGAAATCTTAGGAGTCTAGCGAGACACCTCCATTCCCATTAAAGGAAGAACTATCGTCACTACCCTACTGCAGCTATGCCTTTACAATGAGAGAGGCTGGAGTGAATCCAACAGATCTATAAATCCTACTGTTTGGTATCCAATATTTGTACAGTAAAAGAACTGAAGCAGCAGGAAATATGTTGAGCAGTCATGCTGGACAACATTCTCTTTTTCATCAACATCCTTCATTCTAGTCAACACCCTTCAAGGAAACAGGTTACTGAGAGGTGCAGGTAGCGGTCACTACACTCAGTGTCCAGGATTCAGTTGACGAGTTACTTAGGGTCATCCTTAAGGTTATCCATTGTTAGACTCTGATATCTTGCAATTTTTTTAATGCCTTGCTGAGATGATGTAGAGGCCAGTCCCTGTTTTCTCTGGACTGCCTTGAGTTAGAGGATATAACATATCCTATACCGCAGGATGAGTATTGCTGATAAAAGAGACATGTTGTCGAAGCTTTTCATCTTGCACTCATCAGGACACTTTGTAAGAAAATACCAAATGCCAGGGGGAAACAACATATTTATATTACATGAGAAGAGAGTGCTGATTGTTTAGCAAGTGGACTCAGATTGGTAGAGGCATTGCCATGGAGATTGCACCAGTTGATGGCAAATGACAGTTAACTGCCAAACATTGCTTGACATTTAAACCAGGAATCATGTCTCTGACTGGTCAAGGCATTGCCCAGGGGAATGAACCAGTGAATGGCTGTTACTTATTTTGTTTAGCTGAAACAGGCACAATGTGTGTACATGTTCCTTCTACCTTTAAAGAACAGGGCCCTGTGTATTAATATATGCAGCTTCCAGTACACACAAGCCTGACTGACAATCTTAAATTGGTTGTCAGTGTAATTCTCAGCACATTGAGGATTAGTTAGCAAATGTCATCCAATCATGGAAACACATTTAATGTTGGACAATGTGGGCATTATCATCCTGGATTTGTACCTGGTGCGGTAGCAGGAAGGATAAAGGACATTTTACCTGCCGGCCGCAATGATGGCTTTTCATGTCATATCATCTCAATCCTGCCGCATTAATTATGCATTCCCAGCAAACACGTCATTTCCATGGTGGGCTGGTTCTCATTCGCCTGCCATGTAATCACCTCGCGTCCGGCGCCATATTTAAAGTGCAGCTGGACGCACACCCCTCAGTGCTTTCAGCCCTGGACTGCTGCGTAGAAGACAGGGCCTGGAAAGGGAAGAAGACTGTAGCCCCCGGTGCAATGACGGGTCTCTTGCCTGCCTTTCCGACACCTTTTCGATGCCATGATATCCTCTAACCTGCTCTGGCCACAGGATGGGCAGCAACATCACCCATCCAGCATAGGAGGCAGTGGCAGCGGTGGTCAGTGCCAATGTCCTGCAAAAGAGGACAGCCACCCAGCGCCACAAGAGGATGAATAATCTCCTCCATTCTGCCAGGGTAAGTCACTCTTCTCATCACTCTCAACTCACACACTCACAAACCAGTTACACATCCACAGGGACCTCACTCACTGCCAGTTCAAGGGACATCACCATTCACTCTCTCACACACACCTTCACTGTCCTCACCATCCACCCACACATACCAGGCATACTTATCATCTGGCCTGACAGACGTCCTGCTTACACTCTGTCCATTTCTACTCATGCAGGACAAGCTGACACTCGACAAGAGCGAGAGGTCACAGACTGGTGGTGGAATGCCCGAGATCAAGGTCAGAGCCACCCAGCTGGGCGGCGAGGATCTGGACCGGTCCTGTGCAGTGAGGTCGGTGCTGCTCAACCAAGTGAGGATCCAGCAGTGCAACATCCATCAGATAACCATGCTGTGAGTGATGTGTCCTGTTTTGCAATCCCCTGCGACGCACTATTTACCTCTTGCCGCTTTCACTGGCACAGTCGATGGAGCCCATGACCCAGGGATTCTAATCAGGCCCTGAAGACACTGCAGTAGAGGAATCTGAAGGCACCATCCTTGAAGTCCCGTCACAGCGCTCACCCACACCCTCCACCAGCGCAGAGACACACACCTCGGTGGGACTTAGTTCTAGAGTAGCTTCGGATCACAATCTGGTGAGCACATCGCACTGTCTGATCCACAGCAGGCAGCTGCAGGGACTTCCCAGGTGTCCGGCACTCGGGGGACTGCTGGAGGCCAGAAACCTATTGAGTCTGAGTCACATGTTGAGCCTCTGGAGTTGGCCATATCACAGTTGCCGGAGCTGCAAATGCAAGCTCGGGAACATCAGGAAGGGATGTCCACAGCACTCCTCAGATTGCAAGGCATGATGGAGGAGTCTGTCCTCCTTCAGTCTGCGGTGATAGTGCCGGCATTGCAATGCACCAAGGTCAACACTGGTAGGATGGTGGCTGCCATGGAGACCTTGGTCTAGGACGTCAGTCCTGCACTGCTGCGCGGGCTGATCTCCATTGCTGATGCCATAGTTGGCCTCCAACAGTGTCAACACGAGAGGGGTGTGGGGAGATCAATCTCACTCCAGATTCCCCTTCTCCCCACGGACTCAGTCAGGGGTCCTCGGGCACCCATAGGGAGGAGGATCAGCCGATGCACACCCTATCCGATTCCCCTCTTCCTGTGACCCCAGCAGCTCCAGCTCCACGGGCTGAGGAGGGAGCCACTGCCACACAGCAGGACCCCGGAAGCAGGCCGGGGCCCTCCAGGTCTCAGTCCTGCAGAGGACACCCACCCAAATGTCACAGTCAGCAGGCTGCCTCCACCTCTGCTGTGGATGTCTGGGGAGCAACAAGACGTAGCATCAGGGTTAAGACAGTTATGGAGGATTAATTGCACAGCCTGGGTATGGGTGTTAATCACTTGTACATAATGTCCACTATTGTCAATAAACTCCCAAGAATGGATCCTTGTTCTGATGAGCAGTGTTTGTGGTACTCAGATGTAAAACCTTGGTTCCTGCACAAGATAAAGGCAGGTGTCTCAGTCCAGGGCCTCTTCCCTGTGCAGTGTGTAACCTTCAGGCCACAGTGATGGTCCAGCCTCACACTCAGTGGACACATTCCTGATGCCTGCACCTCAGCGGTGCTGGTCACTGCTGCCAGAATGTTGTGGGCAGGCACCACAGAGTTCTCTCATACTCACTGTGTGCTCTCAGCATCTTTGAGGTGGGGCTGGCCCCCATCATACCAGCGTCTGTGACCAGTGATGCTGTGCACCAGCTCCTGAAGGGCTGAGGTGCTGAAGGCTGACACAGCATCAGATGTGTCTAAAGTTTCACGGCTGCATCTCTGAGATGGTCCTGATCACAGAGCACAAGCGAGCTGCCCTCGGCCAGACAGGAGTCAGACATTCTCAGAGGCTGTGTGAAGATCTATGGCGTGTCCTCACTGCATGTTGTTATCATCTTCCTACAATCGAGTGACTATTAGGGCCTCCCCTGCGTCTCCATGACAGGATCGTTCTCACAGAGAATGGGATAAGCCAGACCGGAGTCAAACATTCACAACAGCGATGTGAGGATCTACAGGGACACCTCACTGCATGTCGTCATCATCCTCCACAAATCTGGCAGCTATGAGGGCCTCCCAAGCAGGCCTGTCTTGTCTAACTAGTGCAAGAGCCTCATCCCCATCGTTATCACCACCAAGGACCCCCTCACCCTCATTCCCGTCAGCGCCATCCTCATCAGAGGAGACGTGCAGCTCCTCCATCTCCTCCTCAGCCAGCTCCTCTTCCCCATTGCAGCGCCAGGTTGTAAAGGGTGCAGCAGATGATGACGATGTGTGACACCCTCTGGGGACTGTATTGCAGGGCACTGCCAGACCGGTCCAGGCACCGGAACCTCATCTTCACCATCCCGATGGTCTGCGCCACCAAGATGTGAATTGTAGCGTGAACCTCATTATCCCGTCGTTCTGCTGCAGTCTGAGGCCGCTGCCTGGGTGTCATCAGTCACACCCTCTGCAGGTAGCCCTTGTCCCTGAGGAACCATCCCTGCAGCCTCTGTGGACCTTGGAAGATCCCAGGGATCTGAGACCAATCGAGGATGTAGGAGTCGTGCACACTCCCTGGAAACCGTGTGCACATGTCCTGAAGGATGTGTTTCTGCTGGTCACACACCAGCTGCATATTCAGTGAATGGAACATCCTGTGGTTGATGTAATTCACCATGTGCTGTGATGGCGATCTTAACGCCACATGAGGTGCAATCGATCGCACCTAAACCTGAGGGAAACCCGAGATCTGGGTGAATCCAATCGCTCTTGCATCCTGGCTGTCCTGGTCCTGGGTGAAATGCACAAAGTTGTGTGCCCAGCAACAATGGCATCCATGACCTCATTGATGCATCTGTGAGTGGAGGCTTGTGAGATCCCACAGAGGTCACAGGTGGAGCCCTGAAAGGAACCACTGGTGTAGAAATTGATCACCGTGGTCACTTTCACAGCCACTGGCAGTGGATGCCCTTCATGTCCCCATGGCGCTAAATCCTGCAGCAGGTGACAGATGTGACCAACCAGTTCCCTAGACATGTACAATCCTCGGCAACACTGGTTCTTGGTCATCTGCAGGAATGAAAGGCGGCATCTATAGACCCTGGCTGTCACTAGGCGCCGGCCTGTGATGGCTCACTGTGGCTCTAAGCAGTGTGCATGGGAGCACCATCCCCTTCTTCCTGAGGTTGCTGCTCCTGCCCCTGTGCAGCCAGGAGCCTCAGGCGCTCTCTCCTCTGTTGTTTTTATGCTCTGTAGACCATCAGGCATACAGCTAGTTCACCAGGATCCATGATCCCAATGTACTCCTCCTGCAGGATGAAAGAGAGAGACACGTGGGTTAGATTGGGTGTACTAAGAACCTGTCCTGGTTAAGTGCCGATGGTGCTGACCACTACTTAGATGGCCAGGGATTAGTGAGCTGCAAGGCTGCACTGTTAGCTTGAACCATGGGGGAGTCTGGTCCAAACTGGGATGATGACATTGCCAAGGGGCTGTGAGCACCTCCAGCAGTGACTGCTCCATGGTCAGCTTTAGCAAGGAGATTGTACATTCAGTTGTTCTGCCTCCACTAAAATATTCATGAATTTGCAATCTGTGCCGGGGGCGGGGGTGGGGTGGGGTGAAAATCTCTGGAGCATTTGGTGGCACTTTCAGGCCTCTGCGTTGCTCGAGTGGGCAGGTAAGCAGGGAGCCTGACCCTAATCATGTCAGTGTGGCTGCGCCTGAACTGTCTCAGTTGCAGAGGAATGGTCACTTTATACGAGGTTTCCCAAATGTGTGGCCACTTCTCTCACCCACCCTACACCCCTCCCACCCTGAATGCTTGTGTGCTGTATTCAACAGCAGGGCTGCCCTTAACCCCCGATACCCCTGACCCTCCTGAAGCCTGAAGTCCAACAGGTGACCCGGGCGAGCGCTGCACAACGTTACCGGGTACCCACCTCCGAGTTCCCCTCAAAGCGCAGGCCGCCAGGTGCATGCCTTTTATGTGCTGTTATGAAACACTTTAGCGTGCTCTCCCGCTGACGTGGGTGGATGATCCTGTGGGACGGGTGGTGGGGACCATTCCGGCGGGGCTTGGCCTGATAATGATATGCTGATGTATTACAATGAGGTTCCTGATGTCTGATGGTGGGAAACGTGACGATTGCGAAATGGTTTTGTTCTGTATTGTCTGCCCACACCACAAATCACGCCCCATGCCAGTGGGTCTGGAAAAGTTCACCCCCGAACTCTGAGTCTCTCTACAGACGCCACCTCACCTTTCTGTTTTTATTTCTGTTAGCCCCTGTTTGCTTTGTAACTTAAAGAGTTCCTGAAGTGATCAGTTTGCAGCTTATTGTCTGAATGCAGGAATTGTGGTTTAGGAATCATACACCGTACTGCCTGGAAATATCTTCCTTAAATAACGTGCCCTCTGTCTCCCTGCGCCAATCTTGATTTGAATTGTTGGTACCACAGAGTTCAAATGTATGAAATCCATTTGGTAACAGTACTCCAGAGTGCTGGCCAAAGACTCCACCTGCATCGTTCTATCCTTATTTTAGAATCTCTTCAATTGAACTTCTCTCACTGTTGATACATCTCATGCATTTTGGATATTTGTGCCTTCAGTGTTGAGACCGAGAGTAAAAGCTGCCAAGGTTGGGAGTCAGGAATAAAATGATTCCAACAGTTTCCGACTCTGCCTTTCATCAATACCCAATGTCCTGTTTGATCCCTGCCACTTCCCCAGTGAGTGCAACCTTTGCAGGTGTTAGTCATGGTGCAGTGGGTAGCACCCTCTTCCCTAGGTCAGGAGGTGTTATATTGGCCGGGATTTTCCAGCCCCGATGTGGGGGGTTCCGTCCCGTCAGGTGCAGTGAGCCAGCCAAAAGTCCGGAAGGCTGGAAGATCCTGCTGGCAGGTGAGGCTGGAAAATTCCACCCATTGTTGCTGAAAAGAGAGACGTGTGGCTGAAGCTTTTTGTCTTGCACTCAATCAGGACAAACACAAGAATACCAAATTTCAAGCAATCACAACAATTTATACTGCAGGGGAAAAAAAAGTACTGATTGGTTGGCAAGTTGACTCTGATTGGCCAAGGTGTATCCATGAGAAAGCAACAGGAACTTTAGGCTCTCCAAGCTCTCGTCAAAAAAGATGCAAGAGTTGAACATATTCCTTTTGTTTGCAGAGAACAGGTCGCTGCTCTTTGAAATTTGGTATTCTTGCATTTGTCCTGATGAGTGCAAGATGAAAAGCAACATGCCTCTTCTTTCAGCAATATTTAAGTCCCATACTACTGAGCGCCTGTTTGTTATATTGTTGTCTTGCTCGTGAAGTGCTAGGAACTAATTGTTTTGTGAATATGTATCCCAGGGTGCCGCAATCATGTTGCACTGCAATCATGTGCTGAGTAATAATGTATCAGCCTATCAGTCCAGCAGCTACATGGAGAGATGCAACAAATATACTCGATGAAGCTCCAGGGTTTGACTCTAAAGATTATTTCTAACATGGGGACCAGAAGACATAACAGGAGGTCACATGCCCACAAAACTTGAGCACCTAATCGAGGCTGATGCTCCAGTTCCACATTCCGGGTGTGCTGCACTGTCAGAGGTGCCATCTTCTTTCTCATTGTAAAAGATCTGACGACACTATTTTGAAGAAGAGCAGGCGAGCTCTCTCTGGAGTTCTTGATCAATGTTTCTCCCTAAACCAACATCTTCATGATTCAAAAACGCAATACATAAACATCACTTAACAAAAGCAAAATAACATATGTTATGAAAAGGTTACATGCTCCAAACAGCTGGAAATTTGTCTCTGAGTATGTCCGAAAGTCTTAAACAGTTTCACGTCAATCGCCCAATGATATATGGAAATAAGCCACAAAATACTGGTACAATGTATATCTCAGGGGAGATGATGGCATAGTGTAAATGTTCCTGGTAACCCAGAGGCTGAGGCTAATGAAGTAGGGACATGGACTCAAATCCCACCACAGCATTTAAGTTTGGTTTAATAAAACCTGGAATTGAAAACTAGTCTCAGAACTAATCATCGATTGTTGTAAAAACCCATCTGGTTCACTAATGTCCTTCAGAGAAGGGAAATCTGTTGTACTTACCTGGTCTGGCCTACATGTGACTCCAGACCCACAGCAATGTGGTTGACTCTTAACTGCCCCCTGAAATGGCCGAGCAAACCACTCAAGGGCAATTAGGGATGGGCAACAAATGCTGGGCTTTGCCTACATCCCATAGGAGAATAAAAAAATCATGGAGCAGGTCAGAGAGCACTTTTGGAGAGAGAGACACAGTGTTAACGATTCAGAATTGGATCTGTTGCAGTCTCAAACACAAACCATTAAGTTGTCTGTGTTTCTTTCTCTGCAATGCATCCAGACCAGCTGAGTGTTTCCAGTATTGTCTGTTTCCGACTGGAATAAACCAGTTGAACTTATTGCCACAAGGGAAGCATCTGTTTGCCTTCTCTAATTAACAAGGAAACTGAAACAATTGAGAAATTTGTGACTGAAGTTATGCTGCCTTTCATGCCCACATGCCATTTTGATTTTCAACCACATGTACTCATCTGTGCCTCTTACTTTGCATATTATGCTGAATTTATATTCACAGTCCATTGACAAATAACAATTTGGGAAACAGAGCAGTGAGGTTGAGACATAGAAGTTTCTCTGCTGTATGGGTTGGGTGGGAGATCCAAAATGGAGATGTTACAGCGCCACGACTGGTAAGGAGATGTAATTACAGTGTGACAGTTTACATGGGAATCTTCCATTATAAATGCGAACAAAATAATTTATAATGTGACAGTTGAGAAGGAGAAATTTTTGTAGGCAGGAAATGCACACAGAGCAGGAATTTTCACATTAGATGGACAGAATAGGATGGAACAGGGAGAGTGGAATCTTTTGAAAGCATTTATTTTAGGAATCGAGTATGAATATTATAATAAAATCACTGTTGACACTGTAATGTTAGGGCTTGTTACAGCTTTATAGTGTGTGAACCTGGCTGATGGAGAATGAAGTCCCTGGAGTTGTTGGCTGCCAGAGGATTGGAATCAGTATGAGGTTTAATGTCATAGAATATAAAACAAAATTAAAAAAAGAGAGGATGAATCTGACTGGAGGGCATTAATGTACAGATAGAGATGAACTAGTTTCACGGTAAGGGTGTAGATTGCTTCTAAGTACTCTTCCTATCTCTGTAGCCTCCTCCACCCGACAGCTCCCTCCACTCTGGCCTCTTGCACATTCCCAGTTATAGTCACTCCGTCAGCAGCAGCTGTGATTTCAGTTACCAAAGCAGTAAACTCTGGAATTCCCTCCATAAACATCTCCACCTCTCACCCCCTTCCGACACTCCTTAAAACTTACATCCATGACCAACCTATCAGTCACCTGACCTTATATCTCCTTATGTGGTTCAGTGACAAAGTTTGTCTGCTCTTGGGCTATTTTATGTTGTTAACCATAGAGAAGTTACAGCACAGGAAGAGGCCATTCAGCCTTTTATTATGTCATTCTTTATTAATTATATTATTTAATTATTAATTATTTTATTTATTAACTTTATCCATTAGTGTGTTAACTCACCTGGCTATTCACAGTCCCCAAAGTGCCTTCACCCATTTGAACAGCTGTCCTCTCTTCAGGAACCCATTGAGGTTCTCCATCTGAGGCTACCCATGTGTCTGACCAAATGAAAGCCTTAGCCTCCCTCCGCAGCATCAGCTTGGAAACCAAGGCTGGTATTATTTGGTGAGAAGTCAGAGGAACCCGGTTAGGGAAGCGGCGAAACTGTGGCAAATCTTCTGAAATGAACTGAAATATTGTCCCATGAACTGAGTTGCATTTATTTAGGTTTTTATGCATTTAGGGGGAAAAGAGACAAGCATTTGAGAGACAAGGAATAGAGGGTTACAATGGTAGATTTAGACGAGGAAAGATGCAAAGAGGCTGATGGATCATCAATACTAGTTAGGCTAAATGGCCTGTTTCTATGCCACATGCCCTAAGTATAGGGTCATCCTATGTATAGTGTTCATTCACAGAGTCTGAGTTACTGTGGCAACCTGCACTTTTCATTCATGTAGTCTGGAGCTATGATAGTGATGGCAAGAAACATAGAAACATAGAAACTAGGAGCAGGAGTAGGCCATTCGGCCCTTCGAGCCTACTCTGCCGTTCATTATGATCCTGGCTGATCATCCAACTCAATAGCCTGCTCCTGCTTTCTCCCCATATCCTTTGATCCCTTTCACCTCAAGAGTTATATCTAGCTCCTTCTTGAAAACATACAATGCTTTGTCCTCAACTACTTTCTGTGGTAGTGAATTCCCCAGGCTCACCACTCTCTGGGTGAAGAAATTTCTCCTCATCTCAGTCCTAAATGGTCTACCCCGTATCCTCAGACTGTGACCCTTGGTTCTAGACTCCCCCACCATCGAGAACATCCTTCCTGCATCTACCCTGTCTAGTCCTGTTAGAATTTTATAGATTTCTATGAGATTCCCTCCTCATTCTTCTGAACTCCAGCGAATATAATCCTAACTGACTGAATCTCTCCTCATATGTCAGTCCCGCTATCCCAGGAATCAGTCTGGTAAACCTTTGCTGCACTCCCTCTATAGCAAGAATATCCTTCCTCAGATAAGGAGACCAAAACTGCACACTGTAGTCCAAGTGTGGTCTCATCAAGGCCCTGTACAATTGCAGCAAGACATCCCTGCTCCTGTACTCGAATCCTCTGGCTATGAAGGCCAACATACCATTTGCCTTCTTTACCACCTGCTGCACCTGCATGCTTACCTTCAGCGACTGGTGTACAGGGACACCCAGGTCTCGTTGCATATTCCCCTCTCTCAATTTATAGCCATTCAGATAATAATCCGCCTTCCTGTTTTTGTTACCAAAATGGATAACCTCACATTTATCCACATTATATTGCATCTGCCATGCATCTGCCCACTCACTCAGCTTGTCCAAATCACACTGAAGCATCTCTGCATCCTCCTCACAGCTCACCCTCCCACCCAGCTGTGTCATCTGCAAATTTGGAGATATTACATTTAGTTCCCTCATCTAAATCATTAATATATATTGTGAATAACTGGGGTCCCAGCACCGATTCCTGCTGTACCCCACTAGTTGCTCCCTGCCATTCAGAAAAAGACCCATTTATTCCTACTCTTTGTTTCCTGTCTGTCTACCAGTTTTCTATCCATCTCAATACGCTACCCCCAATCCCATGTGCTTTAATTTTACACACTAATCTCTTATATGGGGCTTTGTTGAAAGTCCAAATAAACCTCATCCACTGGCTGCCCCTCATCAACAATACTGATAACATTCTCGAAAAATTCCAGTAGATTTGTCAAGCATCATTTCCCTTTCGTAAATCCAAGCTGACTCTGTCTGATTCTGCCACTGTTTTCCAGTTGTTCAGCTATTAAATCTTTTATAATGGACTCTGGAATTTTCCCCACTACCGAAGTCAGGCTAACTAGTCTATAATTCCCTGTTTTCTCTCTACCTCCCTTTCTAAATAGTGGGGTTACATTAGCTACCCTTCAATCTGTAGGAACTGTTCCAGAGTCTATAGAATCTCGGAAGATGACCACCAGTGCATCCACTATTTCTAGGGCCACTTCCTTAATCACTCTGGGATGTAGATTATCAGGCCCTGGGGATTTATCAGCCTTCAATCCTATCAATTTCTCCAACACCATTTCCCTACGAATACTGATTTCTTTCAGTTCCTTCCTCTCACTAAACCCTGTGTTCCCCAACGTTTCTGATATGTTATTTGTGTCCTCCTTTGTGAAGACAGAACCAAAGTATGTATTTAGTTGGTCAGCCATTTCTTTGTTCCCCATTATAAATTCCCCTGTTTCTGACTGTAAGGGACCTACAGTCTTCACCAATCTTTTTCTCTTCACATACCTATACTTTTACAGTCAGTTTTTATGTTCCCCACAAGCTTACTCTCATACTCTATTTTCCCCTTCTTAATCAATCCCTTGGTCCTACTTTGCTGAATTCTAACCTGCTCCCAATCCTCAGGTCTGTTGCTTTTTCTGGCCAATTTGTATGTCTCTTCCTAAATCTAATACTATTTCTAATTTCCCTTGTAAGCCATGGTTTGGCCACCTTTCCTATTTTACTTTGGCGCCAGACAGGAATAAACAATTGTTGCAGTTCACCCATGCGCTCTTTGAACATTTGCCATTGCCTATCCACCGTCATCCATTTAAGTAACGTTTCCCAATCCATCATAGCCAACTCGTGCCTCATACCATCGTAGTTTCCTTTATTAAGATTCATGACCCTAGTCTCAGAATCAACTATGTCACTCTCCATCTTGATGAAGAATTCTATCATATTATGGTCATTCACCCCCAAGGGGCCTCACACAACTAGATTACCAATTATTCCTTTCTCATTACACAATACCCAGTCTAGAATGGCCTGTTCTCTAGTTGGTTCCTCAATGTATTGGTCCAGAAAAATATCCCGTATACACTCCAGGAATTCCTCCTCTGTGGTATTGTTACTAATTTGATTTGCCCAATCTATATGCAGGTTAAAGTCACCCATAATTACAGATCTCTAATTTCCTGTTTAATGCCATTCCCAACATCACCACTACAGTTTGGGGGTCTATATACAACCCCACTAACGTTTTTTGCCCCTTAGTGTTTCTCAGCTCAACCCATACAGATTCCACCTCATCGGAGCTAATACCTTTCCTCACTATTGCGTTAATTTCCTCTTTAGCCAGCAATGCAACTCCACCGCCTTTTCCTTTTTGTCTGTCCTTCCTAAATACTGAATACCCCGGATGTTCAGTTCCCATTCCTGGTCACCCTGCAGCCATGTCTCTGTAATCCCGACTATATCATACCTGTTTACATCTATTTGCGTGGTTAATTCATCCACTTTATTGTGAATGCTCCTCGCGTTAAGGCACAAAGCTTTAATGATGTCTTTTTAACATCAATTGCCCTGTTCCCACTATTTTTCACTGAGGCCCTGTTTGATTCTTGCCCTTGGTTTCTCTGCCTATCACTTTTCTTCTTCCCCTTTCTGTCTTTTGTTCTTGTCCTTGATTCCCCTCCTCTGACTCCTTGCATAGGTTCCCATCCCCCTGCCATTTTAGTTTGAACCCTCCCCAGCCACTCTAGCAAATATTGCCCCTAGGACATCAGTCCCTGTCCTGCCCAGGTGTAACCCGTCCAGTTTGTACTGGTCCCACCTCCCCCAGAACCGGTCCCAATGCCCCAGAAATCTGAAACCCTCCCCCTCGCACCATCTCTTCAGCCACGTATTCATCCGATATATCCTGCTGTTTCTACTCTGACTAGCACGTGGCACTGGTAGTAATCCTGAGACCACTACCTTTGAGGTCCTACATTTCAACTCACTTCCTAACTCCCTATATTCTGCTTTTAGGACATCATCCCTTTTTTTTACCTATGTCGTTTGTACCAATGTGTAGCACAACCACTGGCTGTTCACCCTCCCCCTTCAGGATGTCCTGTAGCCGCTCGGAGAAATCATTGACCCTAGCACCAGGGAGGCAACATACCATCCTGGAGTCTAGTTTGTGGCCACGGAAATGTTGATCTATTCCCCTTACAATTGAATCCCCTATAACTGTTGCATTCCTGCACCTTTTACTCCTCCCCTGTGCAGCAGAGACAACTCTGGCTCATCGTGAGCCCCTGAAAATGAATGGTTGGAGTCCAGGAGCCGCTCTCAGTGTCGATGGGAGCTGCCAGTGGCTCAAGGGCCTTGCAATGAAAAACACTGGGAAAAGTTGTCCCCCTGTCAGGGGGGGGTTGTGCGGGTGTGGGTGGGGGTGGGCATGAACCCAATCGGCGCCCGCCGATCAGGGCTGCGCTGCCATTTTACTTGAGTGGACCAATTAAGGCCTGCCCAGCGTGACGCTCCCTGTGGAGGCCGGAGTGATGGGGGGTGGGGAGGTTCCTTGAGTCGGGGTCTACGCTCGCGAAAGAGTGCAGAAATCCCCCTGAGGCACAGAGGTGCCTGAGGGAGATCAGTTTAAGGTTTAAAAATTTAAATAAGGGGAAAAGAAACCTTTTAAAATACGTCCACTCATGAGTTGGTGTCACATGAGCCGGGACGTCTCAACGAATTGTTAAAATAATTTTTATTGAATTTTAAAACCCTTCATGAAGCCTCGTCCAGCCGGTGGATGAGGTTTTCTGATAGATGCGAAGGCCGCCTGGGCTCTTTGCCTGCCCCCCGCCCTGAAACGTTAAGGCTGGACGGGCAGCTCAGTTAATTGTTTTAATTAGTTGTTAACAGGCCTCAATAGGCTCTTGTCGATTCGGCGGACACGCAGCCCAATGTCACCCCCCCCCGTCATTTTACACGTTGGCAAGTGGGCCCCATCCCTGCTCGCTGCTCGGTGATTACAGCCCCCACTGTGTTAGTGAGCGGGTAATACTTGGCAGATGGGATGTAGTGTGGGAAAATGTGAGGTTGTCCACTTTGGCAGGAAGAATAGAAAAGCAGATTATTATTTAAATTTTTTTTATTCATTCACGGGAAGAGGCCTTCGCTGGCCGGGTCAGCATTTATTGTCCATCCCTAGTTGCCTTTGAGAAGGTGGGGGTGAGCTGCCTTCTTGAACCGCTGCAGTCCCTGTGATGTAGTACACCCACCATGCTGTTAGGGAGGGAGTTCCAGGATTTTGACCCAGCGACAGTGAAGGAACAGTGATATATTTCCAAGTCAGGATGGTGAGTGGCTTGGAGGGCAACTTGCAGGTCGTGGTGTTCCCATGTGTCTGCTGCCCTTGTCCTTCTAGATGGTAGTGGTTGTGGGCTTGGAAGGTGCTGTCAGAGGAGCCTTGGTGAGATCCTGCAGTGCATCTGGTAGATGGTACACACTGCTGCTACCGTGCGTTGGTGGTGGAGGGAGTGAATGTTTGTGGATGTGATGCCAATCAAGCGGGCTGCTTTGTCCTGGATGGTGTTGAGCTTCTTGAGTGTTGTGGGAGCTGCACTCATCCAGGCAAGTGGAGAATATTCCATCACACTCCTGACTTGTGGACAGACTTTGGGGAGTCAGGAGATGAGTTACTCGTTGCACGATTCCTAGCCTCTGACCTGCTCTTGTAGCCACAGTATTTATATGGCTAGTCCAGTTCAGTTTCTGGTCAATGGTAGCCCCCAGGATGTTGATTGTCGGGGATTCAGTGATGGTAAAGCCATTGAACATCAAGGGGCGATGGTTAGATTCTCTCTTGTTGGGTATGGTCATTGCCTGGCACTTGGGTGGTACGAATGTTACTTGCCACTTGTCAGCCCAAGTCTGGATATTGTCCAGGTCTTGCTGCATTTGGACATGGACTGCTTCAGTATCTGAGGAGTCACGAATGGTGCTGAACATTGTGCAATCATTAGCGAACATCTCCACTTCTGACCTTATGATGGAAGGAAGGTCATTGATGAAGCAGCTGAAGATGGTTGGGCCAAGGACACTACCCTGAGGAACTCCTGCAGTAATGTCCTGGAGCTGAGATGATTCACCTCCAACAACCACAACCATCTTCCTTTGTGCTAGGTATGACTCCAACCAGTGGAGATTTTCCCCCTGATTCCCATTGACTCCAGTTTTGCTAGGGCTCCTTGATGCCACACCCGGTCAAATGCTGCCTTGATGTCAAGGGCAGTCACTCTCACCTCGTCTCGGGAGTTCAGCTCTTTTGTTCATGTTTGATCAGGAGCTGAGTGGCCCTGGCAGAACCCAACATGAGCACCAGTGAGCAGGCTATTGCTAACCAAGTGCCGCTTGATAGCACTGTTGATGACCCCTTCCATTACTTTACTGATAATGGAGAGTAGACTGATGGGGCAGTAATTGGCCGGGTTGGATTTGTTCTGCTTTTTGTGTACAGGACATACCTGGGCAATTTTCCACAGAGTCGGATAGATGCCAGTGTTGTAGCTGTACTGGAATAGCTTGGCTAGGGGCGCGGCAAGTTCTGGAGCACAAGTCTTCAGTATTATTGCCGGAATATTGTCAGGGTCCATAGCCTTTGCAGTATTCAGTGCCTTCAGCCATTTCTTGATATCACCTGGAGTGAATCGAATTGGCTGAACTCTGCGGTACAGAAGGACCTGGGTGTCCTTGTACATGAATAAAAAAAAATGTTGGCCTTTATTGCGAGGGGTTGGAGTATAAAAATAGGGAAGTCTTGTTACAGCTGTATAGGGCATTGGTGAGACCACACCTGGAGTACTGTGTACAGTTTTGGTCTCCTTATTTAAGGAGGGATGTACTTGGTTTGGAAGCAGCTCAGAGAAGATTCACCAGGCTGACCTGAGGTGAGAAGTTTGTTTTATGAGGAAAGGTTGAGCAGGTTGGCCTGAAGTCATTGGAATTAGGAAGAATGAGAAGTGATGTAAGATCTGCGGAGGCTGAGAGAATGTTTCCTCTCATGGGGCAATCTAGAACTAAAGAGTTTAAACCCATTTAAGATGGAAATAAGGAGGAATTTCTCCTCTTAGAGAGTTGTTAGTCATTGGAATTCTCCACCCCAGACAGCAGCGGAGCCTGGGTCAGTGAATAGATTCAAGGCTGAACTAGATGGATTCTTAATTGACAAGGGAGTCTAGAGTTATGGGGACAGGCAGGAAAGTGGAGTTAAGGCCACAATCAGATCAGCCATGAAATTATTGACTGGCAGAGCAGGTGCGAGGGGCTGAACAGCCTCCTCCTGCTCCTTTCTCTTATGTTCTTATATTCTTTAATGCCCATGGGGAGACTAGAGAAGCTGGAATTGTTCTCCTTAGAGCAGAGAAAGTTAAGGGGAAATTTAATAGAGGCACTCAAAATAATGATGGGCTTTGATTCACTAAACATGGGGATAATATTAGTTTGGGGGTCAATACCCAAAGGACACAGGTTTAAGGACATTTGCACAAAAGGTGAGATGAAGAGGATTTTTTTACACAGTGAGTTGTTGCAATTTGGAATGTGCTGCCTGAAAGGCTGGTGGAAGCTGATTCAAGAGCAACTTTCAAAAGGGAATTGGATCAATAACTGGCAGCAAGAACATTCCAGGGCTATGGAGAAAGAGAGGGGAGTCGGACTAATGGGATAGCTATCTCAAAGAGCCAGCACAATGGCCTGGTGAGCTGAATGGTCTCATACTGTGCTGTAAGATTCTACCAATGTTAGAGAGAGCCCGAGGAGCGGAGGGAAGCTCTCTAACTGTAACCAGGCCTGGGGGTGTGTGAAGGCGAGAGTGGGAGCCTGACACAGTCGGAAAGTGTCTCCGTCCCTTGCACCAGCCGTTCAGTTTTATCATGAAAAGTAACCCAAAGATTGAGAGGCACCCACCCCCACCCAACCCACCCCCCACACACACCACCCCCCCCCCCTCCCCCCCACCGGCTGTCTTCCAGAGAAGGAAAGAGAAAGTGAATCAGTAAAAGAGCAAAAGTAAATCGGATCAAAGAGAGTGAGAGATCTGAGATGAGTGTGTGAACTAAATCATCAGATACACACCAGGTCCTCGGAGAGGCTTCATAAAGAAGACAGACATAACAAGAAGGATCCCACCAGGAAGACAAAGAGAATTAATTTAGCGCTGCTGGCTGGTTTACAGTGGGCTTAGCATTTGCAACTTAAAGCTGCAGACAGGGATCAATAGAAACCAATCAAAGGAGACTGTAGCACAAAAAGGTGAAGGAGTCAGACTGAGGCTCTTTCCTCTAGAAAGAGAAGGTGTGGGGGCGCGGAGGGTGCGAGGGGCAGTGTGGGAGGAGGTGTCCTGATAAAGACCTTTCACATTATCAAGGAGTTCAGTAGGGTAGCTATAGAGAAGATGTTTCTTCTTGTAGAAGACACCAAAACTATGGGGCCATAAATAGCAGATCATCACTAATAAACCCAATAGGGAGTTGAGGAGAAATGTCTTCATTGTAAGGGTTAAGTTGTGGGGGTGCCAAGGGTCCCTGTTGCTGGCTGAAGGACTGGCAAGATCCCCGCGTTGTTCTTTTCGAGAAGGCCCGTTGTATCTTGTATCAATCAGGCACTTGACAGGCCAGTGGTGGGCCTTCCTGCCGGGATCAAAGACCCTGGGGGCAGACACCTCACCCGCCAAGAGCTGCCAGCCAATCAGAGGCCTGCAGTTCTTCTGTACTCGCAGCGCTACAGGGGAGGTGGTGGCTGCTGCCGGTATGACACCCGGCTGAGGCCTTGGAATGAGGAGGAACCCAGGCACAGGTGAGTGAAGGCAGGAAGGGGGTTGTGGGGGAGGGGGTGAGGGGGGTCAGCAGCAAGGGGCAGCTGGTTGGCTCTGAGTGGGGCCTTCCCTACCCGATGCCAGGTCCCTCAATCAGACGCTGAGTGCCTTTGAATGAAGGACCAGCCCCCCTGATGGAGCCCCCAAGCCAACATGGCAGGATTTGCTTGTTGTGCTTGCTGCATGGTCAACTCCCTGCCCACTGCTGGCAAATACCAGTGGCGGTAGGATGAGACCCTTAAATGGGCATTAATTGGCTTGTAATCCAGCGGCCCAGGGTAATGATCTGGGGACATGAGTTCAAATCCCATCACAGCAGCTGGTGGAATTTAAATTCAATGAATAAATCTGGAATATAAAGTTCGTCTCAGTAATGGTGACCATGAAACTATCATCAATTGTTGTAAAAGCCCATCTGGTTCACTAAAGTCCTTTAGGGAATGAAATCTGCTGTCCTTACCCGGTCTGGCTGCATGTAACTCCAGACCCACAGCAACGTGGTTGACTCTTAACTGCCCCCTGAAATAGCTGAGCAAACCACTCAGTTCAAGGGCAGTTAGGGATGGGCAACAAATGCTGGCCTTGCCAGCGACACCCACATCCCACCAAAGACTAAAAAAAAACCCAGTAGGTCATGAATTCGAATCCTGGCCCAGAGCTTGGGCCATAATCTAGGCCGACACACCAACGGAGGTTTGTTGGTGTGCTGCATTGCCAGGGGTGCAATGTTTTGGATGAACTGTAAAGCTGTTATTTCAAAAAGAGCAGGGAGCCTGAATGGTGCCTTGGCCAACATCCATGACTTGTCTTTGTGTGATTTTGTGTGATTTTGCAGAGACTGGATATCTGCCGGATTTCCCACTCCAGGCACCTGAGCACAAAGTCTAGGCTGGCACTCCAATGCTGTGCTGAAGGAATGCTGCACTGCCGATGGTACTGTCTTTCAGGTGAGACATTAAACCTGGGCCTTTCTGTCTTCTCAGGTAGATGTAACAGACCCCAAGTTACTACTTTGAAAAAAGAGCAGGGGGGTTCCTTGATGTACTGACCAATATTTATCCCTCAATTCACATCATGAAAAAAAAAGAAAAAAATAGATGGTCAGCTCTATATCAAATTGATATTTGTGGGATCTTGCTGTGTGCCAGTTGGCTATATTGCAGCTGTGACTACACTTCATTGGCTGTAGAGCACCTTGGGGTGTCCTGAGGTCATGAAGGGATTTGTATATGTTCAAATCATTCATCTTTCACTTAACAATAATCATTTCACTTCAATGTCCTTCAAGAGGCTCGACTGCATTAAGGGTATTATTGCTGGGACTGGCTACATTGCTCTTGCAGAGAGTGGGTATGGGCTTGATGGGCCTAATGGCCTCCTCCTGTGTTCTATGATTCAATGATGCACACTGGGTAAGCTGAAATTGAACCGCTCATGACCAGTGGTTGGAAGGACCTGTAACCCCAGCATTCACAGGCACGTCAAGTTCCTGATGCTGACAATACCATTGAGATGCTTCCATGTAGAGCGTGGTTGGTTAATTCAGTGACAGGGAGCAGACATTTCCTGAAGTGAATGGTTCAGCAACATCTCTTCATTCAGAGAGTCATTGTGGAGCTTAAATCTAGAGCCAGTTCAAGGAAGGGACATCTTCTCTCAGTGATTTTGACTGAGTGTTCATTTATAATTCACCTCTGAAGAGCATCTCCCACTGCACCACAGTGAACACTACCTTGTCCCAAATCAATCAACCTCACATTTTCCCTGAGAGGCATTGCCTAATTAGTCACAAATTACTGTCAGTTTTATGCTGTTGACCCACTCTCACTGAGAGATTGCTTGAGGTGGCCATGTAGTTCTGTAATCTGGCTCCCACTACATTCACACAACATATCCCTGAACTACATAAGCAGTAATGCTACTGACGATTGTCCAATCCTCTGTGACCAGTTGTTACAACAACAACTTATATTTATATAGCACCTTTACCATGATGAAACATCCCAAGGTGCTTGACAGGAGCAGTATAAAACAAAGTCTGACAGTGAGTCACATTAAGTCAGGTGACCTAAAGCTTGGTCAGAGGGGTAGGTTTTAAGGAGTGTCTTAAAGGAGGAAAGTGAGGTAGAGAGGCAGGAAGGTGTAGGGAGGGAACTCCAGAGCTTGGGGCCCAGGCAGCTGAAGGCACGGCCGCTAATGGTGGAGTGATTATAATTGAGAATGCATGGGAGTGTCATGTCTAGTTCTAGCATACACTGATCCCCTGCAAATGGTGCTGTGTCAAGCTGTTGAAAGAAAGAACATACATTTATATAATGCCTTTCACAACCTTAGCATGTCCCC
The DNA here is from genome assembly GCA_026770705.1 of Isurus oxyrinchus. Taxonomy (NCBI): domain Eukaryota; kingdom Metazoa; phylum Chordata; class Chondrichthyes; order Lamniformes; family Lamnidae; genus Isurus; species Isurus oxyrinchus. The sequence goes on along the minus strand of JANJGN010000030.1, from coordinate 2,794,463 downwards.
TGTACTTTACAGCCAATGAAATACTTTTGAAATGTGGTCTCTGTTGTAATGAGGAAATACAGCAACCAATAGACCGAATCCCACTGGATCTAAACCCTTCCCACTCACTCCAATAGACCAAATTCCAATGGATCCAAACCCTTCCCACTCACTCCTTTAGACCGAATTCCACTGGATCCAATCCCTTCCCATTCACTCCAATAGACCGAATTCCAATGGATCCAAACCCTTCCCACTCACTCCTTTAGACCAAATTCCACTGGATCCAAACCCTTCCCACTCACTCCTTTAGACCAAATTCCACTGGATCCAAACCCTTCCCATTCACTCCAATAGACCAAATTCCACTGGATCCAAACCCTTCCCATGCACTCCAATAGACTGAATTCCAATGGATCCAAACCCTTCCCACTCACTCCTTTAGACCGAATTCCACTGGATCCAAACCCTTCCCACTCACTCCTTTAGACCAAATTCCACTGGATCCAAACCCTTCCCACTCACTCCTTTAGACCGAATTCCACTGGATCCAAACCCTTCCCACTCACTCCAATAGACCGAATTCCACTGGATCCAAACCCTTCCCATGCACTCCAATAGACTGAATTCCAATGGATCCAAACCCTTCCCACTCACTCCTTTAGACCGAATTCTACTGGATCCAAACCCTTCCCACTCACTCCAATAGACCGAATTCCACTGGATCCAAACCCTTCCCATGCACTCCAATAGACTGAATTCCAATGGATCCAAACCCTTCCCACTCACTCCTTTAGACCGAATTCTACTGGATCCAAACCCTTCCCACTCACTCCAATAGACCGAATTCCACTGGATCCCAACCCTTCCCACTCACTCCAAAAGACCGAATTCCAATGGATTGAAACCCTTCCCACTCATTCCAATGGACCGAATTCCACTGGATCCAAACCCTTCCCACTCACTCTAATAGACCAAATTCCACTGGATCAAAACCCTCCCCACTCATTCCAATAGACCGAATTCCACTGGATCCTAACCCTTCCCACTCACTCCTTTAGACTGAATTCCACTGGATCCAAACACTTCCCACTCACTCCAATAGACCGAATTCCACTGGATCCAAACCCTTCCCTCACTCTAATAGACTGAATTCCACTGGATCGAAACTCTTACCACTCACTCCAATAGACTAAATTTCAATGGCTCGAATGCCTTCCCACTCACTCCAATAGACTGAATTCCAGTGGATTGAAACGCTTCCCATTCACTCCATTGGACTGAATTCTAGTGGATTGAAACGCTTCCCATTCATTCCAATAGACTGAATTCCAGTGGATTGGAACCCTTTCCATTCACTCCAATAGACTAAATTCCAGTGGATTGGAACCCTTCCCATTGACTCCAATAGATTGAATTCCAGTGGATTGAAACCCTTCCCATTCACTTCAATAGATTGAATTCCAGTGGATTGAAACCCTTCCCACTCACTCCAATAGACTAAATTTCAATGGCTCGAATGTCTTCCCACTCACTTCAGTCGACCTAATTCCAATTCATTAAAACCCTTCCCACTCACTCCAACGCACCGATTCCCAATGGATCCAGATCCTTCGTTGTAAACATCAAATGCTTTAATGATGTTCAAGATAAAGATTGAGAAGTAGTTAAGAAATCCATTCACACTAAATAATTACATATTCAGTATTATATTCTGCTTTTAGCTCATTGCTGTGGCTAAAAATAAAACCTATTATTGAACGACTGTGGATAAGGCTGAGAGTGTACCCATTCCACCGGTAACGAGAGCATTCTTCAAAGGCCGGCTGGTACATGTTTCCATTTAGATTCACTAACCCAACTGAAGGTTAAGGCCTTGCTAACCCTGACACACTGGAGAGATCTGTGGACTGCTAGTGAAAGAAGGTGAAGGGTTTTGGAATTTCAGATGCCCAGGGAGCTGTGCAGGGAGTGGGGGGGAGAGTTGTAGCTATCATTTGTATCCTCAGTATTGGTATGAATAGAGTCATTGACCGGTAACAGTACAGAAGAAGGCCATTTATTCCGTCATGACCATGCTGGCTCTCTGTAGAGGAATTCACCTTGTCCCACTCCCCCACCATACCCCCGTGGCCCCACAGTGTTTTTCTGCAGGTAAATATCCAAGGGCAGAGTCTTGCCCTTGTTGGGTGGGCTCGGTGGGAGTGGGCGCGGGTACTTGGGAAGCTGTGATCGAGGCTGGAAGGCGATTTCACCCTGGCGGGCCAATTAGACTGAATTCCAGTGGATCCAAACCATTCCCACTCACTCCAATAGGCTATTTGTAGGGCTAAGGGGATAGAGCACAAACTAATTGGATAGGTCTTTCAAAGAGTCAGCACTGGCACGATGGGCCGAATGGCTTCCTCCTGTACCATAAAAAAGAAAAAAAACTTGCATTTATATAGCATCTTTCATGGCCTCAGGATGTATCAAAGCAATTCACAGCCAGTGAAATACTTTAGAAATGTAGTCACTGCAACCAATTTGTGCATAGCAAGTTCCCACAAACAGCAGTATAATAATCACCAGATGATCACCGTTTTCTGGGATGCTGATTGAGAGATGAATATTGGCCCAGGACACCAGAGAGAACTCCCCTGCTCATCTTCAAAATAGTGCTGTGGGGTGTGCAATTCTAGACTTTCCAGTTTTTACTTTGCGCCCCTCCCATTGTCCTAGTCGTTGTCCTGAATATCTTCAGACCTGACCCCTTTAAGACTGTTTCCTCAGCTCCATGCTTGCCAATGATGCTTCGAGTGACTCCTCGATCTCGTCACTGCCATTCCTTAACCAAGGCTAATGGGATTTGACACTCGTTCCAATTAGAGGTTCGTTAGTCCTCAGCTCCGTCAACTCCATCATGAGCCGATATTCCCAGGTCATTGGGGTGAGTGGGCTGCAAGAACAGGCGGAATTCTACAGACAAGTGTTACACTGGCAATAGCACAGGAGAGAACAGCACAGGAGACACAGTTAGAGAGACAGGAGCCCTTTGTAATGTAGATGAGGTGAAAATAGCAGATGAATTATTACTTGTAATGTGGTTAATGCGAATCCTTGATAAGCAGCACCGAAAATTCCCAAAAGATTTGTACCCATCCTAATGTTATGAAAAAAGGGACGACATTTACATGGAACCTAAGGAACACTGGTGTGTTACTGTTTACTCAGGGAGTCCTGTTGCTGTGGCAACATGAACTTTTACATGCATGTTGTAGTCTGGAGCTATGGATTTTTTTAATGCGTTCATGGGATGTGGGCTTCGCTGGCTGGGCCAACATTTACTGCCCATCCCTAATTGCCCTTGAGAAGGTGGTGGTGAGCTGCCTTCTTGAACTGCTGCAGTCCATGTTGTGTAGGTACACCCACAGTGCTGTTAGAGAGGGAATTCCAGGATTTTGACCCAGCGACAGTGAAGGAACGGCGAGATATTTCCAAGTCAGGATAGTGAGTGGCTTGGAGGGGAACTTCCAGGTGATGGTGTTCCCATGTGTCTGCTGCCCTTGTCCTTCTAGATGGCAGTGATCATGGGTTTGGAAGGTGCTGTCTAAGGAGCCTTGGTGAGTTCCTGCAGTGCATCTTGTAGATGGTACACACTGCAGCTACTGTGCGTCGGTGATGGAGAGAGTGAATGTTTGTGGATGTGGTGCCAATCAAGCGGGGCTGCTTTGTCCTGGATAGTATTGAGTTTCTTGAGTGTTGTGGGAGCTGCACTCATCCAGGCAAGTGGGGAGTATTCCATCACACTCCTGACTTGTGCCTTGTAGATGGTGGACAGGCTTTGGGGAGTCAGGAGGTGGTTACTCGCTGTAGGATTCCTAGTCTCTGACCTGCTCTTGTAGCCACAGTACTTACATGGCTAGTCCAGTTCAGTTTCTGGTCATTGACAACAGAATCACAGAATCACAGTGCAGAAGAGCCCATCGAGTCTGCACCGACACGTGAGAAACATCTGACCTACCTCCCTAATCCCATTTACCAGCACTTGGCCCATAGCCTTGAATGTTATGACGTGCCAAGTGCTCATCCAGGTACTTTTTAAAGGATGTGAGGTAACTTGCTTCCACCACCCTCCCAGGCAGCGCATTCCAGACTGTCACCACCCTCTGGGTAAAAAGTTTTTCCTCACATCCCCCCTAAACCTCCTGCCCCTCACCTTGAACTTATGTCCCCTCATGACTGACCCTTCAACTAAGGGGAACAGCTGCTCCCTATCCACCCTGTCCATACCTCTCATAATCTTGTACACCTCGATCAGGTCACCCCTCAGTCTTCTCTGCTCCAACGAAAACAACCCAAGTCTATTCAACTCTCTTCATAACTTAAATGTTTCATCCCAGGCAACATCCTGGTGAATCTCCTCTGCACCCCCTCCAGTGCAATCACATCCTTCCTATAATGTGGCGACCAGAACTGCACACAGTACTCCAGCTGTGGCCTCACTAAGGTTCTATACAACTCCAACATGACCTCCCTACTTTTGTAATCTATACCTCGATTGATAAAGGCAAGTGTCCCATATGCCTTTTTCACCACCTCACTAACATGCCCGTCCGCCTTCAGAGATCTATGGACACATAAGCCAAGGTCCCTTTGTTCCTCAGAACTTTCTAGTGTCATACCGTTCATTGAATGCTTCCTTGTCACCTCATACTTTTCAGGGTTAAATTCCATCTGCCACTTATCTGCCCATTTGACCATCCCGTCTATATCTTCCTGCAGCCCAAGACACTCAACCTCACTGTTAACCACCTGGCCAATCTTTGTGTCATTCTCAAACTTACTAATCCTACTCCCCACATAGTCATCTATGTCGTTTATACAAATGATGAATTATAGGGTACCCAGCACAGATCCCTGTGGTACGCCACTGGACACTGGCTTCCAGTCACTAAAGCATCCTTCTATCATCACCCTCTGCCTCCTACAACTAAGCCAATTTTGAATCCACCTTATCAAATTACCCTGTATCCCATGTACATTTGCCTTCTTTATAACTCTCCCATGTGGGACCTTGTCAAAGGCTTTGCTGAAATCCATATAAACTACATCAACTACACTACCCTCATCTACACACCTGGTCACCTCCTCAAAAACAACCCCAGGATGTTGATAGTGGGGGATTCAGCGATGGTGATGACATTGAAGATCAGGAGGAAATGGTTAGAATCACCCTTGTTGTAGATGGTCAATGCCTGGCATTTGCATGGCACAAATGTTATTTGCCACTTATCAGCCCAAGCCTGGATGATGTTGAGGCTGTGCTGCCTCTGGATCTGGACAGGGACATGGGAGATGGGAGGTTATTCAGAGTTGACAACTCCAGACTATGAAAATACCCAAGCACTGCCGGTCCCCTTTAGTACTGATCAGTCACAGCTGTTACTGAATCCTTTTACACAAGCTTAATCCTTTTAAGTATGCAACAGCAGACTGGGCTCCTTATTAAGAATCTCCAATTGCCCCAGGCAAAGTCTAATTGCCTCATTAGATGTCTGAGCTCATTTTTAGCTTTTCCATGTGTTTCTTAAATTGCAGATAAGTAAAGCTCGAAAAGTCACAAGTGCCTTTTGGCAGCCCCGACTCCATCGCCTGGGAACTTGTGCACTGACTCTCAGGATGAGGCAACTGTCCCCTCTGAGGAGATATTGAGGAGAATGGGTTGATATTCCCTGGAGTTTAGACGAATGAAAGGTTGAAACGCATAAGGTTTGCACCAGAGATCGATGGTCTTTTGGACATTAAGGGATATGGGGAAAGGTGCAGCTGAGGGTGAAAGGTCAGCCATGATTTTATTGAATGACGGAACAGGCTTGAAGGGCTGAATAGCCTATTCCTAGCTCTTTTTATGTTCTTATGAATTTCCTGGGAGTTCCTCCTGCTCTGTTAATCTAAAAGGTTTTCTCCCAGTGTTGTAATAGCATGGAAACTGTAGCATAGCAGTTAAATGGGATAGTAATTCAGAGGTCTGGAATAACGACTCAGATCACATGAGTTCAAATCCCACAGGGCAGCTGGGGAATTGAATTCAGTTAATTAAATAAATCTGGAATAAAAAGCTAGCCTCAGTAATGGTGACCATGAAACTACTGGATTGTCATAAAATCCATCTGGTTCACTCACGTCCTTTATGGAAGGAAATCTACCACCATGACCCCAGACCCATAACAATGTGGTTTGTTAATGTCATGTCAATTAAGGTTTGTTAATTACATTATTACATTTAAGAGAAACAGGTGATGAGTATTGATTACCTTTGAGCATGGATAAATAGGGGATAGCTGGGACACTGGGTTGAGTGGGAGGAGAGATGTGAGACTGAACAATTCAATAAACACTCTCAATAAAGAAAAGCTCTGTGTCTTGGTTTCTGCTTCGCTAACCGGCTTCGATCCTCTCAACATGGTTCACTCTTAATTGCTGCTTGAAATGGCCAAGATTCAAAAAGGCAGCTCACCTCCCAGATTGTCAAGGGCAATTAAGAATGCTGGCATTGCCAGTGACGCCCACATCCTGTGAATGAATGAAGTTAACAAGGTACCTGCGGATAAACAAATAAAGGAATTCCTACCAAGTTTAGCTGCAGGGGCCCAATATTCCTGTTGTCGCTGGTTATAGACATAAGGGAAGAGCAGGGACAATGTCTGGACACAGACTGTGAACGTGCACTGACATGTGTCCCAAGTCAGGAATATGTCTGTGGGGTGGACTGTGACACCTGTCTCAGCCAAACCCCATGGGAGTTTGGGACTGTCTTCCTTGGAGAAGAGAAAGTTGAGAGGAGAATTGACAGAGGTATTTAAAATCATGAGGGGCCTGGGCAGAGTAGGTAAGGAGAAACTGTTCCCATTGGTGGAAGGATCGAGAATGAGAGGGACACAGATTTAAGGTAATTGGCAAAAGAAGCAACGGAGACATGAGGAGAGACTTTTTCATACGGCGAGTGGTTAAGATCTCAGAATACTGCTGATCTTATAGAAGTCACAAGTTGCGAAAACTCTGGTGGGGGGTGGGGGAGCCAAACCTGACCTAGAGTCCTCAGTCAGCAGCCTATCCTGTCAGGCCTGCAATGGAAAAACCTCTGGATTCACAAATCAGTCATTGGCAGTGAGCAGCAAGAGCTTTTACTGGCTGCCCCTTGGGCCCTCAGAATACGATAGAGACAAGTTCAATCGAGGCATTCAAGGGGAAGCGGATTGTTATCTGAAAAGGAAGAATGTGCTGGGTTATGGGGAGAAGGGAGAGGCGCTAGGTAAATTGCTCCATTGGAAAGCCAGTGCAGATAAGATGGGCTGAATGGCTTCCTGCTGGAACCCTGTGATTTTGTGATTCTGGAATTACTGTCGTCTGACAATGAACAATGGACTGATCTTCTTCTGTGGAAACGTTAGTGTCCCTCTACCCATTGCATTACTAAAATGCTGGCATGCCCTTACGTTTTCAGGGAAAATATATAGACATCACCTTGCTATGCCCATTGGCACTGGCAGATAGGAAGTGACCTTTCCTCTCGTACGCTAGCACTTATCCAAAGGCTCTCTCAGTTTCTGAGTCGAACTTTGAGTTTGAAACTGTGAAACTTCTCCAAGTAAATTCTCTCACCCAGCTCCCTCTGAACCCGAGCTCTATCTTTGTGGAATTCCTGGAGAGTATGGCAGGCTTGAGTTGTTCTACTTCAAGTTGGAGATGTTGAGATTCTCTTCCCGCTCCTGCAGTTCGGTGTCCGGGAGCTGTCAGCCTTATGCATCCGTGTTCAACGTGTTTAACCTGCAGATATTGTGCTCCGTAATCCAGGAAAGGCTTCAGTTTGCTCTGAGGGCCCAAGGGGCAGCCAGTAAAAGCTCTTGCTGCTCACTGCCAATGACTGATTTGTGAATCCAGAGGTTTTTCCATTGCAGGCCTGACAGGATTAGCTGCTGACTGTGGACTCTTGGTCAGATTTGGCTCCCCCACCCCTCCACAGAGTTTTCTCAACTTGTGGCTTCAGTAAGGTCAGCGGAACACCCAGAGAATCAGCGCAAATGGCCACAAATGTCAGAGATCACCGTGCTCTGCCAAAGTTAGGACAGGGTGTTGATAGGACCCAATGTTACCCCTTAGTCTCTCACCTCTAGCTGCTAAACTCTCTCTCTCAGCCTGTCTGCATGGCAGGGTGGGGAGAGGTGGTGTGACACTGGGCAAGAAACCCACAGGATCATATTGAGCAATCATTTTACACCCCACCTAATATCACTCTTTAGCTCAGGTTTAAGTTGCCCCAGACTTGTCTCCCTCCCTCTCTGCTTATTTTTATCCTTCTGTCGCTGTTTTTTTTTCTCTGTTTCTGCCCCTCTTTTTCACAGAGAGATAGTTTTATATCATCTAGCTCTTCATCTCTCTGTTACTCTCTTCCATTGACCTCACTATCTACCCAAAGTCCTTACCTACTCTGCCCAGGCCCCTCATGATTTTAAATACCTCTGTTTGTCTCTCTCTATCTTTCATCTCTCTCTGTTGCCTCCCTCCCTCCCTGTCTCTTTCTCTATTGTTGTCTCTCATCTTTTTTTTTCTCTCTCTCTACCCACCTCTGTATCTCTTTGTCTCTCTGTGTCTGTCTGTTTGTCTGTCCCTCGCCTGTCGGTGTATGCACGTGTGCCTCTCTTTATCCCTCCCTGTGGCCGGGACTTTGGGCTCTCTTTCTGCTGGCCAACCTGGAGGTGGGAAGGGGAGGTAATTAAGTGGGATGGTAGCATACCGGAAGCCCACTGCCGGATTAAGTTGTGGGTGGGAAGACTCATGGTCGACCTTCCTGCTCCACCACCAGTTGAGACCCTTAAAAAGCCAAGTAATGGCCACTTAAGGGCCTCCTCCCACCAATGCTGGTATTAACCCAGTTGCCGGCATGTGGCATCATGTGGTGTGCACGACAGGTTCAACTGTGCAGCCAGCTTGTTACCTCTGGCGCAGGGTGGGTGGGGTCCCGGGTGGGAGGGGTCCCTCAATCGAAGGGAATTGGTAACCGGTCAAGGAACTGGACATTGGGAAAGTGGGGGGGTGGTGGGGGTGCTGCTCAGAGACAGCCCTGTACCCCTCTTCCTGCAACCCCCACCCTGTGAAACCCTCACCTCCCCCCTACATTACGTACCTGTGGCCTGTGTTGCTTTGCATTCTTGGGACTCTGGTGCCCGTCTTCCCAGCAGCAGCCAGAGATGTATAATAATGCAAATAGTATTTATTCAGGTCAGAGACTTTGTGGGGGATGGGGGGTTGGGATGTAGTATAAAGGGTAAACAAAGCTAGGGAATACTCAATAAACGGGAGGATATTGAGAGAGGTAGAGGGATTGATTGACCTTGGAGTGCATTTCCACAGGTCCCTGAAGGTGGCAGGACAGGAGGATAAGGTGCATAAGAAAGCATATGGAATACTTTATTTTATTGGATGAGGTATAGAATACTAAAGCAGGAGTAACATGCACCATGGATAAAGGGGAGCATACAGCACTTGAATTTTCAGAAGGCATTTAATAATAATAATAGGCCACATCACATTGCAGCAAATAAAAGTGCATGGTATAGGGGGTAACATATTAGCATGGACAGAAGACTGGCTGGCTGGCAGAAAGCAGAGAGTATGCATAAATGGGTCTTTTCCGGTTTGGCAGGATGTGATAAGTGGAGTCTCACAGGGGCCTGCGCTGGGGCTTCAACTTTTTACCATTTACATCCATGACTTAGATGAAGGGAGTGAAGACATGGTAGCTAAATTTTAGATGACATAAAGATAGGTAGGAAAGTATGTTGTGAAGAGGACATGAGAAGGTTGTAGATGGATATAGATAAGTTGAGTAAGTGGGCAAAGATCTGGCAAATGGAGTTTAATGTGAGAAAATGTGAAGTTGTTCTCTTTGGCAGGAAGAACAAAAAAGCAGAGTATTACTTAAATGGAGAACTGCTGCATAATTCTGAGGTGCAGAGGGATCTGGGCGTTCTAGTACATGAGTCACAAAAAGTTAGTATGAAGGTACAGCAAGTAATTAAGAAGTAATTGAGAAGAATTAAACATAAAAGTAAGGATATCACGCTTCAATTATACAGGGCATCTCGAATATTATCTGCAGTTTCGGTTCCTTATTTTAAGAAGGATGTAAATACATTGGAGATGGTTCAGAGGAGGTTTACTAGATTGATACCTGGAATGATTGGGTTGTGTTATAAGGAAAGTTTGGACAGACTGGGCTTGTTTCCACTGGAGGTTAGAAGAGTGAGGAGTGATTTGATTGAAGTGTACAAGATCCTGAACGGCCTTGACAAGGTGGACATGGAAAAGATGTTTCCTCTTGTGGCTGAGTCCAGACCTGGGGGCACTGTTTAAAATTAGGGGTCGCCCTTTTAGGACAGAGATGAGGAGAACTTTGTTCTCTCTGAGGGTTGTGTGACTTTGGAATTCTCTGCCTCAGAAGGCGGGGTCTTTGAATATTTTTAAGGCAGAGGTAGATAGATTCTTGTTAGGCAAGGGAATCAAAGGTTATTGGGGTTAGATGGGAATGTGGAAATCGAAACACAATCAGATCAGCCATGATCTTATTGAATGGTGGAGTAGGCTTGATGGGCTGAATGGCCTACTCCTGCTCCTATGTTTGTAATGCTGGAACTGTATAAAATGCTGGTTAGGCCACAGTAGAGTTTTGTGTACAGTTCTGATCACCACAATACAGGAAGGACGTAATTGCTCTGGAGAAAGTGAAGAGATTGACAAGAATGTTGCCAGGGCTTGAGAATTGCAGCTATGAGGAAAGATTGGATAGGCTGGGGTTGTTTTCCTTAGAATAGAGGAGACTGAGAGGAGACTTGATTGAGGTGTATAAAATTATGAGACGCCTAGATAGGGTAGACAGGAAAGATCTATTTCCCCTAGCTGAGGGGTCCATTACCAGGGGGCATTGATTTAAGGTGATTGGTAGAAGGATTAGAGGGGGCATGGAGAAAACCTTTTTCATCCTGAGGGTTTTAGGTTTCTGCAATTTGCTACCCGATGGGTGGTTGAGGCAGAAACCATCAACACATTTGAAAGGTACCTGGATCTGCATCAGAAGCGCTGTAACCTGCAAGGCTACAAACCAGGTGCTGGAAAGTGGGATTAAAATGAGCTGCTAGTTTATTTTTCTTTTTTTGGCCGGCGCAGACATAATGGGCTGAATGGCCTCTTTCTGTGCTGTAACCTTTCTATGGTACAATGGTTCCATATAGTATACCTCATCAGTAATGTAAGATCACATGGCAATGGAGCATAGAGAGAGATAGTTCTATGTAGAGCCTCGTGCTGAGTCTGTAAGTGTACAGACTTAGTATAATGTTCAATAAAAGGTAAAGTTTGCCAACAGTCTAGCCTCCAGCATTATCTGAAAGTCCAGATCCACATCCAAGACCCACAGCGAAGGTAACAGATGACAACAGCAGCAAAACACAATGAAAGGAGCAACAAGTGAAGAGGCCAGTGACTGGAAAAGGCAACAAGTGAAATGACTACAGGACAAGCACAGAGTGAGAAAATCTTCAATCGAATGTGAAAAAATGCCACTGTAAAAAGGAGAGATGGAAAAAAATCTGACCTTTACCAGAGCGCTTTGACCACCTGGAGGTCCCCGATCAGGTCAAGAAGCAGCAGACCAGGCGTCACAGGTTTACCAGGTACAGAACAGCATCAGGACTGGCAGAGAAGACTAGCCAGGAGCAGGTCAGTACCTTTCTCTACATTATAGGCAGTAGTGCAGATGACATTATGGTCAGAACGTGCATAAACCAAGACATGGCGAGGGAGTTATCAAAGCTTTTGATACCTACTTTAGTCTTCAGAAAAAGTGCTGTAATATAGAGAGCAAAATTTAATATGCACACCCAAAGACAGGGAGGGAGAATAGATTCCTTTATAAACGAGCTTAGAGATTGGCTGAAAATTGTGAATATGGAGCCCTAAAAGACAAATTAATCTGGGATCACATTGTTGTAGGAGCCTTAGAAGAGACACTACTGCAGCTGAGGGAAGATTTGACCCTTTTGAACTCATTCCAGACAACAAGGCAGAAGAGAGAAAAGCAGAACAAAATCTTTATTCAGAGTGAGAAAGAAATCTCGTAGAGAATACAGTCCGGTCTATAGCACGTAAACAATGCTGCGCACTACAACCCCAAACAGAGACAAAGAGAAGAAACGGTAGCCGCCATTATCCAGTCTTTTCGTTCTGGCGGGAAAGGCTGGGAAGAATGTCCGGCCAAAAATGCGGAGTGCCATTCCTGCAAGGAGAGAGGCCGTTTTAAATCAGTTTGCTGCAGGAAACAGCTCTTAGCCAAGCAATTAAAGGGGAAACAGCCGATGTCATTTCCATTCAGGAAAATGAAGAGATTCAAGCAGTTGAAGAAGAAAAAGAACCAGGAGTTCCATTCTTGGGGGAAATTACAAGATCAAATGGGAAATATTGGAGTGCAGATGTTCTGGCCAATGCACATAAAATAATCTTCAAGTTAGACGCTGGAGCAGGAGTTTCAATTCTGTTAGACACAGAAAAGTGATTAAAACCAGACATACTCCAGCCATCGACTGTAAGACTTCTCGCTCCAGGAGGCATTCAGCTGAATGTCAAGATACAGTTGACTGTTACACTCCAGCATAAAGGGAGAGAAATCACAGAAAATGTGTATGTGGTCCACAATCAAGGATGTTCACTGTTAAATTGAAAAGCTTGTACAGATCTACGTCTCATTTGAGTGGCTCAGTATGCTTTGGTGTTGACCTCACACAGTTAAACAAGGCAGTGGAAAGAAAGGGAGATCCACCCAACTGGCTGGGAGTCTGGCAAAGTTAGCAAAAAGTACCATTTTTACAAAGTTGGATGCAAACAGTGGCTTCTGGCAATGACCTTTGGAGAAGGAATCCAAACTGCTGCCTATATTTATCACCCCCTCCAGGAGATAATGTTTTAGTCGCCTTTCCTTTGGAAACACATCAACTCCAGCGATTTCTCAGCAAAAACTGACAGCCATTTTGGAGGGATGAGAAGGGGATTATCTGTCACAGGGATGACATCCTGATCCACCACACTGGGAAATGATTCAAGAGTGAGAGGAGTGTTACAACGCTTGGAGGAAGCAGCGCCAACACTCAGCAATAAGTGTGGGTTCTCACAACCCACTATAAAATTCCTGGGGCACACTGTTCACACATCAGTCATCAGGGCCGATCACCTAAAGACCAAGGCAATCATAGATTTTCCACCACCTTGGAAGTTGACGGAGCTCTGACGCTTTATGGGGACGGTCAGTCAGGTAGAGATGTTCCCCTCCAACTTTACACAAGTGGACAAAGCGCTAAGATAACTGCTCAGACAAGAGCAGACACAGCGCTGGGTGAGAACATCAACAAATCTCATTCCAGGATCTCAAGAGCATGCTTATTTCACCAGACATATTGGTACACGAGGGCTGGAACTGCCCACAATAGTTGCTGCAGATGTACCATCGATTGGACTAGAAGCAGTACTCTTCCAAATCCAGAATGATGGAACAAGCATCTCACCAACTGACCGAAATGGAACAAAAATGCGCTGTAATTGAAAAGGAGGCTTGGGCCAGTGAGAAGTCTGCCAACTACGTCTTAGGCCTCCAGTTTACAACTGAGACAGACCACAGGCCATTGGACACCATTATAAATCCCAAGGAAGCAGCAAAGATTCCAGCTAGAGTCCAGACATTCCGGCTAGAGAGTCTAGAGAGTCCAGCTAGAGTCCAGCTAGAGTCCAGAGAGTCCAGAGATTCCAGCTAGAGTCCAGTTAGAGTCCAGAGAGTCCAGAGAGTCCAGAGATTCCAGCTAGAGTCCAGAGAGTCCAGAGATTCCAGCTAGTGTCCAGCTAGAGTCCAGAGAGTCCAAAGAGTCCAGAGATTCCAGCTAGAGTCCAGCTAGAGTCCAGAGAGTCCAGAGAGTCCAGAGATTCCAGCTAGAGTCCAGCTAGAGTCCAGAGAGTCCAGGTAGAGTCCAGAGAGTCCAGCTAGAGTCCAGCTAGAGTCCAGCTAGAGTCCAGCTAGAGTCCAGAGATTCCAGCTAGAGTCCAGCTAGAGTCCAGCTAGAGTCCAGCTAGAGTCCAGAGAGTCCAGCTAGAGTCCAGAGATTCCAGCTAGAGTCCAGCTAGAGTCCAGAGAGTCCAGAGAGTCCAGAGATTCCAGCTAGAGTCCAGCCAGAGTCCAGAGAGTCCAGCTAGAGTCCAGAGAGTCCAGCTAGAGTCCAGAGAGTCCAGAGATTCCAGCTAGAGTCCAGAGAGTCCAGAGATTCCAGCTAGAGTCCAGTTAGAGTCCAGAGAGTCCAGCTAGAGTCCAGAGAGTCCAGCTAGAGTCCAGCTAGAGTCCAGAGAGTCCAGCTAGAGTCCAGAGATTCCAGCTAGAGTCCAGCTAGAGTCTAGAGAGTCCAGAGACTCCAGAGATTCCAGCTAGAGTCCAGCTAGAGTCCAGCTAGAATCCAGAGAGTCCAGAGATTCCAGCTAGAGTCCAGCTAGAGTCCAGCTAGAGTCCAGAGAGTCCAGAGATTCCAGCTAGAGTCCAGCTAGAGTCCAGACAGTCCAGGTAGAGTCCAGAGAGTCCAGTTAGAGTCCAGCTAGAGTCCAGCTAGAGTCCAGAGAGTCCAGAGATTCCAGCTAGAGTCCAGCTAGAGTCCAGAGAGTCCAGCTAGAGTCCAGCTAGAGTCCAACTAGAGTCCAGAGAGTCCAGCTAGTGTCCAGCTAGAGTCCAGAGATTCCAGCTAGAGTCCAGCTAGAGTCTAGAGAGTCCAGAGACTCCAGAGATTCCAGCTAGAGTCCAGCTAGAGTCCAGCTAGAATCCAGAGAGTCCAGAGATTCCAGCTAGAGTCCAGCTAGAGTCCAGAGAGTCCAGAGATTCCAGCTAGAGTCCAGCTAGAGTCCAGACAGTCCAGCTAGAGTCCAGAGAGTCCAGCTAGAGTCCAGCTAGAGTCCAGCTAGAGTCCAGAGAGTCCAGAGATTCCAGCTAGAGTCCAGCTAGAGTCCAGAGAGTCCAGCTAGAGTCCAGCTAGAGTCCAGCTAGAGTCCAACTAGAGTCCAGAGAGTCCAGCTAGTGTCCAGCTAGAGTCCAGAGATTCCAGCTAGAGTCCAGCGAGTCCAGAGAGTCCAGAGATTCCAGCTAGAGTCCAGCTAGAGTCCAGAGAGTCCAGCTAGAGTCCAGAGAGTCCAGAGATTCCAGCTAGAGTCCAGAGAGTCCAGAGATTCCTGCTAGAGTCCAGCTAGAGTCCAGAGAGTCCAGCTAGAGTCCAGAGATTCCAGCTAGAGTCCAGCTAGAGTCTAGAGAGTCCAGAGAGTCCAGCTAGAGTCCAGAGATTCCAGCTAGAGTCAAGCTAGAGTCTAGAGAGTCCAGAGAGTCCAGCTAGAGTCCAGACAGTCCAGAGAGTCCAGAGATTCCAGCTAGAGTCCAGACAGTCCAGAGAGTCCAGAGATTCCAGCTAGAGTCCAGAGAGTCCAGAGAGTCCAGAGATTCCAGCTAGAGTCCAGACAGTCCAGAGAGTCCAGAGATTCCAGCTAGAGTCCAGCTAGAGTCCAGAGAGTCCAGCTAGAGTCCAGAGAGTCCAGAGAGTCCAGAGATTCCAGCTAGAGTCCAGAGAGTCCAGAGATTCCAGCTAGAGTCCAGCTAGAGTCCAGCTAGAGTCCAGAGAGTCCAGCTAGAGTCCAGAGATTCCAGCTAGAGTCCAGCTAGAGTCCAGAGAGTCCAGCTAGAGTCCAGAGATTCCAGCTAGAGTCCAGCTAGAGTCTAGAGAGTCCAGAGAGTCCAGCTAGAGTCCAGATTGTCCAGAGAGTCCAGAGAGTCCAGAGATTCCAGTTAGAGTCCAGCTAAAGTCCAGAGAGTCCAGAGATTCCAGCTAGAGTCCAGAGAGTCCAGAGATTCCAGCTAGAGTCCAGAGAGTCCAGAGAGTCCAGAGATTCCAGCTAGAGTCCAGAGAGTCCAGAGATTCCAGAGATTCCAGCTAGAGCCCAGACAGTCCAGAGAGTCCAGAGATTCCAGCTAGAGTCCAGAGAGTCCAGAGAGTCCAGAGATTCCAGCTAGAGTCCAGAGAGTCCAGAGAGTCCAGAGATTCCAGCTAGAGTCCAGAGAGTCCAGAGATTCCAGCTAGAGTCCAGAGAGTCCAGAGAGTCCAGAGATTCCAGCTAGAGTCCAGACAGTCCAGAGAGTCCAGAGATTCCAGCTAGAGTCCAGAGAGTCCAGAGAGTCCAGAGATTCCAGCTAGAGTCCAGAGAGTCCAGCTAGAGTCCAGAGAGTCCAGAGAGTCCAGAGATTCCAGCTAGGGTCCAGAGAGTCCATCTAGAGTCCAGAGAGTCCAGAGAGTCCAGAGATTCCAGCTAGAGTCCAGAGAGTCCAGAGATTCCAGAGATTCCAGCTAGAGTCCAGACAGTCCGGAGAGTCCAGAGATTCCAGCTAGAGTCCAGAGAGTCCAGAGATTCCAGCTAGGGTCCAGAGAGTCCATCTAGAGTCCAGAGAGTCCAGAGAGTCCAGAGATTCCAGCTAGAGTCCAGAGAGTCCAGAGAGTCCAGAGATTCCAGCTAAAGTCCAGACAGTCCGGAGAGTCCAGAGATTCCAGCTAGAGTCCAGAGAGTCCAGAGAGTCCAGAGATTCCAGCTAGAGTCCAGACAGTCCAGAGATTCCAGCTAGAGTCCAGAGAGTCCAGAGATTCCAGCTAGAGTCCAGAGAGTCCAGAGAGTCCAGAGATTCCAGCTAGAGTTCAGAGAGTCCAGAGATTCCAGCTAGAGTCCAGAGAGTCCAGAGATTCCAGCTAGAGTCCAGAGAGTCCAGAGAGTCCAGAGAGTCCAGCTAGAGTCCAGAGAGTCCAGAGAGTCCAGGGATTCCAGCTAGAGTCCAGAGAGTCCAGAGAGTCCAGAGATTCCAGCTAGAGTCCAGAGAGTCCAGAGATTCCAGCTAGAGTCCAGAGATTCCAGAGAGTCCAGAGATTCCAGCTAGAGTCCAGAGAGTCCAGCTAGAGTCCAGAGAGTCCAGAGAGTCCAGAGATTCCAGCTAGAGTCCAGAGAGTCCAGCTAGATTCCTGAGAGTCCAGAGAGTCCAGAGATTCCAGCTAGAGTCCAGACAGTCCAGAGATTCCAGCTAGAGTCCAGAGAGTCCAGAGATTCCAGCTAGAGTCCAGAGAGTCCAGAGATTCCAGCTAGAGTCCAGAGAGTCCAGAGATTCCAGAGATTCCAGCTAGAGTCCAGACAGTCCAGAGAGTCCAGAGATTCCAGCTAGAGTCCAGAGAGTCCAGAGAGTCCAGCTAGAGTCCAGAGAGTCCAGAGAGTCCAGAGATTCCAGCTAGAGTCCAGAGAATCCAGAGATTCCAGCTAGAGTCCAGAGAGTCCAGAGAGTCCAGAGATTCCAGCTAGAGTCCAGAGAGTCCAGAGATTCCAGAGATTCCAGCTAGAGTCCAGAGAGTCCAGCTAGAGTCCAGAGAGTCCAGAGAGTCCAGAGATTCCAGCTAGAGTCCAGAGAGTCCAGCTAGAGTCCAGAGAGTCCAGAGATTCCAGCTAGAGTCCAGAGACTCCAGAGAGTCCAGAGATTCCAGTTGGAGTCCAGAGATTCCAGAGATTCCAGCTAGAGTCCAGAGAGTCCAGAGAGTCCAGAGATTCCAGCTAGAGTCCAGAGATTCCAGCTAGAGTCCAGAGAGTCCAGAGATTCCAGCTAGAGTCCAGCTAGAGTCCAGAGAGTCCAGAGAGTCCAGAGATTCCAGTTAGAGTCCAGCTAGAGTCCAGAGAGTCCAGAGTCCAGAGATTCCAGCTAGAGTCCAGAGAGTCCAGAGATTCCAGCTAGAGTCCAGCTAGAGTCCAGAGAGTCCAGAGTCCAAAGATTCCAGCTAGAGTCCAGAGAGTCCAGAGAGTCCAGAGATTCCAGCTAGAGTCCAGACAGTCCAGAGAGTCCAGAGATTCCAGCTAGAGTCCAGCTAGAGTCCAGAGAGTCCAGCTAGAGTCCAGAGAGTCCAGAGAGTCCAGAGATTCCAGCTAGAGTCCAGAGAGTCCAGAGATTCCAGCTAGAGTCCAGCTAGAGTCCAGCTAGAGTCCAGAGAGTCCAGCTAGAGTCCAGAGATTCCAGCTAGAGTCCAGCTAGAGTCCAGAGAGTCCAGCTAGAGTCCAGAGATTCCAGCTAGAGTCCAGCTAGACTCTAGAGAGTCCAGAGAGTCCAGCTAGAGTCCAGAGATTCCAGAGATTCCAGCTAGAGTCCAGAGAGTCCAGAGAGTCCAGCTAGAGTCCAGAGAGTCCAGAGATTCCAGCTAGAGTCCAGAGAGTCCAGAGAGTCCAGAGAGTCCAGAGATTCCAGTTAGAGTCCAGCTAAAGTGCAGAGAGTCCAGAGATTCCAGCTAGAGTCCAGAGAGTCCAGAGATTCCAGCTAGAGTCCAGAGAGTCCAGAGATTCCAGCTAGAGTCCAGAGAGTCCAGAGATTCCAGAGATTCCAGCTAGAGCCCAGACAGTCCAGAGAGTCCAGAGATTCCAGCTAGAGTCCAGAGAGTCCAGAGAGTCCAGAGATTCCAGCTAGAGTCCAGAGAGTCCAGAGAGTCCAGAGATTCCAGCTAGGGTCCAGAGAGTCCAGAGATTCCAGCTAGAGTCCAGAGAGTCCAGAGAGTCCAGAGATTCCAGCTAGAGTCCAGACAGTCCAGAGAGTCCAGAGATTCCGGCTAGAGTCCAGAGAGTCCAGAGAGTCCAGAGATTCCAGCTAGAGTCCAGAGAGTCCATCTAGAGTCCAGAGAGTCCAGAGAGTCCAGAGATTCCAGCTAGGGTCCAGAGAGTCCATCTAGAGTCCAGAGAGTCCAGAGAGTCCAGAGATTCCAGCTAGAGTCCAGAGAGTCCAGAGATTCCAGAGATTCCAGCTAGAGTCCAGACAGTCCGGAGAGTCCAGAGATTCCAGCTAGAGTCCAGAGAGTCCAGAGATTCCAGCTAGGGTCCAGAGAGTCCATCTAGAGTCCAGAGAGTCCAGAGAGTCCAGAGATTCCAGCTAGAGTCCAGAGAGTCCAGAGAGTCCAGAGATTCCAGCTAGAGTCCAGACAGTCCGGAGAGTCCAGAGATTCCAGCTAGAGTCCAGAGAGTCCAGAGAGTCCAGAGATTCCAGCTAGAGTCCAGACAGTCCAGAGATTCCAGCTAGAGTCCAGAGAGTCCAGAGATTCCAGCTAGAGTCCAGAGAGTCCAGAGAGTCCAGAGATTCCAGCTAGAGTTCAGAGAGTCCAGAGATTCCAGAGATTCCAGCTAGAGTCCAGAGAGTCCAGAGATTCCAGCTAGTGTCCAGAGAGTCCAGAGAGTCCAGAGAGTCCAGCTAGAGTCCAGAGAGTCCAGAGAGTCCAGAGATTCCAGCTAGAGTCCAGAGAGTCCAGAGAGTCCAGAGATTCCAGCTAGAGTCCAGAGATTCCAGCTAGAGTCCAGACAGTCCAGAGAGTCCAGAGATTCCAGCTAGAGTCCAGAGAGTCCAGCTAGAGTCCAGAGAGTCCAGAGAGTCCAGAGATTCCAGCTAGAGTCCAGACAGTCCAGAGATTCCAGCTAGAGTCCAGAGAGTCCAGAGATTCCAGCTAGAGTCCAGAGAGTCCAGAGATTCCAGCTAGAGTCCAGAGAGTCCAGAGATTCCAGAGATTCCAGCTAGAGTCCAGACAGTCCAGAGAGTCCAGAGATTCCAGCTAGAGTCCAGAGAGTCCAGAGAGTCCAGAGAGTCCAGCTAGAGTCCAGAGAGTCCAGAGAGTCCAGAGATTCCAGCTAGAGTCCAGAGAATCCAGAGATTCCAGCTAGAGTCCAGAGAGTCCAGAGATTCCAGCTAGAGTCCAGAGAGTCCAGAGATTCCAGAGATTCCAGCTAGAGTCCAGAGAGTCCAGCTAGAGTCCAGAGAGTCCAGAGAGTCCAGAGATTCCAGCTAGAGTCCAGAGAGTCCAGCTAGAGTCCAGAGAGTCCAGAGATTCCAGCTAGAGTCCAGAGACTCCAGAGAGTCCAGAGATTCCAGCTAGAGTCCAGAGATTCCAGAGATTCCAGCTAGAGTCCAGAGAGTCCAGAGTTTCCAGAGATTCCAGCTAGAGTCCAGAGATTCCAGCTAGAGTCCAGAGAGTCCAGAGATTCCAGCTAGAGTCCAGCTAGAGTCCAGAGAGTCCAGAGAGTCCAGAGATTCCAGTTAGAGTCCAGCTAGAGTCCAGAGAGTCCAGAGTCCAGAGATTCCAGCTAGAGTCCAGAGAGTCCAGAGATTCCAGCTAGAGTCCAGCTAGAGTCCAGAGAGTCCAGAGTCCAAAGATTCCAGCTAGAGTCCAGAGAGTCCAGAGAGTTCAGAGATTCCAGGTAGAGTCCAGAGACTCCAGAGAGTCCAGAGATTCCAGCTAGAGTCCAGAGATTCCAGAGATTCCAGCTAGAGTCCAGAGAGTCCAGAGTTTCCAGAGATTCCAGCTAGAGTCCAGAGATTCCAGCTAGAGTCCAGAGAGTCCAGAGATTCCAGCTAGAGTCCAGCTAGAGTCCAGAGAGTCCAGAGAGTCCAGAGATTCCAGTTAGAGTCCAGCTAGAGTCCAGAGAGTCCAGAGTCCAGAGATTCCAGCTGGAGTCCAGAGAGTCCAGAGATTCCAGCTAGAGTCCAGCTAGAGTCCAGAGAGTCCAGAGTCCAAAGATTCCAGCTAGAGTCCAGAGAGTCCAGAGAGTTCAGAGATTCCAGGTAGAGTCCAGCTAAAGTCCAGAGAGTCCAGAAAGTCCAGCTAGAGTCCAGCTAGAGTCCAGAGATTCCAGAGAGTCCAGAGAGTCCAGAGAGTCCAGCTAGAGTCCCTAAATTCCAGCTGAGGTTCAAAGCCACAACTAAATATGTCCAAGACAAAGAGCAAGTGCCAGCAGATGCACTGTCCCACCTTCCTGTTGGGAAGCCTGAACAGGGGGACGTCAATCTTGTTGTGAATGTCGAGCCATACAGCTCACTAACTACAAAATTCCCACCAGCGACCTCACAGGGGCTGAATGAAATGCTATAAGCACAGAAAACAGATGAAGAATGTGCTAAAATGAAAGAATACCACACAATGGATGGCCAGAATACATGCAGAATACATACCGCAATAATGATTGGCCAGAATACAGTCTCATCCGCACAGTCTCATCCTGAAACTGAACTTTGAGCAATGCAGGCAGCCCAGTATCATGGGCGACTTACTAACCCACAATGAGAAGTTTGTTAACAGCACTGTGGGTGTACCTGTGCCACAGGGACTGGACTGGCTCATGAAGGCAGCTCACCACCATCTCCTCAAGGGCACCTAGGGAAGGGCAATAAATGCTGGCCCAGCTAGCGACACCCACATCCCATAAATAAATGAAAAAAAAAACAAATCCTCAGACTCGAGACCCTTCTAAGAATACACCAGGGACACGTAAACATTACAAGGTGTCATGCGAGGGCACAAAGTTCAGTTTGGTGACCAGGAATCTCAAAATCACCAGAGGACATGATTTCGAGCTGCATCACCCATGTGATCCATCATCAAGAGCAGTAGGAACCCCTGTTGGAACCATCACTCCCATCCGGACCCTGGGAACGTCTCGGAATGGACCTTTCTGAGCTCAAGGAGAAAGTTACTCATAGTTACTGATTAATACTCTAGATGGATTGAGGTTCATCTTCATGGAACAACCTCTGAGTCAGTCCTTCATTCACACAGAGACATTTTTGTCACACATGGCATTCCAGATCTTGTAATTTCAGACTGTTTGTGAATGAAGGAGTCAAGAAATTTACAGAAGACAACACATCACAACAGAAGTCCACACAATTAATTCACCCAAGCACCCACAAGCAAATAGTGAGGCCAAGAGAGGGGTAAGAACTGTTGTAATGTGCCTTTATGGGATATCAGCATGACATCACTAGAAGGAAATGTGTCATGTGATCCAGTCTCAGTTTCATTTTTGCTTTGAACATAATACACACACACAGCTCTGATGTCTTCAAACATTATACCTATGTAAAGCTGTTCTCATGTGCCTAACCTCAATAAATGAATAAATGTGTTTACCAAATTCCTTATGAGTGATTGGTGTTTTGTGTCTTGCACAGTAAATAAGTCCAAGGTATTAAATCATTAAAATAACTTGACGAGAACAGTCAAAGCTTTTTTGAAAAAGAACGATGATATCAGTTCAGGATGGTTGAATTATTGGGCTGAATTTCCCGAGCCCGTTGGTGGCGGGTGTGATAGGCGGAGTGCGTGGAAAATATGGTGTAACCTGCTTCACGATGGTGTGAAGGCAGGTCGCGATCGTCTGCTCAGCTCGCCGACAGCGGGCCACGTCTCCCACCATCGGTCGGCGGGGAGCTAACAGTAATACATCAGCTTATAATGAAAAGGGCACCCAGCCAGGCTGTTGGACCCTCACTGGATCGTCTGTCCACGTCAGCACAGAGGAGACCTGGACTTGGTGGCCTTCACTTTGGGGGAATGGAGGTGAGTGAGCAGCAGCGTTTACCACAGTTCGGCCGATTGTTTACAGGCCTCAGGGGCGCCAGGGAGTGAGGGGGAGAGGAACTGATGCCCGTCCTCTGAGGCGACTGCTGAGGGGGAGGGGTTCAAGTGCTGCCCTGGCGCTGCATCCTGCGCACAGGCAATCGAAGCGGGGGGGCAGGGTAGGTGAGAGAAGTGGCCACGCATTAGGGACACCCTGTATAAACTGACCATCCCTCTGTAACTGAGACAGATCAGGCCCAGCCACAGTGATATGATTGGGGTCAGGCTCCCAGCCTGCCTGCCCACGCAAGCAATGCAGAGGCACCAAAGGGCCACCAAGCCCCCAAGACTTTAACCCCCACAGCCCCCCCCCATCCCCCTGAGACAGACCTCGAGTCTGCCACCACTTTACTGGGCCATGGAGCAGTTGGACTGCACACGGTGTACAATATCCTCGCCAACACTGGCCATGGAACAGTCACTGCTGGAGGTGCTCACAGCGCCTTGGCAATGTCATCATCCCGGTTTGGACCAGTGTTCCCCATGTTGCAGGTTGACAGGGCAGCCACGCAGTGACCTCATCTCTGGCCATCTGAGGGGTGACCAACATTCTCCAGGAAGCATTAAGGGTGGTCACACAGGGTCAGGGAAGGTGCTAGGTACAGCCATGATAACCACGTCTCTCTCTCCTTCATGCTGCAGGAGGACTACGTCAGGATCATGGATCCTGGTGACCATGCTGTGTGCCTGATGGCCTACAGAGAGCGGAGAAGACGGAGGAGAGACCGACTGAGGGCCTGGCTGTGCAAAGGCAGGAGCAACAACCTCGTGAAGAAGGGGCAGCAGGAGCTCCCACACATAATGCCCAGGAGCGACAGTGAGCCATGGCTGGTCGGCACCTAGCGACACCCAGGGTCTATAGACACCGCCTACCATTCCTGCAGATAACCGAGAACCAGTGTCGCTGATGACTGTGCATGACTAGGGACCTGGTCGCTCACATCTGACACTTACTGCAGGACTTGGCACCATGGGGACATGGAGGGCATCCAGTGCCAGTGGCTGTGAAAGTGACCACAGTGATCAATTTCTATGCCAGTGGGTCCTTTCAGGGTTCCACAGGTAATCGCTGTGAGATTTCACAATCCACCACCCACAAATACATCCATGAGGTCATGGATGCATCTTCTCCATGGCAACAACTTTGTCCATTTCGCCCGGGACCGGGACAGCCAGGATGCCAGGCCCATTGGATTCGCCCAGATCTTGGGATTCCCGCAGGTGCAGGGTGCAATTGACTGCACTGATGTGGTGCTCAGGTCTCCGTCACTACACACGGTGGACTTCATCAACAGCAAGGGCTTCCACTCACTGAACGTGAAGCTGGTGTGTGACCACCAGAAACTCATCCTGCAGGAATGTGCACGGTTTCCAGGGAGTGAACACAATGCCTACATCCTGAGTCACTCGCAGATCCCTGGGATCTTCCAAGGTCCACAGAGGCTGTGGGGATGGTTCCTCAGGGACAAGAGCTACCCACAGAAACCGTGGCTGATGATACCCAGGCAGCAGCCTCAGACTGCAGCAGAGCGACGGGATAATGAGGCTCATGCTGCAACTCGCAACTTGGTGGCGCAGACCATCGGGATGGTGAAGATGAGGTTCCGGTGCCTGGACTGATCTGGCAATGCCCTGCAATACAGTCCCCAGAGGGTGTCACACATCGTCATCATCTGCTGCACCCTTTACAACCTGGCGCTGCAATGGGGAAGAGGAGCTGGCTGAGGAGGAGATGGAGGAGCTGGAGGTCTCCTCCGATGAGGATGGTGTTGACGGGGATGAGGGTGAGGGGGTCCTTGGTGGTGATAATGATGGAGATGAGGCTCTTGCACTGGCTAGACAAGGCAAGCCTGCTCGGGAGGCCCTCATAGCTGCCAGATTTGTGGAGGATGATGACAACATGCAGTGAGGACACTCCATAGATCTTCACACAGCCTCTGAGAATGTCTGACTCCTGTCTGGCCGAGGGCAGCTCGCTTGTGCTCCCTGATCAGGACCATCTCAGAGATGCAGCTGTGAAACTTTAGACACATCTGATGCTGTGTCAGCTTTCAGAACCTCAGCCCTTCAGGAGCTGGTGCACAGCATCACCGGTCACAGATGTTGATGTGATGGGGGCCAGCCCCACCTTAAAGGTGCTGAGAGCACACAGAGAGAATGAGGGAACTCTGGCAGCAATGACCAGCACCATCGAGGTGCAGGGATCAGGAATGTTTCCAGGGAGTGTGAGGCTGGTCCATCATCTTGCTCTGAAGGTTACACACTGCACAGGGAAGAGGCCCTGGACTGAGACACCTGCCTTTATCTTGTGCAGAAAGGTTTCACATCTGAGTGACACAAACACTGCTCATCAGAACAAGGAGCCACAGGCAGGGAGACATTCTTAGGAGCCTATTGGCAATAATAAACAGTGTGTACACGAGATCAACATCCATGCCCAGGCTGTGTAACTACCTTTACCTAACTTTCCTAACCCTGCTGCTATGTCTTTGTGCTCCCCGGATATCCACAGTGGAGGTGGAGGCAGCCTGCTGACTGTGACACCCTGTCTGTGATGACTTAGGCGGGTGTCCTCTGGAGGGTCCTGGCCTGCTTTCAAGGTCCTGCTGTGTGGCAGTGACTCCCTCCTCAGCCTGTGGAGCTGGAGCTACTGAGGTCACAGGAAGGTGGGATTCGGATGGGCTGGTCACTCCCAGACTCACCTGGGTGGATGGGCCCAGGGTGTGCACCTGCTGATCCTCCTCCCTATGGGAGCCCGAGGCCCCTGGCTGACTGTGAGCAGAAGGGGTAGTTGGAGTGAGATCGAGCTGCCCAGCACCCCTCTGGTGTACACACTGCTGGAGGCCAATGATGACATCAGCGATGGATTTAAGCCCGTGCAGCAGTGCAGGAGTGACGTCCTGGACCAAGGTCTCCATGGCGGCCGCTATCCTGACAGTGTTGACCTCGGTGCGTTGAAGACAGACAGACTCCTCCACCGTGCCTTGCAATCTGAGGAGTGCAGCGAACATCCCTTCCTGATGTTCCCGAGCTTGCCTTTGCAGCTCAGCAGCTGTGACATGACCGAGTCCAGAGGCTGGTCATCTGACTCGGACTCAGCAAATTTCTGGCCTTCAGCAGCCCTCCGAGTGCCGGACATCTGGGAAGTCCCTGCCTCCACCTGCTGTGGATCAGACAGTGCGATGTGCTCACCAGATTGTGATCCCGAGGCTACCCTCCGAGGTGTGTGTCTCTGCACTGGTGGAGGGTGTGGGTGACACTGTGACAGTGTGTGTCTCTGCGCTGGTGGAGGGTGTGGGTGACACTGTGACGGTGTGTGTCTCTGCACTGGTGGAGGGTGTGGGTGACACTGTGACGGTGTGTGTCTCTGCGCTGGTGGAGGGTGTGGGTGACACTGTGATGGGATTTCGGGGAGGGTGCCTCCAGATTCTTCTTCCAAGGTTTCTTCGGAGCTTGGGTCATGGACTCTGTCGGCTGTTTCCCAGATGTGCCTATGAAATCAGGGAGAGATAATTAGCACATGGCAGTGGCCTGTGGAACAGGACACATCACTCACAGCATGGTTATCTGATGGATGTTGCACTGCTGGATCTTCACTTGGTAGAGCAGCACCGACCTCACCATCAGCACAGGAACAGTCCAGATCCTCACCGCCCAGTTGGATGGCTCTGACTTCAAATTCTGTGAGAACTTTGATCTCCAGCATCCCTCCACCTGTCTGCAACCTTTCCCTCCTGTTGTGTGCCAGTGTGTCCTGTGTGGATAGAGGTGCGGAGAGTGTATCAGGATTCCTGCCAGGGCAGATGATAAGTGTGCCTGGCCTGCGTGGGTGGTGAATGGTCTCATGGGTGGACAATGGGATATGGACAATGACGGTGTGTGTGAGAGAGTGAATGGTGATGTCCCTTGCACTGGCAGTGAGTGAGGGCCCTGTGGATGGGTGATGGGTTTCTGAGTGTGTGAGTTGGGGGTGATGGAAAGAGTGACTTACCCTGGCGGAACGGAGGAGATCATTCATCCTTTTGTGGCACAGGGTGGCTGTCCTCCTCTGCAGGGTGTTTGTACTGACCACCACTGCCACTGCCTCCCAAGCCAGGTTGGTGACATTGCTGCCCATCCTGCAGCCAGAGTGGGGGTAGAGGACATCCCGGCAGCCTCCCCGGCATCCAGCAGTCGCTCGAGGGACCCGTCATTGAAGCGCGGGGGCTGCAGTCTTTTTGCCTTTGCTGACCATGTCTCCCGGGCAGTGGTGGTGAGCTGGAGGCGATGAGCCACTTTGCTGGTGGCTGCCTTTTATAGCTGGCAGCCGGCGTGATTCAACAGCGGGGTGATGGTGAGTGGGTGAAAGAGAGCCCGCCCACCGTGGAAACAACGTGTTTCGCTGAATAGATAAATAATGAGGCGGGCTTGGGAAGATACAGCGTGAAAACCCGTCATTTTCGCCAGCGGTTAGGACTCCATTTTAGCCGATGGCTGAGTGCAATCCTGGGAAAATTCGACCCGATGTGTCTGTACAGGTTTCATCTTCAATAAGGCAACATCCTTATAGATTAAATCCAGCAAAGTTATCACAAGTACAAAAAGAAATGGATTTCATGCTTCAGAGTGATATCATTGAGTCTAGTTGCAGTAACTGGAGTTCGCCTATTGTACTGGTACCAAAACAGGATGGAACACAAAGACTGTGTGTAGACAATCGAAAGGTGAATGCAGTGACAGATTCATATTCCATACCACAGTTGGAGGATTGCATTGAGAAAGTGGGACAATTGAAATTTATCACAAAAATTAACTTGCTAAAAGGACATTGGCAGGTACCGTTGTCAGAGAGGGCAAAGGAGATATCAGCTTTTTTAATGCCAACTGGACTATATCAGTTTAAAGTTAGGCCATTTGGTATGAAGAATGAATGCACCTGTGATATTTCAAAGACTGACAAAGTAATTGTGGGTCTAAGCAATTAGAACCCTAGAACCATAGAAGTTACAGCACAAAAGGAGGCCATTCAACCCATCTTGACCATACCAGCCCAAGGACACACAGGTGCCCTTTCTAATCCCACCTTCCTGCGCCCAGCCCATAGCCCTGCAGCTTACAGCACTTAAAGCGCAGATCCAGGTACTTTTTTAAAAAGTTTAGAGTTTCTGCCTCTACCACCAACTTGGGCAGTGAATTCCAGACACCCACTACCCTCTGTGTAAAAAAGTTCTTCCTCATGTCCCCCCTACACCTTCTGCCACTTATCTTGAATCTATGTCCCCTGGTTCTAGAATTCTCCACCAAGGGAAACAATTTTATCCTGTCTGCTCTATCTATTCCCCTCATAATTTTGTATACCTCAATCAAGTCATCTCTCAGCCTTCTTTGTTCTAAGGAGAACAACCCCAACCTATCCGATCTCTGTGCTGTTTATATTGATGAATTGATAGTTTTCACTCAGACGTGGGAGGAACATCTGGAATAATTATTTTCTCAACTACCAGAAGCTAATTTGGTGATGAATTTGACTAAAAGTGAATTTGCAAAGGTGCAAGTTATGTATCCAGGCCAGACCATTGGACATGGTAAGGTGGCTCCGAGAGATGTGAAAGTCAAGGCTATCGTGGATTTCCCAGTTCCTACAACAAAATGACAAGTTTTGAGATTTCTGGGCATGAGTGGGTTTTACTGGAAATTTGTTCCAAATTTCAACAGTATGGCTGCTCCAATGACTGAACAATTAAAAATGAACAATAAATTTCAATGGACACCGGAATGTCAGGAGTCATTCGACAGTTTGAAAACAGTATTAACTATGGCACCGGTTGTGACAGTACCCAATTATGCCAAGCAATTTAAGTTGGCTGTTGACGCAAGCGATATAGGCACTGGGGCCATGCTGTTACACAAAGATGATACTGAAATTGAAAAACCAATAGGATATTTTTCATGGAAGCTGAATGTACAACAGAGAAGATACTCAACGATCGACAAAGAGACCTTGGGTTTGGCGTTAGCTTTGCAGCATTTTGAAATTTATATTGCAAACAATTCGTCAGAATCAATTGTTTGTACAGACCACAATCTTTGAAATTTTTGGATAAATTTTGAAGCAAAAGTGCAAGACTATTCAGATGGAGTCTATTATTACAAACATTTAATCTACTGATAATACGTCGCTTGATGAGAGATTCTGTTTGCAGATGCGTTATCAAGAGTTTGAAGCTTAAAGGAATAATTGGACATTTCTGTTGATACCAAGGACTTGTGTATATATTGTTATGTTAATTCATGCATCTGATAAGGTAATAGTGTAATAAACATAGGATGTTGTGAAGTTGGTTATTAAACATGAGGCCATCTTTTAAAATTATGATGGCTTGTTTTTCAATAGGGAGGGGATGTCATGAAGAGAGATTAATGTCTATAATGTTATTGGAAATTATTTTTAAATAGGAATTGTAGCACGGATTGTGTGTGTGTGTGTGTGGCTTAATTGGATTAAAGCCAGCTAGCCTGGGTGCTTTGATGTATAGTAGTTTGTGATGTAGTCTGACAGAAAGTATTTTCTCTTGGTGGGTGGGGGGGGAAGGGAGTCCAGAACAAGGAGGTAGAACCTTCAAATTGGAGCCGGGGTGATGTCAGGAAGTGCTTCTTCACACAAAGGGGGGTGGAAATCTGGAACTCTCTTCCCCAAAAAGCTGATGAAAATTTCAAAAGTGAGTTGAATAGAGCCTGTTTCTCTCTCCCTCTCCACAGATACTGTCAGGACTCGCTGAGCATTTCCAGCATTTTCTGTTTTTGGTTCAGAACTCCCACAGATGCAGTATTTTGCTTTTGAATTGATTCTTGCTGGGTAAGGATATTAAGGGTCACATAACCTCAGGTGGGTGGATGGAGTTATACGAACCAGTCATAACTGAATGGAGAAAGAGACTGGAGGGACAGAATGGCCTCATCCCATTGCTGTAACTGGCTCTGCTCAATGACACTGAGTGAGAATTATTGCTTCACTCTCGATCGTTGTTACTATCCTGCACCTTGTTTCATCACTAGCCCGAGAATGGCCTGACGCTTCTCTGAATGCAAAGTGCGATCTGGTTCTGAGCACGACATTGAAGGGTGTCCATTACACTCAGGTTGGTACAAGCAGTGTATGTTAATCGTCATCCATTGTATTGTCCTCTGAATAATAACTGCTACTGGCAGCCTCTGGCAACCTTCCCAATCTCCGACAGGGGCCTGCCAGACTCTACAGATCACAAGACAGAGAGAGTAGGGATGTCTTGCTGCGATTATGCAGGGCCTTGGTGAGACCGCACCTGCAGCATTGTGTGCAGTTTTGGTCTCTTTGCCCAAGGAAGGATATATTTGCTATTGAGGGAGCGCAACAGAGGTTCACCAAATTAATCCCTGAGATGGCGGGATTGCTTTATGAGGAGAGATTGAGGAGACAGGGTCTGTATTCTCTAGAGTCTCGAAGAATGAGGGGTGACCTCGCTGAAACTTACAAAATTCTTACAGGGTGTGACAGGGTAGCTGTGGATAGGATGTTTCCCCCTGGCTGGTGAGTCTGGAACTAGGGGACATAATCTCAGGATAAGGGGCAGGCCATTTAAAGCTGAGATGAGGGGGAATTCCTTCACTCAGAGGGTGGTGAATCTTTGGAATCCTCTACCCCAGAGGGCTGTGGAAACTCAATCATTGAGCATGTTCAAGACAAATCGATAGATTCCTGGAGACTAATGACATTAAGGGATATGAAGATAATGCATATGATCAGCCATGATCTAATTGAATAGTAGAGCAGGCTCGATGGGCTGAATGGCCTACTCCTGTTCCTATGTTCCTAGGGTTCCTCTGGGCTGTGTTGTAACAACCCTCTTAAGCAGCTTTAGGAATTGGATCTTGAACGTGAAGATGACCAGAGATTCACTCAATAGTTGGGCCTTGGCTCTCATTATGTGAGAGAATCGTCCCGGGCATTTGTAACAAGTGATGTTGAGGAGTTTGCTGATTCACTGATGTCTGAGCTGTTTGTAAATGCCAACAGACACTCCTGGAACAAACTTGTAACTCACAAATCTATCTGGATTGTGTTTTTATTCTTTCCTGGGATGTGGGTGTCACTGGCCAGGCCCAGCATTTGCTGCCCATCCCTAATTGCCCTTGAACTGAGTGGTCTGCTCGGCCGTTTCAGAGGGCAGTTAAGAAGCAACCACGTCGCTGTGGGTCTGGAGTCACATGTAGGTCAGACCAGGTAAGGACAGCAGATTTCCTTCCCTAAAGGACATTAGTGAACCAGATGGGTTTTTATGTCAATCGATGATGGTTTCATGGGACTAGTTTTATATTCCAGATTTATTAAAAATATATTTTGAATTACTAGTTGTTGTGGTGAAATTTGAACCCATGTTCCCCACAGAGCGTTTTCCTGGGATTCAGGATTACAGCCCAGTGATAGTACCATGATTCCATCGCCTCCCCTGATTAATGGTTATCTGCCTGGCCCCCTCACCCAGGGTTGTGAGAGAGTGACTGATCCGTCCGTGCGATACAGAGTGAGCTGATTGGCTCAGATTCACTGGAACTGACCCAATTGGATGTCTGATGACACACGGACTTACTGTTTGCTGCCTGCTGTCCTTAATGGTGTCACCATCGGAAACCTCTTCTACCAGCCCATAATACCGGTAGACATGGTGACGAGGAAATTCCTGGGATTGCAGTCTCTACCCCTGACAGTGTCATTGTCCCGGAAGGTTCTGCTCAAGGTCACACTGTTACCAGGGGGCATGCAGGCACCACTGCCACTCTGGACACAAGCTTAGCAGCCATTGGCTCTTGAGCAAGGAGCCACTGCTGCCCACGGGTGTCAGTCTTGGTTCACTGGGCATCTCCTTCACCTTGGTGGTGAAGGTTGTGGGTCCTATCCCAGAGACAGGAGCGCAAGATCCAGTTTAATACAACGGAGCAGTACAGAGGGTGTGTTGTGCTTTGGATAAGACATTCAGCTGAGGCCCCACCTGTTGTCTCAGATGGACATAAAATATCCCAGAGCAATATTACAAGGACGTGTAGCAGAATTCTGCCTGGTGTCCTGACCAATCATCATCATTGTCGTATCCCTCAATCGCTCAATCAACATCAGCCATGTTCTACATTGCAACAGTGACTCCAATTCAAGACTATTTCATTGGCTGCAAAAGCCTTCGGCACATCCTGAAGATGTGAAAGGCAGCCATGGTTTCATGGTCATCATTAGGTTAATTCAAAATTCCACCATCTGCCCTGGTGGGGATTCAAGCCCAGCTCCTTAGAGCATTACCCTGCGTCTCTGGATTACTATCCCAGTGACAATACCACTATACCACTTCCTCCCCTACTGTGGGTGTACTTACACCACAGGGACTGCAGCGGTTCAAGAAGGCAGCTCACCACCACCATCTCAAGGGCAATTAGGGATGGGCAATGAATGTTGACCCAGCCAGTGATGCCCACATCCTGTAAATGAATAAGAGAAAAGGTGAATTTGATAGGCTTTTCTCATCTGACGATTCCTACATCCTGAAGCTTGTGCTGTGTTTGTGTCCAATTAAATATTGGGAAGACTGAAACTATTATTTGCAGCCCTCACTCCGCACTCTGTTCCCTAGCAACTGACTCCATCCCTCCCCCTTGCAGCAATCTGAGATTAAGTCACTCTGTTCTCAATCTCTGTGTCACATTTGGTCCCGAGATGAGTTTCTGACTTCACGTTTGTGTCATCGCTGAGACCTCCCATTTCCATCTCCGAAAAATCCCTGTCTCAGCTCATCCGCTGCTGAAACCCTCATTCCCGCTTTCGTGACCTTCGGACTCGACTATTCCAACGCGCTCCTGGCTGTTCTCCCTCATTCTACCCTCTGTATATCTGAGGTCATTGAAAACCGCTGTCTTGCTAACTCACTCCAAGTCCCATTCCCCTATCACCCCTGTGCTCGCTGACCCACACTGGCTCCCAGTCAAGCAACATCTTGATTTCAAAGTTCTCATCCTTGTTTTCAAATCCCTCCCTGGCCTTGCCCCCTCCCTATCTCCGCAATCTCCTCCAGCCCCACAGCCACTGAGATATCTGCACTTCTCAACTTCTGGCCTCTTGTGTATTCCTTATTATAATCGCTCCACCATTGGCAGCCATGCCTTTAGCTGCCTGGGTCCAGAGCTCTGGAATTCCCTCCCTGAACTCCTCAGCCTCCCTACCTGGTTTTCCTTTTTAAGACACTACCTCTCTGACCAAGCTGTTGGCCGCCTGACCAAATATATCCTTATGTGTGGCTCGGCGTCAGACTTTCTTCTATAATGGTCCTGCGAAGCGCATTGGGGCATTTATTACCTTAAAGGTGCTATATAAATAGAAGTTGTTGTTGTTGATGATAAATTGAGATTGCCCCAACGTGGGACCCCTACAACCACCATGGAAAAGGATATTTCACCCCACTCAGGCTGATCCCAGAACCAGCCCCCTCCAAGCTGACCCACAGCAGCTCCCTCACCTCCTCCTCCTAGGTAGAAGGGTCCTTAGTGTCGAGGAGGTGGCACTTTTAGTTTTGCCTTGAAGCCATCGCTGCTGTCTGGAACACACAGCTGCCATGCCTTTCATGGGTAGGTTACCCTATAGCCACTCACATTGGTGGGATTATTGTTCAGTGCAGCCGAGTGGGAAACTGTACATGAATAATAAACCCACTGCATGATGATCGAGGCAGGTCTCACTGTGCCTGTCCTTGCAATAAAGTTAAATTAATGAAATGTTCCAATCCTTGTGACAGGAATGTTAATATTACCTCTCTGACATGGTTGGTGAAGTAATTCTTCCCAGCTCATCAAACTGGTGTCGATGTCATTGGTAAACTTTGTTTCTGGACTTTGTTTTAGAAAAAAACTAAATGAATAATTGAAAGGATGTATTAGTTCAGTGAGTCTCCTGGCAATTTTGTTTTTTTAAAAAGTTTACCACCTTTTTAACAGACTGAAATATCCCTGATCAGATGATTGATTAATGGCTTAACATTCCCAGAGGTGAAATGGGACCCGTTCCCCGGCTCAGAACATCCTCTCTCACTGTAAAGCCACACTCCTCAAACTGTGTTCACACACCCCCCTGACTCACTCTTTCCCAGGCAATACCCCGCTTGTCTCACCCTCATTCCAAATGTGCTTTTGTCTTTGGGCACAGAGAGGGTACAAGGTAAATTGTGTGGTCTTGTGGTGCAGTGGGTAGTGTCCCAACTCTGACTCAGAAGCTCTGGGTTCAAGTCCCACCCCAGGACTGGAGGACCAAGGAAGGTGTGTTCATAATGCAGCCAAAACAGTTAATCATCAGTCTATAGCTTCTTCCAACACACACCAATGGCAGGTGGTAAGTTTGAGAGTGATTTCTGGTCAGTCATGTGGTGGAACAAGTGAGATAAGAGTAGATCACTCAAGCCTGCTACCCATTTAATACCATGGCTGATCTGACTGTAACCTCATTCCCTGTAACCCCCAATAACCTTTCACCCACTTGTTTATCAAGAATCAATCTAGCCCTGCCTTAAAAATATTCAAAGATTCTGCTTCCATTGTCTTTTCAGGAAGAGAGTACCAAAGACTCACAACTCTCTGAGAGAAAACATTTCTCCTCATCTCCGTCTTAAATGGGCGACCCCTTATTTTTAAACAGTGACCCCTAGTTCTAGGTTCTCTCACAAGAGGAAACCTCCTCTCCCCATCCACTCTGTCAAAACCCCTCAGGGTTTTTTATGTTTCAATCAAGTCACCTCTTACTCCTTTTAAACTCCAGTGGATACAAGTCTAGCCTGTCCGACCCTTCCTCATAAGGCAACCCTCCCATTCCAGGTATTAAACATTGCAGCGTCTACTATAGCTCCGATTACAACATACCACTGAAGTCCATCATACTCTGTCCTCCTTGCCAGCCTGCTTCTCTTATAGCGAGTTCCTGGGAATGTTCTTCTCTCCTCTCCTGGAGATTCCATTGCCATTCTAGGATTTTGGGTCTGTATTTTTTTCGATCTCCCACATCCAGCAACAGGAAAATGTTGTGGAGGAGAGGCAGATGCTGGGAGGGTCAGCCGCTCTGGGCACAAGATGGTTCAGCCGTCTCGATCAGTTGAAGACAATTTGTGAAAGGCAGGGAGTACAAAGAAAGAGTTAGGGGAAGATAACACACCTAAAACAATGTCTTTGATGTACTGGAGCGTTTGTGCACTGACAAGTGTAGTGAGCGTAGCTTTCAATTGTCCTCTGTTTGATTATGTAAGTCTGTTTTTCTATTGATGCTCTCTGTGCTTGATTAGTTAAGTCTGAGAAAAATAAACAAACTGTAGAAAGAACTGGAAGCCAGAGCTGAAGTGTGGAGCAGACATTTTAAAGCATTGTGAATGAAACCTGTTGCACATGTAGAAATTGTTGGATCATCTCTGCATAGATCTGAGATATAAGATGTATAACAATGAGAAAGAAAAACTTCCATTTCTATAGCATCTTTCACAACCCCAAGACTTTCCGGAGTGTTTTACAGCCAATAGGTTACAGTATGCAAGGAAGCCATTTCATCCAATGTGTCAGTACTCTGCAAGAGCAAATTAGTTAGTCCCACTCGCCCACGTTTTCCCCATAGCCACGCAAAATTATTTCTCTTTGGATAATTGTCCAATTCTCTTCTGAAAGAATTAAGTACTTTTGGAGTCATTGTTGTGAGGTAGGAATCACAGCAACCAATTTGCACACAGCAAGCTCCCACCATCAGTGACTAGTTAGTGCCCGTTGATCTGTTTTAGTGATGTTGATTGAGGGATAATGGGGAGAACTCCATTGCCTATCTCTGAAAGAGGATCTTTTGTGTCTATCTGAATGGGCAGATGGGGCCTCAGTTTAATGCCTCATCCAAAAGACAGCACCAGATCTCCCTCAGCACCTTATGGATTATGCCACCAGAATCCTCTGACTGAGAGGTAAGTGGGATAGCCACTGAGGCACAGCTGTTACAAAGAGCAGGGTATCCAGGCCCAATCCTTCAGCCAACGTCAGCAAGACAGACGATGAGCTGCTGCCCTTGGCCCCAGTGCCCTTTTGGAGTAAAGGAAAATCAGACTGGGCCCCCCCATCTCTACTCCCCTGCACCGCCAGCCCGTGTGGATGTCCGATAGGAAGGGAATTGGATCCAGATGTGATGCCTCCAGCTGTTAATATCTCGGCCACTTATGGAAGAATGGTGATGTGGGTGAGCTGGTGCAGGACAGGGGGTGATACCCTCCAACAACATTCATTACTGTCGGGAGAAATGGGACAAAGTGCAAACTCCTGCAGCCTCAAACAGGCCCAAAGGTCAAACACTAGGAATGAGAGCCACACTGAACGGTTCAGTGAAAGCACTTGAGAGTCTTTGAAACATCACAGCCTTTGATGAAGTGATTGTAAAAAAATAAGATGCAGAAGCAGAAAGGGAAGAAAGGACCCAAACCCTTTAGTGTATTCTCTGCAGTGATTAATAAACCATAAAGGATAATACAGAGCAGCTCCACTTGATTAATGATAATTCAAGGTGTCGTTTGACTTCACTCCAAGTCTATGTTAACTGCTTCGATGATGTTAAGTCTGAAACCTTCGCCCGTGACAATATTGTTGTGCTGTCTCCATATCCCCTCCAGTCCAATTTTTCTCTCGTCTTCTCCTCGAGGCTCTGGCGCAGGGTACAGTATACCTCCTGGTCACCAGACAGGTACCTCACCTCTGTGGCTACCCCTCTCCCACACTTTGAGTGGAATTCTCCTCTCCCACCCTAGGTTCCGTGGTGGGAGTGGGAACCCGGAGGGTCCCCCCGCTGGGGTGCGGGGATGGGTGTTGAATCATGTGTTGCTCACCGGATTAATTATGCAGCCGGGGGTTTTGCGTTGAATCATGTGCGTGCCCGGCAGGCAGTCACACACCCCACTGATGTGTGTGGGAGCCGTGTTTAAAAGACACCTGGACAGCCAGTGACTCATTGCGCCAGGGGATCCAGGGCCTCGAATAGCTTCCAGGAAGCAGCAAGCACTGGCCCCGAGGTTCAGTAGTGCCCCACTGGAGACTCGCCTTCCGGCTGTGGAGGGCAGGAGTCCCAGAAATGGGAGCAGGAGGCCCACCCAACTCACCACAGTGGCCTGGGAGGAGGTCACCCGAGTGGTCAGTGCCAGGGTGATCAGTGCCAAGGTGATCAGTGTCAGGGTGGTCAGTGCCAGTGTGGTCAGTGCCAAGGTGATCAGTGTCAGGGTGGTCAGTACTAGGGTGGTCAGTGTCAGGGTGGTCGGTGTCAGGGTGGTCAGTACTAGGGTGGTCAGTGTCAGGGTGGTCGGTGTCAGGGTGGTCAGTACTAGGGTGGTCAGTGCCAGGGTGGTCGGTGTCAGGGTGGTCAGTGCCAGGATGGTCAGTACTAGGGTGGTCAGTGTCAGGGTAGTCAGTGCCAGTGTGGTCAGTGTCAGGGTGGTCAGTACTAGGGTGGTCAGTGTCAGGGTGGTCAGTACTAGGGTGGTCAGTGTCAGGGTGGTCAGTGCCAGTGTGGTCAGTGTCAGGGTGGTCAGTACTAGGGTGGTCAGTGTCAGGGTGGTCGGTGTCAGGGTGATCAGTGCCAGTGTGGTCAGTGTCAGGGTGGTCAGTACTAGGGTGGTCAGTGCCAGGGTGATCAGTGTCAGGGTGATCAGTGTCAGGGTGGTCGATGTCAGGGTGGTCAGTACTAGGGTGGTCAGTGCCTGGGTGGTCAGTGTCAGGGTGGTCAGTGCCAGGGTGGTCGGTGTCAGGGTGGTCAGTGCCAGGGTGGTTGGTGTCAGGGTGGTCAGTGCCAGGGTGGTCAGTGTCAGGATGGTCAGTGCCAGGGCTGGTCAGTGTCAGGGTGGTTAGTGCCAGGGTGGCCTGTGCCAGGGTGGTCAGTGCCAAGGCAGACAGTGCCTGGGTAGCCAGTGTCAGGGTGGCCAGTGCCAGGGTGGTCTGTGCTAGGGTGGTTAATGCCAGGCTGATCAGTGCCCAGGTGGCCAGTGTCAGGGTGGTCAGTGTCAGGATGGTCAGTGCCAGGGTGGTCGGTGCCAGGGTGGTTGGTGCCAGGGTGGTCAATGCCCGTGTGGTCAGTGCCTGGGTGGCCAGTGTCAGGGTGGTTAGTGTCAGGGTGGTCAGTGCCAGGGTGGTCAGTGCCAGGGTGGTCAGTGCCAGGGCGGTCAGTGACACTGCTGGGAGGAAGAGCGTCCTGCTGTACAGGAAACACATGAATGATTTAATCCAAGCTGCCAGGGTAAGTGGACCCTCTACCCCCCTCACCATTTCCTGAATCTGCCATGGGGTGTGGGCATCAATGGCAATGCCAGTATCTGTGCTGCCCATCCCTAAAAGCCCTTCCCAGGGTGCTGGGGGTGGGGCTGCTTCATTGCTCCACTGCAGCCCATGTGGTCTCTGGTAGGGAGGCAGCTGTGGGTTGCTGACCCATCCACACTGGGAGTGGGAGGGTGGGTGGAGTAGACAGCAACTTGCAGGCGCTGCTGATACTCTGCCTCTGTTGTC
Organism: Isurus oxyrinchus; assembly: GCA_026770705.1. Taxonomy (NCBI): domain Eukaryota; kingdom Metazoa; phylum Chordata; class Chondrichthyes; order Lamniformes; family Lamnidae; genus Isurus; species Isurus oxyrinchus. The sequence continues at coordinate 2,756,388 of JANJGN010000030.1, read as the reverse complement.
CTTCTAGCTGCTGGAGCCCGTGGGTCTGGAGGGGGCTGTCGATGTCACCCTGGGGACCAGCAGAAGTGCATCAGTCACATGGCACACACAGCTGTCATGGGTAGGTGATGCAGGGACTCCATGTTGAGGCTGCTGGATGGGGTGTCTGTCAGGCGGACTGCCTGGTCCTGGACATGTCCAGCTTCCTGAGTGTTGTGGAGCTACACTTCTCCCGGTAGGTGGACAGTATTCCCTCAGACCCCTCACTCTGCCATGTTCATGGTGGACAGGCAGAGGTCACTTGTCAGCCACAGAGTTAGCGGCCGGTGACCTGCCCCTGTATCTGAAGTTCTCACAATCCATCCATCTACTTTTACACAGGAGAAGTCAGCACACAACAGCCACGAGGGGGAGAAGCCGGGAGGGGGCAGGCCCGATATCCAGCCCCTGGGTCACACAAACTGAGCAGCGGCTGCTGAGCTGGGGGGAGGAACGTGACTGTACATGTGCCGCTGGTGAGGTTGGCATCCCCCAGTGAAACATACAAGATTCTTAGGGGGCTTGACAGGGTAGATGCTGAGAGGTTGTTTCCGCTTGTGGGAGAGTCTCTGACCAGGGGGTATAATCTCAGAGTAAGGGGTCACCCATTTAAGACAGAGATGAGGAGGAATTTCTCCTCTCAGAGGGTAGTCAATCTGTGGAATTCTTTACTGGGAGAGGGCTGTAGAGGCTGGGTTATTAACTATATTCAAGGCTGAGATAGATTTTTAATCAATAAGGGAATTAAGGGTTATGGGGAAAAGGCAGGAAAGTGGAGTTGAGGATTATCAGATCCGCCATGATCTCATTGGATGACGGAGCAGATTCAATGGGCCGAATGGCCTACTTCTGCTCCTACATCTTTGGTCAATGAGGAAGCTCAATCTCTGCCAATCGGGCCCTGAGGGTGAGGATCTGAGCTCTGCAGAAAGCAGCTTCGGCTCTCACTCATTCCCTCCTCTCCCTATTCCCTCCTCTCCCCACTCCCTCCTCACCCCCATTTCCTCCTCTCCCTATTCCCTCCTCTCCCCACTCCCTCCTCACCCCCATTTCCTCCTCTCCCCATTCCCTCCTCACCCCCATTTCCTCCTCTCCCCATTCCCTCCTCTCCCCATTCCCTCCTCTCCCCCATTCCCTCCTCTCCCCATTCCCTCCTCTCCCCCATTCCCTCCTCTCCCCATTCCCTCCTCTCCCCCATTCCCTCCTCTCCCCATTCCCTCCTCTCCCCAATGCCTCCTCTCCCCCATTCCCTCCTCTCCCCATTCCCTCCTCTCCCCATTCCCTCCTCTCCCCCATTCCCTCCTCTCCCCAATGCCTCCTCTCCCCCATTCCCTCCTCTCCCCATTCCCTCCTCTCCCCATTCCCTCCTCTCCCCCATTCCCTCCTCTCCCCCATTCCCTCCTCTCCCCAATGCCTCCTCTCCCCATTCCCTCCTCTCCCCATTCCAGGTGCCAGCAGTAAGAGGGAGAGGCCAGACCCTGCACCTGAACTCAGCCCCAGCCCCCAGGAGTCCTTGGAGGGGACGGGGACGACTTCTCACCTGGAGACACCTCCACCCTGCACCAGCCCAGAGACACACACACCTCGCTGGCTCATAGATCTAGTTTAGGCTCAGACTCACACTCTGGGTGGTCACTTCACAGACACGTGTCCACGGCAGGAGGAGTCAGGGACAGCCAAGGACTCCAGCGCTCGGAGGACTGCTGGAGAAGAGGCTAGTGATGCGCCTCTGGGAGTGGCCATGGGAGAAGATGCTGGAGTATCAGCCAGATGCAGGCGAACATCAGGCGGAGCTGTCAGAGGCCCTCAGCAGAGTGGCACGCAGGGTGGAGGAGCCCATTCATGTGCTCCCTGATGCAGCGTCTCTGACATGTGAGTGCATTGAGGTCTCCATGGAGAGGGTGGCGGAAGCCATGGACAACCTGGTGGTCCAGCAGATTCTGGTCGGGCCATTCCGGGTGGGGGGTTGTGGAGGGGAGGGCCGGGGCTGGTGGTGTTGGGACAGGTTGGGTCGAGCCTGGGGCTGGGGGCAGTGTCAGCTCAGCTTAAGTCTGGCCTGCCCCAAGGGTTTGCAGGGGAGGGAGGGGGTGAGAGCCATGCCTGGTGGGGTAGGAAAGAGCCCCCATGGGGGTGGGGGTGGGGGGGGAAACCCGGGGTTGTGGAATTATTGCCTGGGGGGGTGTAGTCCCATGGGGGTGGGGGTGGGGTCACATGGCTGGGGTTGTCAGTGGTGGTGGGGGAGACCCCTGGAGGGGGTCGGGGTGTGGGGGAATCTTGTGAGGGGCAGTAGTTAGAGGGTGGGGTGAATCCTCTGGGAGTTTGGGGTGTGGGGGAAGTCCCAGGGGGGTCAGTCTGGGTCTGTGCAGCAGTTACCCAGAAGTTATAAGAGGTTTTAATTCTCCTAACTTTTCCTGGGTAACAATTACTGCAACGCAGACAGAACCATCGAAGTCTGCGATTTAAGATGTATTTTCGGATGGTCCCCAGAGCAGGGCAGTTGTCCAGGGGAAGTTTGCACTTCTGGGCAATTGGTGTGTGAACCCTTATCTGTGAACCTCCAAAGGGGATTCCCCAGCGATCCTCTGGGGTACCCCACAATCCAATACCCTGGAGCTTGGAGATACGGCCCATTCATCTCCTCGCTTCTCGGAGGCCCCAGGGGTCTTTCTCATCTCTGCTCCAGTTGCTGCCTGTATGCACCCCTCACCCTCCCCCACCCCCTTCATGGGGGCATCCCGGCTGGATCTACACCCCCCTGAATCGTGCCTGATTATTGGGGCATCGCTCTTTGCCAAGGCTCATGTGCGAGAAGCCTCTTACTCACGCTATTGCCCTTCCCTCACTGCCCTTTGGAGTCTATAGAGAGGCCTTGGCCTGGTCAGGATAGATTACCAGGCTTCTCCCTCAGTTGTCCAGTTGAGCTGACCTGCAGCTCTGCCCACCCGATAACCCTCCTCCCAGCTGGCATCTTTCCAGTCGGACCTGCCTTCACATGAGGGACAGTGCACATGATGTTTGAAATTGTCTCCGACACCTTCTACCCTCCTCCTGTTACCCACCCATCCCATCGCCATCGACCACCCCCCCCACCCTCCCCCACCCTGGTGGTACCTTCACCCTCCCATCGTAACCCCCTGCACCCAATTACCCTAGAGCCCATCACCATCACCCATCAAATGCTGTCCTTCTCCAATGGGCCCAGCCTGATCCTGCCCACTCTCAGGACCCGTGTTCACCTTCTTGTCTCCTCCACTGAGCCCCCCACCCCTCCACAGATGGACCCTCGCCCTCCCACCCTACCACACCTTCACAGCCACGGTGCCCTCCCACCACCAGTACCCTCAGTTCATCCCCACCTCAAGATTCCAGTGTTGACAGCGCTGACCCCTCCTTCTGAATATTGCGCCCCCCCCCAGGTGATCTGACACCCCTCCTGATCATTCAGAAACTAGATAGAAAACAGAGAGTCACAAACTACAGCTGCCTGTGCCCACGGCACATTCTCAAAGGGGAAGATGCCACTCTCTGTCCATCTGGTCCTCACTCAATATAAGGGATGTCGAGTCAATCATCTCAGCTCCAGGACATCACTGCAGGAGTTCCTCAGGGTAGTGTCCTCGGCCCAACCATCTTCAGCTGCTTCATCAATGACCTTCCTTCCATCACAAGGTCAGAAGTGGGGATGTTCGCTGATGATTACACAATGTTCAGCACCATTCGTGACTCCTCAGATACTGAAGCAGTCCCTGTCCAAATGCAGTAAGACCTGGACAATATCCAGGCTTGGGGTGAGAAGTGGCAAGTAACATTCGCACCACACAAGTGTCAGGCATCTGATCATCTCCAATAAGAGAGAATCTAACTATCGCTCCTTGACATTCAATGGCATTCCCATCACTGAATCCCCGACAATCAACATCCTGGGGGTTACCGTTGACCAGAAACTGAACAGGACCAGCCATATAAATACTGTGGCTACAAGAGCAGGTCAGAGGCTGGGAACCCTGTGGTGAGTAGCTCACCTCCTGACTCCCCAAAACCTGTCCACCCTCTACAAGGCACAAGTCAGGAGTGTGATGGAATACTCCCCACTTGCCTGGATGAGTTGCAGCTCCCACAACACTCAAGAAGCTCGACACCATCCAGGACAAAGCAGCCCTGCTTGATTGGCTCCACATCCACAAACATTCACTCCCTCCACCACTGACACACAGTAATAGCAGTGTGTATTATATACAAGCCTCGTTCGACAGCACCTGAACATTCGATTTAAAGGGGTTAACAGGAATGGTATTGATGGAACAATAAATTTTGATACTTAGCACCTGTTTTTCAATATCCCTGATTTCTGAGGGTGAACTGTGTGAGCTGCTCGTATATTCCGAAATCAAGACCAGCTCCTCAGCTCAAAAATCATGAACTATTTCAATGAAATATTCCTGCTGCTATTTCTGTGAATCTGAGACAATTAACATTTGTATTAGAACCTATAATCATTTGTTACTAATGTCAGACTGTGAACAAAATACAAACAGGATAAGTATAAGTCCCTTACTGATGTTAAGCTTAGTTTTTAATTCTCCTTGTGATATTTGATTGTGGTCTGTGAGCTGATAATATTGTTAAACGGACCCCCCAACCCCCAGCCCTGTCAGTGAGAATTGTCAACATGCAGTGTTCAGCTGGAGGCACAGAGCAAAGCAGCCCTCACTCACCACTCTGTCACTCTCATCTCACTCCAAAAGTCTTACCTTCTCTCACTGTCAGTATCTAACCCCCTCTCACTCTCAATACCTCACCCCCTCTCACTCTCAATACCTCACCCCCTCTCACTCTCAATACCTCACCCCCTCTCACTCGCAGTATCTCATTCCGTCTCACACTCCGTAACTCACTCCCTCTCACTCTCAGTATCTCACTCCCCTCACCCTCAGTATCTCACTCCCCTCACCCTCAGTATCTCACTCCCAAAATCTCACCCCCTCTGACTGTCAGTACCTCACCACCTCTCACTCTCAGTAACTCACTCCCTCTCAGTCTCAGTAACTCACTCCCTCTCAGTCTCAGTAACTCACTCCCTCTCAGTCTCAGTAACTCACTCCCTCTCAGTCTCAGTAACTCACTCCCTCTCACTCTCAGTAACTCACTCCCTCTCAGTCTCAGTAACTCACTCCCTCTCAGTCTCAGTAACTCACTCCCTCTCAGTCTCAGTAACTCACTCCCTCTCAGTCTCAGTAACTCACTCCCTCTCACTCTCAGTAACTCACTCCCTCTCAGTCTCAGTAACTCACTCCCTCTCAGTCTCAGTAACTCACTCCCTCTCAGTCTCAGTAACTCACTCCCTCTCAGTCTCAGTAACTCACTCCCTCTCAGTCTCAGTAACTCACTCCCTCTCAGTCTCAGTAACTCACTCCCTCTCAGTCTCAGTAACTCACTCCCTCTCAGTCTCAGTAACTTCCTTCCTCTCACTCCTAAGAAGCTGAAACTCATTACCTGAAAAGTGTGATGGAAGCAGATTCAATAAAATTCAATAATTCCCTTTCAAATGGGAAATGAAGAGAAAACTTTGTGGAGGAAAGAAGATCGACAGGGGCAATGGAGGAACATCAGGGGCACGGCACTGACCGGATAGATCTTTGAGGGAACCAGCACAGACATAATGGGCTGAATGGCCTCTTCTATGTTGTATCTTTCAATGATCTGCCTTATCTGCTTCTGGATCTGCATGTAGCACTGCCTGTAGGTACCATCTGGTGCCAGGCACACTGCCCAGAGCTGCTCTGTGTGAGCCCTCAAGGGCACCTAATTTATACGGCAATTCCTCCATTTTGACATCTGTCACTGACTCATAGGCTCTGTTACCCACCTCCTGTTTTGGTCTTTCATCTGCTGTGTTGTGCCAACTATGTCTGTTGCCCACGGCCACTCCCGATGTATTGGAGAGCTGGGACCAAGCCTTTGAGCTGGGCACAGCTCCGACCCAACCATTTATTCATTTCTCACCCTGACCCCTTTCGGTGGCCACCATCCTGTAAATGTCGGCTGTAATCTTTCAGCACAGCTGCTTGTTTCACCCTGGACATGACGGCCATCCAGAGGTCATGGAGCTGGTGGGAGGGATTTAATTCCCTCCTCGTGGTGGATTAGGTGGCGGTGGGGGCCATATAATCAGGTGGGGCAATGGTGGGTGGGGTCCCCACCACATTCCTGCCTCTTCCCCGATTAAGTCCAGGGCAGAAAGACTTGTGAACAGCCTTCCCACCACAGTGCCAATTGATGTTCTTGAGTGGGCAATTAATGCCCATGTAAGAGCCCTCATGCCGCTGCTGCTGGTATTCACCCAGCAGCGAGCAGGTGCCTCACCATGCAGGAAGCCCAAAAGGCAAACCCTGTAGGGTTGTTTTCGGGGTCCCAGGGGTTGACACTCTTTCGAATTTACTCAGCGTCTGATTAAGGGACCTGACATCAGGAAGGGAGAGCCAAACCCCTGGCCTTGCCATCGAGTCCCGCACCTCCCCTGTGACCCACTCCCCACGACCGCCTCTGTGCCACCATGCCTGGGTCCCCTTGGCAATCCCGAGACTCGGGTGGGTGCATCACTGGCAGCCATTGCCTCCCCCGTGGTGCTGCTGAACAATAAAGAGCTGCGGACCTCTCAGGGGATGGGGGAGGGGAGGGGATGTGGGGTTGACGAGGGTGTGTGGTAGGTAAGGGTCAGTCCCTGACCCTGGCGAAGGCCTGCTGCTACACAGTTAAATGTCTGATTGGCACATGAGGTGGGCGGGCCTTCCCGAAAATAGGTAACACAGGGTCATCACTGGTCCTTTAGTTGACGGTGTCAAGAAAGTATAATAATTTTCATATTATTGTGATTTGTTGTAAAGGTAGGGTAATCGTGGGGTTTGGATTAGTTTCTCTTTGTGTGTGTGTGGGATACTTAATTGAATTAGAGACAGCTGGTCTGGAGCTTTTGAGTTATCAAAAAGGAAACTAGGTTTGAAATGCTCAATACGTAAATATGGCTGAAGTTTTAGAATGTGAGGGGTGAGGAACATTTGCAATTTGAGATAAATTGGGTTAGTTTAGGTTACACCTAGCCAGAAGAAGATAAGCCAGTGTGTTTACTTTTCCTAAAGATTACTGATAATATGAGCACTATGAAAGATTTATATTATGAGAAAAGTAAAGTTGCAAAGCCACATTGAAACAATGGAATTTACATTAAAAAGGGAGAAACGTGTATAAAGGAGATGAGGTTGTGTGTATGGAGAAGGAATTCTAAGATCTAACAAGTGTGAAAAGACTCCAGCTCCGATGTATCAACTTTCTGATGACAGGAACCGAAGCTAAGAAAATTTACTGTGAACACAGGGTCTTGTGTCCTTTGCCTGGGTCTGTTGAAATATATTTGCTTTTACTGTTGCCTTAACAGAGGTGTAACTGGGAGTTAGATTAATTAGGCGATTTAGGAGTTATTATAGTTGTTATTTGTAAGACCTATGTATGTGCTTAAAATCTTTTCTTCTATTAATAAATGTTAGATTTAGTTTTGTAAAAAAGGATCTGAAACTCGGTGGACTTATTCCTACTGAATTCAAGGCACACATCTCAAAATAAAATACAAATTGCAAAACAGTTGTGGCAGCTCTTCCAAGTCTCCCTCTGGGATTTGAACAGCTCAGCTTTTACCATCCACTCTGCCATGACAACGGGCCAGACCCTTGTCGCCTCCATTAAAATCTGCTCGGTGAGTCTCATCGACCCAGACAGAGCACCTTTTGTGCTCAAACATTGCACGCAACAGTAAATCAACAAAATTGCTGCATTTAACTGCCCACAACCATGAGTGTGAAAACTCAGCTTCCCAGCAATAAGAAAACAAGAGACTTTAGTACAGAGAGTTGACACTTTTATTATACATTCCATATTTAATTTCACACTCTCAGTAAACTCCATTTCCAATGGTTTCCACCATTAATAACCTGGGCTGGGGGTGTGGAAGGTGCAGTGCTGGGTGTTGGGGGAGAACTCCTCAGGTTGTGATGTGTAGCTAAATCTCAACACATTTTGAACGATCTGCAGAACGAGAGGGGTTGAATTTAGTGGACCAGCAGTGGATCTGATACCAATGCACTGAGTGGATCTAGGGGTTTTTTTGGATCATTTTACAAGGTCAAATTGGACAAGTTACCAAGGAGACAGCACACGATTGATCACAAGCTGGGGAGACCCAGGAGGTGGGATCAATGGGCCAAGGCAGGGAGAGTGTTATCCAGAAGATGTCCCCGCTCTGTGTCTTAACCTTTCTGGAAAGGAGCATAAGATCAGGAGCAGGAAGAGGCCATTCAGCCCCTCAAGCCTGCTCCGCTAGTCAATAAGATCATGGCTGATCCGGTTGTGGCCTTCACTCCACTTTCCTGTCTGTCCCCCATAATCCTTCACTCCCTTGCTTATCAAAAATCTCTCTGACTCAGCCTTGAATCTATTCAGTGACCCAGCCTCCACCGCTCTCTGAGGAAGAGAATTCCACAGATTAATGACCCTCTGAGAGAAGAAATTCCTCCTCACCTCCATCCTAAGTGGGGTCCCCTTATTTTTAAACTGTGCCCCCTAGTTCTAGAATTCCCCACAAGGGGAAACATCCTGTCAGTGTCCACCCTGTCAAGCTCACTCAGAATCTTATGAATTTCAATAAGATCACCTCTCATCATTCTAAACCCCAATGAGTACAGGCCCAACCTGCCCAATCTTTCCTCATAAGACACTCTCTTCATCCTAGGAATCAGCCCAGTGAATCTTCTCTGAACTGCTTCCAATATGAGTAAATCCCTCCTTAAATAAGGAGACCAAAACTGTACACGGTGCTCCAGGTGTGGTCTCACCAATGCCCTGTACAGCCTTCCTATTATACTTATTATACACTCCATCCCGTCACAATAAAGGTCAGCATTCCTAATCCCTTACTGTACCTGCACACTGACTGTGATACATGTACAAGGACACCCAGGTCCCTCTATACTGCAGCATTCTGCTGTCTCTCTCCATTTAAATAATATTCTGCTTTTCTATTCTTCCTGACACTGGACAATCTCACATTTTCCCACATTATACAGCACCTGCCAATTTTTTTGTCCACTTGTTTAACCTATCTGTAAGCCTTTGCCAGATACAAAACTGGTTAAAATGCCACATGTCTAGTGAAATTCCGGAGGTCGGAGTGGGAACTGAACCAGGAGAATCTCCCAGCCCTGCTCTTTTCCAGCCCTGAGATTTTCCACCTCCCTGAAATTTTCTCTGTTTTCCAGGCAAGATGGAGACGTAATAGTATGTGCCTACACATGGCAACCTGCCAACTCTCTGTCCGCCTGCCCTTCCCTCCACTATCTCTCCCTCCACCATCTCTCCCTCCGCCATCTCTCCCTCCGCCATCTCTCCCTCCGTCATCTCTCCCTCCACCATCTCTCCCTCCGCCATCTCTCCCTCTGTCATCTCTCCCTCCACCATCTCTCCCTCCGTCATCTCTCCCTCCGCCATCTCTCCCTCCACCATCTCTCCCTCCGCCATCTCTCCCTCCACCATCTCTCCCTCCGCCATCTCTCCCTCCACCATCTCTCCCTCCGCCATCTCTCCCTCCACCTTCTCTCCCTCCGCCATCTCTCCCTCCACCTTCTCTCCCTCCGCCATCTCTCCCTCCGCCATCTCTCCCTCCGTCATTTCTCCCTCCACCATCTCTCCCTCCGTCATCTTTCCCTCCGTCATCTCGCCCTCCACCACCTCGCCCTCTGCCATCTCACGCTCTGCCAGCTCTTCATCTGCCTGCCTCTCCCTCCACCATCTCTCCCTCTGCCTACCCCTCTCTGCATGATGAATGTAGTTTCTCCTGACCTCACCTCCCAGCAGAATCTTCTGGAAAGAAGCACACTCACAACGTGTACCATTGTGCGCAGGCAGCCGTTTTAGAAATGAGAGTGTCTTCGAATTCCAAGATGGGCTGAATTGAAAAGAAATTAGCTGCCTGCTGGAGTGCGTTCTGTCTCTTCCTGTGGTCACTGTCAGAGGGGCGTTAACAACTTTACAATTTGTGGAGATCGTATTGGTAAAGTCAAAGTGTTCACTGTTGAAGTCCTCAGTCACCATATAACCTGCAGCTCCGAACTATCTCAATGCAACTGGATGTTCAATTCCAACATTCCACAGCGCTCCTGAAGGAAACAGCATTGGGTAGCTAGCAAGAAGAACTCGCTCGCCGGTTATACAGAGAGCTGGAATCCTGACCCTCTCCACACACACGGAAATGAAACCCATCCTATCCACACAATATAGGTGAGAGTCAGGATGGACAACTGAGGCCAATGGTGGGCACCACAACAACACAAAGTGCACCTTGACATGGTTCGCACTCTCCGGGTGCACACTGGAGAGGGCCTACATATTACGTGTAGTATATAGTACAAAACCTAATTAGCTTATAAAATCCCATATATAATTATACCTTAGAATGGGTTGAAGAAGTTTAATACACAGAATTTACACTGCCTGGTGAATAAAGTAAAGTGAAAGAATTTCCTCAGATAACATCTAAGATAACATTTGCTTGTGTGAAAATGGAGGCCGTTTTGACCAATAGTTTAGCAGAGATGTACAATACACATACAGGCACCAAGAGGTGGGCATTGGAAAACAGTTCTCACTCTGCACACTCTGACCATACAAGGAAAGCAGGATTTCATTCATGTAAAATTGACGATTAATATAGTGTCTCACCACAATGCCAATTAAAAAAAACATCATTCACGGGATGTGGGCGTCGCTGGCTAGGCCAGCATTTATTGCCCATCTCTAGTTGCCCTTGAGAAGGTGGTGGTGAGCTGTCTCCTTGAACCGTTGCAGTCCATGTGGTGTAGGTACACCCACAGTGCTGTTAGGGAGGGAGTTCCAGGGTTTTGACCCAGCGACAGTGAAGGAACGGTGATATATTTCCAAGTCAGGATGGTGAGTGACTTGGAGGGGGACTTGGAGGGGTGGTGGTCCCATCAATCTGCTGGTATCAGCTGTGGTTTTAATGGTGACTTTTCTGCTAAATGGGACTGGATGTTTTGGGGACCCATACACCATGGAGCTGCATGTCTGACCTCAGTCTTATTTGTTAATGAGCAACTGGGATGAAAAACTAAGGTTCATTGTGTGGGACATCACCCTGGTTCAAAAGAGGAGAGACTGAGGAAATTGAGGAATTATTGGTTAGGAGATGGCAAGTTTGAATTTTCGTAAGCCAGGATTTCAAATCATAGACTCTTACATCATAGAATGAGGCCATTCAGCCCATCATGCTTGTGCCGACACTTAGAAAGAGCTGACCAATTAGCCCCACTCACTCTTCTCCAATCTCTCCACAAACCCTTCATCCCCAGTACCAGGAAAGCAAGAGGGAGGAGACTGGAGGGAGGTGCATAGGGGGAAAGGAATGGAGGGAGGGGCATGGAAAAAGGGGAATGGAGGGAGGGGCATGAAAGTGGGGGAGTGGAGGGAGGGGTTTGCGGTTTGAGGGAGGGGTTTGGAGGAGGGGGTAGAGGGAGGAGTTTGGAGTGAAGGATTTGGAGGAAGGGGTTTGGAGGGGGATAGAGGGAGGGTAGAGGGGGATAGAGGGAGGTTAGAGGGCAGGGTTTGGTGTGAAGGGTTTGGAAGGGAGGGTTTGGAAGAGGATAGAGAGTGGGTAGAGGGAGATAGAGGGAGGGTAGAGGGAGGGGTTGGTGTGAAGGGTTTGGAGAAAGGGGTTTTGAGGGAGGGAAGCTGACAGATTATCTTTCTCTTCCCACTCGAACACCATTTGGAAAGCCTCCAAAGTTGGGACAAGTATCATGATGTGGCGAGCATGGGATTGGTTCAGGGCAGAGTATGGCTGAGCAGCAATAAGCTGGGAAAGGATGTGTGAGCTCCTGGGATTCCCTGTCCATTACTCAGCCCTGTGACTGATGCTAAGTGGACAGTTCCCTGGTTAGGGGCCAGATTTTCAATCTCTGAAATGTCAGAAGTCGGGGTGAGGTGGGGGTGTTGAAGGTGTTGGAGGTGAGGGAGATGGGGCAATAATTAATAACTATCAATCCAGCCTGCTGTGAAGAGAATGCAGCTGCCAGTTAGTGGCCACAAACATCAATTTTTTAGCAGAAAACCATATCACTGAGGTTGGTAATAAGGGTGGTACACCCAAGGCCCTGACCAGAGTAGCAATGAAAGTCGATCACTGTGAGTAAAGGATGTGTTTCCTGGCCCCTTGGCACTATGCAGGTGGAACATTGGGTTTGTCAATGCTGGTTGGACAGAATCCTGCGAGTGTCATCATTCCTTAGACAGCACCTTCCAAACCCATGACCTCTACCACCTAGAAGGACAAGGGCAGCAGATAGATGGGAACACCACCACCTGGAAGTTCCCCTCCAAGTCACTCACCATCCTGACTCGGAAATATATCGCTGTTCCTTCAGTGTCGCTGGGTCAAAATCCTGGAACTCCCTCCCTAACAGCACTGTGGGTGTACCTACACCACAGGGACTGCAGCGGTTCAAGAAGACAGCTCACCACCACCTTCTCAAGGGCAATTAGGGATGGGCAATAAATGCTGGCCCAGCCAGCGATGCCCACATCTCATGAACGAATAAGAAAAAACCTTACACCTGCTTCCAACCGCCCCATCCCCATGGCCCTGGCATTGGTTCATGCCAAGCCCATTTGCTGAGCTAACCCTGCCTTCTCACGGCCAATGGCAAAGCGAGTGGACTCCCGATTGGATGATTCTTCGCTGTTATTCAAACATCCACTTTTCCCACCTCTGGTATGTTGAGCGGTATAATCACCAATGAAATATATTTATATTTAAAAAAAACACCATTTCTTTAATAGCTCTATGCTTTATCTCCTGGCATTGCCCACTGCAGGGGCCTGGAGATTAATATTTAACTCCTAGATTCCAGGGCAATCCTGGAAAGTGAGGACATGCACGATGTTCAGATTCAGTCAAGGGCTTATCCGCAGCGCACCACTTTTTGAGCCTTTGGAGTTTTGGATAAGAAAGGAGGGGTTGGTGGGGGTGGGGGTGGGGGGGGGGCAGGTGTGTTGTTGGGGGTGGAGGGGTGGTTGTGGATTCAGAGGTTTAGCTCTGCCATGTGGTCACTTCCATCTGTTGGAGGTCTTGTGGTGCAGTGGGTAGTGTCTCTAACTTTAGCACTAGGAAACTCAGGGTTCAGGTCCCATCTCAGGACTCAATAGCCACGGAAGGAGCTTTCATCACAGGGTTCAATGGGATCCTTCCTACTATTCCCCAGTTGGAATAACGAGTCTGTGAAGATACACCGTAAACAAACCTCTGCCCGCTGTGTACCCAGCTTCACTTACCCTCCAGCTGCTTCCTGCAGATTCCTCGCTGCAGATCTGCTCTCTTGGTGTGTCACACTTGAGCTGTAATATTTTACAGGGCGTCTCCTCTCACTGGTCCACCCTCAGTGTAAGCTGCCTGCCTTTCTGTTCGTGGGTTTTGACAGAATGAGAATTGGACCATGTTTGCACAGCAGGTGACCACCCCTTCAGCTGACCTGCCAGGTTACCCTCTAAAGCGTGACATTGTAAACTGGCGCACCCCCACCCCCACGGTTTGCCCTGATATCTGTCATGTGACCTCTAATTTTTGGATTGAATAAAGAGTGTGTCACTCGGATGTCAAATTTGAATTGAATCATCATGGACCAGCCCTTAGTAATAAGAGCACTTACGTGGCACCCAACCCCCATCAGGGAGAGGGCTTCAATCTACCGCCCTGGCACCCAGAACGCTTTGTGTTAGTTTCGCCTCAGGTGAAAGAGGTGTTGGCGAAGTTGAGGGGAACAACCTGTATCAATCCTCACCAACTACCTAACAAAATACCCTCTGCAGAAAGAGAATGGCATCAAGCACAATTGTGCAGAAGGCCCTTGGCTCCCAACGGTGAAGTTTGTAAGATGAGGACAGACCAAGATGTCAGAACTCCAGTTGCTGTGGTAACAGTGTACAGAGATGGCGTCACATTAATCTCCAATCCCCCATCATTTTAAGGGCACAAGATCATTTGCACTTCTGTACAAACAGTTTGGTGATTTCTACAACCTAGAGTTCCACAAATCATAACTCAACAATTCGCTGACAGGCGTACAGATTTTTAGTCCAATAAAAATATACAATATCCATTTGTTAATTGTTTTTTTGCTGCATGTTGTCAAAGGCCACCACACAAAAAGACTCATTGGAATCGCTCTTTGGTGCGAGCGGGTCTCCCCATTTGTCCCATCTATTCATTCTGATCATGTGCTTGATTTGGATATTAAAACTCCAACAGGCAGCCTATCAGTGCCAGTGGCTTGAACTGGAATCATGGAATGGCCAAATGCTCCCTCACTGCTCGGTATCACATTGAAGATGTTGTGCAGTGAGTCACCCGGGGCGGTTGGGAAGGTCATGGGAAATGTGAGAGAAGAAATAATGAGGATAATGAAAACTGAAAAAGTGATTGCTTAGATACGCTGTACAAGGTGGGGAGGGGGAGTCTCTGTCTCTGTCTAAGTGGAGTGTCTCTGTACCAGGGGAGTGTGTCTGAACAAGGGGAGTGTCTCTGTACCAGGGGAGTGTGTCTGTACAAGGGGAGTGTCTCTGTACCAGGGGAGTGTGTCTGTACAAGGGGAGTATCTCTGTACCAGGGGAGTGTCTGTCTCTGCACAAGCATTGTGTCTCTGTACAAGGGGAGTGTCTGTACAAGGGGAGTGCCTGTCTCTTTACCAGGGGAGTGTCTCTGTACCAAAGGAGTGTGTCTGTATGAGTGGAGTGTCTGTCTCTGTACAGGGGGAGTGTCTCTGTACAAGGGGAGTGTGACTCTTTACAAGGGGAGTGTCTCTGTACCAAGGGAGTGTGTCTGTACGAGTGGAGTATCTGTCTCTGTACAAGCGGAGTGTCTCTGTACCAGGGGAGTGTGTCTGTACATGGGGAGTGTCTGTTTCGGTACAAGGGGAATGCCTCTGTACCAGGGGAGTATCTCTCTACAAGGGGAGTGCCTGTCTCTTTACAAGGGGAGTGTCTCTGTCCAAGGGAAGTGCCTTTCTCTGTACAAAGGGAGTGTCTCTGTCCAAGGGAAGTGCCTGTCTCTGTACAAAGGGAGTGTCTCTGTCCAAGGGAAGTGCCTGTCTCTGTACAAAGGGTGTGTCTCTGTACAAGGGGAGTCTCTGCACAAGGTGGCAAGTGCCATGGTTTTGTATGAACACAATTAGATGCAACAACTATACACAGCTTGTCACAGGTCCTAACAGTTACATTGGCTGATTACTTGACTATGTGCCTGACACATAAGGTATACATAGAGTCTTACTGACACAGATTCACAGGCAATAGTGAAATCTAACATGGAGACCGTACTGTTTGCACATGGTGATGTCATAGTGATGTTATGATGCAGCTTCTTAAAGGTACATGTCATTGTTTGCATTGTCACACAGCTAAGATCACAACAGTGAGCGGTGCAGTTGATTAGATTTGTACCGGATTTGGAACTGAAGTGATTTTGAGAGGGAATTCCAAGGGCCTACCCCACCAATCCCTGGCCAGAGGTGTGAGGATCTGGACAATAAGGTGACGGAGGCATGAAAAGATGGCGACCTGGACATTGGAGTCCATTTGCTGGGGAAAAGGGGAGCGAGTGGAGCTCTCATCCAGGTAAATGATGGGTGTGTGGGTCTTTGTACAGGCAACAGCACAAACTCAGGAATGTTGGATTAAAGTTTGTAACGTGTGGGGGAGGGAAGACTGCCACAGAGAAAATTCAGGCCGTTAACTCTTGAGGTGATGAAGACATAGATTAGAGTTTCAGTATCAGGGCAGTGAAGATGTTGATGGACAATGGTCTAGAGAAGAGATTGTGGCAATGGGCTGGATGTGAGGAACAGGCCATTTGGCCCGACTAATCCATCCTGGTGTTTATACTCAACATAAGCCGATTCCCACCTGCCTTCATCTCACTCTATCAACATATCCTTCTCATCCTTCCTTCCTCACGCGCTTCTCTGAATTTACCTTTGCTGCATCGATGGCTTTGGCCGTAAGCCCTCCTTGTGGTAGCGCGTTCCACATTTAAGTCACTATCTGAATCTGTTCTGGTGTTGTTCAAACCTGTTCTGGAGCTAAGAAAACAAGTATCTAACCGAAGGTAAAAGGAGTGATGGGTCATGAAATGAACCATGGGGGTGGGTGACAGGTCTCTGAGTGCATTGGCACCCCAGGGGGTTGTGACATTGGCAGTAAAGTGCTCCTCCGCCAGGCGGGAGAAAAACCCAATTTGCTACGAGCAAGCAGTCAGGATAACCAGAAGCTGCCAAACGCCTGTTTCAGCCTCAGCCACAACACTCTGCCTGGGGACGCCCGAGTCCTCGGCTTGCTGCACTGGCCAATGGGATCCTTCCATGCCCCAGAGGGTGAGAAATCCCCTTGGTTAGTAAACAAACTGCCTGCCAGGCTTTCAATACCTGTCACGTGCTCAAGCACCACCCCCCCCCCCCCCCCCCCCCCCACCTCCCCCCCCCAACCCAGTAACATGGCCATGCAGGGTTTTTATGGCATGCAATCAGTTCTGGCCCCCAGCTACGTCGCTCCCCCCTCCCCATTCCCGTTCTTTTTGTTGTGGCCTTTAGTACAACAAATTATTCCTCACGTGGGCCCCTTTACACGGTAACCTCGGTCTTGCTGTTTGTGGATAAGTGGCGCTGTGGTTGCTTGTAGTTTGGAGGTGGGCTGAAGATCTCTGGCAAGTGCTCGATGCTGTACTGCCTCTTGTTGGTGTACATGTGCCTCCGTCCTACTGGCTGGTTGTGCTCCCAGCTCCTGTAGCTGGGGTTAAACAGAGGATGCGTGTTCACCTTGCTGAGTTTAGTTTTCTGCCCGGGTGTAGCCATCAGAAAACCACAGACATCCCCAGGCTGCCTATCCTTCTGGTGGTGACTCAGTGCTGGGAAAACGGTCCCTGACGGAGACAGGTCCATCACCGGATACCTCGTGGAGTAAAAGTCATCTGCAGCTGTTTCTGCTGTAAGAGAAAGGAACATTCAGAAATAGTCTGTGTACGCGGGTGAGTGCTTGTATACGCTGCGTAAATGCTTTCAATTAAGGGTGGTGAGCGGGCTCTTGAAGTCAGCCTGAGCGGAGAACCCAGCTGCTGTACATATGAACATACGAATTAGGAGCAGGAGTAGGCCATTCGGCCCTTCAAGCCTGCTCCACCGTTCAATAAGATCATGCCTGATCTGACTGTGGCCTCTACTCTCCTGTCTACCCCACTATATCATTGGACTCCCTTGTCAATTAAGAATCTATCCAACTCAGCCTTAACAATTCGATGGCCCTGCCTCTGGGAAGCGAGACTAATGACACCCTGACAGAAAAAATCCTTATCACCATCTTATAGGAGACCATTTATTTTTAATTTGTGTCCCCTTGTTCTAGGCTCTCCCACAGGGATACTTTCAGCATCCACCCTAACAAGCCCCCTCAGGATACGTTTCAATAAGATCACCTCTTACTCTTCTAAATTCCAGTGCATACAGGCCCAACTTATTCAACCAACTACTTTAGTTCTGTCTTCACAGAAATACTATGCAAGCGAGGGCCTAGGGAGAAGGAGGAATTGAAGGAAATTAGTATAACCAGCAAAACAGTGCTGGAGAAATTAATGGAACTGAAAGCCAATAAACCCCCAGGGCCCAATAATCCACATCCCATGGTACTAAAGGAGGTGGCCATGGAAATAGTGGATGCGTTGGTTGTCATCTTTCAAAATCCTGTAGATGCTGGAACAGTCCTAGCAGATTGGAGGGTGGCAAATGTAACCCCACTATTTAAAAAAGGAGGGAGGGAAAAGACTGGGAATTACAGATTGGCTAGCCTAACACCAGTGGTGGGGAAAATGCTAGAGTCTCTTATAAAGGATAGGATAATAGGACACTTAGACAAAATCAATGGGATTAGACAAAGTCAACATGGATTTATGAAAGGAAATCATGGTTGACAAACCTACTGGAGTTTTTTGAGGATGTAACTAGCAGAATAGATGAGGCAGACCCAGTGGATGTGGTGTTGTTGGATTTTCATAAAGCTTTTGATAAAGTCCCACATAAGAGATTAGTGTATAAAATTAAAACACATGAGATTGGGGGTAATACATTGGCATGGATTGAGCAGACAGGAAACAGACAGTAGGAATAAATGGGTCTTTTTCAGAATGGCAGGCGTTGACTAGTGGGGTACCGCAGGGATCAGTGCTTGGGTCCCAGCTATTCACAATATATATCAATGATTTGGAAAAGGGAACCAAATGTAATATTTCCAAGTTTGCTGATGACATAAAACTAGGTGGGAATGTGAGTGGTGAGGAGGATGTGCAGAGGCTTCAAGATGAATTAGACAGGTTGAGTGTGTGGGAAAATATATGGCAGATGCAGTATAACGAGGATAAGTGTGAAGTTATGCAATTTGTAGGAAAATCAATGGCAGAGTATTATTTAAATAGTGATAGATTGGGAAAAAGTTGATGTACAAAGGGACCTGGATGTCCTTGTACACCAGTCACTGAAAGCAAGCGTGCAGGGTCAGCAAGCAGTTAAGGTGGCAAATGGTATGTTGGCCTTCATTGTGAGAGGACTTGAGTACAGGAGCAAGGATGTCTTACTGCATCACCAGGGCCTTGGTGAGACCACACCTGGAGTATTGTGTGCAGTTATGGTCTCCTTACCTAAGAAAGGATATACTTACCACAGAGGGAGTGCAGTGAAGGTTCACCAGACTGATTTCTGGGATGGCAGGATTGTCGTATGAGGAGAGATTGGGCTGACTAGGCCTGTATTCACTGCAGTTTAGAACAATGAGAGGGAATCTCATTGAAACGTATAAAATTCTAACAGGAATGGACTGGCTGGAGGCAGGGATGATGTTTCCTCTGGCTGGGGAGGGGTCTAGAACAAGGGGTTACAATCTCAGGATACAGGGTAGACCATTTAGGACTGAGATGAGGAGAAACTTCTTCACTCAGATGGTGGTGAACCTGTGGAATTCTCTACCACAGAGGATGTGGAGGCCAAGACACTGAATATATGTAAGAAGGAAATGGATTTCTGGACTCTAAAGGCATCAAAGGGTATGGGAGAGAGCAGGAGTACGGCGTTGAGACAGAGGGTCAGCTATGATCATATTGAATAATGGAGCAAGCTCGAAGGGCCGAATGACCTATTCCTGTTCCTATTTTCGACATTTCTATGTAACCTTTCCTCATAAGATAAACACCCCCTTCCCAGGGATCAGTCGAGTAAACTTTCTCTGAACTTCTTCTAATGCAATTATGTCCTTTCTTAAATAATGAGTCCAAATCTGCACTCAGTACACCAGATGTGGTCTCACCAATGTCCTGTACATCTGGAGCAAAACATCCCCATTTTTATATTCCATTCCTCTTGCAATAAACAACAACACTCCATTTGCCTTCCTAATCACTTGCTGCACCTGCATACTAACTTTATGTGAATCATGTACCAGGACACCCAGATCCCTCTGTACCTCAGAGTTCTGCAATCTCTCTCCATTTAAATAATGTGCTGCTTTTCTATTCTTCCTGCCAAAGTGAACAAGTTCACATTTTCCCACGTTCAACTCCATCTGCCAATTTTTTGCCCACTCACTTAACCTATCCATATCCTTTTGTAGACTCCTTTTGCCCTCTTCACCATTTATTCTCCTGCCTATCTTTGTGTCATCAGCAAATTTAACAACCATACATTCAATCTCTTCTTTCAAGTCATTGATGTAGATTGTAAGTAGTTGAGACCCCAGCAATGATCCTTGTGCCACTCCATTAGTTACAGCTTGCCAACCTGAAAATGACACTATCTCTACTCCCAGTTTCCTGTTTGATAACCAACCCTCTGCCCATGATAATGTGTTACCCCCTGCACCATGATCTCTTACTTTGTAAAGTAACCTTTGATGTGACACCTTGTCAAATCCCTTTTGGAAATCCAAGTACACCATGTCTACGGGTTCCCCTTGATCCATATTACTTGTTACCTCTTCAAAGGACTCTAATAAGTTAGTTAAACATGATTTCCCTTTCACAAAACCATGTTGACTGTGCCTGATTGCATTGAGATTTTCTAAGTGCCCCACTATAATATCCTTAAGAATAGATTCCATTTTCCCTATGTCAGATATTAAGCTAACTGGCCCGTAGGTTCCTGCTTTCTGACTCTCTCCTTTCTTGAATAGAGGAGTTACATTGGCTATTTTTCAATCTGATGGGACCTTTCCAGTATCTAAGAAATTTTGGAAAATTAAAACCAATGCATCTATTATCTCAGCAGCCGCCTCTTTTAAAATCCTAGGATGAAGTCGATCAGGTCCTGGGGACTTGTCAGCCTTCAGCTCCAATAGTTTTCTCAATATTCTTCCCCTGGTGATTTGTTAAGTTCCCTCTCTCCTTTTTACCTCTTGATTTATAATTATTCCTGGAATGTTATTTGTGTCTTCCATAGTGAAGACAGATGCAAATATTCTGTTCAATGCTTCTGCCATTTCCTTATTTCCCATTATTAATTCGCCAGACTCACTCCCTAGAGGGACCTATGCTCACTTTGGTTATTCTCTTCATTTTAAAAATACCCGTGGAAGCTCTCACTATCTGTTTTTATATTTTTAGCTTGCTTTCTCTTATATTCCAATTTCTCCCTCATTATTTTTTAATCATTATTTTCTGGTTTTTACATTTTGTCCAAACTTCTAATCTCCCACTAATCTTTGAAGCATTGTACATTTTTTCAGTTTGGTGCTATCTTTAACTTCCTTACTTAGCCATGAATGACGCATCATTCTCCTTCAGTCTTTCTTTCACACAGGAATGTGTCTTTGCTGAGTGTCATGAAACATCTCCTTAAATGTCTGCCATTGCATCTCTACTGACCTATCCCTTGATCTAATTTACCAGCTCACTTTAGCCAGCTCTGTTCTCATACCCTTACAATTGCCTTTATATAAGTTTAAGACACTAGTCGTAGACCCACTCCTCTCTCCCTCAAACCGAATGTGGAATTCAGTCATGTTATGATCACTGCTACCAAGGGAAACCTTTACTATGAGGTGATTAATTAATCCTGTCTCATTGAACATTACCAAGTCTAGAGTAGCCTGCTCTCTGGTTGGCTTTAGAATGTCCTGCTTGAAGGAAACTGTCCCAATAACTATCCTTATCAATCTGATCATCCAATCTGTAAGTAGATTAAAATCACCCATGATTATCACCATACCTTTCTCACAAGCTCCCATTATTTCCTCCTGTATACCCTGTCCTACAGTGTGGTTACTATTAGGGGGCCTATAAACCACACCCACAAGCAATACCTTATCTTTACTATTTCCTATCTCTATCCAAACTGATTCTACATCTTGATCTTTAGAAATAAGATCATCCCTCTCTTGTACTAATGCCATGCTTAATTAACAGAGCTACCCCACCACCATTTCCTAGCTTCCTGTTCTTCCAAGGTGTCATGTACCCTTGAATATTCAGGTCCCAGCTGTTGAGAATTTGCAGCCATATCTATGCAATAGCTATCAGAGCATATGAATTTATTTCTATTTGAGCTAAAAATTCATCCATTTTGTTATGATTGCTAAATGCATTCAGAAACAGAGCTTTTAGTCTGCATAGTCTTTTTGGTATTTTTTGTAACTTCTAGCCTCATCTGCCAGCTCACTCTTAAGTTTGATCGAGGTGTACAAGATAATGAGGGGCATGGACAGGGTGGATAGTGAGCAGCTGTTCCCCTTAGTTGAAGGGTCAGTCACAAGGGGACATAAGTTCAAGGTGAGGGGCAGGAGGTTTAGGGGGATGTGAGGAAAAACATTTTTACCCAGAAGGTGGTGACGGTCTGGAATGCACTGCCTGGGAGGGTGGTGGAGGCAGGTTCCCTCACAACCTTTAAAAAGTACCTGGATGAGCACTTGACACGCCATAACATTCAAGGCTATGGACCAAGTGCTGGTGAATGGGATTTGGTAGGTAGGTCAGGTGTTTCTCACATGTCAGTGCTGACTCGATGGGCTGAAGGGCCTCTTCTGCACTGTGTGATTCTGTGATTCTGTGATTCTGATTTGTAGGCTCTGTCCCTTCCTGCCAAGCGCTGATTATCTTTACCCTTATTGCTACCTTGCTCTCTTGCCGTGTCTTCTCCCTCAGCCCGAGATAAGTAACTGGGAACGTGCCCTCTCAGGCACTTTTAAAAAATTTAATTCAAAAACACAAAAAGCGGTCAGGACACCACAGTGTGTGGGTGGAGTGCCTTTAAAGGGTGGCCTTTGGCTGTAGCATACCCAGGCAGGCAGGAAGGGCTCATAAGCCTACCAGGAGTGCTCTCCCTGCCCCAGACTGCCGCTGGGTCCCTGCCTCCAGGCAGTTGGTCTACACCCTCCCCCCTCACGCAGGAATCTGACTAAAATCCGAGTGAGGCTCATTGCCTGCCCACCTCATGAGGATGAGCCCATTTGGCCGATGTTGGGAATGGGATTGGGAAGATGGCTTGCCAAGTGGCCTCATCATTTCTGGGCCTTGTCTGCCTCTGTTTCCAATGTTGGCAGGACGCTGAACATTCAGCCCATACATGATGGATACACTCACACACGTACACTCAGACTGACACACTCATAAAAGCACTGAGTAATAAAAATCCTCCTCATTTTCCAAATGGCTTGGGGTGGCGCTATGAGAAGTGGCCAGCTGATTGGAGGAAGGAAGTCATGTGATAAAACCTCCAGGAATACTTCCTAGCAGAGTTGGCAACCCAACAGGGAACGGCCCTCGAGGGGTCAGCTTGGAGACTCAACCTGCATTCCTTTCAAATAATCTGGCGCTGGGACATGTCGCCTGCTTCATCCAAAACAGTGACTCTGGTCTCGTTGTGATGTCAGAAAATGGAAGTTATAATTCACTGTCATCCCGGCAAGCGCAAGTTATCAATCATCCTAAGAACCGAGGTGTTTTGGAACTCTTGTAATGTTATAACTGGTATCAAACAGATCTGCTCAAAATCAAACAATTCCATTGTCTCTGAAACCTTGCAACAACAACAATTTGAATTTATATAGGGCCTTTAGCATAATGAAATACCCAATGTGCTTCTCAAGAGCATTATAAAGCAAGATAGGTTCAGTGCTGCACAAGGCATTATCAAACAGGATGGTCAAAATCTTGGTCAGAGAGATAGGTTTTAAAGAGTGTCTTAAAGAAACTGAGGTAGAGGTGGAGAGGTGTAGCGAGGGAATTCCAGAGCTCGGAGCACAGGCAACTGAAGGCATGTCCACCAATAGTGGAGCGATTATGATTAGGAAAGTACTAGAGGCCAGAGTTAGATGAGCACATATATCTTGGAAGGTTGTGGAGTTGGAGGAGGTTCCAGAGATAGGGAGGGGGTGAGGCCATGGAAGGATTTGAAAACAAGGATGAGAATTTTAAAATCAAGATGCCGGTTGACCAGGAGCCAATATGGATCAGTGAGCACGAGGGTGATAGGGGAATGGGACTCAGTGCGAATTAGGACATGTGGCAGGATAGTTTTGGATGACATCAAGTTCACAGAGGGTAGAGTCTGGGAGACCAGCCAGGAGTACATCAAAATAGTTGAATCTCGAGGTCACGAAGGCATGGATGAGGGTTTCGGGGCAGATAACCTGAGGACTGGTTGAAATCAGGTGATGTTATAAGAGGTGGTTTTAGTGATGGCATGAATATGAGGTCAGAGCTTCATCTTGGGGTTGAAGGTGACACAGAGGTCACAAACAATCTGGTTTGATCTTGGGCAGAGGGATACAGTTGGTAACTCGGGAACGGAGTTTGAAATGGTGATCCGAGCCAATGGGCTCGGTCTTCCCAATATTTAATTGGAGGAAATTTCTGCTCATCCCGTACAAGATGTCAGACGAGCAGGTTAATGGTTTAGCAATAGCGAAGGAGTCTAGAGACATGGAGGTGAGGTGAACTGGGTAAATGTGAAAACTAACGCTCTGTCTTCAGTTGATGTTGTAGATGAGGAAGAGGAGGGACAGAGGATAGATCCTCCTGTATGTTGTAAGGGGTAGACTGGAGCGCATTCAGCTTGTGATGAGGGCAGAAGTTGTCAGATATCAGTGACCCAGCACCACGTTCAATCAACTCGGCCCTGACAAGCTGCACAACCCACTGCCCTGTCACCATTTTAAAACTCGTGACCCTGTGCACCCCTTAATGTCCAAAATTCCCCAGAAAATCCTTAACATGAGCTTGTCATTTTGTGATGGTTTGACCTGGTAATGTAAGCGGCCTGTTTGAAACATGCTCATTCCAATGACTGGGAGCAGACTTCAGTGAAGGGGCAAGTGATTTGATGGAGCGCCAGTTCCCATGGTAACTGTTTGACAGACCATAATTCACGGATGTAAAGACCCCCTGGGACGTGAAGGTTCAGGTTTCTGGGTAGATCCCAAGGAAGATCGGGAGTAGATTACAGTGGATCAGCCATGATGATCTTATTGACTGGCAGAGCAGACTCGAAGGGCCGAGGGACCTACTCCTGCTCCTAATTCGTACGTTCGTAAGTATAATCACTTTGCTGCAGTAATTCACTTACAAAAAATCATTCCCAGGGTGTGGGCATCACGGGAAAGGCTGCCCCTTTGTAACCCTGCGCAGGTTCCGAGCTACCTTCTTGAAGCAACTGCAGTCAAAATTCATCCTAATAGTTTCTGATGTGACCCATGTGGTTTGTGGCTTAAAATTCAGGGTCAACCATGAGGCAGGGACACATAGACCACACCCAGTGAGCTCAGCAGACTTTTCCCTGTCAGGGTAATAGTTAGCGAAGCATTGGGTCTTTAACAACATAGAGCCCAGGATGAGGCCATTCAGCCCAATATTTCCATGCCAGCTCCTTGGCATCACCTTTAACTGATGCCAGTTTTTTGATTTCCCGATCTTGTGACCTGAATTCAAATTTTCAAATGGCCGATGGCAGGGTTTGAACACTGATTCTGTGGATTATCCTTCCAGGCTTCTTGAGTTACTAGCTCAATAACGTAACCATGGCACCATCTTGACAGGAGCATCAGTAGCTGGCAGGCCTCAGGCTCGTTCTCCCGTCTGTGTTGGGTTGAGTTGCTGTGTTACCACAGTGAGCCCAGGGGAAGTTCTGCCAGGACTCCTGGCCCTGAGTGCTGGGCAGTGTGTGTGTGTGTGTGTGTGTGTGTTTGTATACGTGTGTGTGTACATGTGTGTGTGTGTACGTGTGTGTGTACGTGTGTGTGTGTACGTGTGTGTGTGCGTGTGTGTGTGTACGTGTGTGTGTGTGTACGTGTGTGTGTGTGTGTGTGTGTGGGTGTGGGTGTGTATGTGTGTGTACGTGTGTGTGTGTGTACGTGTGCGTGTGTGTGGGTGTGGGTGTGTATGTGTGTGTGTACGTGTTTGTGTATGTGTGGGTGTGTATGTGTGTGTGTATGTGTGTGTGTGTGTGTGTGTACGTGTGTGTGTGTGTACGTGTGTGCATGGGCTGGTGGCAAAGGGGAATCAGGACCAATTGTGACAAAAACACCTACTTTCATATAGCGCCTTCCATGACCACCAGCCCCCACCACCCCCCCTCCCCCACCCCCCACCCCCCCCCCCCCCCCCCCCCCCCCACCGCCCCCGCCTGCCGGGTATCTCAGAGTGCCTGACGACAATGAAGCCCTCATGAAGTGCAGTCGCTGTTGTAAGGTAGGAAAACGTGACAGCCGATTTGTGCACAGCAAGATCCCACAAACAGCAATGTGATAATGACCACATAATCTGTTTTTGTGATGGTGGTTAAGGTATGAATATTGTCTAGGTGACCAGGGAAAACCAGCCACCCAACCCCCTGCTCTTCTTTGATATCACATGGTGGAATCATTTACATCCACCTGAGAGGGCGATTGAAGGTTCATTCAAAGACAGCGCCTCTGGCAGTGCAGCACTCCCACAGTACTGCACTGCAGTGTCAGCCTTGATTTTTGTGTTCCGGTCCTTGACTGGGACTTGAACCTGGAACCTGTTGACATGGGGACAAGAGTGTTGGCACGCTACAAGCGAATAGCCATCCAAAACACACTCTTTTGGCCGACACAGGGAGAAAGGCTGTTGAACTGAAGAGGGAGATTAGGGGAAGGAAAGAGGGTAATAATGACTGTGAGACCAACATCAAGTTCCCTGTAAAAGGGAAGCTGTCTATGCAGGTGCCACCTGCATTCCTCTGTTTATTGTTGGGAAGGGTACCTTGGCTTCAGAGAGACGGGATTGCAGATTTACCAAAATGATGCTGGGGTTTAAACGTTTAAATCATGTGGAGAGGTGCAGGGCCTAAACTCTAAGTGCATCCCCTGGTGTTTAGATGGTCGAAGGGTGATATAATCCAGATATTTCAAATGATGAAAAAACGGTTTGACCGAGTAAATGCAAATAAATTATTTCTCCTGGTGGTGGGGAGGTGGGGGTGGGGGTGGGTGGGGGGGATCTAGAACAAGGGGGCAGGACCTTAAAATTCAAGTCAGGCCATTCAGGGGTGGTGTCAGGAAGCAAAGGGTGGTGGAAATCTGGAACTCCCTCCCCCCTCCAACTAAAAGGCTGCAGATGCTGGGGGTCAGTTGAAGGTTTCAAGACTGGCATTTTTATTGAGTCAGGGTATCAGGGCACTTGGAGGGATGGTGTTGAGATCCAAACCAGTCATCACCGAATTGAACAGGCTCAAGGTGAACAAGGCAACAGAGAGATACGGAAATCTTGTCGCAGAGAGGAACAGAACTTCTTCAAGGAGGTAGGCATTTCTTGAAGAGCAGTGGCAGTCAATTAAACACAGAGATAAAAACAAAGAGAACTGCGGATGCTGGAAATCCAAAACAAAAACAGAATTACCTGGAAAAACTCAGCAGGTCTGGCAGCATCGGCGGAGAAGAAAAGAGTTGACGTTTCGAGTCCTCATGACCCTTCGACAGAACTTGAGTTCGAGTCCAAGAAAGAGTTGAAATATAAGCTGGTTTAAGGTGTGTGTGTGGTGGGCGGAGAGATAGTGCACCTTCTTTGCTTTCCATTTCCCTCCTGGTGTTTGACAAGGTGTTTACTAAAACCCGCTTTCACAGCCACATCTCCTTTCTCAGTGACTGTCTCCGTCTCCGACTTACCCCACGTGGATTTCAACTGAAATTCCACCCCTCATGTTTCGAACCCACCCAGGATTACCGGTATCTCTGGGACATAAAACGTTTCTCAGACTGCTGTTCCCGTCACATTCTGAAATCCACACTCAGTGCCATGCGCCGCCATATGAACACACTCGACCTCTCCCTCCAGCAGCACCGCCATACCCTTTTTCAAAGCTGCGCGTGCCCCCAGTTTCATTTTATTCTTCGGCTCATCCGACGCCTCAACAAGAAACTTTTTCTCTTTCTCTCAACTGCTAAGGAACGCAAGCTCCAACAACTCATCGACACCAACACCCATCTAGGACCCTCCACCCCGGTCTGTCCCTCCGTCCCCACCCCATCTTCCAATCCCAGCCCCAGCCGTGTATTCACTATACCCCCTGACCTTCCCCTCTCCGATGCTGAACGTTCAGTGCTCAGCAAAGGACTTAGTTTCATACCCTTACGCCCTCACCTCAATGAATTTCGGGCTCGGCATGATACTGAACTCTTCTTCCGCCGTCTTCGTCTCCGGGCTCACTTCTTTGGGCAGGAGCCCTCTCCCAGTTCAACTGATCCTTTTACCCATCTCCAATATTCTCCCTCCACCTGGACCCCTCCCTCTGGATTCTTACCTTCTCTCGATCTTTTCATTGAGAACTGTCGGCGCGACATTAGTCGTCTCAATTTCTCTGCTCCTCTCACCCATTCTAACCTGTCTCTCTCTGAACTTACTGCACTCCGTTCTCTCAGGTCCAACCCTGACATTGTCATCAAACCCGCTGACAAGGGTGGTGCTTTTGTTGTCTGGCGCACTGACCTCTACCTCGCAGAGGCTGAGCGTCAACTCACAGACACTTCCTCCTACCTCTCCCTGGACCATGACCCCACCACTGAACATCAAGCCATTGTTTCCAGGACTGTCACTGACCTCATCTCCTCTGGGGATCTCCCTCCCACAGCTTCCAACCTGATAGTCGCCCAACCTCGGACGGCCCGCTTCTATCTCCTACCCAAAATCCACAAACAGAACTGCCCCGGTAGACCAATCGTCTCAGCTTGCTCCTGCCCCACAGAACTCATTTCTCGTTATCTTGACTCCCTTCTCTCTCCCCTTGTCCAGTCCCTTCCCACCTACATCCGTGATTCCTCTGACACCTTACGTCACATCAACAATTTCCAGTTCCCTGGCCCCAACCGCTTCCTCTTCACCATGGATGTCCAATCCCTCTACACCTCCATCCCCCACCAGGATGGTCTGAGGGCCCTTAGCTTCTTCCTCGAACAGAGGCCCGAACAATCCCCATCCACCACTACTCTCCTCCGTCTGGCTGAACTTGTTCTCACGCTGAACAATTTCTCCTTCAACTCCTCTCACTTCCTCCAAATAAAAGGTGTGGCTATGGGTACCCGCATGGGCCCCAGCTATGCCTGTCTCTTTATGGGGTATGTGGAACATTCCTTGTTGCAGTCCTACTCCGGCCCCCTTCCACAACTTTTTCTCCGGTACATCGATGATTACTTCGGTGCCGCTTCATGCTCTCGTCGGGACTTGGAAAAACTTATTAATTTTGCTTCCAATCTCCACCCCTCCATCATTTTCACGTGGTCCATCTCTGACACTTCCCTTCCCTTCCTTGACCTCTCTGTCTCAATCTCTGGTGATAGACTGTCCACCAATATCCATTACAAACCCACCGACTCTCACAGCTACCTCGACTACAGCTCCTCACACCCCGCTTCCTGTAAGGACTCCATCCCATTCTCCCAGTTCCTTCGCCTTCGTCGCATCTGTTCCGATGATGCTACCTTCAAAAACGGTTCCTCTGACACGTCCTCCTTCTTCCTTAACCGAGGTTTTCCACCCACGGTCGTTGACAGGGCCCTCAACCGTGTCCAGCCCATCTCCCGCGCATCCGCCCTCACGCCTTCTCCTCCCACCCAGAAACATGATAGGGTCCCCCTTGTCCTCACTTATCACCCCACCAGCCTCCGCATTCAAAGGATCATCCTCCGCCATTTCCGCCAACTCCAGCATGATGCCACCACCAAACACATCTTCCCTTCACCCCCCTTATCGGCATTCCGTAGGGATCGCTCCCTCCGGGACACCCTGGTCCACTCCTCCATCGCCCCCTACTCCTCAACCCCCTCCTATGGCACCACCCCATGCCCACGCAAAAGATGTAATACCTGCCCCTTCACTTCCTCTCTCCTCACCGTCCAAGGGCCCAAACACTCCTTTCAAGTGAAGCAGCATTTCACTTGCATTTCCCCCAACTTAGTCTACTGCATTCGTTGCTCCCAATGTGGTCTCCTCTACATTGGAGAGACCAAACGTAAACTGGGCGACTGCTTTGCAGAACACCTGCGGTCTGTCCGCAAGAATGACCCAAACCTCCCTGTCGCTTGCCATTTTAACACTCCACCCTGCTCTCTTGCCCACATGTCTGTCCTTGGCTTGCTGCATTGTTCCAGTGAAGCCCAACGCAAACTGGAGGAACAACACCTCATCTTCCGACTAGGCACCTTACAGCCTTCCGGTCTGAATATTGAATTCAACAACTTTAGGTCGTGAGCTCCCTCCCCCATCCCCACCCCCTTTCTGTTTCCCCCTTTCTTTTTTTTCCAATAAATTATAAAGATTTTCCTTTTCCCATTTATTTCCATTATATATATAAAAAAAACACCCCCACTAGAGCTATACCTTGAGTGCCCTACCATCCATTCTTAATTAGCACATTCGTTTAGATAATATCACCAACTTTAACTTTAACACCTATGTGTTCTATTGTACCATTGTCACTGACATCTTTTGATGATCTGCTTCTATCACTGCTTGTTTGTCCACACAACCACACCCCCCACCCCCCAACCCACCCACCCCCCCAAACCTCTCTCTCTCTCTATCTCTCCGCCCCCCACACACACACCTTAAACCAGCTTATATTTCAACTTTTTCTTGAACTCGAACTCAAGTTCTGTCGAAGGGTCATGAGGACTCGAAACGTCAACTCTTTTCTTCTCCGCCGATGCTGCCAGACCTGCTGAGTTTTTCCAGGTAATTCTGTTTTTGTTTTGGATTTCCAGCATCCGCAGTTTTTTTGTTTTTATCTTTAAATTTTTCGCTGCCCATCCAGCCTTACGGTGGGTGGGACAGGTGGAAAAGCCAAGCGGCCTTTGCATTATTTCTTTTGGAAACCTCATCTACAGGCAGGATGAGGATTCCAACATCAAATGAAGATAAAACATTTCACATTTCGTTTATAACACGTCCCTGGTCATGTGACAGAGTCACACGAGGAGACATGTTTTATAACATTTTTAATGTCTATTTTGTTTGGGAAACTGTCCATCTCTCTGAAGCAGCTCCGTGCCTCAGGGTGAGTTTCAGGCGCACACCCTCATGCATCCTCCCCCTCCCACACAGGCAGCGCTGACGCTCGCGTTCAGGTCCTCCCAACGTGAAATCGCGGTCTGGCCCCGATGGTGGGCAGTGGTCGGCTTCCTAACTGGACCCGCTCAGCCCACCCAACAGGGGCAAAATTCCGCCCCCCCCCCCTCCCCCCCCACCCCCCCGCCATCCCACCCTCCGGCTAGATTTTTGTGGAGATTCTGCAGCGTATCCAACATGGCGCTGGGCACCTGGATTTGGAAGTCCCATCCGCTCCCCTGCCCCCCTGTTTCCAACAGACCCTGTTCTCGCCGACTGGGGAACAGGGGCAGGAACAGAGGCCAGGGGAACTCGACCGTGGGGAAACCCGAGCTCAGTGCTGAGTTCAAACAGGCCCCATTTTTACTGGAGCGGGGGTCTTACCCTCTCGGGGCAGAATTTTACGTCCTGTGGGCAGGGGCACACCCGACCCGATCGGGCGTAAAAAAATCGGGTGAGAAGAGATCGGGCGAACGTCTCGATGTCACCGCGCACTGGCGCGATATTTCGCTTGGCGGCTGCAAAGGTCCACCAACAATTAAGCCAACAATCAATCCCATTAACGGCGCAATTGTCTCCGAATTTTTGTGGCCTGTCCAACCTTCCGTTTGGCAGATGGGGGAATTGGCCGGGCGTCCTTTCTGTTTCTCATCCAACCTCATCCAAGGATGGGATGAAATTTCCATTATGAAATTAAGTAAAAATAAATATCTGTGGACTGCATTTTGATGAGGCATATTTTCAGGCGCTTGACTGTGATGCAAGGACAATTTTTGTTTTTGCAGGTTTTTAAACCTCGATTTGATCATACGAAGGGCTTCATATGTCTGCCTTCAGGGCGCTCTCTCGCAGCGCTCACCCCGTGACCTCACTGGCCGCCCTCTTTCCGTCCCCACCCCAGCAGCGCTGAGCTTTTCAGTGCGCCTTTAACACTGACTGGCCGTCGAAAGACCAGGGGTCGATCGTGGTCGGCGGTCCATTTCCTGACCGGTCCCAGGCCCATTGATCACGCCTGCCCGCCAAGGGTAACATTCAGGCCGCAGTGTACGCGTTATGAGTTTTTGGAGTAGACTCAAATGCTCATAAATGGTGGATAAGGTCAGTGGAACTGTCAAGCAGTCAATTTATTTAAATCCCCTGCCCTTTAAAAATTGAGAAAAAGTCTACGTGTATCTCTGAGTTGGAAAAAGGTCCTTGCAGTATCAATAGCCATTTGATGACACACCCCTAAGTGTTATCATTATAGCATTATTACTGCTTGATTGCTTCCACAACCTATCATTATCGCTGTAGGGAAGGGTGGGGTGGCTGTAAACTTTAAGATTGATTGACAGTTCAATGAGGTTATTAAAGGATTAGCTGTCTTTGACGTGGTGTTATGAAGGCAAATAATTGTTTTTTGAAAAAAGGATTAAGTACTTGATGGAATTAAAATTTATTGGATGGGCTTTCATGAATGAAAGTTTTTCTTTATATAGTGAAGTCTGTAATAGATATTTAGAACTTCATTTTATTTCATCTCATCATGGCTCCTGAGGACTGCCCATGGTGGATACTGGGGCACAAACCACGTTTGGTTCTGTTTAGCAAGGAAAAGGCTATACTTCCCATAGCTTCTACATGAATTTAAAGATGGGCTCTAATTTTGGCAGCATATGAATGCACCTTTGTGAATAGACCAGGGATTCATATAGCAAAGGCTGATGCCCTAAGTCGCCTTCCTTTGCAAGAGAATGATGAACATGTCCTGATCGCACAGGAGTTCATATTAGTGATGAATTTGGTAGATTCCTCACCAGTCTATACAGGCAGATAAGAAACTGGACAAATCCTGATCCAGTCCTGACTCGAGTGAGAGACCAAGTATTACATGTTGATCCCAGAATCAGTCTTTGATAAATTGAAGCCATTTTTCAACTGAAGACATGAGATGTTCAGTCAAGATGGTATTCTATTATGGTGTGCAAGAGTAGTAGTTCCTTCACAGGGAAGGGAACCACTCTTAATAGAGTTACACAGTGCCCATCTGGGAACCTCAAGAATGAAGATGATAGTGCAAAGTTATCTTTGGCGGCTGGGGTTGGATGGCGATATTGAGAAGGTGGTTACACACTGTGCGCAATGACAACAGCTGCAAAAGTTGCTGGTGGCAGCCCCATTACACCCATGGAAGTGGCCTGGTAGACCTTGGGTGAGATTGCACATGGATTACATTGGTCCTTTTCTTGGAACCATGATTATAGATGCTCATTCCAAGTGGTCAGATGTTTATGAGTTTAAGTTGCCAATGTCAAGTGCTACTAAAGAGGAACTATGCCAGAGCTTCACCATGGATTGCCAGAAGTAATCGTCTCAGATAGTGGTACTGCGTTCATGAGCGCTGAGTTTCACCGATTTGTCGGCCTGAATGGTATCAGCCACGTGAAGACTACACTGTACCATCTGCCATCTAACGGACTGGCGGGAAGAGCTGTACAAACTTTTAAGGCAGGAATGAGAAAGCTAACAGGTGAATTTTTGGAAACTAGGTTTGCTTGTTTCCTATTTCACTACAGATCAACTCCCACCAACCCCCACTCCACCCCCCACCCCCCCACCCCCCCACCCACCCCCACCCCTGCCCACCCACACCACGACGGGAGCAGCTCCTGCAGAATTACTGATGAGGCACTGTCTTCAAACAAAACTAAGCCTGATACTTCCCAATTTGGAGGGGAAGGTGGAGAAAAGTCAAGGGAACCAAAAAGCGACTTGTGATTTGCATAGTCATGAGTGACAGTTTACTGTTGGAGAAGGAGCATATATAAGGAATTCCAGTGGAGGACCGGAGTGGTTACCTGGTAAAGTAAGCTCTGCGACCGGACCATTGATGTGCCACATGGAAGTGGAGGACCAGATCACCCATAAGCATGTGGACCATTTAAGAAGAAGGGAGATACTCCAACAAAATGATGTTCCACCTGTAACCATTGCTGAACCTGTGGTTCCTATTGAAATTACTCAACCCAGGACAGACATGCCCGATGTCTCTGTCGGAGTGGAAGACACTGAACTGCCTGTGTCTAATGAGGTACCTGATGTTAATGCAGTTCCTGAGAATGTGGTTCCTGCAAAAGAATCTGAAGTGGTCGAGCTACAACATTCCACACGGATCAGGAAACCACCTGAAAGACTAAACTTGTAATTTGATGACCTGTGTAAATATTGTAACGTCATGAGATAAAAATCCTCACAAATACAAAATGTACAGAAATGTTAAAATCTTGTGTTGTAAGATCAAATGATCTATTTAAACCAATGGGTTAGCAGCGTGGGGAACCTCTAGGACAGAGTTCTTCTTTAGCTATAGAGTTTGATGCACATGTGTAGCTGCTGCTATTGTCTTGTAAATAAAGCTAAATGTGTCCACCAAGAAAAGTTGCCTGGAAAATCAACTCTATATCATGGGGCCTTGGAGCTGGGCACGGGGGAGGTGAGGGGTGAGGTCTAGAGGGCCTAATATTTAACAAATACAACTGGGATGAAGTCCCTAAGAACCAAAGTGGCCTTTAAAATAGCCCACCTCACCCTCACCACTCAGAAGCCCCTGTAGCCAATCTGTGTACGGTTTGTGGCGGTGGGGGGTGGGGGTGGGGGGTGGGGGTGGGGGTGGGGGGGTGGGGGTGGGGGGTGGGGGTGGCGGTGGGGGTGGGGGGTGGCGGTGGGGGTGGGGGTGGGGGTGGGGGTGGGGGGTGGAGGTGGGGGGTGGGGGTGGGAGTGGGGGTTGCATGGTGCAGACTCCATTCTGCACAACCACCCTCCTCCCATCCGCTCCAGAATGAAGATCCCACCATTGGAGGCACGTTTTCCCAAGGTGGGTGTGGTGAGCTGGGAGATTTCCTAACTCTGACCCCCCACTTCCGGAGTGTAAATCCAGGGCCCATGAGGGATCCCTGACTGTAGGGATTTGGACAGGTTGTTATGGGTTGGCAGGTGGTGCTTCTCGATCACTACTTACCCACTGCCTTCAGCGTGGCGTATTTATTGTAGTCCTGGCCTTGTGCAGGTGCAGAGGCCACCCGCTGCAAGATATTGTTGTGGGGGTGAGGTGGTCCCATCTGGGAGATGTTTGGTGATGTAACGGCTGCATTATTCAAATGAGGTTGATCTGTGGAGAAAAACAAGACACTAAGCACCATGTGAGTGAAGCAACTGTATGTTTCTGGCTCATTCACACTGCCTTCAGAAGAGGCCAGCAGATGAGTCAGAGTGTTGGTGGGGCAATGGACTGGGGTAATATCTTGACTTCCTCCCTGCACACCCAGATAGGTCAGGGTCACTGGTTCAATTCCTGCTCAGTTATATTGACGTCCATATCCCTGAGTTAGTGAAGGACAAATTCAACCATAGTTGCTGCTGCTTATTCAGATCATTATCTGCTACAAATTGTGTGTATGGATGTTGAGTGAGTTTTGAGTGTTTGCTGGTCTCCCACATTCTACCTTCTGTAAACTTACACACATGGTGTAGCCTGGAGCTATGGATAGTGATGGAAGAGGCTTCAGTGTTCTTCCTATTACATGGCTGACCAGGAATCTGTCCCACTCTTACTGTCTGCCATTGGCATGTGTTGGAAGGATTTGCAGGTTGATTCTCAATCTTTTTGACCACATTATGAACACACCTTCCTTGGTCATCAAGTCCTGGGGTGGGACTTGAACCTAGGGCTTCAGGCTCAGAGGCCGGGACATTACCCACTGCACCGCAAGACCCCCTCACAGGTCGTCATGAGGGTGAAAGGAATAGAAGGATACGTTGATAGGGTGAGATGAAAAGTGGTGGGAGGAGAATTGTATGGAGCATAAAGGCCAATAAGCACCAGCTGGGCCGTATGTAATTCTATTTAACGCATTAAATGGTCTCAAAAATGAACCAGCGGCCAACCATGAGAGAAAAGAAACTTTAGAAATGTGAAGGGTTAATCTAAAGTTGTGGCAGCATATTTATTTATAGCGAGATACCATCAGAAATGGAGAAGAGCTCGGGGCAGGGTCTGTAACAAACAGCAAAGAGGAGCGCACATCTGCATTCGAGGACTCATCCGATGTGTCAGCTCTGATCTAATTACAGCTGAACCATCTTTCACTGGGAAGCTAATCAATTAAAAGCTGCACAAGCCAACAACAGTAATTAGGAGATTTTGGCTTGGCTCCCATTCTACTGGTGGTCCTGGCAACTGTGAAATCTACTAGCTCCCAATGGTGCTAAAAGCCCCTTGGGCCAAACCTAATGTAACCCACTTTACAGGAGGCTCCAAGTGCAGCCTAGCTGGAAGGTTTCAATCTCTTCAGTCTCCCTTTCCTGGCTTTGATTCACCCTTTCACTCCCTCAGCACCTCCACTGCTGTTCTGTTTAATATAGAGACAGTGGGCAAGAAATACCCTGTCCCAGTGAACTGCAGACTGGATCGATCCCTGGCCTAGAATATGTATTTGTGAGCAATTTTGGGCCCCGGTATCTCAGGAAGGATGTGCTGGCCCTGGAGAGGGTCCAGAGGAGGTTCACGAGGACGATCCCAGGAATGAAAGGCTTAACATATGAGGAACGTTTGAGGACTCTGGGTTTATACTCGATGGAGTTTAGAAGGATGAGGGGGTATCTGATTGAAACTTACAGAATACTGAAAGGCCTGGATAGAGTGGACGTGGGGAAGATGTTCCCATTAGTAGGAGAGACTAGGACCCGAGGGCACAGCCTCAGAGTAAAGGGAAGACTTTTTAGAACAGAGATGAGGAGAAACTTCTTTAGCCAGAGAGTGGTGAATCTATGGAATTCATTGCCACAGAAGGCTGTGGAGGCCAGGTCATTGAATGTATTTAAGACCGAGATAGATAGGTTCTTGATTGGTAAGGGGATCAAAGGTTATGGGGAGAAGGTGGGAGAATGAGATTGAGAAACTTATCAGCCATGATTGAATGGCAGAGCAGACTCGATGGGCCGAATGGCCTAATTTCTACTCCTATGTCTTATGGTCTTATGGTCTTATGTAGGCCCATGGCACACACCATATTGGACATCGCTTACATGAGACCGGCCCACTGCCTGTGTTTACTGAGCATTTCTCCGGGTAGCCCAGTGTAAGAAGGTCCTCGGTGCGATGGTTGGGTGGGTGGGGCTGGTGGGGGAGCAATTGGGAGGGATGGGGGAATATCAAGAGAGGGAGGGGCGATTGAGAGAGAGGTGCACGGTTGGGTGAGGGGGTAAGGGACAATCAGGAGGGAGAGCAATTGGGAGAGTGACAGGCAACAGTAAGAGGAAGAGGTGATTGGGAAATAGCGTACAATTAGGAGAGGGGTGGGGGAAAATGGGAATGAGATTCTGAGCAGGGGCTAGCATAGTTTTCGATATTCCTGTAACTCCAGGCTCCAGACTCAGTATTCAATATGAAATATTGTACCATTTTGCTGGTGGACTCCAGCAATCTCTGACTAGGCTGGATGTAGAGCACACTATCCTGGACACAGATGGCACCACACTGGCTGAGTTCAGGACAGGCCAATTTTGCAAAGGCAGCCTCAACACGAATTATACTCCTGATTTGCATAAGCAAGAGGATAAAAGTATTAAACGTGTGCTCTGCACCCCTTGTTTACCAGCACAGTGGATGCATGTTTCCAGTGCAGGATGTAGCTGTGCAAACTGTCCGCCATGTTGGAGGATTTGGTGCCTCTTTCTGCCTGTAAAACCTGCCAGCCCAATGTTCTCTGTGTTACGCTGACCGACTGAGTTTGCAACATACACAGTGTCCTTTCCCTCTTCTCCCTGTCCCTGCTCCCATCGCCACTCCTGTATGAATTGACTAAAGCTGGGTTAGATTTCCCAGGCATTGGCAGCCTTCTGCCTGACACCTTCCAGGACAAAGCAGCCCCGCTTGATTGACACCCCATTAAACACTTTAAACATTTACTCCCTCCACCACTGACACACAGTAGCAGCAGTGTGTACCATCTACAAGATGCACTGCAGCAACTCACCAAGACTCCTTCAACAGCACCTTCCAAACCCACAACCACTACCATCTAGAAGGACAAGGGCAGATAGGAAATTCCCCTCCAAGCCACTCACCATCCTGACTTGGAAATATATCCCCGTTCCTTCACTGTCGCTGGGTCAAAATCCTGGAACTCCCTCCCTAACAGCACTCCCTACACCACATGGACTGCAGCGGTTCAAGAAGGCAGCTCACCACCACCTTCTCAAGGGAAATTAGGGATGGACAATAAATGCTGGCCTAGCCAGTGACACCCACATCCCATAAATGAATAAAAAATAACTACCTCATCCAAGAGTCTATTCCTCATGCGCCTAGAGAGTGACAGGGCTGTAAGTGGTATAAGGGCTATAAGACAGGGTTAGTCTCTCTCACAGGCAGGCTTGCTGCACTTCATGGAGTGACTCACCCTGTATTGGTCCTCACTTCCACCCAGCTCTCATCTGTGGCCCCAAGTAGTTGCTAGTGATAGCAGCCAGGCCCCAGGTTAACCGCTTCAACAAGGGGTCAAACCAGGTGAGGGGCGCCATTGGATCTCTTCCCCTCAGCAGTTTAGTGATTTGTGCACCCTGGTATGTGAAGACTGATTCTGGTGGACTGGGTGGACGAGACCAATCTCAGCTCCAATGGTTTTGAAGGCGGGTCGGCGTTGTGTTGTGAAACTAGTGCAGAGCTCGACAAGACTCAGAAAACGTACTGAGCGCCCCTTGCATCCGAATCCACGTGCAGCTGCCCAGGCTCATCCTGCCACTGGACCAAGAGAGGCCAGGATGAGAGATTGAGGCTGACGATGTGCCACTCTCCCTCACTATAATCCAATCCACAAGCAAGTCACGTTCCTCATTTCTCTGTCAGTTGTTGTCTCTCTCTAGCCCTGTAGCGATGGTCAGTGACGTAGCAGCAGGTTTGGATTCACTGGGAGTTGCAGCCATGACCCTGCACACCAGCAACTCAGGCCATAGGGTCACTTTTCACTGAAGTGAGACAGAAGTAGAACATCAATCCCACCCCCCCTACCCTACATGGAATGGCTGAGCAGCCCTTTACAGGACCACAATGAGGAAGGCGATAGAAGAGGCGTCCTAAACATTGCCTGCTTCATGTCCCTGGCCAGCAGGAGCCTCAGCAACAAGGTCCTAAGTCAATCTCAAAAAACAGTGGTTAACACTGGTCACCATTGGCACACGGAACATGCACATCCCCATACATAACTCACAGCCAACAGACCGGGGAGAAAATAAAAGCATACGGACTGGAAACGTTAACTCTGTTTCTCTCTCCACAGATGCTGTCAGCCCTGCTGAGTTTTTCCAGCATTTTCTGCTTCTAGACCAGAGAGAAGAGCTGCTCTTGTCAGTAGAGATCTGGCTAGGTACAACATCCATGTGCGGTACCAGCTGCCAGACTGACCAGTCTAATCATTTCAAAACCAAACATTAAGACCCCTACATGCTCCCAGGGTCTGAAGGTCCAGAAACATCTCAATGCCCCAAGGCCCACTAGGAATCCTTTCAGAGAAACTGGAGAGCTGCCTGTGTGCAGTGAAAATAGACACTCACCACATTGCGGGTGACTGGATGACTTTCAGGGATATAATGTACTCCAGTGCTTTAGAGGTCCTTGGTCAAACTCTCGTAAGCATCAAGACTGGTTCAATGAAAACAATGAGGTAATCCAGAAAACTACCAAAGGAGAAACATCGCCTGTACAGGGCTTACATCAATGATAAGTCATTATTATCCAAGCACAATGTGTACCAAAACATCCACAGCACTGCCCAATGTCTGCTCACATAGATACAACATAATTGGCTGAATCAGAAAGCAGACGAACTTCAGTCATATGCAGACCACACAAAGGCCAGGCAATGACCACCCCCAGCAATGGAGAATTCAAACATCTCCCCTTGCTGTTCAATGGCATTACCATCACTGAATCTTGCACTATCAACATCCTGGGGGGTTACCATTGACCAGAAATTGAACTTGACTAGCCATATAAATACAGTTGCTACAAGAACAGATCAGAAGCTGGGAATCCTGCAGTGAGTAACTCACCTCCTGACTCCCCAAAGCCTGTCCACCATCTACAAGGCACAAGTCAGGAGTGTGATGGAATACTCCCCACTTGCCTGGATGAGTGTAGCTCCCACAACACTCAAGAGTCATAACACTGTCCAGGACAAAACAGCCCACTTGACTGGCACTACATCCAAAAACATTCACTCCCTCCACCACTGACACACAGTAGCAGCAGTCTGTACCATCTACAAGATGCACAGCAGGAACTCACCAAGGCTCCTTCGACAGCACCTTCCAAACCCACAACTCCAACATCTAGAAGGACAAGGGCAGCAGGTCTCTACCCCCTCACACTGATCTATACCCCTCACGCTGATCTATACCCCTCACACTGATCTATACCCCTCACACTGATTTATACTCCCTCACACTGATCTATACCCCTCACACTGATCTATACCCCTCACACTGATTTATACTCCCTCGCACTGATCTATACCCTCTCACACTGACCTATGACCATCACACTGATCTATACCCCTCACACTGATCTATACCCCTCACAGTGATCTATACCCTTCACTCTGATCTAAACCCCCTCATACTGGACTATACCCCTCACACTTACCTATACCCCCTCGCACTGATCTATACCCCTCACACTGATCTATACCCCTCACACTCATCTATACCCCTCACAGTGATCTATACCCCCTCACACTGATCTATACCCTCTCACACTGACCTATAACCCTCACACTGACCTATATCCCTCACACTGATCTATACCCTCTTACACTGATCTATACCCCTCACACTGATCTATACCCCTCACACTGATCTATACCCCTCACACTGACCTATACCCCTCACACTAATCTATACCCCTCACACTGATCTATACCCCCTCACACTGATCTATACCCCTCACACTGATCTATACCCCCTCACACTGATCTATACCCCCTCACACTGATCTATACCCTCTCACACTGACCTATAACCCTCACACTGACCTATATCCCTCACACTGACCTATACCCCCTCACACTGATCTATACCCCCTCACACTGACCTATACCCCTCACACTGATCTATACCCCCTCACACTGATCTATACCCCCTCACACTGATCTATACCCCCTCACACTGATCTATACCCCCTCACACTGACCTATACCCCTCACACTGATCTATACCCCCTCACACTGATCTATACCCTCTCACACTGACCTATAACCCTCACACTGACCTATATCCCTCACACTGACCTATACCCCCTCACACTGATCAATACCCCTCACTCTGATCTATACCCCTCACACTGACCTATACTCCTCACACTGATCTAAACCCCCTCACACTGAACTATAGCCCCTCACACTGAACTATACCCCTCACACTGATCTATACCCCCTCACACTGATCTATACCCCCTCACACTGACCTATACCCTCTCACACTGACCTATAACCCTCGCACTGATCGATACCCCTCACACTGATCTATACTCTCTTACACTGATCTATACCCTCTCACACTGATCTATAACCCTCACACTGACCTATACTCCTCACACTGATCTATACACCCTCACTCTGATCTATACCCCTCGCACTGATCTATACCCCTCACACTGACCTATACCCCCTCACACTGATCTATACCCCCTCACTCTGACCTATACTCCTCACACTGATCTACACCCCTCGCACTGATCTATACCCCTCACACTGACCTATACCCCTCACACTGATCTATACCCCTCACACTGATCTATACCCCCTCACACTGATCTATACCCCCTCACACTGATCTATACCCTCTCACACTGACCTATAACCCTCACACTGACCTATATCCCTCACACTGACCTATACCCCCTCACACTGATCAATACCCCTCACTCTGATCTATACCCTCACATTGATCTATACCCCTCACACTGACCTATACTCCTCACACTGATCTATACCACCTCGCACTGATCTATACCCCTCACACTGATCAATACCCCTCACACTGATCTATACCCCCTCACTCTGATCTAAACCCCCTCACACTGAACTATAGCCCCTCACACTGAACTATACCCCTCACACTGATCTATATCCCCTCACACTGATCTATACCCCCTCACACTGACCTATACCCTCTCACACTGACCTATAACCCTCGCACTGATCTATACCCCTCACACTGATCTATACCTCTCACATCTATACCCCTCACACTGACCTATACCCCCTCACACTGATTTATACTCCTTTGCACTGATCTATACCCTCTCACACTGACCTATAACCCTCACACTGATCTATACCCTCGCACTGATCTATACCCCTCACATTGATCTATACCCCTCACATTGATCTATACCCCCTCACTCTGACCTATACCCCCTCACACTGATTTATACTCCTTTGCACTGATCTATACCCTCTCACACTGACCTATAACCCTCACACTGATCTATACCCCTCACACTGATCTATACCCCCTCACACTGATCTATACCCCTCACACTGATCTATACCCCCTCACACTGACCTATATCCCTCACACTGATCTATACCCCTCACACTGATCTATACCCCCTCGCACTGATCTATACCCCTCACACTGATCTATACCCCCTCACACTGACCTATACCCCTCACACTGATCTATACCCCCTCACACTGACCTATACCCCTCACACTGATCTATACCCCCTCACACTGATCTATACCCCTCACACTGATCTATACCCCCTCACACTGACCTATATCCCTCACACTGATCTATACCCCTCACACTGATCTATACCCCTCACACTGATTTATACTCTCTTACACTGATCTATACCCCCTCACACTGACCTATACCCTCTCACACTGACCTAGAACCCTCACACTGATCTATACCCCTCACACTGATCTATACCCCCTCACACTGATCTATACCCCTCACACTGATCTATACCCCTCACACTGATTTATACTCTCTTACACTGATCTATACCCTCTCACACTGACCTATATCCCTCACGTTGATCTATACCCTCTCACACTGACCGATAACCCTCACACTGACCTATACCTCTCACACTGATCTATACCCCCTCACACTGACCTATACCCCTCACACTGACCTATACCCCTCACACTGACCTATACCCTCATGTGCATCCTTTTCCTGCATCCAAATTGTTTGTGTAAATAGTGAAGTCTGAACATTTTCTGTCCTATCAGCTGAGATCTCAGTCTGTATCCATTTTGCCTTTAACACTTGCTTCCTTGCCTGGTACATACACCCCCACCCCCCACCTCCTGCCCTGACTCCACCCCTCCTCCTACCTCCAATCCCTACCCCGCCCGACACACACTTCCCACCCCCACCTCCTCCCCACCCATTCTCCCCCACACCCCCTCCCTTCCCCATCCCCCCACATACTCTCTTCCACCCACTCTCCCTTTCCGCAGCACCTCCTCCCTCACACCTACACCCATCCCCTCCGTGTTCAGCTCCATCTTTGCTGTACAATCTGTGCTGAGTTAATCTTCATCTCACGGCTAATCTGTGTTGCTCTCATTCCCTTACTGACCTTGCCTTTATTTGAAGTGCTCTGTAATTTATTGATCTTGTCTCGAGCAGGTTCATTAGATTTCTCCAGTGTCTGTGGTCACTCCTTTGTTGAGTGTAACGTTACTCTTAGAGCCACAGAACAGAACAGGATAGCAGAAGGCCACTCAGCCCATCAAGTTCATGCTGCAATCCGGTTCGTTGGACTCGCCTGCTCTTTCTCCATATCCCCTCAACCCTTTCTCCTTCAATTGTTTATCCAGCTCCTTTTCGAAGATTACTAATAAACGTGCCTCCACCACCCTATCGGGCACAATCCTAACCATTTGGAACCTCTGCCAATTGCTTTAAATCTGCCCCCTTTGGTTATCAACCCTTCAGCCAATGGACACGTTCTCTTCATTTACTCTATCTGAACCCTTCATGATTTTCAACACCTCTGTCAAATCTCCACTTAGTCTTCTCTGCTCTAAGGGGAACAAGCCCAGCGTCTCCACGTTAACTGTTTATCCCTCATCCATTTCCCCTCCAAAGGCCTTCGTGTCCTATCTAAAGTGAGTGCCCAGAAATGGAAGCAACGCAGCAGCTGCGGCTTAACAAGTTGTTCGATACTTTCTTTTATCATTCACAGGATGTTGGCATCACTCATCCCGAGCTGCCCTTGAGGAGGGGGTGGTGAGCCACCTTCTTGAGGACTCTCTCCTCTTCTTGCTAGGCCATTTCAGGGGGCAGTTAAGATTCAACCACATTGCTGTGGGTCTGGAGTC
Organism: Isurus oxyrinchus; assembly: GCA_026770705.1. NCBI lineage: Eukaryota > Metazoa > Chordata > Chondrichthyes > Lamniformes > Lamnidae > Isurus > Isurus oxyrinchus. Next base: position 2,712,294 of record JANJGN010000030.1, on the reverse strand, counting down.
ACATGTAGGCCAGACCAGGTAAGGACAGCAGATTTCCCTCCCTTAAAGGGCATGAGTGAACCAGATGGGTTTTTACAACTGGCAATAATTTCATGGTCACCATTACTGAGACTGGCTTTTCATTTTGTTTAAATTTCCCTCAGTGGGATTTGAACACATGTCCCCAGATCATTAGACTAAGGCTCGAGTTTATTAGTCTCCCAGCGTAACCACTATGCTACTGTGCCCCTGTATAGAACAGACAGCCTCATGGCCATCTTTACACTACAGCAACACCTCCAATGATAGGGCCACTGATGGAAGCAGCCCTGAGAATGAAGGACCCAGAACACTGGTGGTTGAAGCTCAAGGGAAACGCCAGTGACAGGAAAACTGAACAGTTTGCGCCGCACCACTTGTACCGGCTGAACACATGGGGTAGAGGCGTTGCCCCAGGTGCACTTTGATCGAGACACTGGTGTAGCCTGCCCGATCGGGTTGGAGGGAGTGGCGTGGCAAAACAGAAACTCTAGTATGGGCTAGTTGGGCTGAATGGCAGTTTCTGTAGCTCAACTTGGATGCCAAGGGCGAAGAGCAGCGAGGCCGCCTGTTATCGTCATCCAGAGCAAAGCCCTACCGATGTTGGAGATACTACTGGGTACAAAATGGCTGTTATTGTTTGGCCTACAAAATGACAAGTCACTTCAATACAATGAAGCACTTGGTGTTATTCCCGAGGGAGCTACGTAAGCGCGAGTCTTTCTTTGCTGTGGCACTTTCACAACCCACCCTCATCATGACCATTCTCCAGAGAGTGGGAAGATCCCAGTGCTCAGGCCTTCTGCATGTGCAGCCTCCCCTGTTGTGGACCGTCCATCTCACAGTGTAAGCTGAGCAACTATTGCAGCCAGCATCACAAAAGAAAGGGACCCAAAAGCTCTGCGTGCAATCCAGAGACCATCCACACATAGCTCAATTACTTGTCAAATCGAAAGCCCCAGGTCAGGTAGTCTCAGGTTACCTGGACAAAGGACATGGGGGTGTAAGGACAGGGGGCGGGCTGTTCAGTCTCTCAGAGTTGGGATTCTGGGGAGATTCCCTGGAATATCTGCTTTAACTTCACTGGAAGCTCCAGACAAACAGCTTTAAGAGTTTCTTGCAGAGATTCTGTGGCTTTTGCACTGATGTCATCATGTACCTGGGGAAATCCATCCACTCTCCCCCTCTCCCTCCACCCCCCCCCTCAATGTTTACGGCCAATCTCATATTTTCTGGTCTCTCTAACTATTTAAAGAATAATATATTTTTCTTTCAGTAGCTCCTTCATCCCGTCCCTTCCTCTCCTCTCTTCTCCCCTCCCCTCCCCTCACACCCACCCCCTGTTCTCCCTTCCCCCTCACACCCATCCCTATTTCTCCCCCTCTTCACTTCTCTCCTCTCCCTTCTCCTTCCTTTAGTGTTCAAATGTTCTGTGTTTGATTATGTGAGTCTGGTGATGGATCCATGCTCACTGTGCTTGATTGGTTAAGCCTGGATGTTGACTCAGAGCAAAGTAAACAGACGCCACAGAAGCTACTAGAAGCTGAGCTGTCAGCATGAGAGTAGCCATTTTGTGATTGTAGAGATGTTTTAAAACTCGTGTAAATAAAGCTGTTGCACACTTAGAAACTGGTGTCATCTCTGCATTGCTCTAAGATATATAAAATATGCAACTCTTCCCTCCCTTCCCTTCCCTTCTTTTCCCTCCTCACTGTCCTCCCTTTGACACTTCCAGTGTTAGTCGGCTGAGCGAGGGGTTAACTAAAGCAAGGTTAGTTTGCTGATTGCTTTTCAGTGCCCCTCTTGTTGGGAGTTGGCCCTCCATAGAAACTGGATAAGGCGAGGATCAGGCTTACGTGATGCCAACTGCAGTCAAGTAGCCGGCTGTCACTGTCTAAGGAATAGCTTCTTGGAAGGCTGCCAATGCCTGGGAAATCTAACCCAGCTTTAGTCAATACAGGAGTGGCGATGGGAGCAGGGACAGGGAGGAGAGGGAAAGGACACTGTGTATGTTGCAAACTCATTCCATCAGCGTAAGACAGAGAGCATTGGGCTGGCAGGTTTTACAGACAGAAAGCAGCACCAAATCCTCCACGTTCTGCGCTGGAAACGCGCCGCCCTCCATACTGGAGTGTGAGGCAGAAAAGAGGCGTCCACAGCACACGCCTGAAACATGCTTTCATCCCTCAAATCTCCACTCTTGATCGTAATGAAGTGTTTTTAGCCCACGTTCAGAGGATGGAACCCCTCGGTGCACCAGTCTGTTCCTTTGCTGATAACCACCTTGAGTGGGATCAGTGGCTGCAATTCCTGTTGGATTTTCCCAATCTCCAGCCAGAGGTTCAGTGTGAGGTCAGCAGAATCTCCTGCTGTCTCTTGTCCTGATTAATGAGCTGCTTTGCATTGGCAATTCACGTCCACCAGCTGTTTGCACTGGAGCGGGTTCCAAATCACTTCACAGAGGAACAGGAAGCAGGCCATTCAGCCCCTCAAGCCTGTTCTGTCGTTAAATTCTTGCATGGTTGATTTGTGTCTCAACTCTCGATTCCACATTACCTGGTGCAATTTTAAAGCAGGATTTGGGAGGAACAGGGAGTGAGACCTCAGGGTTCGTGTACCCACATCTTTGAAGATGGTGGGTCAAAGTTGAGAAAGCTATGAAAAGGCATTTGGGATTCAAGAGTTTATAAATAGAGGGGTAGAGTACAAAAAAACAGCGAGTTATGGTAAAACTTTAGAAATCGATGATAAAGCCTCAACTTGGGCAAGGGTGGAATTTAATACCCTCACCCAGGGCAAGTTTGGAGGTGGGGGGCATTTAATTGGGTGAGAGGGTGCCAGGTGGGGTCCTCACTGTCTTCCCACCTTAGGCCTGAGAAGGTGCAGTCTGGGAAGGCACATGGATGATCCATATGTGGCCTCATCCTGCCACCTGGAGGGGGGGTAGTGGGGCATTGTCAGGCACTCAGTGTCTGACCGAAGGACTGGACATCGGGATGGGGAGGCCCACAGAAAGCCAACCCCTGCCCTTTCTTCCAATCCTCCTGCCCACCCTAAGCTAGCGACCCCCTTCCCCACAACCTTGATCCCACCCTCACTTGCCTGTGGCCTGAGTCCCTCACTGATCCTGGGCCTCTGGTAGGTGCATTACTGGCAGCTACCACCACTCCCACTGGTGTTGTCTGCATGGAGAGCGGCCAGCCTCGATCGGCCAGCAACCCTTAGGGTGGGAGGGGGCTTCTACTCCAGGGTCCTTGACCCCGGGGAGGGTCCTCCGTTGCCCAGTGTTTGACTGGCATTTGATTGGCAGGTCTTCCCCAAACAAGGCCACATGGGCTTCTTGCTGGCTGTCTAGCCAGTGGGCAAGGCACCGCTCACCTGAATTCCGCTCATTGTGACCAATCCTGGGAATCACACTCCTGAGAGTCATTCTCCTTAGAGCAGAGAAGGTTAAGGGGAAATTTAATGGAGGGGTTCAAAATCCTGAGGTGATTTGATAAGGGAAGTGGAGGGAAACTGTTCCCCAGCGGCAGGTGAGTCAATACCCAGGAACCTAGATTTAAGATACTTTGCAAATACAGAACAGAGGGGAAATATTTTTCCCTCAGCAAGTTGCTGTGATCCAGAATGTGCTGCCTCACAGGCAGAGGAAGCAGAGTCCATTGTAACTTTCAAAAAGGGGAATTGGATAAATACTTCCGAATGGAGAGTTGGGCATGTCTATGGGGAATGTGCAGGGGAATGGATAACTCGATCAAAGAGGGAACGTTGACATAATGGGGCCAAAGATCCCTCCAGACCTTCACCAAACAAACACCGATTGAGGTCAGGTCGCAATTTTTTCAGTTGACCTCCAGCCTCAACAGCTGATTGTGGGGGGAGGGAGTTCCCGATTTCCACTCCCCTTTGTGTGAAGAAACGCTTCCTGGCGCCACCCCCTGAACGTCCTGGGAACCCCAACTTCAGACCGGGAGAATGGGACTCTCCGGCTCCACCTTCCTTCCAAATTATTTCTTCCCCCCCCCTCTCCAGGACATCTTTTGCGAATATTCCTGGCGCTGGGGGATGGAGCCAGTCCTAGCTTGGTGTAACATGAGCTCTCACATTGCCTGATCTGTGTCCAATCGGAAAATTGCACCCGCGTGAAGGGCGTCTCAGGAGTTCACTTTAATTCCGTGGTCCAGGGGTCAGTCCCTCACTCTCGGCCTTCAGCCTCATAACACACGGCAGCCTTCAGAAAGAGGAACTCTCTTGTTAAATTCCTACACGGGCTGTCAGCCAGAATGATCTGAAGTAGAGAGTTTAGTCCTCTCTTCCCATTGTCACATTGGATCTGCTTCTAACGTGAGGGTCATAGAGTGCCACAGGGAATATCTGCAGGAGACATTTTATCTGCCTGGCATTCAGCCGTATTGACAGTCGGAAGTGACTCACAGACATTTACACTGCCACAGACGATGGCGGTGCTATTTATATAGATGTTTGGGAGCTAGCGCAGGCTGACAGCTAAAGGCTCACACGGCCGAGGCTGAGTGTTGCCTGACTGCTCTGCACATCTGCAGGCCGCCAGCTGTTTGGTCAGCCCTGGTTGGACCAACCGGCTCCAGCTGTGGGGGGTTGTGGCGAGTGTTGGTGGCCGGGGGTTGGGTGTGGGGCGGGGGGATGGGGAGCGTTGGGGGGGGGGCGGTGGTGGGAGGGGTGCTGGGTGGGGGGAACTCAGTCCCTTAAAGAAGCAGGAAAAGTCTCAAAGCACTCACCCTCCCCCACCCACCCAGGGAGAAACCCGCCACTTGCTGGCTAAGAATCAGGGGCTGACGTTGGTTGGGTGTCGATATGATTCTATGAAGAAGTGGAGGTGTGGACTCCGGAATTTTACAGCATGGGCACAGACCATCTGACCCATCGCATCCACACTGGCGATTATGTTCCAAACAAGCCCCCTCCCACCTCTCTTCATCTCTCCCTATCAGCTTATCCTTCAACTCCTTTCTCCTTCATGCATTTTCCTTAAACGTGTCAAATTAAAAGTTACACCAGCTCCTGGAGATAAAGTAAAATAGAGTATAGGACCTGGGCCAGGGGTTTTTGGACGATGGGGGTTTCTCTTCCCGCCACCTAAAGAGTCGGTGACCAACTCCAAGTTAATCAGCTGGAGACAGGCCTTTTGCCCCCCCGCCAGTCAGGAGGAAGTCCCGCCTCTGAGAGCGGCTGGCCAATCTGATTGGCCGATTGACTCGGAGGTGAGTAAACACAACCCTGAGCCTCACTTGCGACCATCACCCATAGGATATCAAGACTGAGGCTCCGTGTATGCGCTGGGGGGGGTGGGGGGGATGCACAGGCAAGTCACTTTGCCCTGGCTGGCTTTCAGTGTGGTGCTGGGGTAAGGATTTGCCAAAAGTGAGCATTCTTCTGCAGCTGAGACTGTCTGGCAGCTGCTCCGCTGACAGCCTTGGAGTCAGGCACCTGAAGCGTTCCTGCCACTCAAGCAATGTAAAAGCAGGAAAGTGCCACCAAATGCCCCAGAACGTTACACCCCCTCGGGCACAGACTGTAAATTAATGAGCATTTTGGTGGACGGCAGAACAATTGGATGACTGCACATGTTGTACAATCTCCTCGCTAAAGCTAGCCATGGAGCAGTCACTGCTGGAGGCACTCTCAGCCCCTCGCAACATCTTTATTAATGTTTGCACCAGTGTCCATCAGGATTCAAGCTAACAGCGCAGCCTTAACAGTGCGGGTTAGGAGAATGTCATGTGCCAACTTGTCCTGCATGAGGTCAGAGGGACAGAGTGTAAGCAGGATGCCTGCCAGGCCAGATGAGAAGGATGCCTGGTGTGTGTGTGGGTGGTGAGTGGTGCCATGGATGGGTTGAGGACGTGATTCACAGGGCAGGTGAAGGTGTGTGTGAGAGAGTGAACAGTGACGTCCCTTGAACTGGCAGTGAGCGAGGGCCCTCTGGATGTGTGACGGGTTTGTGAGTGTGCGAGTTGAGAGCGAGGAGAAGAGTGACTTACCCTGGCGGAACGGAGATCATTCTTCCTTGTTTGGTATTGGGTGGCTATCCTGTTTTGCAGGGTATTGGCGCTGACCACCGCTGCTACAACCTCCCATACTGGATTGGTCACCTCTCTTGCTGGTCTTCACCCAGAGCAGGGCAGAGGGCTTCACGGCCGGCCCCCAGTGTGGTGAGAAGGCGCCTGAAGAAGGAGCCACTAAATTTGGGGGCAGCATGTTTCCTCCCTTTGACAGTCGTGACTTTGCAGCAGCTTCCGATCCCTTAGAGACAGCCTTAAATATGGCGCCAATATTACTGAAGGCCTGAGGTGACGTTGGGGTGGGTGAATCAGAAGCTGCCTTGCCAGCGATCCGGAGTGTTTCCCGTGCATGCATCGTTAATGAAGCGGGATGTACAGGGAATGGGAATTTACGGCACAAAAATCCACCATTAAGGCCGCCGGGTAAAATGACTGTTCTTACGCTGGCCACCCCACTTAGTGCAAGTCTGGGATGATTCTGTGCATGTTGTTCCCAATGTGGTCTCCTCTACATTGGAGAGACCAAACATAAACTGGGCGACCGCTTTGCAGAACACCTGCAGTCTGTCCGCAAGAATGACCCAAACCTCCCTGTCGCTTGCCATTTTAACACTCCACCCTGTTGTCTTGCCCACATGTCTGTCCTTGGCTTGCTGCATTGTTCCAGTGAAGCCCAACGCAAACTGGAGGAACAACACCTCATCTTCCGACTAGGCACCTTACAGCCTTCCGGACTGAATATTGAATTCAACAACTTTAGGTCTTGAGCTCCCTCCTCCATCCCCACCCCCTTTCTGTTTCCCCCTTCCTTTTGTTTTTTCCAATAATTTATATAGATTTTTCTTTTCCCACCTATTTCCATTATTTTTAAATCTTTTATGCCCTGCTAGTCTTTCCACCCCACCCCCGCTAGACCTGTACCTTGAGTGCCCTACCATCCATTCTTAATTAGCACATTCATTTAGATAATATCACCACCTTCAACACCCGTGTTCTTTTGTTCTTTTGTCTGTGACATCTTTTGATTATCTGCTCCTATCACTGCTTGCTTGTCCCTACAACCACACCCCCCCCACTTCTCTCCCCCCACACCGCCCCCCACCTTAAACCAGCTTATATTTCACCCCTCTCCTTATATTCACTCAGTTCTGTTGAAGGGTCATGAGGACTCGAAACGTCAACTCTTTTCTTCGCCGTTGATGCTGCCAGACCTGCTGAGTTTTTCCAGGTAATTCTGTTTTTGTTTTGGATTTCCAGCATCCGCAGTTTTTTGTTTTTATCTTACGTTGGTTGTTAGTGTAGCTATTAGCGCACTCAGGATTGTTCAGCAAGCGCTGTCCAATCGCAGAATCACATCTAACAGTAGACATTTTGTTTTGGATTTTGCAAGTCTGGGTAGCTGAGTATGATCTGTACTCTGCCTGTTATGAACAACGGAAGGAACGTTCTGTTTGATTCAAATAGCCAATTGTTGGGACATATGGTCCACGTACACGTCATCGCACCTGGACAAATTCAAGCACCATATTGCTCAGTTGTGCGGTAGATAATCTAGGATTATCTAATGGAGGACAGGTTTATGTCAGACAGTAGGGCGTGTAGGCCCTCAAACCTGCTCCAGCATTCGATAAGATCACAGCTGAACTTTACCAGCTTCACCTCCCCAGCCTATCCATACAATCCATTAATTGCGGTCATGAATATACTCATCTACTGAGCAGCGTCAGGCCTCTGGGGGTAGAGAATTCCAAAGATTCACAACCTTCTGAATGAAGAAAAGTCTCCTCATCTCAGTCCTGACTGTTCAAAGCCTTATCCTGAGATGATGACCCCTAGTTCTAGACTTTCCAGCCTCCCGAACTGACCCAGTTATTCCCAATCTCTGGTTTCTGTCTATTAATCAATCCCCAATTCCATGAACTCAAACTTTGTGTAACAACCTTGAGCGATGTTTTTGTAAATACCTTCTGAAAATCTGATTACATCCATTGGTTTCCTCCTGCTAGTTACACCCTCAAACCCCCTTGAATAGATTATTCAGCATGATTTCTCTCTCTGTGTTGACCCTGCCTAATTATGTTTTCCAAGTGCCTCGTTACAAGCTCCTTAACAACAGGTCCCATTCACCCTTATTTCTATGTCAGGCTAACCGGCCTAGCGATGCCTATTTTCTCTCTCCTTTCTGGAAAAGTGGGATTACATCCGGGTCCACTCTAGAATCGAGGGAATTCTGGAAGAACAAAATCAATGCATCCACTCTTAATTCCCTAGGATGGAGGCTATCAGGTTCAGGGGAGTTTTGGTTCCTCAAGGGAATTAATAGACTGAAATACATAAAGGCACTTGTACAAATTTAGGTAATATGGCGGCCAGCCTGTGAACCAAAGAATCCTCCTGAGGAGCAATGAGTTAAATGTCCAATTCATGTCTTTCTGGTAGTTTTAGTTTGAGGGAAAAGGCTGCAGGATTGCTGAATAGTGGAAATGTACAGAGGAAGAATCCCTGTGAAGAGCAATGAAAGGAAGACCTGCGTTTATATAGCACCTTTCACAGTGTCAGGACATCACATGACCTCCAACTACACACCCTCCCCCTCCGCCCCCCACCATTGGCCAAGTAACACATCCATCGTCACAGAAAGTGCTGCAAGAACTCAGCCGGCAGCACTGTGGAGGGTGAGACAGAGTTAACGTTTCGACTCTGTATGACTCCACGTCGGTTTGGTTGACTCTGTTTCTCTCTCCACAGATGCTGCTGGCTCGGCTGAGTTTTCCCCAGCGCTTTCTGTTTTTATTCCAGATCTCCACCATCCGCAGTATTTCGCTTTTACACCCATTATCACAATGCTCCGCTTTCCTGCACCGATTGGAAAGCAAACGGACACTTTGTCACCTGATTGGATGATTCTAGACGAATCATAAACTCTTTATCCACCAACCACCCCCCCCGCCCATCCACCGTTCCCCGCCAATATTTTTAAAACTGATCAGTCAAAGTGTTGAAAGAGAATGAAGAAAACAAATAGTTTTTTTTATAAATGACCCTGATGACTTTTCCCTGGTATCCTGGAGATTAATTTTCAATTCCTGAAGACTCCTGGCCAATTCTGCCGTTGCTCGTAACGAACAGTAAAATATCCCTTGGTCGGTGTTAATTGCTTTTCTCTCAGAAGGCCTGCGCTTTTCATGCCGGCCACCGGCCAAGAGGTCAGAGAGCCAGTGGATATTCATAGGAACGGGGGAAGGTTGCCTGCAAGCTCTGGCAGAGCAGGTTGGCAAAGCCTCCTCCTGCTCACAGCTCTTAAAATGTGTGAGCCCTGTCTTCTGGCAGTCGCCTGCTGGGAGACAGACGGATTTAAAATGCTGTGACTTTGCACGTTCGCCCTCTCTGCATTCGAGCACTCGCACAGCGACATGACAGCAAGATGTCGAGGAGCTGAGGCCAGGTGTCAATGGGGGGGTGGGGGGGCCCTGTCAGTTGGCAAGCCCAGTACTGAGAATGATAGGGCTGTATGGTGCTGGGCCAGGTGTTGTACTGTGTGCAAGGTGACTCACCTGCTGAGTGTTTGGGACTATTGCCTGTGGAGTTGCCATGTGTTTTCGGATGAGTAAACTGCTTGAGTCCAACCTTCATGAAAAAAATTTCCAATTCCAGTGCAGAATCCTCTTGCTGCGAGTGGCCCAGATGAACTCCTGACTGTTAACCTCAGGCGATAAGAAATAGGAGGAGGAGTAGGCCATACGGAGCCTTGGGCTTGCTCCGCTGCTCAATATGATCAGAAAAGAAATGGGCACAAGTTTCCTGAGGGGTGGGGAGGTATTTGTCAATGATTACTGTGTTATGTAGCACAGCACAACCGAAGATCATTCGTCATAAAAGCACCCTCGATGGCTAGACCTCAGCTGCTGTATCATGTTTAATTCCGGGCACCAGACTTTAGAAAATGATTCCAGTGTGAAACTACAGCTAACCCACCACTAATATAAAAACAGAATTACCTGGAAAAACTCAGTAGGTCTGGCAGCATCGGCGGAGAAGAAAAGAGTTGACGTTTCGAGTCCTCATGACCCTTCGACAGAACTTGATTTCGAGTCCAGGAAAGAGTTGAAATAATTTCAACTCTTTCCTGGACTCGAAATCAAGTTCTGTCGAAGGGTCATGAGGACTCGAAACGTCAACTCTTTTCTTCTCCGCCGATGCTGCCAGACCTACTGAGTTTTTCCAGGTAATTCTGTTTTTGTTTTAGATTTCCAGCATCCGCAGTTTTCTTTGTTTTCCACCACTAATATCCTCGCACAACCCTCATTAGCTATGCAGGCAATTCTTGATGCCAGCGAGCCGGCCCTCATAAAGGCTGCATTCTTGCATTTCTCACCTCAGATGCTGCAAGGTGACCAAGGGAGTGCACACCCTCGGGGGCACTGGTGAACGCCATCCTTGAGGATCCTGCAGGCCAGAGGTCAGGGTGAGGAGGGCCCAGGGTCCAGTGAGGTCTCAAAAAAACATACAATGACCCCACAAGAGCAGTCAAGGTAAGTCAAACACAGATCTGCAGCCTCCAATAGCGCCATCACTCCTTGTCCTCTCATATCCCCTCTCTCTCTCTCAGCGTCTGATACAAAGGATAGCCTCTCCCAACATACCACTGACATCTGCACTCCCCAGCTACTCTCTCCAATCACACTATCTGCCATGTGACTAATGCTGAACTATAATAGCCCTTCATTTAATGAGGTAGTTGCACTTCCAACTCTCATAGTCATGGTGCATTTTGAGGGAAAGGTGTCCACATCATTCACAGGCCTGTATGGCTGCTTTTCTCTCTCTGTCTCTCTCTCTCCATCCAAAGGAAAAGCTGCTCCACACCGAGCACCAGAGAAATGCCAGCAGAGGAGGCTCAGCTGTGATCGAGAGTCCCAAAGCCATGTACAGAGGAAAGACCCCAATCTCTGATGGTTTCCAGGGAAAGCTCTAGATGACAGGCCTGGAAATAAGCTTACAGCAGATGGCAAGACTACGTTTACTGTAGCCCCTCGCCAACTCATCCACTTTACCGTGCTGAGAAATTCAGCAACTAGTTCCTTAAAGAGCAATGCCACTGGGCTCAACAACAACTTGCATTTATATAGTACTTTTCATGTAATAAAATATCCCTAGCTACTTCATAGCAGCAATTATCCGGCAAAATTTGACACTGAACCCCATTTTTATAAAACATAAGGGCAAATGACTGAAAATCTTGGTCAAAGAGGTAGGTTTAAGGGGCGTCTTAAAGGAGGGGAAAGAGGTGGAGAGGTTTAGGGAGGGAATTCCAGGGGCCAAGCAGCTGAAGGCACAGCTGTCAATGGTGGAGCGATCGGAATTGGTGATGGACACAAGGCCAGAACTGGAGAGGGTCAGGGATCTCAGAGGGATATAGGGTTGGAGGAAGTTAAAGAAATAAGGAGGGGTGAGGACATGGAAGGATTTGAGAACATCAAGGTGTTGCTTAATCGGGACCCAGTGAGGCTCAGCGAGTCCTCAGGCTGATGGGTGAGTGGGGCTTGGTTGGAGTCAGGGCTAAAGGTGGGAGGTGTCCATCTCCATGGAATAATAACACAGTGAGAATCAACACGTGTCATTGGGAAGCTGTATAAAACTAACAGGATAACAGGAAGCTGTGATGTCAAATTCAATTGTTCCTCATGTGACCTCTAGCACAAAGAAGGGGCCACCAATAAGGACAAGATCAGCAATTCCATCTTCTTCACATTTCAATTCCAAGACACACACAACCTTCGATCATAGGAACAGAGGCCAGAATATTACCTGGTCAGGCGGGCGCACTCCTGACCCGAACGAGCGTGAAATGATGCCCAACGAGCGTCCCGAGGCCATTGCGCACTGGCACCATATTTCAGTCAGTAGGTACGTGTGGGAGTCGGCAATTAAAAGGCCTATTAAGGCCATTAAAGTCATAATTTGAAAGAAATTTTCCACTGCTCGTCCAACCTTAGGGTTGGCGGGTGGACAAAAAGGCCAAGAGGCCTTTGGATTTTTCAGGAAACCTCCTCCACGGGCGGGATAAGGATTCCACAGCAATTAAAAGTTAAATAAAAATGTAAACATTTTGTTAATAACCTGTCCCTGCAGGAAAGTTTGCCTCGCCCTCCTTCTCCCATCCCCCCCTCCTCCTCCCACAGGCAGTGCTGAGTGCTGAAGCCTGTGGTTCACACTGAGATGGCCTTAACTGGCCCACCAGCATGAAATTGTGGTCCGGTCCCGATCGCGGGCGGCTTCCCAACCATTCCCACCCGTCCCTGCTGAGCCTGCCCGACGAGGGCAAAACCCTGGCCATAGGAGCAGGAGTAGGCCATTCAGCCCATCGAATCTGCTCCTCCATTCAGTACAATCATGGCTGATCATCCACTTCGATGGCTTTTTCCCCCACACTGTCCCCAAATCTCTTTATGACATTGATATTTAGAAATCTGTCAATCTCTGCTTTAAACCTACTCACTGACTGAACTTCCACAGCCTCTCGGGTCGAGAATTCCAAACATTCACAACCCTCTAAGTAAAAAAAAATCTCCCCATCTCGGTCCTAAGTGGCTTCCCCCTTATTTTGAAATTGTGTCCCCTGGTTCTAGACTCCAGCCAGGGGGATCATCTCCCCTGTCTATTCCTTTAAGTATTTTGTAGGCTTCAATGAGATCTCCTCTCATTCTTCAAAACTCTAGAGAATACAGGCCCAGCTTCCCCAATCTCTCTTTATAGGACAGTCCTGCCATACCGGGAACAAGTCTGGTGAACCTTTGTAGCACTCTCTCTATGCAATAATATCCTTCCAGAGGTAAAGGGACCAAAACTGCACACAGTACTCCAAGAGCAGACTAACCAAGGTTCTACACAATTGAAGCAAAATTTCACCACTCCTGTATTCAAATCATCTTGTGATAAAGGCTAACATACCATTAGTCTTCCGAATTTCTCGCTGCACCTGCATGTTAGCTTTCAGTGACTTACTGACGAGGACACCCAGGTCCCTTTGTACATCTACACTCTCCAATCTCTTACCGTTTAAGAAATACTCTGAATAGCTGTTCCTCTTACCAAAGTGGATAACCTCACATTTTTCCACATTATATTCCATCTGCCAAGTTCTTGCTGACTCACTAAGTTTGTCCAAATCCCCTTGAAGTTGCTTTGTATCTTCCTCAAACACACATTCCCACCTAGCTTTGTGTCATCCACAAACTTGGAAGTATTACATTTGATCCCCACATACAAATCATTGATATATACTGTGAACAGTGGTGACTAAGTACAGCCTGCCAACGCGAGAGTGACCCATTTATTCCTACTCTCTGTTTTCTGCCTGTTAACCAATCTTTATACACACCAGTATATTATCTCCTATCCCAAGTGCTTTAATTTTATTTTTACAACCTCTTGTGGGGGACTTTATCAAAAGCCTTCTGAAAATCCAAGTATACTACATCCACCAACCATACCTTATCAATTCTGTCCTCAAAATACTCCAAAAGGTTTATCAAATATGATTTCCCATTTATAAATCCATGTTGACCATGCCCAATCAGGAATAAATGGGCCATTATTATCCAAGTGTCCATTTATCACATCCTTTATAACAGGTTCTATCATTTTCCCTACTACTGATGTAATATTAACAGGTCTGTAGTTCCCTGTTTTCTTTCTCCCTCCCATCTTAAATAGTGGGGTGACATTTGCTTCCAATCTGCAGGAACCATTCCAGAATCTATAGAATTTTGGAAGATGATCATCAGTGCATCTACCATCTCCATATCACACTCTGGGATGTAGAATATCAGGTCCCAGGGACTAATCAATCTTCAGTCCCATTAATTTCTCTAAAATAACCTTCTTACTAATACTAATTTTTTTCAATTCCTCATTGTCCCTCGTCCCTTGGATCTCTAATTCTGGGAGATTTCTTGTTTCTTCCTCAGTGAAGACAAACACAAAGTAATCATTTAGTTTCTCTGCCATTTCTCTATCGCCCATTATAAATTCTCCTGACTCTGTCTGTAATGGATCCATATTTGTCTTAGCCAAATGCTTCCTTTTTACATACCTACAGAAGCTTTTACCGTGTGTTTTGCTAGTTTACATTATTATTCTCTTCTCCCTTTTATCAGTTTCTTGGCCCTCCTTTGCTGTATTCTAAAATCCTCTCAATCATCAGGTTTAACTATTATTTCTGTCAACTTTAAAAGCCTGATTCTTATACAATCCTTAACTTTCTTTGTTAGCCACAATTGATGGACTTTTCTCCTTGGCTTTTTGTACCTTGAAGGAATGTTTAAATCACCTTCCTTTCCTCTCCATGTTACATGGGGTTGCCACAATCACTCCCAAATCAACATCTTTTTTGTTTTGGATTTGCCAGGTGGTTTTACAGCCAATTGCCCTTCCTGCTATTAACCTCTCTCCACTTATCCAGGCTGGAGACTGGCACCAATACACACTGACTTGCCTGCACCAGCAGCTGGTGTGGGACTTGAACCCAGGGCCTCTCGGGCTCAGAGGCAGGAGTGCTGCGCACCCAGCCAATCCAGCTCCCTACTCCAGCTTTTACCACCAAGGTCATTAAATGTGGCCTTGACAAAGACGTCCACAACCTCAGGACAAATCATGAAGGAAATTATGTAGCCTTTCTGCCATGGACCCGCGTGCTTCATTAACTGAACAATCAGAACTCTTGTGAAAAGCTTATCGAGAGTTTCCATCTCCCAATTACACTAACTGCTCTTTAATTCCCTGTCCTGTGCCTGATTACATTTTGATAATGGCCAGGCTTTTAATTGAGCCATTCTCCTTCATGATAAAATTATACTTCTGGAGCTTTTAAAATATTAACCATGGCCAAGCCATAACCTCAGCCAGTGCCTTGAGGGTGTTAAGGTGCATCCTAGCAACACAACCCCAGCGCCCAGGCCTTCTCGTTGCCTCCTCATTGTATTCAAATCAGAACAAATTCATCTGTCTGCTCAGGTGGACACAACAGATCCCACAGCATTGTTTCAAGGACCAGAGGGTTACATAGAATTTACAGCACAGAAACAGCCCATTTGACCCATGGTCCTCCTCCCACTTTACTTTGTCCCATCCCATCACCTGATCCTTCTAATTCCTTTTTCCCCCTCGTGTGGACTTAGACAGGATGCAGAAGAGGGATGCACTGGAACGGAGAAAGGCTTCAGTTGCAGACTTCAGGGGAGCTGGGATTGTTTGCCTTCCAGTACTGAAGGTTAGGGGAGGCAATCAAAATCCTGATCAGCTTTGATGGAGTAAATAAGGAGAAACTGCTTCCAGTGGCATGAGAGTCGGTAACCAGGATACACTGATTTAAGGTGATTGACAAAGGAACCGGAGGTGACATGAGGAAAACAGTTTTTTACCCAACGAGTGGTTAGGATCTGGGCTGCTGGGATCAGATTAAAGAGTAACTTGCTATTGGAGGGAAGGGCTATGGGGAAAGAGCAGGGCAGTGGGACTAATTGGAAAACTCATACGAACATGTGAATTAGGAGCAGGAGTAGGCCACTCGGCCCCTCGAGCCTGCTCCACCATTCAATAAGATCATGGCTGATCTGATTCTGACCTCAACTCCACATTCCTGCCTATCGCCCACAACCTTTGACTCCCTTGTTAGTCAAGAATCTATCTACCTCTGCCTTAAAAATATTCATTGGCCCAACCCCCATTGCTCTCTGGGGAAGAGAGTCCCAAAGATTCACCACCCTTTGAGAGAAAAAATGTCTCTCATTTCCATCCTAAATGGGAGACCCCTTATTTTTAAACTGTGTCCCCTCGTTCTAGACTTTCCCACAAGAGGAAATATCCTTTCAGATAGTGGCATAGTGGCATTGTCACTGGAGCAGTAATCCAGCAGCCCAGGCTAATACCCTGGGAACACGGGTTAAAATCCCAACATGGCAGATGGTAGAATTTAAATTCAATTAACAAAATCTTTAATTAAAAGCCAGTCTCAGTCATGGTGACCATGAAACTAACATCGATTGTTGTAAACCATCTGGTTCACTGATGTCCTTCAGGGAACAAAATCTGCTGTCCTTACCTGGTCTGGCCTACACGTGACTCCAGACGCACAGCCATGTGGTTGACTTTTAAATGCCCTCTGAAATGGCCGAGCAAACCACTCAGGGGCAATTAGGGATGGGCAACAAATTCTGTTATTGTTGCCAGCGACACCCGCATCCCATGAATGAATAAAAAAAACCCTGTCAAGTCCCCTCAGGGTCTCATACGTTTCAATAAGATCATTCAAACAACCAGCACAAGTATGATGGGCTGAATGTCCTCAGTCTGGGCCATACAGTTCTATGGTTCTGTGATCTTGTTACTCCTTAAATGTATCTGTGCTATTTGCCTTAACAGTGCCATGTGGCTGTGAATTCCAGATTCTCTACGTGAAGACGTTTCTCTGTCTTCTGGTCAATGTTTATTCCTTCACCCATCGTCACAGAAACAGATTTATTGATGTTTGTGGGATCTTGCTGTGCACAAACCAGCCAGCATGGTTGCCAGCAAAACAACACTCTTCAAAATTACTTTGCAGACAGGCACTTTTGGACATGCTGAGAGTCTGAAATGTTCTTTCTGCCTCCCCACCCCTTCCTCCCTCCGATTAAATCACTTTTCTGTTCATTCTTCTGTTTCTTTCCATAATCCCAAGGCTTCGGAAACTCAGGCCTGTTGCCAGTTAGCCACTAGCTGATTTATGCAGACTCCGCCTCGCTCCCACTCTGACCTCTCTGTCCTTGGCCTGCTGCAGTGTTCCAATGCAGCTCAACACAAGCTGGGGGAACAGCATCTTGTCTTCCAACCAGGCACTTCACAGCCTTGTGGACCCAACGTTGAGTTCAACGATTTTAGTTCATAACCTTTGACCCCATTTTGTTTTGTTTTCCTTTGGCTGGCTTGTTTTTATCTTCTTGTTTTTTCTTAATCTCGTTACTTTGCTTTTGGACAGCAGCTATTCAGGATCCTGCCATTTTCACCTCAGCTAGACACATCTTTTGTTTCTTCACCTGCTCCATTACCACTTTCCCTTGGCTTTTGTCATTTAATCTCTCCCGCCGTCCACCCAATCACAGGCCTTCCCTTTTTGCTCTTTTTCCTGCCTCCCTCTCTCACACTTGCTCAAAACCTATAACGTTTCTAACTATCCCCAGTTCTGATGGAAAGTCACGGACCTGAGACATTAACTCTGTTTCTCTCTCTCTCCACAGGCGCCGCCAGACCCACTGACTGTTTCCGGCACTTTCGGTTCTAATTTCAGATTTCCAGCACCTGCAGGATTTTGCTTTTGGACAATCTTTGTTTGTACTCGCTTCAGCCTTGGTGGCCTGGAGCCTGAACCACGACCCCTTGTGTAGGTTGCTCAATTTAAAATGTGGACGTAAAAATACTGTAGATGTGGAATTCCAAAATGAGAAAATGCTGGATCACGCTCAGCTGGTCAGCTAGCATCTGTGGACTGTGGGGTAAAGAAATGATTAAATGATTTGCTTAAAAGTTGTTCATCTCCAGTATCTGATTCTGAAGAAAGGTCATCGATCTGAAGCACCAACTCTAATTTCTGTCTCCACAGGGGCAGCCTGACCAACTGAGGCTTCAGGTCTCCTGCCCTCCCTGATTTGAGGCTTCTGTCCCTCACACCCGGGACCAAATCCCCTCCCCCGGTTGACCCCCTCCCACCCACCCAAGTTTCAACCCCACCTCCCAATCATTTACTCATATATCAAATTTGACCAGAATTTCAGTTGTGAAGGCAGAGGTACGAAATGAGCTGAGCACGTTTGCTGTTCTGTCCTGAACTTGCATCAGCTTTCTACTTGGTTCATCTGTGTTTATTTCAGGAGAGACATTAAACCGAAGTCCCGTCTGCCCTCTCAGGTGGACATAAAAGATCCCATGGCCACAATTTCAAAGAAGGACAGGGGAGTTCTCCCTGGTGCCCTGCGTTACTTGGAATAAATTTATTGACAGAGTGAAACATTACAGGTATATATCTCCTGACTGCAGTCCACTCCTGTGTTAGTAAGTGTTTCTTTCTATGTGCTCAATTAACCATCAATGCCCTCCACTTGTATGTACTTAACCTCAATTGATACAATTAGCATCCTGATCAATACTTATCCCTCAATCAACATCGCTTAAAGCCAGATGATTCACTCATTATCACATTGCTATTTGTGAGAGCTTGTTGTGCACAAATTGTCTCTTGTGTTTCCTACAACAATGTTTTTTTTTAAATTTTTGCATGGGATGTGGGGCATCAGTGACAAGGCCAGCATTTGCCCTTGGACTGTGTGCTTGCAAGGGTATTGTGGAAGGCAGTTGAGAGTCAGCCACATTGCTGTGGGTCTGGAGTCATATATGTAGGCCAGACCAGGTAAGGGGAGCAGGTTTCCTTCCCTAAAGGGCATTAGTAAACCAAGTGGGGTTTTAAGCACCATTATCATTTAACTCCATATTTTTAATTAAATTAATTTAATTTAAACTCCACCAGCTGCCGTGGTAGGATTTGAGCACGGGGTTTTAACCCTGACCTCTAGATTGCTGGCTCAGTAGTATAACCACAATGCTACCGTCTCTCCTTACAATAGCGACACTTCAAAAGTATTTTATTGACAGTAAAATGGCTCAGGATATCCCAAGGACATGACTGGTACTATATAAATGCAAGTATTTCTTTTTCTTTCTGGAGTCCGAATCATACCCTTAATCCCTGATGCTGGGCTAAACACCTGTTGAGTCCCTGTTCCTTCTGTCATTTCATGGACTGTCAGCAGATTGAACAAACCCCAGTCCCTCTGGGCTGACTAATGTTATTTATTGTTAGTTCACATTCTGTAAATGATACTGAAGCTGCAGTATTAAAATGCTCCTCGAGCATCAGAAATGCAGCTATTACTGAGCAATTGGACTTAAATCCCTCAGTTTGTCACCCAAAACACAATTTTATATCCAGCTTAACTCTCAGCTGTGCTGGGGCATGGCAGTGTAGTTGTTATGCTTCTAGGCTACACAGGTCATGGGTTCAAATCCCACCATTGGGAAGTGTAGACTTAAAGTTAATCAATTTGGCACATAATGGGCTGTTGCTAGATAGAGTGACTGTCAAACCATTGGAAAAACCCAACTAGATCACCCACTGCCCTTCAGACAAGGCAATAACACACCATTGCCTGTTCCGTCCTACATGTGACTCCAGTCACACGTCATGTGGTTGACCCCTGGGGTCTTCTTAGAGGCCACTAAATGTAGCTTTGCCCAGATCCTCAAAGAAACTAAATCTGTCTGTGCTATACCCACCATTCCTTTCATTTTTCACCCCAACCACTCTTACCTTTCTTTGCTTAACTTATATTCCAGTACACGTGTCGCTTAAAATGTCCGCCATGTACAGCACTTAAAATGGACCATACGTATGTCACTTAAAATGGCCACCATCCCACTGAGGCAGCTCGAGCTCCTAATGGAGTTTAAGAGGCAGTTGGAAGGGGTTGAGGGGGTGGGTAAATGGGGCTGAGATTTAGAAATAAGAGTTATGTTTGCTAGGCCTAATGATAACTCTCTTCTTCCTGAAAATTCTCATGCTTTTTAATAAAGGACAGCAAGTTTGGTCAGCATTGTCAATAAGTGTAATGTTCCCTGTGTAATGTTCCCTCTCACCTCTGAGTGGGTTCGTTATCACAGTCTTGAAAGGCATAATTTAAGCGAGTACAGGACTGAGAGTGCTGCAGTGTCACAGGTACTGCCTTTTGGACAAAATATTAAACTAATTAAGGCCCATCTGCAAACTAGGTAAAAGCTAGTGGTACCATGGGACTATCTTGTGGAAGGATCGGGGAGTTCTCCCCGGTGTCTGGGCTAATTTTTATCCTTTAACCAACATCACTGAAACAGATATCACATTGCTGTTTGTGGGATCTTGCTTTGCACAAATTGGCTGTCACGTTTCCTACATTAGAACAGTGACTAAACTTCAAAAACAGGTCATTGGCTGTAAAGAGCTTTGGGACTTCTTGAGAGGTGCAATGTAAACACCAGTCATCTTTCATTAAATAAATATTAAATTCACTACTAAGAAGGGTTTAACTCCCTTTTGCAGGGATCTGTAGGGGAAATGGATGATGGATTGCTGATGGGAATAGTTTGGGATTTGGTCCGCACTCGTTTGAAATGATGGGATTATTGAATACCCATGTTAAAGTGACTGCCTAATGGTACAACACACATTCCAGGAATGGTACGGCCAAATAATTCACTCAATCATAACTTCAGCGTAATGAGGAAGCCACAATGACACAACTAGTCAGTATTGCAAGGAATAGATTTTAAATTGGGTCGTATGTGGGAGGCTAAATACTCAAGACAGTGAACTTTACTTGTTTAACCTTGAGCCAGTGATCTTCCGACCTCTCCTCAAGCTGTGGAGAGCTGCTGCAAGATGAGCAGTTCCACCCACAGGCAACCGATGTTCATCTTTCCTTTGGCCATCGTTCGCGGCAGTGAGACCAGATCGTTATTGTCGACAGCGAACCGACTACGCAGGCAACAACAACACCTTGCATTTGTCTAGCGCCTTTCACATTGTAAATCGTCCCAGGACACTGCACAGGAGCCTTAACGAACAAAATCTAACTCATGAGCCACGGGAAGGAATACCTGGAGCACTCAACGGATCGCCTGGAAAGAGGAGAGAGGGGGCAGAGAGGGATTCCAGAGCACAGGGGCCCAGGCAGCTGAAGGCAAGGCTGCTGGGGGTGGAATGATTAAAATCGGGGATGTGCAGGAGGTCAGAATTAGAGAGGTGCTGAAATCTCGGAGGCTTGTGGGGGCTGGAGACGATTACAGGGGGTGGTTTTTGGGGGGAGTGGGGTGGGGTTCAGAGACCATGGAGGGATTTGAAAAGAAAGATGAGAATTTTATTTTAAAGTCCAGGCATCATTGGACCAGGAACTAATGTAGGTCAGCGAGTGCAGGGGAGATGGGTGAACGGGAATCGGTGTGAGATGGGATACGGGCTGCAGATCTTTGGATGAGCTCAAGTCTACAAGGGTTGGGCGGGGGGGGGGGGGGGGGGGGGGGGGGGCTGTGGGGGAGGGGCAGAGGCCAGCCAGGATAGGTTTGGAGTGGTCAAGAGGAGAGGAAAGAAAGGCCAGGGTGAGGGTTACAGCAGCTGATGAGCTGAGGCTGAGGCGGATGTAGCAGCCCAGCTCCATCCCATAATCAACCTCGCTGACCTCAGTAAGGTCCAGTCCCGTCCTCACACATCCTTCCACTTTTTATATACAGCAAGCGGACAAATCATTTCAAATAACTGCTATTGTTATAGGAACTCAAGGCAATTGCTTATTAGTGCAGCCAGGTCATTTATTTAATTATAATTTCTCTAACAATGCAGGGTAAGATTCAGCACTGATAGTGTGGGAGTGATCAGAACAAACTGGGTCATTCTTACTGTGCCATATCATTAAACCCAGCTGGTCGGAGTCATTGCCCACAGCCCCCCCCCCCACCCCTCCCCCCCCACCCCCCCCCCCCCACACACACTGGATCATCCAGCCGCTTTGGCGCTGATTGCACACCAACGTGTTTCACAACTGTACATCAGCAACATGCACCTGGTGAGCTGCACTTCACTCAGGACTGAGGTCTGTTTGCCTACCTTGCTTCAGGCAGCACTCGTGGTCATCAGCACCAGGCTTCACAGGCAGCACCACATCACCTTTAGGGGAGCCCAGGGGCAGGTCTCTGCCTACCAGAGCAGCTGTAAGGCGAGGGTGGCTTTTCAACTGCTGCAAGACTGGGGCTTGCTTGGGGAAGAGGGTGAAGGGGCCTCAGGTAATGGAAGAGGCTGCAGGGCGAGGGCTGTACAGGGGAAGGGGGGTATCCCAGGGTGCGTGTGGGGGCTAATCTGTGGAAATAGCCTCAGGATGGTGAGGGCTGAGGAGGCAGCCTCCAGAGGAGATGAGGCCAGATGGAGATGTGAGGGTGTGTGTGTGAGAGAGTGAGTGGTGATGTCCCTTGAGCTGGCAGTGAGTGAGATACCAGTGAATGTGTGATGAGATTGTGAGTGTGTGAGTTGAGATTGATGAGATGGTTGCCTTACCCTGAGATCATTCCTCCGTTTCCTGCACTGGGTGGCTGACCTCTTGTGTGCAGCATTGTCACTGACCACCACTGCCACCACCTCCCAGGCTGGAGTGCTGAGACTGATGGGCCTCCTGTGGTCAGAGTGGGGGTACAGAGCATCGCCGTGGGCCTCCACGGTGTCCGGAAGGCATCCCAGGGACGTGTCACTGAATCAGGGGGCTGAACACTTCTCAGCTTTCGGGGCCATGTCTTCACTGGTGCCCTCCTGGGCTGGAAGCACTGAGAGGTGTGGGGGCGGCTGCAGTTTAAACATTGCGCCCAGGGTGAGGAAGCGATGAGGTAACGGTGTGGTGGGTAAATGAGACCCCGCTCACCATGGAAATGGCATGATTCCTGGGAATGCATGATTAATGAGGCAGGACGGGGATAATGTGGCACAAAACCCCTGCCGTTAAGGGGGCAGCGGGTAAAATGTCCTTTTTTCCCCGCTCTCTACCGCAACTTTAGTGAAAACCTGGGACGATTCTGCCCTAAGTTTCAATTCCTGGAGACTCCAGGCCAATCCTGGAGGGTTGGCAACCCAATCTGAACCTGGAATAGTTTTCCCGCGTGTTCCCTGGGCATTACGTGTTGGTCGTGGTGGGGAAGGAGAACAGTCTCATCCTGTTCCCACCAGACAGGAATGCAGGGATATTCAGCAGGGACGGATCGCATTAGCATTTAAAAACAGAACATCGTGGGAGCTAAAGTTAAGCGGCCAATTCCAGAGTTGGTGCCTCTCTCAGATTTTTGGGCACTCCCAGAGTCGGTTTGATATCTTTAGGGTGGGAATTGGGAGCTTCCCCTTTTCCATGATCTCACCTTCGCCCTGGCATTGCCCGCCTGTCGTATTTTCAACCCGCGGGGGATGAGTATGGGCTGCAGTCAGGGCTGCTGTGCCCAGACAGGTCCGGGTGGTGATAGAGGTGGGTGAATGCTGAAGCAGACGGGTTCGAAGGCCCGCCTGTGCTGACTGGGACATCTAGCCGGTTCTCAACATGGTTGTTAGGCCCTCTGGCCCTCAACCCTTGACCCCACCCCCCTTTCCCCCTCCCCTCATATTCCTATGCACCTTTCATGCCCTCCTGTATCTCTCTTGCTGCCTCCCTGCCCTCTCCATGCCTCCCATGTCCCAGTTCATACCCCTTCATATCTCCTATGCCCTCTCCTTGCCCCCTTATATCTCCCATCCTGCCTCCGGTTCCCCCCTCCATTCCCCCATGCCCCTCCATGTTCATTCACCCAGTATCCACTAGGTACACAACCAATGAACAATATAATAACACTGGCAAGCCTTTCAAATGTCATGAAATAAAAAAAAACACAGCCATTCACTAACCCTCTTGAGAAACAATAATCCGCTTACATTTGCCATCTCGCTGTCAATGCCGACATTTCTGTGCTTCTGAGATAGGCGAAGTCATTGACAGCTTTCAGGGACAGTTATTGTAGGTGGGGTATAGTGTGGTGGTGGCTGGTAGAGTGTCTCTGTCTTCTTTCAGCTGACAGTTAACCCATAGTCATCAGCCACTTTTGAAAAAATGTCCATGGTCCTTTGAACACCATGTGACACGAGGGCAGTCATTGGCAAACAGCAATTCCCATATCATCATCTTTGACACTTAGTTGAGGACAAAACAAAAACAGAATTACCTGGAAAAACTCAGCAGGTCTGGCAGCATCGGCGGAGAAGAAAAGAGTTGACGTTTCGAGTCCTCATGACCCTTCAACAGAACTGTCGAAGGGTCATGAAAACTCGAAACGTCAACTCTTTTCTTCTCTGCCGATGCTGCCAGACCTGCTGAGTTTTTCCAGGTAATTCTGTTTTTGTTTTGGATTTCCAGCATCCGCAGTTTTTTGTTTTTATCTTTAGTTGAGAAGTTCAGCAATCTCAGGTATCTGGCAACTGTATCAACAGAAACAGGCTGAATAGGGGGCCAGAGATCTGTTTTGCCAGATGACCTCATTAAGAACGCTTGGCTGAGCTTCAGGACTGACTAATGCATTCAGCACCATGGGGGGAGGTGGTGGGGACAGGGTGGTTGTTTACACAGCTTTAAAGGGACAGATAGCTTTGTGAGATTGACAGTTTTATGAGCTCATAATATGTTTATCTTTCTTTGAAGTGTTTTTCAATGCCTCTTTGTCTATCTGTCAAAAATAAAACACTCCCAGGGACCCCAGGTCAATACTGACACAGTCCTGAGGACCCCTGTGAATATTGAAAAACTTCTATGGACCCTTTTTTCTGTTGCGCGACAGGTAACAACAGTAACTGAAAGGGTTGCTGTGCTCTTACTACAGAGCATGTTATTTAATAATTTATAGCGCAAGGATGCTAGTGGTTAAAATAGAGGAAAGCCCAGTAGGCCAGTTGTCCTCTTGGGACCCCCCCTTGCAGATCCTTGCGGCATTTTTACTGACCTGACCCACAACGATTATGTCGGTAGGAAAAAACAATTTGAGGCTCATTTCCTGGGGAGTTTTTTTTAATTCGTTCACGGTGTTTGGAGCGTCACTGGTTAGGCCATTATTTATTGCCTATCCCTAATTGCCCTTGTTCAGAGGACATTTAAGGATCAACCACATTACTGTAGGTCTGGAGTCACATGTAGACCAGACCAGATAAGGACAGCAGATTTTCTTTCCTAAAGGACATTAGTGAACCAGATGGGTTTATACAACAATCGCCAAAGGCTTCATGGTCATCATTAGACTTTTAGGCCATAAGTCTTCGTTCATTGGACGGGTGCGTGGCCTGAACCAAACGAATGTAAAATGACGGGTGATGCCATCGGGTGAATGTCCCAACATCATCGCGCACTTCCGAGACATTTCGGTCAATGGGTACGCGCTGGAGTCAGCAGCCTGTCCGTCAACAATGAAAAGGCCCATAAAGGCCATTAAAGTAATAATTAAGTTCAATTCTTCACCAAGCGACCTTTGGATTATTTAGGGCGGGATAAGGTTTCCAACAGCAAGTAAAAGTTATATAAAAATGTTTAAATTTCATTAATAACATGTCCCTGCTCATGTGACAGAGGAGACTTTTTTTTAACATTTTAAAATCCTTTATTATTCAGCTCCCTGTGCTCATGTGCCAAGTTCACCCCCACCACACACAGGCAGAGCTGCAGCACGCGTTTCACACTGGACTGGCCTTCATTGGTCAGGACCCAATCTCAGGCGGCTTCCTACTCACCCCCACCCGACAAGGGCAAAATTCCTGGCCTTAATTCCAGATTTTTATTGAATTCAAATTCCACCAACTGCCGTGGTGGGATTCGAACGCAGGACCCCAGAACGTTAGCCCGGGTCTCTGGATTACCAGTCCAGTGACAATGCCGCTTCACCACCCACTCCCACAGCCTGTCTATTGGCTCACCTATCACCTATTGGCTCCTTGCCTGGAGGTCAACCTGACTGACCAGCTGTGCCTGGAATCGAGTGAGGAGACAGCGGGTCAACAAGCAGGTGGAGACGTCGGGGAGTTTGATTGGGGGATGAGGGAGTTGGGGGAGGAGTTGATTGGCAGAGGGGGATCTGTTGAGGGGATCTGTTGGGGATCTTGCTGATCTGTTATGTTCCTGCAATACATTCCAATGTTTATTCCTGCTCCTCCTCAAAAGTGCACATGCCTCCATGTTGGGAATGGCTCTGGATGCCCCTCCCCCTCTCCACATCCTGGATAACCAGCTCGCGGTGCTCACTGTGAACGCCTGGGCAAGGAGATTGGCCATGCCGGCAAGGTTGTGGAACTGCCTCCTGGGTGTACTCTTGCAGAAGAAAATCAAGTGAAGAAATTTGCTGGGGTTGGGGGTTGGGGAGACAGCGATAGAGAGAGGAGGAGATGGAGAGAGGGGGAGAGAGAGAGAGAGAAAGAAAGAGAGAGAGAGACAGAGACAGAGAGAGATTGAGAGTCAGAGACCAAGATCAAGACCAAGAGAGAGAGACAGAGACTGAGATCAAGAGAGATCAAGGGACAGAGAGAGAGAGTGAGACTGAGAGAGATTAAGAGACAGAGAGAGAAAGAGAGAGACAGAGATAGAGACCAAGAGAGATTGAGAGATTAAGAGACAGAGAGACACAGAGACACAGAGACAGAGACCGAGAGAGATCAAGGGACAGAGAGAGAGAGAGAGAGACTGAGAGAGAGGGAGAGAGATCAGGGGAGAAAACTGAGACAGTCAGCAGTGAAATATTTAAGATTTTGTACAAATTCCAACACAGCCAGAGTTGTTTCTCAGATGCTTGTCAGGTCAATGGATCTCATGTCTAATGATAAAGAGAAAAGCAGCCCCACTAACACCACCACCCCCACAGCCCACCCACCCACACGCAAACCACCCCCACAGAGACCACCCCCAACCCATCCACCCCACCCCAACCCCTCACAGCCCAAACCCACCTCACTCCCTCACACCCCAACCCCTCACAGCCCATCCCACCCCACCCAACCCCCACCAACACCCCATCCACCCCTACCCCACCCACCCAACCCCCACTCCCAATCCCCACTCCCAACCCATCCACCCCATCCATCCAAACCCCACCCCCTACCCATCCACCCCCACCCCACCTCACCCACCCAACCCCCACCCTCAACCCCACCTCACTCCCTCACACCCAACCCCTCACAGCCCATCCCACCCACCCAACTCCCACCCCAAACCCACCCACCCCCTCACAATCCAACCCCACCCCATCCACCCAACCCCACACCCCTACACATCCACCCCCACCCTACCCACCCAACCCCCACCCCCAACCCATCCACCCCCACCCCACCCACCCAACGCCCACCCCCAACCCATCCACCCCCACCCCATCCACCCAACCCCCACCCCCCAACCCATCCACACCGACCCCACCCTCTCACAGCTTAACCCCACCACACCCACCCAACCCCCACACCCAACCCATCCACCCCCACCCCATCCACCCAACTCCCACCCCCAACCCATCTACCCCCACCCCAACCCCTCACAGCCCAACCCCACCCCACCCACCCAATCCCCACCCCCAACCCATCCATCTCCCCTCTAACCCCTCACAGCCCAACCCCACCTCACTCCCTCATACCCCAACCCCTCACAGCCCATCCCACCCACACAACCCCCACCAACACCACATCCACCCCCAACCCACCCACCCAAACCCCACCCCCCACCCATCCACCCCATCCCACCCCCTCACAACCCAACCCCACCCCACCCACCCAACCCCCTCCCCCAACCCATCCACCCCGACCCCACCCTCTCACAGCCTAACCCCACCACACCAACCCAACCCCCACCCCCAACCCATCCACCCCCACCCCACTCACCCCACCCCACCCTCTCACAGCCTAACTCCACCACACCCACCCAACCCCCACCCCCCAACCCATCCAGCCCCACCCCACCCACCCAACTCCCACCCCCAACCCATCTACCCCACCCCACCCTCTCACAGCCTAACCCCACCCCACCCACCCAACCCCTACCGCCCAAACCACCCACCCCCAGCCCACCCCCTCATAGCCCAACCCCTCGCAGCCAATCGCCACCCCACCCACCCAACCCCCACCACCACCCCACCCCCTCACAGCCTAACCCCACTCCACCCACCCAACCCCCACCCCGACCCCACCCACGCCCACACAGCCCCACACAAACCCACCCGGTTACAGAGGAGGACCTGTGAGAGCTCAGGGATCCTAAACTGAGATGTCTAATGATTGACTGGTTACACTGAGCGACCAGAAGGGCAGCTGGAATGCGGTCAGTCCCTGTCCTGAAGATTCCGTGTCCAGGGGGCAGGAGTCTGATCACAGGAGGTTTGAGTCGAGAGCTATTAAAGCAACATGGCGAGCACCCATCGAACCAGGGGGAGAGTGACAGGAGCCTTGGCTTCACACTCAGCTGCTGGTCCATCTCCAGGGATGTGTCAGTGCACACTCGCCATCCTTGTTGTTTGTGCCAGAGTTGTTGACAATGGCTCTCAATTGACTGAGGGTTGGCATGTTGGCGCAGCAGAGTGTGTGTTGGGGTGAGCTGAATGGGCCGAGGGCTGGGAGGGTACAGGGAGCAGAATGATGGGATATCTGGAGCTTGCAACAAAGTGAGACCTTGTATTTATGTGGCGCCTTTAACAGAGGTGAGGTCTCCAGTGTCCTGGTGACAAGAGATATCAGCTTCGACTCTCCTTAAACTTGATTCAGAAAGTTTCAGAAAGTTATGGGTTGAAGCCCCACAACAGATACTTAAGGCAATGGAACATATAATTCAGGCTGACACCTCAAATGCTGCACCATCATAGGGTCAGTACTGAGGGAGTGCTGCACTGTCCGTGGGTCAGTACTGAGGGAGTGCTGCACTGTCAGAGGGTCAGTACTGAAGGAGTCCTGCACTGTCAGAGGGTCAGTACTGAGGGAGTGCTGCACTGTCCGTGGGTCAGTACTGAGGGAGTGCTGCACTGTCAGAGGGTCAGTACTGAGGGAGTGCTGCACTGTCAGAGGGTCAGTACTGAGGGAGTGCTGCACTGTCCATGGGTCAGTACTGAGGGAGTGCTCCACTGTCGGAGGGTCAGTACTGAGGGAGTGCTGCACTGTCTGAGGATCAGTACTGAGGGAGTGCTGCACTGTCAGAGGATCAGTACTGAGGGAGTGCTGCACTGTCGGAGGGTCAGCACTGAGGGAACGCTGCACTGTCAGAGGATCAGTACTGAGAGAGTGCTGCACTGTCAGAGGGTCAGTACTGAGGGAGTGCTGCACTGTCAGGGGGTCAGTACTGAGGGAGTGCTGCACTGTCAGAGGGTTAGTACTGAGGGAGTGCTGCACTGTCAGAGGGTCAGTACTGAGGGAGTGCTGCACTGTCAGAGGGTCAGTACTGAGGGAGTGCTGCACTGTTGGAGAGTCAGTATGGAAAGGATTACTGCACTGTCAGAGGATTAGTACTGAAGAGGTGCTGCACTGTCAGAGGGTCAGTACTGAGGAAGTGCTGCACTGTCCGTGGGTCAGTACTGAGGGATTGCTGCACTGTCCATGGGTCAGTACTGAGGGAGTGCTGCACTGTCAGAGGGTCAGTACTGAGGGAGTGCTGCACTGTCGGAGGGTCAGTACTGAGGCAGTGCTGCACTGTCTGAGGATCAGTACTGAGGGAGTGCTGCACTGTCAGAGGGTCAGTACTGAGGGAGTGCTGCACTGTCAGGGGGTCAGTACTGAGGGAGTGCTGCACTGTCAGACGATCAGTACTGAGGGAGTGCTGCACTGTCAGAGGATCAGTACTGAGGGAGTGCTGTGCTGTTGGAGAACCAGTATGGAAAGGAGTGCTGCACTGTCAAAGGGTCAGTACTGAGGGAGTGCTGCACTGTCAGAGGATCAGTACTGAGGCAATGCTGCACTGTCAGAGGGTCAGTACTGAAGCAGCGCTGCACTGTCAGAGGTTTAGTACTGAGGGAGTGCTGCACTGTTGGAGAGTCAGTATGGAAAGGATTACTGCACTGTCAGAGGATTAGTACTGAAGGAGTGCTGCACTGTCAGAGGGTCAGTACTGAGGAAGTGCTGCAACTGTCCGTGGGTCAGTACTGAGGGAGTGCTGCACTGTCGGAGGGTCAGTACAGAGGGAGTGCTGCACTGTCTGAGGATCAGTACTGAGGGAGTGCTGCACTGTCAGAGGATCAGTACTGAGGGAGTGCTGCACTGTCAGAGGGTCAGTACTGAGGGAGTGCTGTGCTGTTGGAGAACCAGTATGGAAAGGAGTGCTGCACTGTCAGAGGATTAGTACTGAGGGAGTGCTGCACTGTCAGAGGGTCAGTACTGAGGCAGTGCTGCACTGTCAGAGGATTAGTACTGAGGGAGTGCTGCACTGTTGGAGAGTCAGTATGGAAAGGATTACTGCACTGTCAGAGGATTAGTACTGAGGGAGTGCTGCACTGTCAGAGGGTCTGTACTGAGGGAGTGCTGCACTGTCTGAGGGTCAGTACTGAGGGAGTGCTGCACTGTCAGAGAGTCAGTACTGAGGGAGTGCTGCACTGTCAAAGGGTCAGTACTGAGGGAGTGCTGCACTGTCAGGGGGTCAGTACTGAGGGAGTGCTGCACTGTCCATGAGTCAGTACTGAGGGTGTACTGCACTGTCCATGAGTCAGTACTGAGGGAGTGCTGCACTGTCAGAGGGTCAGTACTGGAATCTGTAACTGTATTTAAGAGTGTTTGATAAAGGCCTTTAAGAGTTTGCATCAATTGCAATGGGATCAATTACAATTTTCTTGAACAATAAGTAATATTCATCCATATAACTTGGTGACCCTCGACCTGAAATCAATACCAACAGAAAAGAAGTTAAGAAAGAAGCCACATGGCTGGCACACACAAAGGAGAGCTGCAGACACAAAGGAGAGCTTGAAGCAGAGGAGCTGAAGGTTGAAGGCAGATGCAGACATGAAGGGAAAGCAGACAGAGACAGAAAGAGGGACACAGGGAATTTTTGTGAGGAGGAGATGCTAATCACCTTCAGGAACAGATCAGTCTTTCTGTTTGGCAGCAAAGGAGACTGGAGTCCTTGGAGGCACTGTGCATGCAGACCGTAAATGTATAAGACCTATAAAACTGTGTGACCAGCTTGGAGATGCTAAAGACCTGGGCGTTTTCCCAAAAGTGGCCAAACTGTGCACCAGAAACGTTATTGGCTGGTCAGTTGAAAAGGAACTTGGGAAAGTTATACCATCAGGACTGGCACGATTGGAGGGAAGAAAGGGTTCATAGAAGGTTCATGCCTTGGTGATGATAAAGGTACCTGTGCAACCTGGAGGTGGAGGTTTCTGTCAGGTTGAACTATCCTGTGTGAATAAAGAACAGCATATTGTTGAAGTGTGCAGCTACACAAGTGCCACAACTGCGCTGGGGAAAATGTGGGGTCTTATTGTTGTGTGGGATGTATCTTTATTGTATCGACTATTTAAAGTGAAATTGACCATTAACTCGTGTAATTTTCGTTGGTTCTGATTGGTGTCGAAGCAAAAGCTGCAAAAAGTGAAATCTTGTTGGTAATTTTATCTTTGGTGGTGGTTTGGTCAATTTGGCTATTTTGGTTAACAGCTCCTCCCACAGGGATCACAACAATCTGAACATTGCTGTTTGTGGGAGCTTGCTGTGTGCAAATTGGCTGCTGCATTTCACACGTCACAACAGTCCGCCTACACTCATTGGTTGTAAAGCACTTTGGAACGTCCCGAGGTTGTGAAAGGCGCTATAGGAATGAGGGTCATGTTTTATCACTAATTAACCCGCTCAGAGCAAGAAACAACGAATGTGATTCTGGTGATGCTGTTGGGGAAGAAAAGTTTAGCCAAGACACCAGGGGCTGAACTTTGCCCTTGTTGGGCAGGCTTGACGGGGGTGGTCGGGAAACCAGTTGCCGCCTGTGATTGGGGCCGGGCCATAATTTCACGCTGGTGGGCCAATTAGATCCCACCCAGTGTGAAAGGCGGGCCGCAGTGCTGAGTGCTGCCTATGTGGATGGGGGGGCGGAGGGCGAGCAGGGAACTTCACGCGTGCGCCTGGGTGTGCGCTACATAATCTCCCTGAGGCAGAGAGATCTCCTCAAGGAGGTGAACTGATCTCAAAAAAATAATATTAAAGATTTTATAAAAGTTATGAAACATGTCCCCTCCATGCGACTCTGTCACACAAGCAGGGACATGTTATTCATGAAAAATTACAGTTTTTATTCGATTTTTATTTGCTTTTGGAAACCTCATCCCACCCGTGGATGAGGTTTCCAAAAGAGTGCAAAGGCCCCTTGGCATTTTCACCTGCCCCGCCCATCGTAAAGTTGGACAGGCAGTGAAAAATATATTTCAATTAACTTTTTAATGGCCTTAATAGGCCTTAATTGTTGGCAGGCGCGCTGCTGACTCAGCGAGCGCATGAAAATGTGGGGACACACGCCCGACATCATCATGTGTCATTTTACGCTCAGTTGGGTCAGGAGTGTGTCCACCTGCCAAGCTAAAAATATCACCCATTCTGGTAAATCTCCTCTGCATCCTCACAAGAACCCTCACATCCTCCCTAAGGTGCGGTGACCAGAACTGGATGCAATATTCTAGTTGGGGCCTAACCAGCGCTTTATAAAGCTTCACAATAACTTCCTTGCTGTTGTACTCAATGCCTCTCTTTATGAAGCTCAATATCCCATATTGTCTGCTAATTACTCTCTCAATATGTCTTGCCACCTTCAAAAGACGAGGCACTGGAACCCACAGGTCTCTCTGTCTTTACACACTCTTTAGAATTGTGCCATTGAGTCCATATTGCCTCTCCCTGTCCCTTTGCCAAAATGCATCAACTCACACTTCTCTGTATTATATTCCATTTGCCACTTGTCTGCCCATTCTACTAGCCTATCCATGTGCTGTTACAGTTGACTTGTATCATCCTCACTGTTTGCCACATCCCCAGGTTTAAAATCATTTGCAACTTTTGAAATTTCACTCTGTATTCCAGGATCCAAATCATTTATATATCAACCTTCTCTGCTATTTCATCAAAATTAGATTAGCCAATCACAAACGGCCTTTTACAAACCCTTGCTGGCTCTCTTTAACTAACTCTAACCTCGCCAAGCACCTAGTGGTACTCCCTGCCCCCTCCCCCCCCCCCACACAATTGTGTGTTCCAAAACTTTACCCACCACTGGCGTTAAACCAACTGGCCTGTAGTTACTTGGACTGCCCTTGCATCCTTTCTTGAATATGGGTATCATATTTGCCATGCTCTAATCCTCTAGCACCTTTCCCATATCTAGGGGCAGAATTTTGCCCTTGGCATGTGTGATTGGCAGGGGCAGACTGTGTTTGGCAGTGCCCTGTGATTTAACGTAGGTGGGCCAATTAGGGCCCTCCCCAGTGTAATACGTGAGCAGCAGCACTGAGCGCTGCCTGTGCGGTGGGGGGAGGGGAGGGGAGGGGGAGGGGGAGGGGAGGGGAGGGTGAGCAGGCCTGGTGTGCAATTCTCACGTGCGCGTGAAAGAGCGCTGAGTAATCTCCCTGAGGCACGGAGCTGCCTCGGGGGAGATGAAGAATATATTGTCAAATTTATTAAGCAACACAAAAAAATGAACGAAACATCCCCTTAAATGAACGGAGACATGATTTTAATTAAAAATTAAAGTTTTTATTTTATTCGTATTTGATTTTGAAAACCTCACCCCGCCTGTGGATGAGGTTTCCAAAAAAATGCAAAGGCTGTTTGGCCTATTCGCCTGCCCCACCCAGCATTAGTTTGAACAGCCTGTGAAAAATTCAGCACAGTCAGTAACGTATTGGCCTTCATAAGCCTTCTAATTGTCAGCGGGCGCACTGCCGGCTCCCTGAAGCGTGCCCACAGACCGAACTACCGCACGACTGGGCACTGACGTCGGCACCCCTCAGCCGACATCTCCATGCTCAGTCGGGTGGGGCTCGCGCCCCACTGCCAAGCTAACAATCCTGCTCTTCCACTGTCTCCCACCCCCACTTCCTTTAACAACCAAGGGTACAAGCCATTGAACCATGTGGCTTACCTACCCTAAGCATAGCCAGCCTTTCTACTATCCATTGCCTCCACTACCATTATTGTCAGATTCCTCTTCCTCAGTAAACATCGATTCAAAGTACTCCCCAAGTATTCTAGCCTTGTCCTGCATCTCTAAGCATATATCACCATCTTTGAGCCTAATAAGGCAACACATCCATCTCTTACTATTTAGACACTGGTAGAAGATCTTTGGGCTCCTTTTTCTGTTGACTCCATTCAAGTCCCATACTCTCTTTGCCAGGCTTATTTACCACTTCGTTGAAAACAAAGAAAACTGCGGATGCTGGAAATCTAAAACAAAAACAGAATTACCTGGAAAAACTCAGTAGGTCTGGCAGCATCGGCGGAGGAGAAAAGAGTTGACGTTTCGAGTCCTCATGACCCTTCGACAGGTTCTGTCGAAGGGTCATGAGGACTCGAAACGTCAACTCTTTTCTCCTCCGCCGATGCTGCCAGACCTACTGAGTTTTTCCAGGTAATTCTGTTTTTGTTTTTTATTTACCACTTCACCTCCCCTCTCAACCTCTCCTTTCTGACCTGGTTCTCACTTGGGAGAATTCACCTGACATGCCACATGTTTCTATAAAATGGAGCAGATGGATCTTGAGGCCAAAACTATGGCAAAGTTTCCCATGAAAAGCAGGATGGTTTCACCAGTGAAAGGTAGTGAGTGGAGGAAGTTCACATAATACGAATTCTGTGGGTTAAATCATTCCTGTGGCCCCAGGCGTGATTGACAGGGTAATTAGCCAATCACCATCATCCCGTAAATACTGACACACTCCACGTGTCCCCCTGTAAATACTGACACACTCCCCTGGGGACCCCCTGTAAATACTGACACACTCCCCTGGGGACCCCCTGTAAATACTGACACACTCCCCTGGGGACCCCCTGTAAATACTGACACACTCCACGTGTCCCCCTGTAAATACTGACACAATTCCCGGGGACCCCCCTGTAAATACTGACACACTCCACATGTCCCCCTGTAAATACTGACACACTCCCCTGGGGACTCCCTGTAAATACTGACACACTCCACGTGTCCCCCTGTAAATACTGACACACTCCCCGGGGACTCCTTATAAATACTGACACACTCCACATGTCCCCCTGTAAATACTGACACACTCCCCTGGGGACCCCCTGTAAATACTGACACACTCCCCGGGGGCCCCCTGTAAATACTGACACACTCCCCGGGAACCCCCTATAAATACTGACACACTCCCCGGGGACACCCTGTCAATACTGACACACTCCCCGGGGACCCCCCCTGTAAATACTGACACACTCCCCGGGGACCCCCCCTGTAAATACTGACACACTCCACGTGTCCCCCTGTAAATACTGACACACTCCACGTGTCCCCCTGTAAATACCGACACACTCCCCGGGGACCCCCTGTAAATACTGACACACTCCCCGGGGACCCCCTGTAAATACTG
Source organism: Isurus oxyrinchus (assembly GCA_026770705.1). Classification (NCBI taxonomy): domain Eukaryota; kingdom Metazoa; phylum Chordata; class Chondrichthyes; order Lamniformes; family Lamnidae; genus Isurus; species Isurus oxyrinchus. The sequence continues at coordinate 2,677,036 of JANJGN010000030.1, read as the reverse complement.
ACACACTCCCCGGGGACACCCTGTAAATACTGACACACTCCCCGGGGACCCCCCCTGTAAATACTGACACACTCCACGTGTCCCCCTGTAAATACTGACACACTCCACGTGTCCCCCTGTAAATACTGACACATTCCCTGGGGACCCCCCCTGTAAATACTGACACACGCCCCGGGGACCCCCTGTAAATACTGACACACTCCCCGGGGACTCCCTGTAAATACTGACACACTCCCCAGGACCCCCTGTAAATACTGACACACTCCACATGTCCCCCTGTAAATACTGACACACTCCCCGGGGACCCCCTGTAAATACTGACACACTCCACGTGTCCCCCTGTAAATACTGACACACTCCCCAGGGACCCCCTGTAAATACTGACACACTCCCCGGGGACCCCCTGTAAATACTGACACACTCCACACGTCCCCCTGTAAATACTGACACACTCCCCTGGGGACTCCCTGTAAATACTGACACACTCCACGTGTCCCCCTGTAAATACCGACACACTCCCCTGGGGACCCCCTGTAGATACTTGACTGTTCTGTTATTGTTTATAAGCCCCGGTGATGTCCTGCACCGATGCCCTGGTTTGAACAGTTTTCTGTGGTGGAGCTGAAAGCTGAGCTGTCTGCCTGGATGAAGCTAGCCCTGTCTGACTGGCAGCAATTCCTCAACCCTGGCACCATCCCTGCATGTCCTGCGTCACAAGTGACAGTGTGAATATGTAGCTGTCGGCTCAGGAAATGATCCCAAAGTCTTGATTATAGTTTATGAATGTAGAAAAGTTGCCAGTGACTCAGTGTTTCTCTACTTCCTGTTGAACTGAGAGTGCTGGCTGTAGCTGTTTGCTATAATGATAGCTCAGTCCGTGTTGGGGCTGTAGTAATTACCAAGGGCAGCGCTGAGGTCGACTGGACTCCATTTCCCTGACAGGAAGATGCACATCTGGGGCCATCACAGAAGCTGAAGCAATCGTACTGAACTGACAGATGCCTTCTACTCCGAGGGAGGGAACCGAGGCAGCAAGTGCAACAACAGCCTGCATTTGTATAGCGCCTTCTGAAAAGGTCCCAAAGCACTTGGCACCATTGTTATTAGACAGACAGTGGCACATTGAAAGGAGACAATGTTAGGATCACAGTGCTGGATTTTATATGCACCCCCCCCACCCCCGCCGGGCGTGTTTTCTGCAGGGGGTGGCATGTAGAATGTGTCGGGGGGAGGGGGCTAGACCACCATCTTCCTGCCCACCGCCTAGCTGACCACCTCCCCATTATACACCCGGTGGCCGGGGCACCAAAAAATCAGCAGCCTGCCTGCCAAAGGCAAGCACATAGTCACAGAGTCACAGAAGTTTAATGGTACAGAAGGAGGCCATTCGGTCCATCTTGTCTGCACCAGCTCTCCAAATGCGCATTATGGCTCGGTGCCATTTTCCTGCTTTTTCCCCATACCCCTGCACATTGTTTCTATTCAAATAATCATCTGATGCCCTCCTGAATGCCTCGATTGAACCTGCCTTCACCACACTTCCAGGCTGTGCATTCCAGACCCGAACCACTCAGCGTGTGAAAAAGTTTTTTCTCACATCACATTTGCCTCTTTTGCAAATCACTTTAAATCTGTGTCATCTCGTTCTTGATCCTATGATGAGTGGGAACAGTTTCTCCCCACCTACTCTATCCAGCTCCCTCATGATTTTGAACATCTCTATCAAATCTCCTCTTAGCCTTCTCCTCTCCAATGAGAACAGTCCCAACCTCTCTAATCTATCTTCATAACTGAAGCTGCTCATCCCTGGAACCATTCTTGGAAACCTCTTCTGCACTCTCTCCAATGTGTTCACATCCTTCCTGTAGTGTGGTGCCCAGAACTGTATACAATACTCCAACTGAGGGCTAACGAGCGTCTTGTATAAATTCAGCATAACCTCCTTGCTCTTGTACTCTATGTCCCTATTAATAAGGCCTAGGATACTATATGTTTTATTAACTGCTCTCACCACCTGTCCTGCCACCTTCAATGACCTGTGCACATATACACCCAGGTCTTTCTGCTCCTGCACCCTCTTTCAAAGTTTCACTCCTTATTTTATATTGTCCGTCCGTGTTCTTCCTACCGAAATGCATCACCTCACACTGCTCCGCATTGAACTTCATCTGCCACCTATCTGCCCACTCATCCAACTCTTGAAGTTCCACACTGTCCTCCTCGCAGTTCACAACACTCCTAAGTTCGTATCATCTGCAACCTTTGAAATTGTTCCCTGTACACCAAGATCTAGATCATTAATATATATCAGGAAAGGCAAGGGTCCTAATCCTGACCCCTGGGGAACTCCACTACAAACCTTCCTCCAGCCCGAAAAATATCCTTTGATCATTACTCTCTGCTTCCTGTCATTCAGCCAATTTTGTATCCATGTTGCTACTGTCCCTTTTATTCCATGAGCAATAACTTTTCTCACAAGTCTGTTGTGTGGCACTGTACTGAATGTCTTTTGAAAGTCCATATACACCACATCAACAGCATTGCCCTCATCAACAGTATCTGTTATCTCTTCAAACAATTCCAGTTAGTTAGTTAAACATGATTTCCCCTTTAGAAATCCAGGCTGGTTCTTCCTTATTAACCCATATTTTTCTATGTGACTTCTAATTATGCCCAAAATAATTCTTTCAGAATCTTGCCCACCAACTGAAGTTAAACTGACTGGTCTGTAATTGCTGGGATTATCTTTACAACCTTTTTTGAATAAGGGCATAATGTTTGCAATTCTCCCGTCCTCTGGTATCTCTCCTGAGTCTGGGGAAGACTGAAAGACTATGGCTAGTGCCCCTGCAATTTCTACCCTCACTGCCTTCAATATCCTTAGATACATCTCATCTGGTCCTGGTGTCTTGTCAACTTTAAGTCTATTCAACACTGCCTCTTTGTCAGTTTTGAACCCTTCTAGTGACAGAGTTTCCTCGTCTGTCACCATGGCCTGGGTAGTATCTACCCCCTTGGTAAAGACGGACGCAAATTATTCATTTAACACCTCAGCCATGGCCCTTTTGTCCATGTGTAAATCCCCTTTTAGGTCCCTAAACAGCCCTACTCCTCCTTTTACCACCCTTTTAGTATTAATATGTCTGTAGAAGACTTTGGGATTCCCCGTTCTGTTGGCTGGCTGTCTTTTCTCACAATCTCTCTTCGCTTCTCTGATCTGTGTTTTCACCTCCCCTCTGAACCTTCTGTATTCCTCTTGGTTCTCAGTCGTATTTTCTACCTGACGTCTCCGGTGAGCGCACTTTCTCTTATTCAGGTAAAACTTTTCCCTTGGCGGGCGGGAGTGCGCCCGCCCCAGCCGAGTGCAAGATGACACGGGATGACATAGGACCAGCGCCCCAATGTCACCGCGCACTCACTCGATATTTCAGTCAGAGCCGGCAGCGAGCTCGGCGACAAATGAAAGGCCTGTTAAGGCCGTTAAAAAGAGAATTGAAATAAATTATTCGCTGCCGGTCCAACCTTACGATTGGCGAGTGGGTGAAAATGCCAAGGGTGGGATGAGGTTTCCAAGGGCTAGTAAAAATCAAATCTAATTTTTCATGAATAACATGTTCCTGCTCGTGTGACAGAGTCACATGAGGGGACATGTTTCACTACATTTTTATTTTAAATATTTTTTTCATATCTCTTCACCCCCCCCAACGCCCCCCCCCCTCCCCACAAGGCAGCTTGCCCGCCTTACCCTCCTCCCCCTGCCCACACGGGCAGCGATTGGCTCGGTTTTCACGCTGGGAGGCCCTTAATTGGTCCGCCAGTGTGGAACTGCCCTCGGGGCCTGATCATGGGGGATGGTCAGCTTCCCGACCTCTCCACCCCCCACCGCCCCCCTCCACCCACTCACCCCAGCTGACCCCGCGCGCCAAGGGCAAGATTCCGCCCTCTATCTTAGCTTCAATCTCCTTTTTCATCCAGGAAGCTCTGGATGTGTTTGCCCTAGCTTTCCCTGTCGATGGACTGTACCTTGACTACCTGAACCAATTCCTTTTTGAAGGCAGCCCGTTGTTCAGCTATAGCTTTTCCCGTCTACCCGGCCCAGCTCCATTCTTGCCCCATCCAAGTCGGCTTTCATCCAGTTAATTATTCTTACTCTGGGTTGCCTGATGTCCTTTTCTATCATCATCTCTTTATCATCTGTCATCATCATAACGCCGCTTGCAAACAGAGCCTGTATGAACCCTGTTTTAAGGCTAGACTAGATCTCACCTTCAAACTCTAACAGTAAGTTTTAGTTAATTGCTAAATTAAAGACTAGACTTTAGATAGAATTTAACCCTTAAACTCCCCCAGTCACCAAACTCTACTGCAGCCAAACACAGCACCCCAGTGCTGCTTGTCAACAAGTCTATTGACCAGGATAATATATTGCCCGTGCCACCATACTGCTGATGTGGGCAGGCAAGGGGAGCGTGGGCAGGCAGGGGGAGTGTGGGCAAGGGGAGCGTGGGCAGGCAGGGGGAGTGTGGGCAGGGGGAGTGTGGGCAGGGGGAGTGTGGGCAGGGGGAGTGTGGGCAGGCAAGGGGAGTGTGGGCAGGCAGGGGGAGTGTGGGCAGGGGGAGTGTGGGCAGGGGGAGTGTGGGCAAGCAGGGAGAGTGTGGGCAGGCAGGTGGAGTGTGGGCAGGGGGAGTGTGGGCAGGGGGAGTGTGGGCAGGGAGAGTGTGGGCAAGCAGGGGGAGTGTGGGCAAGCAGGGGGAGTGTGGGCAAGCAGGGGGAGTGTGGGCAGACAGGGGGAGTGTGGGCAAGCAGGGGGAGTGTGGGCAGACAGGGGGAGTGTGGGCAAGCAGGGGGAGTGTGGGCAAGCAGGGGGAGTGTGGGCAGACAGGGGGAGTGTGGGCAGACAGGGGGAGTGTGGGCGGACAGGAGGAATGTGGGCAAACACAGGGAGTGTGGGCAGACAGGGGGAGTGTGGGCAGGCAGGGGGAGTGTGGGCAGGCAGGGGGAGTGTGGGTAAGCAGGGGGAGTGTGGGCAGGGGGAGTGTGGGCAGACAGGGGGAGTGTGGGCAGGCAGGGGGAGTGTGGGTAAGCAGGGGGAGTGTGGGCAGGGGGAGTGTGGGCAAGCAGGGGGAGTGTGGGCAAGACAGGGGGAGTGTGGGCAGGCAGGAGGAGTGTGGGCAGACAGGGGGAATGTGGGCAGGGGGAGTGTGGGCAGGGGGAGTGTGGGCAGACAGGGGGAGTGTGGGCAGGGGGAGTGTGGGCAGGGGGAGTGTGGGCAGGGGGAGTGTGGGCAGGGGGAGTGTGGGCAGACAGGGGTAGTGTTGGCAGACAGGGGTAGTGTTGGCAGGCAGGGGGAGTGTGGGCAGGCAGGGGGAGTGTGGGCAGGCAGGGGTAGTATTGGCAGACAGGGGGAGTGTTGGCAGACAGGGGGAGTGTGGGCAGGCAGGGGGAGTGTGGGCAGGCAGGGGTAGTGTTGGCAGACAGGGGGAGTGTTGGCAGACAGGGCGAGTGTGGGCAGGCAGGGGGAGTGTGGGCAGGCAGGGGGAGTGTGGGCAGACACAGGGAGTGTGGGCAGGGAGAGTGTGGGCAGACAGGGGGAGTGTGGGCGGCAGGGGGAGTGTGGGCAGGCAGGGGGTGTGTGGACAGATAGGTGGAGCGTGGGCAGGCAGGGGGAGTGTGGGCAGGCAGGGGGAGTGTGGGCGGCAGGGGGAGTGTGGGCAGGCAGGGAGAGTGTGGGCAGGCAGGGGGAGTGTGGGCAGGCAGGGGGTGTGTGGACAGATAGGTGGAGCGTGGGCAGGCAGGGGGAGTGTGGGCAGGGGGAGTGTGGGCAGGGGGAGTGTGGGCAGGGGGAGTGTGGGCAGGGAGAGTGTGGGCAGGCAGGGGGTCAAGTGGGCAGGGAGGGGCACGTGGGCAGGTGGGGGGGCAAGCAGAGCGTGGGCAGGCAGGAGGCATTGGGCTTCACTGGAACAATGCAGCAAGCCAAGGACAGACATGTGGGTAAGAGAGCAGGGTGGAGTGTTAAAATGGCAAGCGACAGGGAGGTTTGGGTCATTCTTGCGGACAGACCGCAGGTGTTCTGCAAAGCGGTCGCCCAGTTTACGTTTGGTGTCTCCAATGTAGAGGAGACCACATTGGGAGCAACGAATGCAGTAGACTAAGTTGGGGGAAATGCAAGTGAAATGCTGCTTCACTTGAAAGGAGTGTTTGGGGCCTTGGACGGTGAGGAGAGAGGAAGTGAAGGGGCAGGTGTTGCATCTTTTGCGTGGGCATGGGGTGGTGCCATAGGAGGGGGTTGAGGAGTAGGGGACGATGGAGGAGCGGACCAGGGTGTCCCGGAGGGAGCGATCCCTACGGAATGCCGATAAGGGGGGTGAAGGGAAGATGTGTTTGGTGGTGGCATCATGCTGGAGTTGGCGGAAATGGCGGAGGATGATCCTTTGAATGCGGAGGCTGGTGGGGTGATAAGTGAGGACAAGGGGGACCCTATCATGTTTCTGGGAGGGAGGAGAAGGCGTGAGGGCGGATGCGCGGGAGATGGGCTGGACACGGTTGAGGGCCCTGTCAACGACCGTGGGTGCGAAACCTCGGTTAAGGAAGAAGGAGGACATGTCAGAGGAACCGTTTTTGAAGGTAGCATCATCGGAATTTGTACCCTTTCCTGAGTTTGGTGTGAATGCGCTTTTGGAAGGTAACTTCCTTATGGTGGAGTAAGGGAAGGGTTAATTAAATTTTGGAGAGGAAAATGGGGTTAACATTTCAGGTCAATGACCTTTCAGATGAAAGGTCACGACCTGCTACATGAACTCTGTTCCTCTCTCCACAGATCTGCCTGACCTGCTGAGTATTTCCAGCATTTTCTGTTTTTAGTTCCGATTTCCAGCATCCGCAGTGTTTAGCTTTTGTATTTATTCAAATGTGTTGAAGCTTCTTCGAGGTAATGTTTAGCTTTTGCCTGTTAACCGAGGTTCAATATTCAGTCGCTCAGGGGGGATTTAAAAAAATACCAAAGAGAGATTGTGTTCGGCTGATAAGAAATTACAAAGATAACATCTGCCTGAGGAAAGAGATCATAAGAAATAGGAGCATGAGTAGGCCATTCAGCCCTTCAAGCCTGCTCCACCATTCAGTAAGACTGTGCACCCACAGGCCCCTGGGCTAGAAATTTGCAAAGAGTCACAACACTTTGAGTTAAGAAACATCTCCTCATCTCAGACATCAATGGCTGAATCCTTATTCTGTGACTGTGACCTCATGTCCTAAGCTCTCCAGCCAGGAAAACCGCTCTCCGAGCATCGACCCTGTTGTGCCCCTTAGGAATTTAAGTGTTTTATAGAATCACAGGATGGTTACGCTACAGAAGGAGGCCATTTGGCCCTCTCATGTCCATGCCAGCTCTCTGCAAAAGCAACTCACCTAGAGCCATTTCCTGCCATGTCCCCTCTCATTCCTGTAAATTCCAGGGTATCTAGGCCTAGTCTATTTTTCCTTTCCTAATGTTAATTTATTTAAGCTCCTTGTTATTGCTGAAAAGAGAGTCAGGCTCCTGAAACTTTTCACCTTTCACTCATCGGGACAAACACAAGAATTCCAAATTTCAAACGATCACAACAATTTACACCACAGGAGAATAGGGCGCTGATTGGTCACCAAGTCAACTCTGATTGGCTGAGGCGTCGCCATGGAGAAAGGAACGAGGAACTATAGGCTCCCCAAGCTCCTGGGTAATTCAGAAAAGGTGCAAGACTTGAACATTTTCGCTTTGTTTACGCAGAATGGGGTCCTGTGTCTGAATGTATGTCACTTCCAGCAAGTGTAAATGAGCCATGTTACTAGCCTGGCTGATTATCTTAAACTGGTTGTCAGTGTCGCTATTAGTGCACTCAGGATTGTTCAGTAAGTGCTGCCAAATCACAGAATCACATCCAATAGTAGATGTTTTTTGGGGTTTTGCAAGTGTAGGTTTCAATGTCCTCATTCTCATGGTTCCCCACTATTTCAGAAATGTAAAAATATGAGGAGCATCACAACCTGAGAGACCTGGATGGTGTGAGTTAAGTTAAGGAGATTCTGATCTGTGGGTTTCAAGGACAAGGCAATCAAATCAATGTTGATTGATCAACGTGGGTCAGGTAATATTAAAACATTATGTAGGCCTGACTGAGAAGAAGCAGCTTTAGTAGAGAGTGTTAGAACAGCTACCTTGGAATTCATTCAAGGTCTGGTCATCAAATATCTGAAACTTGAGAACTGTAATGTGTGAATTCTCCTGTGAACTCACAATCTCTTGCTGTAAATGGATGTGTAATTATTATCGAAAGTAATTATCACTGTCTGCTTAATTTCTGTGATAGTCATAAATGGTTTGGAGCTTCTTTATTTGGAGAAGATTACCACTCTTGTCTTCACCTGCACTTCTCTAGCCTACTCTAAGTGCCTGATGAAGGTTATAGTGAGCAGAGAACAGCCGGCGAGTGCAAAGCTGTTACTCCTTACAGTCAGTAAGTGATTCTCAGGCCTCACCTAATGCAACTTCAGTCCCTCATCACAAATAGGATGAAAACACCAACACTGGTCTGCTCAACAGTCACATTGACATTGTTTATGTCAGTCCCACCTAGACTTATATCAAATTCTCAGCACAGAAACAGACCATTCGGCCCCTCTGAACCATGCTGGTATTTATGCGCCACGGGAGCCTCCTGCCACTCTATGTTGTCTCACCACATCACCATCCCCTTCTCCTCCTTTCTCCCTCATGTATTTATCTGGCTTTCCCTTAAATACATCAACACTATTCACCTCAACCACTTGCTGTGGCAGTGAGATTTGCTTTCTCACCTCTTTCTGGGGAAACAGGTTTTTCCTGATTTCCCGACTGGATTTATTAGTGACTACGTTATACTTATGGCCCCATGTTTGGGACACACCCCCACCCCACACCTCCATGAGTGGAAACATCATCCTGATGTCTCACAAAGCCATTATACTTTACACATCTTCAGTCCCTCACTGTAGATTGGGAACCGAATAAAATTTTCCCCACTAACCCTGTTAGTAGTCACTTTTGTTTTGATGGCAGTACAATTACACTGAGGAGATGATGCAATTGTGGTAATGTCATTAAACTAGTAATCTTGACGCCTAGGCTAATGGTCTTGGGGCACGGGTTCAAATCCTACAACAGCTGGTGGAGTTTAAAATTCAATTAATAAATCTGGAATATAAAGCTAGTCTCAGTAATGGTGACCGTAAAACTATCATTGATGAACCATCTGGTTCACTAATGTCCTTTAGGGAAGGAAATCTGCCGTCCTTACCCAGTCTGGCCTACATGTGGTTGATTCTTAACTGCCCTCTGAAATGGCCAAGCAAGACACTCAGTTCAAGGGCCATTAGGGATGGGCAACAAATGCTGGCCTTGCCAGTGACACCCACATCCCATGGAGAAAAATAAAATTACACCTTTACATATAATAAAATTAAAGGACAGAAAATGGTCAAAGTTGAACCTGTTACTTTCCTAAATCAGTGATGTCCTTCCTACTGTACTGGAAAACCATCTTCCTTGTCCTGAGGACACGGCTGAGGGACAAGTTTAAATCCATGCAATTGGGAGTAAAGGTGGGGGAGTTAGCACAACACAGCCGAGATCCTTCCTGCATGGGGGCTGGGAAGTTCACCTTCATACAGGAGTCATCTCGCCTTCGAACTCTGAACTTTAACCTCTGGCATCACTTGGAGAGAGCTGGCCATTCAGTGAGGGGGTTACCTACCGACACTGCTCCTCGATGTTCTGGGTGTCAGGCTGTCCGTGATGGGGACCTGAACCGTTCCAAAACTCCCCCCACGCTCAATGTAATCCATGGAGTTGTTTCCCTGCTGCTTGAGGATATCAGTGAGGGCTCTGGAAAGACAAGAGAGAAAACTCATTAGCATGCTCCGATTTGAAGAGATCTTTAACCTTGGTCACTGAAAAGCCACTGGGGATACCAGCCATGCCTGATTTATTCCCTCCCTAACACAATAAACACAACCCAGCCTGAGAGGAGGTGCTGAGGGTTCAGGAGGACACCGTGCTGTGCCTTTACTCACCAAGTCGAGGAGCCACCTTAACATTCTTAATGAGTGATATCACCACAGACAACATGGATGGAATTCCCTCAAATTTCTCCTTGTCAGGTTTTATTACAGTGAGGCACCACGCGGAGACGCACGGTGGAGACGCCCAGTGGAGACGCACGGTGGAGACTCGCGGTGGAGACGCACGGTGGAGACGCACGGTGGAGACGCACGGTGGAGACTCACGGTGGAGATGCCCGGTGGAGACGCACGGTGGAGACGCACGGTGGAGATGCCCGGTGGAGATGCCCGGTGGAGACGCACGGTGGAGACGCACGGTGGAGACGCATGGTGGAGGCGCACGGTTCAGACGCCCGGTGGAGACGCCCGGTGGAGACGCCCGGTGGAGACTCACGGTGGAGATGCCCGGTGGAGACGCACGGTGGAGACGCCCGGTGGAGACGCACAGTGGAGACGCACGGTGGAGACGCCTGGTGGAGACTCACGGTGGAGACGCATGGTGGAGACGCCCGGTGGAGACGCACAGTGGAGACTGACCATGGAGATGCTTTGTGCACCTGTATCATGATCCGGAAAGAATTGCCCATTTCATATTATAAGAACTGAATTTTGATGTAAATTCTTTTCTGTCCTAGATACAGTGAATCATTGCAGCTGAAACATATATTTAGATTGTAGGCAGATGCCTGCAGCTCTCAGTTTGCTTTGATTTAGCTGTTTGCTCTGTTCATGTGGATCTTCCAGCTGTGTGACCTTCCCAACACGACACAAAAACAACACTACAGCAACAACTCCAAGGGTTTTAGTTTGTTTTTCTCCAGTTTCCTCCCCATCTCTCCTGAGGCTGCTGTTCCTGTAGCCAAGGAATGTAACTGATGCCCAAAAAACAGCTCATCAGATTGTTCCATGGTGCTGCTCCATTGTAGGGCCCCATGGTGCTGCTCCATTGTAGGGCCCCATGGTGCTGCTCCATTGTAGGGCCCCATGGTGCTGCTCCATTGTAGGGCCCCATGGTGCTGCTCCATTGTAGGGCCTCATGGTGCAGCTCCATTGTAGGGCCCCATGGTGCTGCTCCATTGTAGGGCCCCATGGTGCTGCTCCATTGTAGGGACCATGGTGCAGCTCCATTGTAGGGACCATGGTGCAGCTCCATTGTAGGGCCGATGGTGCAGCTCCATTGTAGGGACCATGGTGCAGCTCCATTGTAGGGCCGATGGTGCAGCTCCATTGTAGGGACCATGGTGCTGCTCCATTGTAGGGCCGATGGTGCAGCTCCATTGTAGGGACCATGGTGCAGCTCCATTGTAGGGACCATGGTGCTGCTCCATTGTAGGGCCGATGGTGCAGCTCCATTGTAGGGACCATGGTGCAGCTCCATTGTAGGGACCATGGTGCTGCTCCATTGTAGGGCCGATGGTGCAGCTCCATTGTAGGGACCATGGTGCTGCTCCATTGTAGGGCCCCATGGTACAGCTCCATTGTAGGGACCATGGTGCTGCTCCATTGTAGGCCCCATGGTGCAGCTCCATTGTAGGGACCATGGTGCTGCTCCATTGTAGGGACCATGGTGCTGCTTCATTGTAGGGACCATGGTGCTGCTCCATTGTAGGGACCATGGTGCTGCTCCATTGTAGGGACCATGGTGCAGCTCCACTGTGGGGCTTGGTGTTCAGGCTGTAAGGTGCTGCTCCATGGAAGGCTCCCCAGTGAGTTCATGGAAAGGCTTAAGGCCATTGGCCACCTGCTGTACATCAGGAATTGGCCCAGGGTTTGACTGAGGAGATCAGCACATCTGAGTATCAGCCTGACTTCAACTAAGATCCAGATATGGAAACTTTTGGCAGGGATCACCTTTCCGAAACAAGAACCCTGGTCGATTTTCTTTTCCTTGGTCTGAGCTCAGAGTCACTGAGTTTAAATACTGTTCCCAGAGCGAGAGCAGTAAAGCTGCAGACTGGGGAGCATATGCCTGGCATTTAGTGGTGACTGCGCAACCCACAATGTTATCTGGGGAACCAGGGCTATGGGAGGTTGAGGTTATGAATTCCAGAGGCAGAACTCAAGTTCATCGCCTAACATCCAAAATTAACCATGGATTTACAATCATTCAAATATATCTGCCCCAGAACTTCCATTCCCCGGGCAGTTGTGCCCCGGGTTTACCCTGGAAGATGCCCTGGGAGATCCCTCCAGAGATTCCCACTCAGAAGCTGCATGTGAAATGCCTGACACGCTTAAACCTCTGATGGTAACTACCCTGCCCTGGGGACCATCCGAAACTGCGGTACCTTCCGATGGTTCTGACTCTCTTGGCAGAACAGTTACCCAGAAAAGTTAGAAGAATTAAAACCACTTCTAACTCCTGGGTAACTATAGTACTGAACACCGACCTCTGTCACCCCCACTTCGGACCCCTCCTTGGACCCCCCCCACCCAATCCTTGACTATTCCCCCAGTCCCCAACTAACGTCCCAACCCTGACTAACCCCTACACCCCCTGACCACCCAGCCCCAACACCCCCCCAACTACCCCCCAACGCCTAACTGCCCCCCCCACTCCCCCAGTCACCAACTACCCTCCTGAATCCTTGACTATCCCCCAACTGCCCTGGACCATTTGGCCTCGCATCACCCCCCCCCAAATTATCCAAGCACCCCACCCCCCAACCCCGACAACCCTACCCCCTCACCCACTTACCTTACACACTTATCTTCTCCCTGGTTTCTCAAAGTGGCTGGGACCTTTAAACTTACCTGGTGCAGGGCAGACAGTGCAGTGAGAAGATGACACATCTTCACACCCCCAGGGTGCTGCTACCCTGCAATGGAGGGCCTTGAGAACCAGGTAGACGTTTCTCTGGGTTGGAATATCAGGTGAAAATGTGCAGCTCCCGAACTGGGTGCATAAAATGGAACTGGAGCCGCAATCGGACAGTGATTTCCACTCCCCCCACTGAAGTTCTGGGCCAAGATAATTGATTTATTTCCAATAAAAATGCGCAAGTGGCCACAAACTGGCGCTCGCAAAGTGGCCCCTTTTAAAATGGCCGCTCCAGGCAAACTAGCTGCTGAGCTTGTGCTAATTCTGTGCCTTGAAAATAACTCATTGTGTCTAGCTGAAGCGTTTTGACACATATATTCTGGCATAAATGCAAATCTCTCTTTTGAAACCTGCTTCTGGAGACTAAAGAAAGCTATCGTCACATGGACACAAGCCGAGTTGCTGGTGACAATCCTGGGGACTGCTGCATAATCGCCTCGCAATTTGATTAAAATCCAGGCTGCGTTAAGGTGGATGTATAAGAAACCACTGCATGGTGCAGAGAGGAGGGGGAGACCTGCCGGCCTTGGCCAATATTCCCCTCTCAACCATCACCACGAAACAGATTAACTGTTCAGTCTCCTGCCCTGCATTCTGAAGGATGAAATCCACCAAAAGAGATCACCCTTTCAAAATCAAAATTCGAACGAGTGTCTTTCCAATCGGGTGAGATTTGACAGCCCAGCTAAATGTTTGAGTGTACACTACATCTCTTACTTACAAGCATGAGGGCCAATGAATCGTTTGATAAGTTAGTCAAGCTTCCTTGACAGGGGCGTCTCAAAATGGCTCAGTGGTAAAAATGTTAATTAATTCTGTCACGGTATCTCTGCATTGCAGGAAAGCCTGGCTGAATGGGAACTCACATCTCGACAATTAAAGTACTATCTACAATTCAGTGCAACTGTCAATAATTCATCGGCCTGTCATGTCGCGCCCACTCTTGCTTGAGCGACAGACAAAATTGGCGGCGGGTAAAACACTCGAGTAGCGTGTCTGGGAGAAGATTCCGGAATACTGCCCACTGCCCCCTGGGCCGCCCTCCCACCCCACCACCCCCAGCAAACCCACCCTCACATACCCTTGAAAGTGCCGGACTTGCCACTGAGACGAGGTGAAAATAATGGCACAGGGTGGTTTTGATGATGAAGACTTACATTTATGTATATAGTGCCTTCCTTATAGCACCTTTGATGTGGGTGCCACGGTTGTAATGTAGAAAATGTGACAGCAAGGAGATAAAATGACCAGATAATTTGCTTTTTGCTACATTGGTTGAGGGATAAATAACTTCCAGGACAGTGAACGGGGAAGATTTTTTCTTTGTAGTTGTACTGAGGGATCTTTAACATCCTCCTGAAAGGGCAGGAACATCAGTTTAATGACTCATCTGAAAACAGCACCTCCAACACTGCAGCATATAAGTCAGATGGAATGCTCTCCTTCATTGGCAGAGGTATAGAATATAAAAGTAAGGATATAATGTTGGAATTGTATAAAACACTGGTGAGGCCACAACTGGAGTATTGTGCCCAGTTCTGGTCACCACATTACAGGAAGGACGTAATAGCTGTGGAGAGAGTGCAGAGGAGGGTTACAATAATGTTGCCAGGGTTAGAAAAGCGTAGCTACAAGGAGAGATTGGATAGGTTGGGGTTATTTTCCTTACAACAAAGAAGGCTGAGAGGTGACGTGATTGAGGTGTACAAAATTATGAGGGGAATAGATAGAGTGGACAGGATAAAATTGTTTCCCTTGGTGGAGAATTCTAGAACTAGGGGACATAGATTCAAGATAAGTGGCAGAAGGTGTAGGGGGGGACATACGCAGAGGGTAGTGGGTGTCTGGAATTTGCTGCCCAAGTTGGTGGTAGAGGCAGAAACTCTAAACTCTTTTAAAAATTACCTGGATCTGCACCTTAAGTGCTGTAAGCTGCAGGGCTATGGACCGGGTGCAGAAAGGTGAGATTAGAAAGGGCACCTGGGTATCCTCTGGCTGGCATGGATAAGATGGGCCGAATGGCCTCCTTCTGTGCTGTAACTTTTCTATGGTTCTATGGTTCCTTCAGTACTGTACTAGCCTGGTTTAAGTACTCGGGTCTCTTGAATGGGATTTGGGCTCGGAACCTTCCACCCCAGCGGTGATATAGAGATACCCATCGAGCTACAGCTGACAGCCTAATATGTTCCTGGGTTTAAATTAGGCTCCCAATCTCCTATGTTAGGAGTGATTTGTAGTTTGGTTGATGTTAAATGTTTCGTCAATCAACTGTTATACCTTTCTCTCCATTTTCAGTTCCAACAAAGCCAGCGCAGAGATGTACAAAACTGACCCAATATCATACAAAATGCCCCCCATTGTGCTGGAAGGTCACATGGAAGTTTTCCCTTTGACCCCTGATTGGCCACTTCCTGGCTGCAAAACACAGCCAGTAAATGTGGCCACCGGCTTTCAGAGGGAGGCCAGCAGTTAGGAGTCACAGCCTGATTTACATATTGAAGAAGGGGCCTGACTGCACCATGGACAGTCCGGGCCACAGTCAGAGTGTGGTGAAAGTGACCACGCTCTGGTACACTCAGTCATTCCCCACCATTTTTGAGATGCAATGCCCTCCCCTATTCCACTGTTTTTGGCCTATTCTGTCATTTAAAGCAAGGATCAGGTTTCAAAGTAGTTGCCTCATTAACATTGCAGCTGCTTCAAGTGAGATGTTTTGGGCCAGAGGGCAGGAGACTCTCCACATTCTCTCTGACATGGACAGCTGCACTCCCAAGTATCATCCCCTCCAGCTCTTCAACACAAACAGGTAGCCTGTCAGCCAGCTATCCTGTCTCTGTTAAATACAGTATGGCTTTGTGCTTTCTAGGTTAAATGCTGTTCTTCTATCACACATTCCTGCTCCTCAACTCACACCGGCGGCCACCCTGTCTCATATAAGATGTCAACTAATCAGCCTCAGACACCAGAGGCTGTACTGGGTTTGTGTTACAGAGCCAGCTTTCTCCATCAGGGTTTCTATTCTCCCCAGCAAGTGTTTCCAGTGTTTACACCTCAGGGCAACACAGCAATCACCAGCCAAACTCTTGAATGTGGTTCACTTAACAGAATTGGCCTGAAACTGCAGTGATGTTGTGGCAAGGTCATTGATGAAGTAGCTGAAGATGGTTGGGCCGAGGACACTACCCTGAGGAACTCCTGCAGTGATGTCCTGGAGCTGAGATGATTCACCTCCAACAACCACAACCATCTTCCATTGTGATAGGTATAACTCCAACCAGCGGAGAATTTTCCCCCGATACCCATTGACTCCAGTTTTGCTAGGGCTCCTTGATGCCACATTCGGTCAAATGCTGCCTCGATGTCAAGGGCAGTCATTCTGACCTCACCACCACCTTCCCAAGGGCAATTAGGGATGGGCAATAAATGCTTACCTTCCCAATGTCAGAATCTAGGGATTGAATTTACACCATTTTCAAACAACAGAAGAGCACCAATCTGCTACACTAACCTACATGTTCCATTAATGAACAAATGTTTTTCTTTGGCTGTGACTTTTAAGTGATAATTAACTGCAAATAGCTTTCATCTTGAATATGCTTCTGTCCCAATAGCCTGTGTGCCACAATCGGTACTGGTTGTACTTAGGAAAGCAAGCCCCTCTACCCCCCAAATTATCTCAGGGTCGGCCCTGCCCCACTCTATTGGGTTAAACTCTGTATCCTCCCTTGGCGCTATTTTTAGGGTGCAGGTGAATGGATTCACTTTGCATCCCAGCCTGTGCTGTTTAACTCAGCCTCTATCTTCTAGAATGAAGCAGGCATACAGAAACAATAGAACATTGACCAACACGGCCTGAGGAGAGAAAGTCGTGGTCTAACTCATGGTCGTAGCTGGACTACTGCGTCCAGTTCTGATAACTGAGGTAGACCTTGCATTCATATAGCGCCTTTAACGTAGTAAAATGCCTGGAGGAGCTTCACAGGAGTGTTACCAGACAACATGTGGTGGTGAGCCACAGGGGGAGAAGGTGGCGTTGTGGTATTAATTAGTAATCCAAAAGCCCAGGCTAATGCTGTGGGGACACGGGTTCAAATCCCACCAGGGCAGCTGGGGGAATTTAAATTCAATTGATTAATAAATCTGGAATATAAAATTCAGTCATGGTGACCAGGAAACTATTACCAATTGTCATTAGGAAACCATCTGGTTTCCTTTACCAAAGGAAATCTCCCATCCTTACCTGGTCTGGCCTAAATGTGACTCTAGACCCACAGAATTGTGGTTGACTCTTAATTGCCCCCTTAAATGGTGGAGAAATAAGGGATGGGGAAGAAATTCTGGCCTTGTCAGCGATGCCCACATCCCATCAATGAATGAATTAAAAAAGAGATATTAGGACAGGTGAATGAAACTTTGGTGAAAGACATAGGTCGGAATTTCCTGGCCTCACTGTGGGCGAGGCAGTGTTCCAGCCCGAAACCCATTGACTTGTGGTGGGACCGGAAGATCCCAGCGATGGGTGGGTAAGGAAAATCCCACCTACGGTTTTTAAGGAGTGTTTTCAATGACAAGAAGAGAGAGAGAGAAAGAGGCAGGGAGGGTATCGGGAGGAGAATCCCAGAGCTCAGCACCAGGGCAGCTGAAGACACAGCCACCAAAAGCAGGGTGAAAGGAACTGAGGGAGGGGGAAAGGCCCTGGGGCAGCACCGAAACCTCGGAGGGGTGGGGGGGGTGGTGGTGGCGCTGTCTGTCAGGCCTTTAACATGTAAAACTTCTCGAATCACTGCAAGAAGAACGTTGAGGCGCTTGGAGGAAGTACAGAGAGCGGTGAGGCTGTACCCTATGCTCGGGGACCTAGTTAAAAGGAGCAAGTAGAGCGTCTTGGGCTATTCAGCAATGAAAGGAAGACTGTAAGGGCTGTGGGGCTCGAAAACGGAATGGAAAATGCTAATCCGAAATATTCCTTTAAATTGCGAGGGTAGGTTCAAAACAGTCAAAGGTGAATTTCAAGGGGAATAGCTGCAAGGAGATTCCTCTTGGCATTGAATGGTCAGCAGCTGGTGAGGCAAACACCTTTATTTTTACTGTTTAGAAGTAATTACGCAACAATTGGATGTTGTACTTGGCAGGGGTGGGGGGTGGGTTTGAGGGTCACTGTGGGTAGACGAGACGATCTTATTGAAATGTATCAGATTCTGGTACTGCTGAGGAAAGACACCTCTTGTTGAAGCTTTTCGTCTTGCACTCATCAGGACAATTCACAAGAGTACCAAATTGTAAAGGGCACAACAATTTATACTACATGAGAAGAGAGCGCTGACTGGTTGGCAAGTGGGAGTCAAGGGTTATGGTGGGGGTCACAGGCAGGAAAGTGGAGTTGAAGCCATAATCAGATCATCAATGATCGCATTGAGTGGAGGACCAGGCTCAAGGGGCCGAATGGCCTACCCCTGCTCCTATTCTTTGTGTTCTTGTGATAAGTTGAGTAGTCTACCCCTGCCTGCAATTCTTTAGAGACCTTGTGTTAAGTATTGTGCCAAAAATGCTGCTCAGTGGAAGCTAGTGGATCTTTCCCTGGCTGCATACGAAAATGCGGGTTCGTGTTTAGTCCCCTTGTTACGGTTGGTGGCCAGTGTGTGGCTTCACTGTGTGCGCTGTGAGGTTAGATACTATCTCACAAACCCTAACAGTCCTGGGTGGCACCTGCAGCAAAGGGGAGGAGACGCATAAACCACAAACCCTGCATTCAACGAATGTGCACCTCTTAAACACTGTTAACACCTTCATGGAAAACTTGTGCCCCCCCCCCCCCAAGCGAAACCTTTTGTTTCCCAACGTTCCTGCATTAGCTCATGGCCCCGTCCCTGCTTTCTGCTAAAAATAGAGTCAAAGCCCATCTTAGCTATCGGTGGAAGAGTACTGTCACCACCAGCATCGATTGATGGAGCTGGCCAGGAATAGAAGCACCTCACATTGTACAAAATAAATGTTATAATCTTACAGCGCAGAAGGAGGCCATTCAGCCCATTGTGCCCCGTGCTGGCTCTTTGAAAAAGCAATTTGATATTGGTCGCACACCCTTGCCTTGACCCACCCCGGTCGATGAGGGTGTGTGGGGGATGGTGGGCTTGCGTGTTGTCGTTATAATTATTGAAGGATCAGAGGCTGAATGGCTGGGATTGTTTTCCCCAGAGCAGAGCAGGTTAGGGGAAAAACGCTGAAAATGATGAGGAGTTTTGTTAGTCTAAAGAGTGAGAAAGTGTTCTCGTTGGTGGGAGGGTCAGTAACCAGGTCTAAAATAATTACAATAGAATCTGATGGGAGGTGAGGAGATTTTTTTATTGCACAGTGAGTTATGATGGCCTGGAATGCGCTGTCAAAAAGGACATTGGAAGCAGATTTAATAGTAACTTTCGAAAGGGAGTTGAATAAATACTTGAAAATGAGGCTTGTAGTGGGCTATAGGGAAACAGCAGAGACTAATCAGGCAACTCGATCAAAGACTTAGCACAGGCATGATGGGCCGAATGGTCTTCTTCTGTGCTATATGATTCTAAGGGTGGAATTGTCCAGATTTGCACTTTGTACGGCTGTGGGAGGGAAACAGGACCTTTTACCCACCAGCTGCAATGCCGGCTTTTCACGTTATTTAGTCCCAATCCTGCCCTCATTAATCTTGCATTTCCGGGAAACGTGCCGGGTTGCTGACAGGACAGCCTCTGATTCGCCCGCCCCACCCTCACCTCAGGCCTTCAATAAAGCAGGCGCTGTATTTAAAGGCTGCCTCTGCACAGAGCCGGCTCTCTCCAAGGGACAGGAAGCTGCTGGGAACTGATGGCTGCCAAAGGGAGAAACATGCTGCCCCCCCCAGATTTAGCAACGCCTCCTTCAAGCGCCTACTGGATGCAGTGGAGACCCGCTGCAATGCCCTCTGGCCCCTCACTCGGGCGTCACCGATCGTGCATGGGAGGCAGTGCCAGCAGTGGTCAGCGCCAACACTCTGCAAAAGAGGACAACCACCCAGTGTCGAAAGAGGATGAAAGGTCTCATCTGTTCCGTCAGGGTAAGTCACTCTTCTCATCACTCTCACCTCACACACTCTCTCACAGCAGATGGTGTTATTTGAATTCAATAAAAATCTGGAATTAAAGTCTATTGATGACCATGAAACCATTGTGGGTTGTTGTAAAAACTCATCTGGTTCACTAATGCTCTTTAGTTAAGAAAATCTGCCATCCTTACCTGGTCTGGCCTACATGTGACTTCAAACCCACAGCAATGTGGTTGATTCTTAAAAATGCCCTCTGAACAAGGGCAATTAGGGATGGGCAATAAATGCCGGCCTAGCCAGTGATGCCCACATCCCATGAATGAATAAAAAAAACCCATCACACATCCACAGGGATCTCACACCTCAAGGGACAACACCACTAACTCTCACACACACCCTCACATCCCCATCAGGCTCGTACCCTCTGGAGCTCATGTCCTCATCCTGTCCATGACTCCGATCACCACACAAACATTCTATGTGTCCGGCTCACACTCTCTCCATCTGTTTTCATGCAGGAGAAGCTGGCTCACTACAGCAGGGAGAGGTCCCAGACCAGGGCTGGAGTGACCCACATTAGACCCCTCACTCACTTTGAGGAGTGTGCCCTCGCACTGACTGGTGAGGATGTGGACCCTGCCTGTGGTGACAGTGAGGTCGGTGGTGAACACCCACGTGAGGATCCTGCATCACATCATCCCTCTCCCAACGTGACTGTGACTGTGAGTGTGAGTGCTCTCTCTCTCTCTCTCTCTGCTGCTTTTGACTCTGCTGCCAGGCACTAATTATCTCTACTTTGGTTCACAGGGAGCTCTGCACCGACACCCTCAGCCCGCCAGTCCCTCAGCTCCATCCACATCCTCACCTCCAGCCAAGAGGACACCTCCTCCATTGAAGAGCTGGAAATAAGCAGCCTGGAAGACCCATCACAGCGCTTACCCACACCCTGCACCAGCGCAGAGACACACACCTCGGTGGGATCTAGGTCTAGAGCAGGCTGGGGCTCACAATCTGGAGGTCACCACACAGACATGTGTCTGCAGCAGGAGGAGGCAGGTTCAGCCCAGCTCCCCGGTGCTCGGAGGATGTTGGGAGAGAGGCGCCTGTGAGGCCCGAGTCAGGTGACAAGCCTCTGGATTCGGCCTTCCAACTCATCCTGGAGAGTCAGCAGAGGGCAGGGGAACGTGTTGGAAGAGCTGCTGGAAGCTCTCAGGGTGGCTCATGAGTTGGAGTGTGCCACCCGCTCTCTGATAAAGTGGTGCCCACATGTGGGCGTATGGAGGTCTCCATGGGGAGGATGGCGGATGCCACGGAGACCCTGGTCCAGCAGAATGTGGAGACCTGCGCTCTGTCACGGTAGCTATGGAGAGACTCCTGCAGTGACAACGTGAGAGGGAAACGGGGCACCTCGATGTCCCTCCAGGTGCTCCTTCCCCTCAAGGAGTCAGGCCGGGGCCCTTGGGCTCCTGAAAGGAGGAGCAGCAGCAGCTGGACACCCCTGGCTCATACACTCAGGAATCTCAGAGGCTGTCCTCTCCCTCTGAGTCTACTTTGCCTGTGACCCCCCCACACCCAAACCTTGTTCTCTCACAGCAGGGGGAGCAGCTGGCCCACAGGAGGACAGACAAAGGAAGCCGGGATCTCGGCTCTCCAGAGGACTCATGCCGCAACCATCAGAGGCAACAGGGCCACCCATTGCACAGGCTGTCTCCACCCCCACTGCAGATGTCAGGGCAGCACCTAGAAGTGTTAGGAATTTCTGATCACAAGTGGTTGGACAGGTGAACACATTTTGTCACTTTATAATTTGAAACAATATTCACTATCACTGAATAATGTGTAATGGTGTCTTTCAGCTTCATTTAGAGGTTTTGCGAGTCCTCCCCCAGCATTTCCCCACGAGCAGTTTATCTGCACAAGAAGTGAATCTGGAGGGAGAAGTGTGTGTGTGACAGGGCCTTTCAGAGCCTCGTGCAATCCCCACCCAGGCACACGGAGCATTCACTCTCCCACACACACGGAGCCTTCACTCTCCCACACACACGGAGCCTTCACTCTCCCACACACAGACACGGAGCCTTCACTCTCCCACACACACACACGGAGCCTTCACTCTCCCACACACACACACGGAGCCTTCACACTCCCACACACACACGGAGCCTTCACTCTCCCACACACACGGAGCCTTCACTCTCCCACACACACACGGAGCCTTCACTCTCCCACACACACGGAGCCTTCACTCTCCCACACACACGGAGTCTTTACTCTCCCACACACACGGAGCCTTCACTCTCCCACACACACACACGGAGCCTTCACTCTCCCACACACACACACGGAGCCTTCACTCTCCGACACACACACACGGAGCCTTCACTCTCCCACACACACACACGGAGCCTTCACTCTCCCACACACACACGGAGCCTTCACTCTCCCACACACACGGAGCCTTCACTCTCCCACACACACGGAGCCTTCACTCTCCCACACACACACACGGAGCCTTCACTCTCCCACACACACGGAGCCATCACTCTCCCACACACACGGAGTCTTCACTCTCCCACACACACGGAGTCTTCACTCTCCCACACACACACACACGGAGGCTTCACTCTCCCAGGCACACGGAGGCTTCACTCTCCCATACACACACACGGAGCCTTCACTCTCCCACACACACACACGGAGCCTTCACTCTCCCATACACACACACGGAGCCTTCACTCTCCCACACACACACACGGAGCCTTCACTCTCCCAGGCACACGGAGCCCACACTCTCCCATACACACACACGGAGTCTTCACTCTCCCAGACACACACACGGAGCCTTCACTCTCCCACACACACGGAGCCTTCACTCTCCCACACACACGGAGCCCTCACTCTCCCACACACACACACAGAGCCTTCACTCTCCCACACACACACACGGAGCCTTCACTCTCCCACACACACGGAGCCTTCACTCTCCCACACACACAGAGCCTTCACTCTCCCACACACACACACGGAGCCTTCACTCTCCCACACACACACACGGAGCCTTCACTCTCCCACACACACGGAGTCTTCACTCTCCCACACACACACACGGAGCCTTCACTCTCCCACACACACGGAGCCTTCACTCTCCCACACACACACACACACGGAGCCTTCACTCTCCCACACACATGGAGCCTTCACTCTCCCACACACACGGAGCCTTCACTCTCCCACACACACGGAGCCTTCACTCTCCCACACACACGGAGTCTTCACTCTCCCACACACACACACGGAGCCTTCACTCTCCCACACACACACACGGAGCCTTCACTCTCCCATACACCCGGAGCCTTCACTCTCCCACACACACGGAGCCTTCACTCTCCCACACACACGGAGCCTTCACTCTCCCACACACACGGAGCCTTCACTCTCCCACACACACGGAGCCTTCACTCTCCCACACACACACACGGAGCCTTCACTCTCCCACGCACACACACGGAGCCTTCACTCTCCCACACACACGGAGTCTTTACTCCCCCACACACACGGAGTCTTCACTCTCCCACACACACGGAGCCTTCACTCTCACACACACACGGAGCCTTCACTCTCCCACAAACATGGAGCCTTCACTCTCCCAGACACACACATGGAGCCTTCACTCTACCACACACACGGAGCCCTCACTCTCCCACACACACATACGGAGCCTTCACTCTCCCACACACACGGAGTCTTCACTCTCCCACACACACACACGGAGCCTTCACTCTCCCACATACACGGAGCCTTCACTCTCCCACACACACACGGAGCCTTCACTCTCCCACACACACGGAGCCTTCACTCTCCCACACACACGGAGCCTTCACTCTCCCATACACACACACAGAGCCTTCACTCTCCCACACACGCGGAGCCTTCACTCTCCCACACACACGGAGTCTTCACTCTCCCACACACACACACGGAGCCTTCACTCTCCCACACACACACACGGAGCCTTCACTCTCCCAGGCACACGGAGCCCTCACTCTCCCACACACACACACAGAGCCTTCAATCTCCCACACACACACACGGAGCCTTCACTCTCCCACACACACGGAGCCTTCACTCTCCCACACACACAGAGCCTTCACTCTCCCACACACACACACGGAGCCTTCACTCTCCCACACACACACACGGAGCCTTCACTCTCCCACACACACGGAGTCTTCACTCTCCCACACACACAGAGCCTTCACTCTCCCACACACACACACGGAGCCTTCACTCTCCCACACACACACACGGAGCCTTCACTCTCCCACACACACACACGGAGCCTTCACTCTCCCACACACATGGAGGCTTCACTCTCCCACACACATGGAGCCTTCACTCTCCCACACACACGGAGCCTTCACTCTCCCACACACACGGAGCCTTCACTCTCCCACACACACACATGGAGCCTTCACTCTCCCACACACACGGAGCCTTCACTCTCCCTCACACACGGAGCCTTCACTCTCCCACACACACATATGGAGCCTTCACTCTCCCACACACACACACGGAGCCTTCACTCTCCCAGGCACACGGAGCCCTCACTCTCCCACACACACACACAGAGCCTTCAATCTCCCACACACACACACGGAGCCTTCACTCTCCCACACACACGGAGCCTTCACTCTCCCACACACACAGAGCCTTCACTCTCCCACACACACACACGGAGCCTTCACTCTCCCACACACACACACGGAGCCTTCACTCTCCCACACACACGGAGTCTTCACTCTCCCACACACACAGAGCCTTCACTCTCCCACACACACACACGGAGCCTTCACTCTCCCACACACACACACGGAGCCTTCACTCTCCCACACACATGGAGCCTTCACTCTCCCACACACACGGAGCCTTCACTCTCCCACACACACGGAGCCTTCACTCTCCCACACACACACATGGAGCCTTCACTCTCCCACACACACGGAGCCTTCACTCTCCCACACACACACACGGAGCCTTCACTCTCCCACACACACGGAGCCTTCACTCTCCCACACACACACATGGAGCCTTCACTCTCCCACACACACACACGGAGCCTTCACTCTCCCACACACACACACGGAGCCTTCACTCTCCCACACACATGGAGCCTTCACTCTCCCACACACACGGAGCCTTCACTCTCCCACACACACGGAGCCTTCACTCTCCCACACACACGGAGCCTTCACTCTCCCACACACACACACGGAGCCTTCACTCTCCCACACACACGGAGCCTTCACTCTCCCACACACACACATGGAGCCTTCACTCTCCCACACACACGGAACCTTCACTCTCCCACACACACACACGGAGCCTTCACTCTCCCACACACACACATGGAGCCTTCACTCTCCCACACACACACATGGAGCCTTCACTCTCCCACACACACGGAGCCTTCATTCTCCCACACACACGGAGCCTTCATTCTCCCACACACACACACGGAGCCTTCACTCTCCCACACACAGGAGCCTTCACTCTCCCACACACACGGAGCCTTCATTCTCCCACACACACGGAGCCTTCATTCTCCCACACACACACACGGAGCCTTCACTCTCCCACACACACGGAGCCTTCACTCTCCCACACACACGGAGCCTTCACTCTCCCACACACACGGAGCCTTCACTCTCCCACACACACACACGGAGCCTTCACTCTCCCACACACACACACGGAGCCTTCACTCTCCCACACACACACACGGAGCCTTCACTCTCCCACACACACACACGGAGCCTTCACTCTCCCACACACACACACGGAGCCTTCACTGTCCCACACACACGGAGCCTTCACTCTCCCACACACACGGAGCCTTCACTCTCCCACACACACGGAGCCTTCACTCTCCCACACACACACACATGGAGCCTTCACTCTCCCACACACACGGAGCCTTCACTCTCCCACACACACAGAGCCTTCACTCTCCCACACACACGGAGTCTTCACTCTCCCACACACACACACATGGAGCCTTCACTCTCCCACACACACACACACAGAGTCT
Source organism: Isurus oxyrinchus (assembly GCA_026770705.1). NCBI lineage: Eukaryota > Metazoa > Chordata > Chondrichthyes > Lamniformes > Lamnidae > Isurus > Isurus oxyrinchus. The sequence goes on along the minus strand of JANJGN010000030.1, from coordinate 2,651,002 downwards.
TCACTCTCCCACACACACACACATGGAGCCTTCACTCTCCAACACACACGGAGCCTTCACTCTCCCACACACACAGAGCCTTCACTCTCCCACACACACGGAGTCTTCACTCTCCCACACACACACACATGGAGCCTTCACTCTCCCAGACACACGGAGCCTTCACTCTCCCACACACACGGAGCCTTCACTCTCCCACACACACAGAGCCTTCACTCTCCCACACACACGGAGCCTTCACTCTCCCACACACACACACGGAGTCTTCACTCTCCCACACACACACGGAGTCTTCACTCTCCCACACACACACGGAGTCTTCACTCTCCCACACACACACACAGAGCCTTCACTCTCCCACACACACACACGGAGCCTTCACTCTCCCACACACACACATGGAGCCTTTACTCTCCCACACACACACATGGAGCCTTCACTCTCCCACACACACACACACGGAGCCTTCACTCTCCCACACACACGGAGCCTTCACTCTCCCACACACACACACGGAGCCTTCACTCTCCCACACACACACACGGAGCCTTCACTCTCCCACACACACACACGGAGCCTTCACTCTCCCACACACACATACGGAGTCTTCACTCTCCCACACACACATACGGAGTCTTCAGTCTCCCACAAACACACACGGATTCTTCACTCTCCCACACACACGGAGCCTTCACTCTCCCAGACACACACACACACACAGAGCCTTCACTCTCCCACACACACACACGGAGCCTTCACTCTCCCACACACACACACGGAGTCTTCACTCTCCCACACACACACACACGGAGTCTTCACTCTCCCACACACACGGAGCCTTCACTCTCCCACACACACACACACGGAGCCTTCACTCTCCCACACACACACACACGGAGCCTTCACTCTCCCACACACGCGGAGTCTTCACTCTCCCACACACATGGAGCCTTCACTCTCCCACACACACGGAGCCTTCACTCTCCCACACACACACACGGAACCTTCACTCTCCCACACACACACACACGGAGCCTTCACTCTCCCACACACACGGAACCTTCACTCTCCCACACACACGGAGCCTTCACTCTCCCACACACACACACGGAGCCTTCACTCTCCCACACACACACACACGGAGCCTTCACTCTCCCACACACACGGAACCTTCACTCTCCCACACACACACACAGAGCCTTCACTCTCCCACACACACGGAGCCTTCACTCTCCCACACACACGGAGCCTTCACTCTCTCACACACGCGGAGCCTTCACTCTCCCACACACACACGCGGAGCCTTCACTCTCCCACACACACACACGGAGCCTTCACTCTCCCACACACACGGAGCCTTCACTCTCCCACACACACGGAGCCTTCACTCTCCCACACACACACAGAGCCTTCACTCTCCCACACACACACACGGAGCCTTCACTCTCCCACACACACGGAGCCTTCACTCTCCCACACACACGGAGTCTTCACTCTCCCACACACACACACGGAGCCTTCACTCTCACACACACACGGAGCCTTCACTCTCCCACACACACGGAGCCTTCACTCTCCCACACACACGGAGTCTTCACTCTCCCACACACACACACGGAGCCTTCACTCTCACACACATGGAGCCTTCACTCTCCCACACACACGGAGCCTTCACTCTCCCACACACACGGAGCCTTCACTCTCCCACACACACACACGGAGCCTTCACTCTCTCACACACACACACGGAGTCTTCACTCTCCCACACACACGGAGCCTTCACTCTCCCACACACACGGAGTCTTCACTCTCCCACACACACACACGGAGCCTTCACTCTCCCACACACACGGAGCCTTCACTCTCCCACACACATGGAGTCTTCACTCTCCCACACACACACGGAGCCTTCACTCTCACACACACACGGAGCCTTCACTCTCCCACACACACGGAGTCTTCACTCTCCCACACACACACACGGAGCCTTCACTCTCACACACATGGAGCCTTCACTCTCCCACACACACGGAGCCTTCACTCTCCCACACACACGGAGCCTTCACTCTCCCACACACACACGCGGAGCCTTCACTCTCTCACACACACTCACGGAGTCTTCACTCTCCCACACACACGGAGCCTTCACTCTCCCACACACACGGAGTCTTCACTCTCCCACACACACACACGGAGCCTTCACTCTCCCACACACACGGAGCCTTCACTCTCCCACACACACGGAGTCTTCACTCTCCCACACACACACACGGAGCCTTCACTCTCACACACACACGGAGCCTTCACTCTCCCACACACACGGAGCCTTCACTCTCCCACACACACGGAGTCTTCACTCTCCCACACACACACACGGAGCCTTCACTCTCACACACATGGAGCCTTCACTCTCCCACACACACGGAGCCTTCACTCTCTCACACACACGGAGCCTTCACTCTCCCACACACACGGAGCCTTCACTCTCTCACACACACGGAGCCTTGACGGTAAAGTCCCGACTTCTGCCCGTCACACTTGTCCAGACGTGTTCTGGGCCGATGTGCTTTCCCACCGATGTGGGCGGTAGATTTGAAACTGGGGGGAGGGTGTGATTCCTGCGAACTGGATTTAAAATGATGTTCCCAATGTGCGGCGATGGAAAACGTGGTCAGCCATTAATGGGTGGAGCAGACAATCGCAAACTGGTTTCACGACAGCATGACACCGATTTTTGACCTTTCCGCCATATTCACGCCCACCATGACAGCCGATGCCAATGGGCACGGAAAATCCGGCCCTATGGGTATAATTTAATGTTGGCGATGGAGGCATTGACCACTGGCTGGAGTCTTTGAATTAAGGATCCTCCCCACTGCCAGGAGCCCTGACACAGGGTTTGCTGTTCAGGCTTTCCACATGGTGAGTCCCCTGCCCGCTGCTGGGTGAATAACAGCAGCAGGATGGAGCCCTTAATTGGCCATTAAAGGGCCTCAATTAGCGGTGGATTCTGGAAGGCTGTCCATGGGCCTTCCCACCATCTTGGACTTGGTGCATTTCAGGATATCCCAAAGCACAGTTTTTAAAATTGATTCTTTCATGGGATGTGGGCATCACTGGCAAGGCCAGCAGTAGGGCCCATCCCTAATTGCCCTTGAATTGAGTGGCTTGTTAGGCCTTTTCAAAGGGCAGTTAAGAGTCAACCACCTGAGTCACATGTAGGCCAGACCAGGTAAGGTAAGGTTTCCTTCCCTAAAGGGGCCAGATGGGTTTTTACCACAGGGCACCAGTTTAGGAGGTGATTTCTAGATTTATTAATTGAAGTAATTCCAGATTTATTAATTTCCAGATTTTATTAATTGAACTTAAATTCCACCAGTTGCCAAGTGGGATTTGAACCCATGCCTCAAAAAGCATCAGCCTGGGTCTCTGGGTTACTAGGCCAGTGACATTATCACTATACCACCATCTCCCCTGGCTAAGCAGCTATTAAAGTGCTTTTGAAGTGTAACCACTGTTGTAATGTAGGAAATGCGGCAGCCACTTTGTGCATAGCAAGATCCCACAAAACAGCATTGATATATAGTGACCAGATAATCTGTCTTTCATGGTATTTGGTTGAAAGATAAATATTAGGCAGGGCACCAGAAGTCCTACCCTTTCCTTTGAATAGTGCCCTGGGAAACTGACATTGACCTATGGACTTAATGTTCAAAATTGGCCCTGAAAAGCACCACCTCTGCCAGAGGACAGTCATGGGGTCAAACAGGAGATTTGCCATATGTGATTGACTTTCCTGTTGAGACGGTCTGGAATTTAACATCCATCTGACAGCTAGTGACAAGCTAGCTGCACCATTAAACACACTGAGCTCCTCCACAGGGTCTCACATGCACAGGGGAGGCAACACACCCTCTCCCATCTCAGTTTGGTACCATTCCCAGTGTAGTTCAGGTACAAGGTCAAGATAGAAATCTATTTAAAGATTAGAGGGGCAGGCAGCCTGAACAATGTAGACACAGATCCCCGTCCAGTAAATGAAGGAGTCAGAGATAAACAGTGCTGGGGAAATCAGAGAAAAAGTACCAGCAGAGATGGAATGAGACAGAAATCATTAGGAAACAGGAAGACAGTCGGGAGTTTGAAAGGATATTAGTTGGGGGATAGAAATGAAACAAGAGGTTAAGAGACTTAGCTGTGATATGAGGCAGGGAGCCAGAATTACAGTTGTAGAAAATTCTGTTAGTCTCCATCTGCAGTAACTGCTTTCAGTTCTGGGCTCTGCATCTCAGCGAGGATATTTTGGCAATAAAATTAGAAAGTTCTGGAAATACTCAGCAGGTCTGGCAACATATGTGGAGGGAGAAACGGAGCTAATATTTCGAATCTGTATGACTCTCCTTTTCTCAGTTCTCAGAAGGAGGGTCACATCGGACTCGAAAAGTTAACCCCTGTTTTTCTCTCTCTCTCTCTCCCTCTCTCTGCTAGACCTGCTGAGTATTCCTGAGGTCAGGAATTACTTCTTCACACAAAGCACAGTAGAAATTTAGAACATAAGAAATAGGAACAGAAGTAGACCATTCGGTCCCTTGAGCCTGCTTCGCCATTCAGTAAGATCATGGCTGACCTTGTGTTTCGATTTCCACATTCCACATCTACCCCCGGTAAATAAGAACTCTCTTCCCACGAAAGGCTTTTGGGGGTGGGAGTCAATAGAAAATTTCCAAACTGAAATTGATAGATTTTTGTTAGGCAGAGATATTAAGGCTTTTGGAACTGAAGTGGAGTAGATGGAGTTAAAATACAGATCAGTCATGGTCTAACTGAATGGTGGAACAAGCTTGAGGGGCTGAATGGCCTCCCTCTGTTCTAGTATTCCGGAGTGAAACAAAGCCAAACAGATCAATGGGCGTAATTGACCTGGAGAAAGTGCAGAGGAGATTGACAAGAATGCTGCCAAGGCTTGAAAATTGCAGCTATGAGGAGAGACCGGATAGGCTGGGGTTGTGTTCCTTAGAACAGAGGAGCCTGAGGGGTGACCTAATTGAGATGTACAAAATTATGAGGGGCCTGGATAGGGTAGATAGTAAAGACTTGTTTCCCCTAGCTGAGGGGTCCATTACCGGTGATTTAAGGTGAATGGTAGAAGGATTAGAGAGGACATGAGGAAAAATCTTTTTCACCTAGAGGGTGGTGGGTGTCTAGAATTCACTACCTAAGTTGGAGGTTGAGGCTGAAATGCTCCACTCATTTAAACATTACTTGGATCTGCACCTGGAGTGCTGTAACCTGCAAGGCTTTGGACTGGGTGCTGGAAAGTGCGATTAAAATAAGCAACTAGTTTCTTTATTTCTCTTTTTTGGCCGGCACAGACAGGATGGGCTGAATGGCCTCTTTCTGCGCCATAATTTCTCTGTGATTCTATAATACAAGAAATGAGGGAGGACAAGGGCTCGGAGTTTGCAATGATGTTACTGAGACTTGTAGAATGACATTACAGTGAGATTAAAGGGTCAGTATGAGGAACGGGAGAAGGTCAGAGCAGGGTATGATAAGACAGGAAGAAATACACGCACTAAAATTACAAATGGAGATGGAGAGAGAGGGGAGGGGGAGGTGGAAATAATGAGGTATCCTGAATAGGCACAGAAAGAACGAGAGGAGGAAAAGATAAACATAAATAAAAAGATAATGGCTGAGATAAAGTTAAACATACAGGAAGAACTGAATATTAATAAAATATTTTCAGCGCGGAGACAGTTAGGATAAATGAACTCCACAGAGACAGGCTCACCACCAACTGGTATCTTTGTACTGCGATTAATTATCACATTCCTGGGTTGTGGAGTTAACATTAATTCAGTTTATTTTTGTTCTGATCCCTGGATTGTGCAGTCAGGTTGTTGAGAATAAGGTGACCTGGGTCTCGGCACCCAGAGAAAATGTTTGAGACGGGTGGTCAAACTAAGGGCAGCCCCTTGCTGTTGGATTTGGGGCTATTGATTGAGAGGCAGAGCTGGTGTTGGCAGATTATGTTGGAACCTGAACTGCAAAAAGAGATTGGAGTGAATTCATGGGATGTGGGCGTCGCTGGTTTGGTCAGCCCATCCCTAACTGCCCTTGAGAAAGTGGTGGCAAGCTACCTTCTTGAACCACTGCAATCCGTGTGATGTAGGTAGGTACACCCACAGTGAGAATTCATAGAGGTTGCACATAACATTTCTGTGCATAACATAACAATCCCACTTTTTGTTACGGTGGGATTTGAACCCAGATCCCCAGAATTACTAGCCCAGCAACAATACCACTACGCCACCTCAGTTAGCTTAACCTTGGGGGTGGGAAAATTATTGGAAGGAATTCTGAGGGACAGGGTTAATCTTCATTTGGAAAAGCACTGGTTAATCAAAGACAGTCAGAACGGATTTGTTAAAGGAACATCGTGCCTGACTAACATGATTGAATTCTTTGAGGTGGTAATGAGAAGGGTCAATGAGGGGAGCACGTATGATGTAGTCTTATCTGGACTTTAACAAACCTTTTGTTAAGGTCCCATATGACAGACTCACCTTGAAGGTAAAAGCCCATGGGATCCAAGGCAAAGTGACAAGTTGGATCCAAAATTGGCTCAGTGACAGGGGACAAAGGGTAATGGTGGAACGGTGTTTTTGTAACCGGAAGGCTGTTTCCAATGGGAATCCCGAGGGCTCAGTACTGGGACCTTTGCTTTTTGTGGTATGTATCAATGATTTGGATTTGAATGTTGGAGGTATGATGACGAAGTTTGTGGACAAAATAAATATTAGCCGTGTGCTTGAGAATGAAGGAGAAAGATTTAGACTGTGGGAAGGTATCAGATGGGCAGAACAATGTCAAATAGAGTTCAATCAAGAGAAGTGTGAGGCAATGCATTTGGGGAAGGTTAACAAGGCAAGGTGTATAAATAAATGGTAGGATACTGAGAAGTGTAGGGGAACGGAGGGACATTGGAGTGCATTCCCACAGATCCCTGAAGGTGGCAGGACAGGTAAAAAGAGAGGTGAAGAAGGTATACAGGATACTTACCTCTATTCCCTGAGATATAGAATACCAGAGCTTGGAGATGTTGCTGGAACTGTGTGAAAGACTGGTTAGGTCACAGCTTGAATACCATATGCAGTTCTGGTCACTGCAAGATAAGAAAGATGGGATTGCACTCGAGAGGGTACAGAGGAGATTTACGTGGATGTTGCCTGGATTGAAAAATTATAGTTTTGAGGAAAGGTTGGATAGGCTGGGATGGAGGAGGCTGAGGGGAGATTTGATTGAAGTGTATAAAATTATGAGAGGTCTGCATTGAGTAGATAGGGAAGCCTTATTGTCCTTGGTCGAGGGATCCATAACCGTGGGTAGGGGGGCATAGATTTTGGGTAAGAGGCAGGAGATTTAGAGGGGATTTGAGGGGAAGCTCTTTCACCCTGAGGGTGGTGGTGATCTGGAACTCACCACCTGGAAGAGTGGCAGAGACAGAAACCCTCATAACATTTTAAATGTACTTGGACACTTGAAGTGCTGTAACCATGTATCCAACAAGGCTACAGCCAGGAGCCGACAAGTGGAATTAGTCTGGATGGCTACTTGTCAGCTAGCACATACACAGTGGGCTGAACGGCCTCCTACTGTGATGAAAATTTCTATTTTTAGATGGTTGTAAGGGATGAATTTTGATTTACAACTTGTTACAAATATGATGTTACTAGGGTTGCAATGTTTTGGGACCGTGTTTTTAATTTAGGGGAGAATGAAGGGAGATCATGTGACCCGTTCAAAAGTCTGATGTGGCCTGGGTGACATGGCTGTTAAAAATCAAAGGTAGGGCCAGGTTGTTTCACTAGAAAGAAAGTGTGAGGTGTTCACATTTCAGGACAATAGCAGCAGCTCCTGTGCTTAACGTGGTTAGACTGCTGGTCTCCAAAGTCACCAGAATGAAACTTCACCATGAGAGACAGTTCTGAGGGTAAAGGTTACCAGGCTGGGAAGGAACAAAAGTAAACCCTTGGTTCTAACTGGTTACAGCTTAAATTATCCATTTACTTCCAAGATAAGAGAGAGTTGGGGTCTCAAGGGTAACTAATAGGCTTTTGGCTTTTCTACCTGGATACTAGGTCCATGTGATTCACATTGCTATGGAAATTGGTTTGGATAAGGGAAGGGTTTCTAAACTATTCCTGAAACTCACAAACAGGTAGGCTACCAGGATCCAGGAGAGATGGGGCAGCCAGAGGCTGAAAGTCTCTATGGTTCACTGCATGGGAATGCAGGTGGGACCTCACACTTGGATTGTAATTTAAAATGAAGCTGGAAGATTTGCCTAGCTTGAGTGAGAGAGACAATCGCCAGGATAAAGCCTCACCATGAAAGACAGTTCTGGGGTTAAAAGTTACCAGGGAAAGGAAAGGAATGGCAGTAAACCCTTAGGAGCTAAGAATCACTTTGGACAGGGTGTGGGAAAATTGAATGACTGCTTAAGAGACAGCATGAAGTATACCAGTGAAGTGGGTTTTTCAGTTATGTTAAAGGTAAAAGGAGAAAGCTCTGTTCTGGAGACAAAGTATAATTTGCCTACAACAGTAGTGTTTAGTCAAAAATGCTTTTAGTCTGTTTGTTATGATAAAAGTCTTAAAATATGAAATCTTGTCATACCATTCTTTTAGCTATCAACTGGAAAATCAAATTTCTCTTTTTTTGAAAAGTTATTGGTCTGTACGGGCATCGTAACAAAGTTGTTTTATCTGTGTGGATGAGGTGGGGGGGGACAGATCATTCCATTTTAGAACCAAAGTATGGAGGGATAAACCAAAGAGGCAGAAGAAGAGTGTCACAGTGATGGACTAGATGCAGAGATCCATGGGCAGAGGTCAAGAGATTGATGAGATAATATGCAGTTAGTCGGGAGATGGGCAGATAAACACAGGTAAAGACTTGTATTTATATGAGTACATGACTAATAGGAGCAGGAGTAGGCCATTCAGGCCCTTGAGCCTTCCCCACCATTCAATATGATCTTCTATATTAACTCCAGCTGCCCGCACTATCCCCATATCCCAAAAATCTATCTATCCTGGTCTTGAATATCGTCAATGGCTGAATATCCATAGTGCTCTGGGTTAGAGAATTCCAGCGGTTCAGAGACCTCTGAGTGAAGAAATTTCCTGCTACCTGAGTGGTCAACCCCTTATTCAGAGACTGTGATGTCTAGTTTTGAGCCCTCCAGTCAGGGGAACCTACCTCTCAGCATTGGCCCTGTCAGCACCACCTGAGGGACATTAGATATTTCAATGAGATCTGAACTCCCTGGTACAGATAATTCTTTTCTGATATTGGTTAAGGTATAAATATTGGCCAAAACACCAGGAAAGATGCCTCTGCTGTTCTTCCAATAGCACGGGATCTTTCTAAACCACCTGAGAGGGCAGGCAGGGCCTCAGATTAACATCTCATCTGAAAGATGGCACTCCTGACTGTGCAATACCCCCTCAGTGGTGTACCAAAGTGCTCAAGCCATTGTAGTGGGGCTTGAACCCATGACCTCCTGCCTTAGGAGGCACAAGTGCTACCCACTGAACCATGGCTGACACATCCATGGGGTTCAGGAACAGGGATAGGAGGGAAGCAGGGGGTAGGGGAGGGGGTGGCATGTGACACTTCACCTAACTGGTGACTATTCAGAGACAAACCTTCGATTGTGCTGTCCTCACTGCTGGGTCTGACATGTGGCTCAGCTGATGTCCAAATGTCCAAATGCCACAACAGTCCAGCAGGGGTCACTGGAGAGCATCCAGGGGCAGGGCACCTGGTTGGTTCTGCCTGCTGCAACCCAGGGCACTGAGGCCAATCCCAGCACTTATTGACATCAGCTGACTCAGAATAGACCAGGTCTCAAGGTTTCCTGGCCTGACTGTCTCGACAGCATACTGGCTGAACTCTCAGGACCATTCGGAGACCTCCTGTTGTTTACCATTTTACCTTTCTTTCATCACTGGGGCAAAGTTAATAAGGAAAATAAAAGGCAAGCTGTTTCCACTGGCAGACAGCCAATAACCAGTGGACAAAGATTTAGGGTAAATTGGTAAAACAGTGAGAGACGGGATGAGGAGATTTGCTTTTTACTCACTCTGTTTTGATCTGCAGTGCACTGCCTGACAGCATATTCAATAATACATTTCAAAAAGGAATTGGATAAATATTTGAAAAGGAAATAAACTGCAGGGCTGTGGGGGAAGGAACAGGGGAATGGGTCTGATTGGACAGCTCCTTCAAAGAGCTGGCGCAGGCATGATGGGCTGAATGGCCTCCTTCTGTGAAGGAGGGAAACTCACATAGTGCTGGTGTGAGCGTGGGTGAAGTAAATATTTTACAAAATGCTTTAAAATATGAAAAGAAATCAGAGGCCTCAGCTTAATCTAAAAGGACTTAAAATACTGATCTAATCATGTATATTAGGCTCTTTGCATATGCAAATTTAGTTACATGGAAACTATACTTTCCCCAATAATTTAAAATAGAATCTTACCCTTATGAGATTCAGAGAATGATTATTATCTTATCAGTACCAGTATTAATGTTTAGGCTAATGACATACAAATTATATACGTAAATTCCACTAATCAGAAGATATGCTAATATGAAACTTGGTGGTTTGTAAGCTCTCTCTCACGGTTCAGCAGCCTCCCCTCTGGGAGACGCAATGGTTGCCAAATGTATGTTCACGAGTTCGAGAGTATAATGGGTTCTGGCAAGAGTGAGTCGGAGGGTACTGAGCTGGAGAAGAGAGTTCCCTGGGGAGTGGAGTCTGAGAACTAAAGCAGTCATTCAGGCATTAGCCAACTCCAACCGAGGGGACTTCCCCAGTGTTGATGCAGTCCTGATCTGCCTCAGGATGATGAGTAGAAACACTTTCAGCTCTGACAAACACACAGCAACTTGCACTTACTCTGCACCATTAGCATCATCAAACATCTCAATGTGCTTCAGAGCAGCCATTAACAAACAAAATTTGGCATGAAGCCACAAAGGGAGATTGCAGTGGCAGCCTTGCATCTCGTAAGACGCTGGTTTGCACCCTGGTGCTCAGCCCTTATGTTGAGCGTGAATCCTGTGTTGTGTTGACGCGCTGCAGCAAAACTGAAGTGTCCTCTCCAGGGAAAGATTTATGGAGACTCCAGGGCTGCCCAAATGTCAGGACCTCCCTCTTGACCTCCCCACATGAGTCCAGGGGGTACTCAAAGCACTAGGTTTGGCACTGGCTTGTTTGCAGCAGTTGCTGGAAAGTTCACATATTGAGACAGCAGGCTGCCTTTGGGCTCCACTCCAGATTTTTCTGTCAGGGTTTAACCCCTTGGCCTTCATAAGGCGGTGGAACTATTCGCCCTTAGCTGGGAGTTTGGTTCATGACTGCCAGGGCTTGCCCACATGCCGGTGGGCCTGCACATTGCATGTCTGGGTGCCAAAGCCCCTCCGGGTTCCTCCAAAGCTTTAGCTTAGGGGCGGGGAACAAGGGTCCCAATTTCCGTGTGTCACTGAGAGGAGGCACAGTTGGGGACTTGCAGGCAGAGAAGTCGTGTACTGACAGAGAGAGAGAGAGACTTACACATTTAGCTCTCTTTCTCATATTGCTGCTAGCCAGCAGTGGATGGAGATTATCAGGGCAAATACCCGAAAGCTTTGTCAAAGAGGTAGGTTCTAAGGAGCACTTTAAAGGGGCAGAGAGATTTAGAAAGGGAATTCCAGAGCATAGGTCCCTGGGCATTAGTGGTGGAGTGATTAAAATCAGGGACGTGCAAGAGGTCAGAAAATGAGGAGCTCAGAAATCTTGCAGAGTTTTAAGGGCTGGAGGTGGAAGAGATAGGGACAAGTGAAGCCATGGAGAGATTTGCAGGCATGCATGAGAATTTGAACATCAAAGTGTTGCCAGACTGGGAGCCAGTGTGGGTCAGTGAACACAGGGGTGATGGGTGAAGGAGATTAGGTGTGAGTCAGATACAAATAGCAGAGTTTTGGATGAGCTGAAGTTTAAGGAGAGTGGAAGAGGGCAGGCGTGCTGGGGAGCATTGGAAAAGTCAATGCTGAGTTGAAAGGCTGGGTTCAAGTGTCAGTTTGAGGGTTTGAGCACAAAATCCAGGCTGACAAGGCAGTGTGTTTCAGAGGGAGTGCTGCACTGTTGGAAGGACAGGATGTTAACCCAAGGCCCTGTCTACCATCCCAGGCGGACGCAAAAAGAGCTCTTGAGACAATCTGGAAGAAGAACAAGGGAATCCTGGCCAATATTTATTCCTCAAGCTCTTGAATTATTTTATATCTCAGAGCTATGCAGAGATGACACTAGTTTCTAAATGTGCAGAAACTTCCTTACTTACAGAGTTTCATACACTGCTTAAAATATCTCCCAGCTCAGCTTCCAGTAGCTTCTGTGTGTCTGCTTACTTATCCCGGAATCAACATCCAGGCTTAACCAATAAAGCACTGTGAGTATTCCTGAAAAAAGAGACATGTCTAAACTTTTCATCTTGTACCCATCAGGACACTCACAAGAATACCAATATAAGGGGAAAACAAAAATTTATACTGCATGTGAAGAGACTGCTGATTAGTTGGCAAGTGGCATTGCCATAGAGAATGCACCACTGATGGTGACTGACAGTTAACTGCTAAGCATTGTTTGAAATTTAAACCAGGCAGCTTGACCAGGTATTGCCCTGAGGAATGGGTCAGCGAATGGCTGTCACTTATTTTGTTTAGCTGAAACAGGTGCAAGGAATTTACATGTTCTTTCTGTCTGCAAAGAACAGGGCCTGTGTATTAATATATGTAGCTCCCAGTGCAGGCAAATGTATCACACAGCGAGCCCAACTGACAATCTTAAATTGGTCGTCAGTGTAATTCTCAGCACACTGAGGATTATTCAGCAAATGTTATCCAATCGCGGATTCACATCTAATGTTGGACACTGTGTTTTGAGTTTTGCAAGTACGGGCTGGTAGGGTACGGTCTAAACCCTGCCCATTGCAAACAGCAGTTGTGACATGCTGTTTGATACAATTCGCCAGTCTTTGGGATGTACGGCCTACATACCCAGCATCATACTGGCACTGAAATTCATATCCAACATTACTCATTTGTGTGATAGGCAGAACGTCTTTTTGGCTTGACAGCAGCAATCTAAAGCCCTCCCTCCTAATCCATTCGCCAGTGTTGAACTGCTCAATCTTCCTTTTCCTACGCTCACTAACTCGTGGCACTGGCAGTAATCCTGAGATTACTGCTCTTGAGATTCTGCTTTTTAATTCCCTTCCTAACTCCCTAAAAGAATGTCCTGCAGCTGCTGTGTGACATCCTGGCACCAGGGAGGCAACATACCATCCTGGAGTCACATATACGGCTGCAGAAACTCCAGTCTGCTCCTCGAACTGTGAAATCCCCTACCACTATAGCACTTCTACACTTCCACCTCCCATCCTGTGCAGCTGAGTCACCGGTGGTGCCACAGACTTGACTCTTGCTACAGTCCCTCTGAGGATCCATCTCGCTCACCAGTATCCAAAATGGGAAAGCAGTTAGAGAGCGAGATAGCCTCAGGGGATTCTTGCACTACCTGCCTGTTTCTTTTAGATACTCTGGTGGTCACCCATTCCCTCTCTGCCAGTGTGCTTCTTACTTGTGGTGTAACCACCTCTCTAAACATACTATCCATGTAATCCTCAGCCTTGCAGATGCAGCACAGTGATTCCAACTGCCACTCAACCTCCGCTTATCGGAGATCAAGTTTCTGAAGCTGGTGACACTTCCTGCAGATGTAGTCATCCCGGGCACATTGTGTCTGCACGACTTCCCACATCCTGCAAGTTGCACACTCCACATGGCTGAGCTGCACTGACATACCTTATACTTTATATACTTCATATAAAGTGTGTACCAGAGTATTTATTTATTGATTTTAATTATTATTTAATTTAGAATAATTCCTATGTATACTACAAATTACTGCGTCTTTCTCAGTCTCGCTCCTTCTCGCTCTCTTCTAACTCCCGACTCCACTCTCAGTCTCGCTCAATTCTGCTCTCAGACTCACTCCTTCTCGCTCTCTTTTAACTCTGTCTCCGCTCTCAGTCTCATCCCTTCTCTCTCTCGTTTAACTCCCCATCTCCACTCTCAGTCTCGCTCTTTCTTGCACCCTATTAACTCTCTGATTCCGCTCTCAATCTTGCCCTCTTTTAACTCTCTGACTCGACTCTCAGATTCACTCCTTCTCACGCCCTTTTCGCTCTCTTTTAACTCTCCTGTTCTGCTCTCAGTCTCACTCTTTCTCGCACTTTTTCAACTCTCCGTCTCCGATCTCAGTCTTTCTCTCACCCTTTTAACTCTCCGGCCCAACTTTCAGTCTCGCCCCTTCTCGCGCTGCTGATCTCTCCGACTCCGCTCTCAGTCTCGCCCCTTCTCACGCTCTTTTAATTGTAATTAATTCAACCATTGAAATTCACTGTCTGAACTAGCACAGAATATATTACGAGAATGTTACTGAGGGAGGTGGACATTTCAGTAGCTCAAGCAGATTGCCTTTATTTCAATTCTTCTGTGAAATATTTTGCATTTGGAATTAAAGGCACAAGAGAGCAGAGGTAACTGCTTCAGCAGTGTGATGCCAGGGATGAGAATCCATGTTTATGAGAGGGATGTGTCATCTTGCTACTGTTTCCTGGACAGCAAGGGTGATCAGGAGGAGGTGTAATAGAGGTGTTTAAATTCTGGGGTGGTGTGGCAGAGTGCTTGGCCGGGTGAATAGGGGAAGAGTTACCTGCCGTGACTACTGAGTCAGTGATAGGTTGGTGGGTTACAGTTCACTCAAGGTGTCCGAGTTGGGTGCATCATGCACTTTATACATGCATGTTGTAGTCAGGAGGTATGGATAGTGATGGTGGAGGCTCTTACCATCATATGGCTGACCAAGGATCTCCCCACTCTTACCACCTGCCATTGACATGCTTTGGAAGGAGCTACAGGCTGATGCTCAACTTGTTTGGCCGTGTTATGAACCCATCTTCCTTGTCCATCAGGTCCTGGGGTGGGACTCGAACCCAGAACTGCAGGCCCAGAGGCCAAGACGCTACCTACTGCATGTGAACAACGTCGGTGATGATGGGTCATTTAAAATGAGGATCTCAGAGCGTGATGAGTGGGGGTCGGTGAATTCTTTTAAGCAGAAATTAGCTGTAGTATGCAGAAACAATAAAATTCTGGGTTAAGAGTGAGATATGGGATTACAAAGAGAGTGTGGAACATTGGGTTTAATATTTGATTGATATGGGCTATGAGGTGACAGTCAGACAGTGTGACTCCTCCAGTAGAGAGATAGTACAGATATGCCAAATGGTCGTTTTTGTGCTGTAGGTTTTGAAGGTATTAGTACAGCTCGAAATTGCTCTTTTATATGAACAACCAAGGTGCCAACCTTTATAAGAGTCCCAACAAATGTGTGGTTCTTAACTTTCAGAGATCCACATTACCGCCTCAGTCCAAAGATGGATAAAAGCTGCACTCCGGAGATGAGTATGCACGCAGTATATGAAATAAGGTAAATGAGCTTGTGGCGCAGATTGAAATTGGCAGGTATGATGTGGTGGGCATTATGGAGACATGGCTGCAAGGGGATCAGGACTGGGAGCTAAATATCCAAGGATATACATCCTATCGAAAAGATAGGCAGGTTGGCAGAGGGGGTGGGGTTGCTTTGTTAGTAAGAAATGAAATTAAATCGATAGCAAGAAATGATGTAGGGTCAGATGATGTAGAATCTGTGTTGGTAGAGTTGAGGAACCGCAAAGGTAAAAGCACCGTAATGGGAGTTATGTACAGGCCTCCGAACAGTAGTCAGGATGTGGGGCACAAGATACACCAGGAGAAAGAAAAGGTGTGTAAGAAAGGCAAGGTTACAGTGATCCTGGGGGATTTCAATATGCAGGTAGACTGGGAAAATCAGGTTGGTAGTGGATCCCAGGAAAAGGAATTTGTGGAATGTCTACGAGATGGCTTTTTGGAGCAGCTTGTGGTGGAGCCCACTAGGGAACAGGCAATTCTAGACTTAGTGATGTGTAATGAGGCAGATTTGATAAGGGAGCTTAAGGTGAAGGAACCCTTAGGAGGAAGTGACCATAATATGATAGAATTTACCCTGCAATTTGAGAGGAAAAAGCTGTAATCAGATGTAACCGTATTACAGTTGAATAAAGGCAACTACAGAGGCATGAGGGAGGAGCTGGCCAGAATTGACTGGGAGATGAGCCTAGCAGGAAAGACAGTGGAACAGCAATGGCAGGAGTTTCTGGGAGTAATTTGGGAGACACAGCACAAATTCATCCCTAGGAAGAAGAAGCATACTAAAGGGAGGACGAGGCAACCATGGCTGACAAGGGAAGTCAGGGATAGCATAAAAGCTAAAGAGAAAGCATACAATGCGGTGAAGAGCAGTGGGAAACCAGGGAATGGGGAAACCTACAAAGACCAACAGAGGACAACTAAAAAAGAAATAAGGAGGGAGAAGATTAAATATGAGGGTAAACTAGCCAGTAATATAAAAGAAGATTGCAAGAGTTTTTTTTAGATATATAAAGGGTTAGAAAGAGGTAAAAGTGGACATTGGGCCACTAGAAAATGACGCTGGAGAAGTAGTAGTGGGGAACAAAGAAATGGCGGAGGAACTGAATAGGTACTCTGCGTTAGTCTTCATGGTGGAAGATACAAGTAACATCCCCAAAGTTCAAGAGAGTCGGGGAGCACAGGTGAGTATGGTGGCCATTACCAAGGAGAAGGTGCTAGGAAAACTGAAAGGTCTGAAGGTGGATAAATCACCTGGACCAGATGGATTACACCCCAGAGTTCTGAAGGAGATAGCTGAAGAGATAGTGGAGGGATTAGTGGTGATCTTTCAGGAATCACTGGAGTCAGGGAGGGTCCCAGAGGACTGGAAAATCACTAATGTAACCCCCCTGTTTAAGAAGGGAGTGAGGTGAAAGATGGGAAATTACAGTCCGATTAGCCTGACCTCGGTCGTTGGTAAGATTTTAGAGTCCATTATTAAGGATCAGATATCAGAATACTTGGAAGTGCATGGTAAAATAGGGCAAAGTCAGCATGGTTTCATCAAGGGGAGGTCATGCCTGACAAAACTGTTAGAATTCTTTGAGAAGGTAACGAGTAGGTTAGACAAAGGAGAGCCAATGGATGTTATCTACTTGGACTTCCAGAAGGCCTTTGACAAGGTGCCGCACAGGAGGCTGCTCAGTAAGATAAGAGCCCATGGTGTTAGAGGCAAGGTACTAGCATGGATAGAAGATTGGCTGTCTGGCAGGAGGCAGAGAGTGGGGATAAGAGGGTCCTTCTCAGGATGGCGGCCGGTGACTAGTGGAGTTCTGCAAGGGTCAGTGTTGGGACCACAACTTTTCACTTTATACATTAATGATCTAGATGAAGGAACTGAGGGCATCCTGGCTAAGTTTGCAGATGATACAAAGATAGGTGGAGGGACAGGTAGTATTGAGGAGGCGGGGAGGCTGCAGAAGGATTTGGACAGGTTAGGAGAATGGGCAAAGAAGTGGCAGATGGAATACAGCGTGGGGAAGTGTGAGGTCATGAACTTGGTAGGAAGAATAGAGGCATAGACTATTTTCTAAATGGGGAGAGAATTCAGAAATCTGGAGTGCAAAGGGACTTGGGAGTCCTAGTCCAGGATTCTCTTAAGGTTAACTTGCAGGTTGAGTTGGTAGTTAGGAAGGCAAATGCAATGTTGGCATTTATTTCAAGAGGACTAGAATATAAAAGCAAGGATGTGCTGCTGAGGCTTTATAAGGCTCTGGTCAGACCACATTTAGAATATTGTGAGCAATTTTGGGCCCCGTATCTCAGGAAGGATGTGCTGGCCCTGGAGAGGGTCCAGAGGAGGTTCACGAGAACGATCCCAGGAATGAAAGGCTTAACATATGAGGAACGTTTGAGGACTCTGGGTCCATACTCGATGGAGCTTAGAAGGATGAGGGGGGATCTGATTGAAACTTACAGAATACTGAAAGGCCTGGATAGAGTGGATGTGGGGAAGATGTTTCCATTAGTAGGAGAGATTAGGACCCGAGGGCACAGCCTCAGAGTAAAGGGAAGACCTTTTAGAACAGAGATGAGGAGAAACTTCTTTAGCCAGAGAGTGGTGAATCTATGGAATTCATTGCCACAGAAGGCTGTGGAGGCCAGGTCATTGAGTGTATTTAAGACCGAGATAGATAGGTTCTTGATTGGTAAGGGGATCAAAGGTTACGGGGAGAAGGCGGGAGAATGGGGTTGAGAAACTTATCAGCCATGATTGAATGGCAGAGCAGACTCGATGGGCCGAATGGCCTAATTTCTGCTCCTATGTCTTATGGTCTTATGATCTTATGAGGTGAGAGTGACTGTTCCATACCAAGGCAGCATTTGACTGAGTGTGGCAACAAGAAATCCTGGCAAAAGGAGAACCAGCAGACAAACTCTCCGTTGGTTGGAGTCATACTCAACACAAAGGAAGTTGGTTGTGATTGTTGGAGGTCAGTCATCTCAGCTCCAGGACATCACTGCAGGAGTTCCTCAGGGTAGTGTCCTCGGCCCAACCATCTTTAGCTGCTTCATCAATGACCTTCCTTCCATCATAAGGTCAGAAGTGGGGATGTTCACTGATGATTGCACAATGTTCAGCACCATTTGTGACTCCTTAGATACTGAAGCAGTCCCTGTCCAAATGCAGCAAGACCTGGACAATATCCAGGCTTGGGCTGACAAGTGACAAGTAACATTTGCACCACACAAGTGTCAGGCAATGACCATCTCCCCTTAACAATCAATGGCACCACATGGACTGCAGCAGTTCAGAAAGGTGATTCACCACCATCTTCTTCAGGGATGGGTAATAGACGCTGGCCTAGCCAGTGTTGGCCACATCTCATGAACAAATTAAAAACAAATGTGTTGTTTAAGGAGCGACAACTGTTTACACAGTTTTCAAAGGATTCAGGAGCAGACATGTCACAAGGTCTTGTCTGTGATATCTATCTTTGATGTGGGAAAAGCGTGATATAGAAAAGAACATAATTTTCAACAGCCCTTGGAGAGCTCAGTACATAAAGCTAAAGGTGAAAAACTATTCCTTTGTGTTAAATTGGGCTGATCACTCAAACTAGACATCAATGAATTCTGTTCTGTATAAGGCAGCATCAAGTGTCTCATACTTACCCAGAAGATCTTGTTGTTGCAACCAGGGGAGGAGGTTAATGCACATTACACACCCCTCCCCCCCCACCACACCCCCACTCCTCCCACAAACTCATGTCATATTGAGCCAGATACATTGAGAAGTGCAGCATTTGATAGCTGGGCAGTGCTAAATTATTGTCACTGACTAGGAACCAGCCATGGTTCCAGCTCCTGATTACTAGCCAATGACACTCAAACCCCATCCTCCACAGGAAAGCGCAGGGCCCTTGATGTGCCCAAGCCTGGACATTGTCCTGATCTGGCTGTGCAAGAAGACGAACTGCTTCATTACCTGAGCACTTGCAAATAGAGCTGAATACTATGCAATCATCAGGTGGGGCCAGAGTTTGGCTGAGCAATGATGCCTTCATGGTAGAACAGCCAGCAAAATATTCTCACACTAAGACATGGTCACTTGGGCGATGAAACATAGGAACTTAAAAAAATAGGAGCTGGAGTAGGCCATTTGCCTCTTCAGGTCTGCTCCACCATTCAACGGGATCTTGGTTCTGCTGCACCTTTCCATCCTGTTCCCTTATCTCTTAATTTCTTTAGTGTCCAAGAATCTATCAGTCTTTGACATGAACATACTCAGTGGCTGAGCACCCACAACCCTCTGGGGTAGAGAATTCCAAAGATTCGCAACTCTTTGAGCGAAGAAATTTCTCCTCACCTCAGTTCAAAATGGCTGACACCTTATTCAGAGACTGTGCCCCGTGTTCTAGATTCCCCATGTTCTAGATTCCACGTGTTCTAGACTCCATGTGTTCTAACTTCCTGTGTTCTAGATCCCATGTGTTCTAGACTCCCCGTGTTCTAGCTCCCCATGTTCTAGACTCCCTGTGTTCTAATCACCATGTGCTCTAGAATCCCCAGCCAGGGGGTATCATCTACCCAGTATCCATCCTGTCATCCCCCTTAAGAATTTTATATGTTTCACCTCTCTTACTGAATTCAGGGGAATATAGTTGATCAATCCCTCCTCAAAGGACAATCCGCTCACCCATGGAATCATAGAATTATTACAGCACAGAAGGAGGCTATTCAGCCTATCATGTTTGCACCAGCTCTCTAAACGAACAATTCATCCAGTGCCATTCTCCCACCCCCTCCCCGTAACCCTGCACATTCTTCCTTTTTGGACAGCAATTTAATTCTCTCTCGAATGCCTTGATTGAACCTGCCTTCACTAAGCTATCAGGCGGTGCATTCCAGACCCTGACCACTCGCTGCTCCTGTCACTTTTGCTTCTTTTGCCACTTACTTTAAACCCGTGCCCTCTCCTTCTCGATCCTTTCACCGAAGCAAACGGGTTCTCCCTACCTACTCTCTCCAGACACCTCATGATTTTCAATACCTCTATCAAGTCTCCCCTCAGACATCTTTTCCCCAAGGAATACAGTCCCGACTTCTCCAATCTTACTTCATAACTCAACTTCCTTGTCCCTGGAACCATTCTCGTAAACCTCTTCTGCACTCTCTCCAACACCTTCACTACCTTCCTAAAATGCAGCGCCCACAACTGTACGCAACACTCCAGCTGAGGTCTAACTAGTGTCTTATACAAGTTCTACATAACCTCTTTGCTCTTGTACTCCATTCCCCTATGAAGAAAGCCTAGCATGCGGTATGCTTCATTAACTGCTCTCTCAGCCTGTCCTGCCACCTTTAATGACTAATGCACATATACATCCAGCTCCCGCACCCTTCAGAGTAGAAAAAACCCTTTATTTTGTAATGTCCATGTTCTTCCTACCAAAATGTATCACTGCATTGAACTTTATCTGCCACCTATCTGCCCATTGCACCAACTTGTCTCTGCCCTTTTAACCTTCCGCATTATCCTCCTCACAATGCTTCCAAGTTTTGTATCATCTGCAAATTTTGAAATTCTTCCCTGTACACCAAGGCCTCCATGTTTAATATATTTATCAAGAAAAGCAAGGGTCCTAATATCGGCCCCTGGGAAACTACACTGCAAACCTTCCTCCAGCCCAGAAAACATCCATTGACCATTGCTCTCTGTTTCCTATCACTCTGTCAATTTTGTATCCATGTTGCTACTGTCCTTTTCATTCCATGAGCTATAATTTTTTTCACAATCCTGCTGTGTGGCAACGTATCGAATGCCTTTTGGAAGTCTGTGCACACCATATCAGCAGCATTTCCCACATCAACCCTCTCTGTTACTGCTTCAAAAACCCATGCTGCCTCTCCTTATTAACCCATGTTTCACCAAGTGCTGAATAAATCTGTCCTGAATTATAGTTTCCAGTACTTTCCCCACCACTAAAGTTAAACTGACTGCTCTGCAGTTGCTGGGCTTATGCTGACACCCTTTTCTGAACAAGGGTGTAATGTTTGCAATTCTCCATCCTCTAAGGAAGACTGAGAAATGATGGCCAGCACCTCTGCAATTTCCACTCTCACTCCCCACGGTGGCCTTGGATGCACCTAGTGAATCAATCTAGTGAACCTTTGTTGCACTCCTGCTAAGAAAACACCAGCTTGAAAAGCCAAATAAGCCATCCCTCACCTCCAGCTTGAGGCTAGCCTGGGAGTGATTAAGACAAGGCTGTTGAAAGTACCTGAGTGTAGGGGCTGAAGGCTGTCTGTGGCTGACTGTGGCCTACAGCCCAGTAAGTACTGGGCATGTGAGGAGGCTCTGACAGTCTCCTATCCATGACAGCTCTGAGCTCCTTAAGTGAACTGTCCGTTAAAAGTCTGATCATTTTGCAATGTGCACAATTACAATAGCATTCAATGGAATTTGTAAAAGAATCATGTTAATTGTTAAATAAACTTTCTCCCAGGCTATAGATTTAGTTAAACATATCCCAACGCTGTTGAACATATTGGTCCAAAATTCTAGGATTGCCTTGCATACAGCCCAGGAACAGGTCATTCAGCCCAACTCGTTCGTGCCAGTGTTAATCTTTCATCTGATTCTCCTCTCACCTTACTTTATATCAACCTATCAAAATATTCCTCTATTCCTTTCTCCCTCATGTGTTTATCTAGCTTCCGCTTAAATACATCAAAACTATTAACCTCAACTACTCCCTGTGGTAAAGGTTCCACATTAACACAGCGCTCTAACTAATGGATTTCCCTACTGGATTTATTAGTGACTTATATTGATGGGCCCTGGATTGGTCTCGCCACAAGTGCATCTTGCCTAAGACGTGCTGGATTCCCATGTCGTCTTCATTGCCCAGCTGTCCTGGCTCTGGGAGATTCCAGAGTGCGTGGAGTTTGGGAGGGTTTCCCCAAATTGCATGAGGGTTAGAGGAGTAAGGAAGTCTGGCTGCAGTTGTATAGGGCTTTGGTGAGACAATACCTGGAAAACGATGCACGGTTTTGGTCTCTGAATGTAAGGAAGGATATACTTGCCTTAGAAGAGATACAGGCTGGGATTTTCCGGCCTTGTCGCAGGGCAAGCCCCATTGCGGGTGGGACGGTGTCCCAGCCAGAAGTCCATTGCCTTGTGGTGGGTGTGGAAAATCCCATCTGTAGTGACCGTTCAGTAGATTGGTCCCTGGGATGAGAGGCTGAGTAAAATGGCCCCTATGCTCCAGAGTTTAGAAGAATTAGGGATGATCTGATTGAATTAACATTCAAGATTCTGAAGGCCATTTGACAGGGCAGATGCTGAAAGGTTGTTCCACAGACTGGGGGATCAGGAACACGTGGACACAGCCTCAGGGTAAGGGTTCAATCGTTTAGGGCTGAGATGAAGTGAAACTACTTCAATCTAAGAACCTTTGGAATTCTCCATCCCGGAGAGTTGTGAATGCTCCATCATTCGATATTTTTAAAGCTGAGATAGGCAGATTTTTGGTCTCCCAAGGGATCATGGGGTATGTGGGACAGCAGTAAATGGAACTGAAGCAGATGGTCCACCTTGGTCATATTGAAAGGCAGAACAGGGTTAAGGGGCTGTACGGTCTATTCCTGTTCCGATCTCTCATGTTCTTAGCTCCCCGCCATTGTCAATGGAAGGCTGCACCAGCCAAACACATTTTCCTTCAGTGCAATGGCCAATTGTTTGGAGATCCAGGCCGTTTGGCCACACTCACAGGCTGTCCAGCCAGGCAGGCCCGGCGCTATCTTAGGGAACTCCAGGCCCAATTTCCAGATACCCTCCCCCAGACGTCGTTTGCCCTGTAAATGTGCAGCTGGAGGTTTAAGCAGAGGTACCGGGAGAGACAAAGCTCAGGTGATAAAGTGCAAGCAATGGGTGTAGCCACGATGTGATAGGTTTACAGGGAAAGTGCTTTTACAATTGCGGCTGTAGGAAATTAGAACGTGAAAGTTGACAGAAGGATGTGACACGACTGCGAACAAACAGGAGTGAGTGGGTGAGT
Source organism: Isurus oxyrinchus (assembly GCA_026770705.1). Taxonomy (NCBI): domain Eukaryota; kingdom Metazoa; phylum Chordata; class Chondrichthyes; order Lamniformes; family Lamnidae; genus Isurus; species Isurus oxyrinchus. The sequence continues at coordinate 2,627,330 of JANJGN010000030.1, read as the reverse complement.
TTGAGGGGCGTTGTAGGGACTTGTGTTCCACTGCACATGCTATCCCTGTCCCTCTTGGTGATGGAGGCCATGGGGTTGGGAGGGTCTGTCGAAGAAGCCTTGGTGATGAGTTGCTACAGATTTGCAGACGGTGCCCTGGAACGTGTAATAGTTACAAGAGGAACTGAATCAAGAGGAGCCACAGTGTGTCAGTATTTACAGGGGGACACGTGGAGTGTGTCAGTATTTACAGGGGGTCCCCGGGGAGTGTGTCAGTAATTACAGGGGGGGTATCCGGGGAGTGTGTCAGTATTTATAGGGGGTCCCCGGGGAGTGTGTCAGTATTTACAGGGGGTCCCCGGGGAGTGTGTCAGTATTTATAGGGGGTCCCCGGGGAGTGTGTCAGTATTTATAGGGGGTCCCCGGGGAGTGTGTCAGTATTTACAGGGGGTCCCCGGGGAGTGTGTCAGTATTTACAAGGGGACACGTGGAGTGTGTCAGTATTTACAGGGGGTCCCCAGGGAGTGTGTCAGTATTTACAGGGGGTCCCCGGGGAGTGTGTCAGTATTTACAGGGGGTCCCCGGGGAGTGTGTCAGTATTTACAGGGGGTCCCCGGGGAGTGTGTCAGTATTTACAGGGAGTCCCCGGGGAGTGTGTCAGTATTTACAGGGGGTCCCCAGGGAGTGTGTCAGTATTTACAGGGGGTCCCCGGGGAGTGTGTCAGTATTTACAGGGGGACACGTGGAGTGTGTCAGTATTTACAGGGGGTCCCCAGGGAGTGTGTCAGTATTTACAGGGGGTCCCCGGGGAGTGTGTCAGTATTCACAGGGTGTCCCCGGGGAGTGTGTCAGTATTTACAGGGAGTCCCCGGGGAGTGTGTCAGTATTTACAGGGGGTCCCCGGGGAGTGTGTCAGTATTTACAGGGAGTCCCCGGGGAGTGTGTCAGTATTTACAGGGAGTCCCCGGGGAGTGTGTCAGTATTTACAGGGGGGTCCCCGGGGAATGTGTCAGTATTTACAGGGGGTCCCCGGGGAGTGTGTCAGTATTCACAGGGGGGTCCCTGGGTAGTGTGTCGGTATTTGCAGGGGGTCCCCCGGGAGTGTGTCGGTATTTACAGGGGGTCCCTGGGGAGTGTGTCAGTATTTACAGGGGGGTCCCTGGGGAGTGTGTCAGTATTTACAGGGGGTCCCTGGGGAGTGTGTCAGTATTTACAGGGGGTCCCCGGGGAGTGTGTCAGTATTTACAGGGGGGTCCCTGGGGAGTGTGTCAGTATTTACAGGGGGTCCCCGGGGAGTGTGTCAGTATTTACAGGGGGGTCCCTGGGGAGTGTGTCAGTATTTACAGGGGGTCCCCGGGGAGTGTGTCGGTATTTACAGGGGGTCCCCGGGGAGTGTGTCAGTATTTACAGGGGGTCCCCGGGGAGTGTGTCAGTATTTACAGGGGTTCCCCGGGGAGTGTGTCAGTATTTACAGGGGGTCCCCGGGGAGTGTGCCGGTATTTACAGGGGGAACCCCGGAGAGTGTGTGTGTCAGTATTTACAGGGGGTCCCCGGGGCGTGTGTCAGTATTTACAGGGAGTCCCCGGGGAGTGTGTCAGTATTTACAGGGTGTCCCTGAGGAGTGTGTCAGTATTTACAGGAGGTCCCCGGGGAGTGTGTCAGTATTTACAGGGGGTCCCCCGGGGAGTGTGTCAGTATTTACAGGGGGTCCCCCGGGAGTGTGTCAGTATTTGCAGGGTGTCCCCGGGGAGTGTGTCAGTATTCACAGGGGGGTCCCTGGGTAGTGTGTCGGTATTTGCAGGGGGTCCCCGGGGAGTGTGTCAGTATTTACAGGGGGTCCCCGGGGAGTGTGTCAGTATTTACAGGGGGGTCCCTGGGTAGTGTGTCGGTATTTACAGAGGGTCCCTGGGGAGTGTGTCGGTATTTGCAGGGGGTCCCCGGGGAGTGTGTCAGTATTTACAGGGGGTCCCCGGGGAGTGTGTCAGTATTTACAGGGGGGTCCCTGGGTAGTGTGTCGGTATTTACAGAGGGTCCCTGGGGAGTGTGTCAGTATTTACAGGGGGTCCCCGAGGAGTGTGTCAGTATTCACAGGGTGTCCCGGGGCATGTGTCAGTATTTACAGGGCGCCCCTGGAGTGTGTCGTATTTGACCCAGTGACAGTAAAGGAACGTGATATATTTCTAAGACGGGATGGTGAGTGGCTTCAGGGGCATCTTCCAGGTGCTGATGTTCCCATGTGTCTCTTGGCCTTGTCCTTCTAGATGGTAGTGGTCGTGATTTTGGAAGGTGCTGTCTAAGAAGCATTTCTGAGTGTCTGCAGTGTATCTTGTAGATGGTACACACTGCAGTTACTGTGTGTCAGTGGTGGATGGAATGTATGTTTGGATGGGGTGCTAATCAAGTGGGCTGATTTGTCCTGGATGGTGCCGAGCGTCTTGAGTGTTGTGGGAGGTGCACTCATCCAGGCAAGTGGAGATTATTCCATCACACTCCTGATTTGTACCTTGTGGATGGTGGACAGGCTTTGGGGATTGTGGAGGTGAGTTACTCGCTGCAGAATTCCCAGCCTCCGACCTGCTCTTGTCGCCACAGTATTTATATGGCTGGTCCAGGTCAGGTTCTGGTCAATGGTAACCCCACAGGATGTTGATAGTGGGGGATTCAGTGTTGGTAATGCCATTCAACAGCAAGGGGCGATGGTTAAATTCTCTTGGAGGCAGTTGGAAATGTTGAAGCTCCAATGGCACTATGTCAAAGGAGACCAGAAGAGTTCTCCACGGTGTACTGGCCAATATTTACCCCTCAACCAACATGACTAAAAGCGGATTACCTGGTCATTATCACGTTGCTGTTTGTGGGAGCTTGCTGGACACGAATTGGCAGCTGTGATTCCTACATTACAACAGTGACTACACTTCATTGGCTGTTAAGGGCTTTGGGAGGTCATGAAAGGTGCTATATATAAATGCAATTTTTTTCAGAACTCGCAGTCCATGTAACATCATCGAAAGGGGAGGGGAGGAGCTCAGCAAATGGGAGACGGCACCTATATCTACCCTTTCCTGCCAATGAGGAAAGCAGGAAGATGTTGACGTTCCCTGGGAATGCTCTTATCCCAGCTCATTAACAGGTCTGCTGCAGGCTGGTGCTTGGAACCAGGGATCGAGTGGAGCGCAATCTGTTCTTTCCGATCACCATGCCAACTCACAGCCTGAGCTGAGACCATTCTTGTTGATGTATTTTTCTTTGCTGTCAAATCACTCACGAGGGCCTCACACTCTCCTTGCAATCAGCCAGTATTTCAGATACACCCAGTTGCTATTGGAAACTGTCTTGTGTTTGCTAAGAACACAGAGATCGAAGATGACATGCAGGACCATGGTGTGCCTTTACCATAGCTGGTCAGTGAGGGAACATGAACAACCCAGGGTTGGCCAGTGTGGATGACGGGGCTGGACAGGGCAGGTAGGGAGAAACTATTCCCATGGGCAGAAGGATTGAGAACAAGAGATCACACGTTTAAGGTGAAGGATGTAAGAAACAAGGGTGACATGAGGAAAACCTTTTTTGATGCAGCGAGTTGTTAGGATCTGGAATGCACTACCTCAGGCTGTGGGGGAGGCAGATTCAATTATGGCTTTCAAAAGGGTATCAGATAAAGAATGGAATCACACAAATCAGCAGATCTGTGGAGAAAAGTTGAGGGATTGGGACAAGCCGAGTTGCAGAGAGCTAGGATGGACATTACTGGCCAAATGGCATCTTTCTATGCTGTAACCATTCAACTATTCTGTGTGACTCGAACCACTGGAGTGTTTTGCACCTGATTCCCATTGACTCCAGTTTTGTTCGGGCTCCTCGGTGAAATGCTGCCTTGATGTTAAGGGCAGTTACTCTCATCTCACCCATAATAACTCGTTATTTTATCTTCTCAGGTGAAGATCAACATTCAAAACATTGGACAACATTTTCCCCCTGTTGGTTGAGGGATGGGGGATGTGCAGGAGCGGGCGCGTTCCCGATTGACACCCCGAGTCGGGGGCGCGCGGATACATTTTACTGTTTTTTATTTTACATTTCACATGACACTGTCACATGAGTTGGGACACGTCCATAACTTTTATTGTGAAATATTCTGAGGTTTGTAAATCGCTCATGAAGCCTCATCCCGCCCGTGGATGAATTTTGATGCTTTTTCTGAAGCTCGCCAGGGTTCCCGGCCTCCCTGCCAACATTAATGTTGCCAACCTGTGAGGTGGTGAAAAGGGCTTTTGGGACACTTGCCTTTATCAATCGAGGCATAGATTACAAAAGTAGGGAGGTCATGCTGGAGTTGTATAGAACCTTGGTGAGGCCACAGCTGGAGTACTGTATGCAGTTCTGGTCGCCATATTATAGGAAGGATGTGATTGCACTGGAGGGGGTGCAGAGGAGATTCACCAGGATGTTGCCTGGGATGAAACATTTAAGTTATGAAGGGAGGTTGGTTAGACTTGGGTTGTTTTTGCTGGAGCAGAGAAGACTGAGGGGCGACCTGATCGAGGTGTACAAGATTATGAGAGGTATGGACAGGGTGGATAGGGAACAGCTGTTCCCCTTAGTTGAAGGGTCAGTCACGAGGAGACATAAGTTCAAGGTGAGGGGCAGGAGGTTTAGGGGGGGATGTGAGGAAAAACTTTTTTACCCAGAGGGTGGTGACGGTCTGGGATGTGCTGCCTGGGAGGTTGGTGGAGGCAGTTTTAAAAAGTACCTGGATGAGCACTTGGCACGTCATAACATTCAAGACAATGGGCCAAGTGCTGGAAAATGGGATTAGGTAGGTAGGTCAGGTGTTTCTCACGTGTCGGTGCAGACTTGAAGGGCCGAAGGGACTCATCTGCACTGTGATTCTGTAATTCTATAACCCAAAGATTCATCAGTGTCCTTAGAATGTAACCCAGATGTCAGTGTGACAGAATCATAGAATCACACAGTGATTCCTTCAGCCCATCGAGTCTGCACCGACACATGAGAAACACCTGTCCTACCTCCCTAACCCCATTTACCAGCACTAGGCCCATAGCCTTGAATGTTATGATGTGCAAGTGCTCATCCAGGTACTTTTTAAAGGATGTGAGGCAACCCGCCTCCACCACCCTCCCAAGCAGTGCATTCCAGACCGTCACCACCTCTGGGTAAAAAAGTTTTTCCTCACATCCCCCCTAAACCTCCTGCCCCTCACCTTGAACTTATGCCCCCTCATGACTGACCCTTCAACTAAGGGGAACAGCTGTTCCCTATCCACCCTGTCCATGCCCCTCATAACCTTGTACACCTCGATCAGGTCACCCCTCAGTCTTCTCTGCTCCAGCAAAAACAACCCAAGTCTATCCAACCTCTCTTCATAACTTAAATGTTTCATCCCAGGCAACATCCTGGTGAATCTCCTCTGCACCCTCTCCAGTGCAATCACATCCTTCCTATAATGTGACGACCAGAATTGCACACAGTACTCCAGCTGTGGCCTCACCAAAGTTCTATACAACTCCAACAATACTCCCATCTGACTTTTTCACCACACCATTAACATGCCCCTCCAACTTCAGAGACCTATGGGCACACACGCCAAGGTTCCTTTGTTCCACAGAACTTCCAAGTGCCATGCCGTTCATTGAACACTTCCTTGACAAATTACCCCTCCCAAAGTGTATCACTTCACACTTTTCAGGGTTAAATACCATCTGACATTTATCTGGCCATTCAACCATCCCGTCTATATCTTTCTGTAACCCAAGACACTCAACCTCACTATTAACGAACCAACCAATCTTTCTGTCATCTGTCATTAGAGCGTAACCCGGAGAGACGTCAGTGTCCTTAGAGCTTAACCCGGAGATTCGTCAATGTCCTTAGAGCATAACCCAGAACTTCATCAATGTCCTTAGAGGTTAACCCAGAGTGACGTTAGTGTCCTTAGAGCGTAAACCAGAGATTCGTCAGTGTCCTTTGAGTGTAAACCGGAGAGCCGTCACTGTCCTTGGAGCATAAGCCAGAGATTCATCAGTGTCCTTAGAGCGTAAACCGGAGAGACGTCAGTGTCTTTAGAGCATAATACAGAGAGAAGTCAGTGCCCTTGGAGTGTAACCCTGAGAGACATCACTGACCTTAGAGCATAACCCAGAGATTCGTCAATGTCCTTAGAGCATAACCCAGAGAATCGTCAGTGTCCTTGGAGCGAAACCCAAAGATTCATCAGTGTCCTTAGACTGTGACCCACAGATTAGTCAATGTCTTTCGAGCATAACCCGGAGAGATGTCAGTGTCCTTAGAGCGTAAGCCAGAGATTCATCAGTGTACTCAGAACGGAACACAGAGAGTCTTCAGTGTACTTAGTGCTTAAAACAGAGATTCGTCAGTGTCCTTGGAGCATAACACAGAGATTCGTCAGTGTCCTTAGAGCGTAACTCAGAGAATCGTCAGTGACCTTAGTGCGTAACCCAGAGATTCATCAGTGACCTTAGACCAGAACCCAGAGAGACATCATTCTCCTTACAGTATAACCCAGAGATTCATCAGTGTCCTTAGAGCATAAATCGGAGAGTTGTCAGTGTCCTTAGAGTGTAACCCGGAGACACCTCAGTGTCATTAGAGCGTAACCCAGAGATTCGTCAATGCACTTAGCGCGTAACCCAGAGGTATGTCAGTGTCTCTAGAGCGTACCCCAGAGAGACATCATTGTAATTAGAGAGTAACCCAGAGATTTGTCAGCGTTCTTCCAGTGTAACCACAGAGAGACGTCAGTGTCCCTATAGCGTAGTGCGGAGAGACGTAAGTGCCCTTACAGGGTAACACAGAGAGTCATCAGTGTCCTTGGAGCATAACCCAGAGAGACGTCAGTGTCTTTAGATCATAACCTGGAGATTCGTCAGTGATCTTAGAGTGTAACACAGAGATTCGTGAGTGTCCTTAGAGCGTAACCCAGAGATTCGTCAGTGTCCTTTGAGTATAAACCGGAGAGACATCAGTGTCCTTAGAGCATAAGCCAGAGATTCGTCAGTGTCCTTAGAGCGTAACGCACAGCTTCGTCAATGTCTTTCGAGCATAACCCAGAGAGGCGTCAGTGTCCTTAGACCGTAACCCACAGATTCGTCAATGTCTTTCAAGCATAACCCAGAGAGATGTCAGTGTCCTTAGAGCATAAACCAGAGGTTCATCAGTGTACTCAGAACGGAACACAGAGAGTCGTCGGTGTACTTAGTGCTTAAAACAGAGATAGGTCTGTGTCCTTACAGTGTAGCCCTGAGATTCGTCAGTGTCCTTGGTGCATAAACAGGAGAGACGTCAGTGCCCTTACAGCGTAACCCACAGGTTCGTCAATGTCCTTCGAGCATTATCCAGAGACGTCAGTGTCCTTAGTGTGTAAGCCAGAGAATCGTCAGTGACCTTAGTGCATAACCCAGAGATTCATCAGTGACCTTAGACCAGAACACAGAGATGTCATTCTCCTTACAGTATAACCCAGAGATTCGTCAATGTCCTCAGAGCATAACGTGGAGAGTTGTCAATGTCCTTAGAGTGTAACCCGGAGAGACCTCAGTGTCATTAGAGCGTAACCCGGAGAGTCGTCAGTGTCCTTAAAGATTAGCCAAGAGGGATGCTAGTATCCTTAGGGCTTAATCCAGAGAGATGTCAGTGTCCTTAGAGTGTAACCCAGAGATTCATCAGTGACCTTAGAGCGTAACCCAGAGATTAGACCAGAACCTAGAGAGACGTCATTCTCCTTACAGTATAACCCAGAGATTCGTCAATGTCCTCAGAGCATAACGCGGAGAGTTGTCAATGTCCTTAGAGCATAAACCGGAGAGATGTCAGTGTCAATAGGGCGTATCCCAAAGATTCGTAAGTGTCCTTTGAGCGTAACCCAGAGATTAATCAATATCCTTAGAGTGTAACTCAGCGAGACATCAGTGTCCTTAGAGCATAAGACAGAGAGTCGTCATTGTAACTAGAGAGTAACCCAGAAATTTGTCAGTGTTCTTCCAGCGTAAACACAGAGAGTCGTCAGTGTCCTTGGAGCATAACCCAGGGATTCATCAATGTCCTTTGAGGGTAACCCAAAGAATTGTCAGTGTCGTTAGAGCATAACCCAGAAATTCATCAGTGTCTTTAGAGAATAACCTAGAGATTCGTCAATGTCTTCAGTACGTAAACTGGAGTGACTTCACTGTCCTTTGAGCATAATCCAGAGAGATGTCAGTGTCCTTAGAATGTAAACCAGAGAATCGTTAATGTACCTAGAGCGTAAACCAGAGATTCATCAGAGCACTCAGAGCGTAACACGGAGATTCATCAGGGTCCTGAGAGCAAAACCCACAGTTTCGTTAATGTCCTTAGAGCATAACGCAGAGAGTCGTCAGTATCCTTAGAGCATAAACCAGAGATTTGTCAATGTCCTTAGAGCGTAACCCCGAGGTTAGTCAGTGTCCTTAGAGGGTAACTCAGAGATTTGTCAGTGACATTAGCCCAGAACCCAGACAGATGTCATTCTCCTTACAGCATAACCCAGAGATTCGTCAATGTCCTCAGAGCATAACCGGAGAGAAGTCTGTGTCATTAGAGTGTAACGCAAAGTCATCAGTGTCCTTGGAACATAACCCAGAGATTTTTCAATGTCCTTAGAGTGTAACCCGGAGAATCGTCAGTTTCCTTAGAGATTAGCCCAGAGGGACGTCAGTGTCCTTAGAGTGTAAACCAGAGATTCGTCAGTGTAACCACAGAGAGACAAAAACAGAATTGCCTGGAAAAACTCAGCAGGTCTGGCAGCATCAGCAGAGAAGAAAAGAGTTGACGTTTCGAGTCCTCATGACCCTTCAACAGAACTGATCTTTCTTTACAAGGAGAGGGAAATATAAGCTGGTTTAACGGGGGGGGGGGGGGGGGGTGGAGAAGTGGAGGGGGGGGGGGTGTTAGGATAAGAGCAGATCATCAAAAGATGTCACAGACAAAAGAACAAAAGAACACAGAGGTGTTGAAGTTGGTGATATTATCTAAACGAATGTGCTAATTAAGAATGGATGGTAGGGCACTCAAGGTATAGCTCTAGTGGGGGTGGGGGAGCATAAAAGATTTAAAAATAATGGAAATAGGTGGGAAAAGAAAAATCTATATAAATTATTGGAAAAAAAAACAAAAGGAAGGGGGAAGAAACAGAAAGGGGGTGGGGATGGGGGAGGGAGCTCACGACCTAAAGTTGTTGAATTCAATATTCAGTCCGGAAGGCTGTAAGGTGCCTAGTCGGAAGATGAGGTGCTGTTCCTCCAGTTTGTGTTGGGCTTCACTGGAACAATGCAGTAAGCCAAGGACAGACATGTGGGCAAGAGAGCAGGGTGGAGTGTTAAAATGGCAAGCGACAGGGAGGTTTGGGTCATTCTTGCAGCCAGACCGCAGGTGTTCTGCAAAGCGGTCGCCCAGTTTACGTTTGGTCTCTCCAATGTAGAGGAGACCACATTGGGAACAACGAATGCAGTAGACTAAGTTGGGGGAAATGCAAGTGAAATGCTACTTCATTTGAAAGGAGTGTTTGGGGCCTTGGACGGTGAGGAGAGAGGAAGTGAAGGGGCAGGTGTTACATCTTTTGCGTGGGCATGGGATGGTGCCATAGGAGGGGGTTGAGGAGTAGGGGGTGATGGAGGAGTGGACCAGGGTGTCCCGGAGGGAACGATCCCTACGGAATGCTGACGGGGGGGTGAAGGGAAGATGTGTTTGGTGGTGGCATCATGCTGGAGTTGGCAGAAATGGCGGAGAATGATCCTTTGAATGCGGAGGCTGGTGGGGTGATAAGTGAGGACAAGGGGGACCCTATCATGTTTCTGGGAGGGAGGAGAAGGCATGAGGGCGGATGCGCGGGAGATGGGCCGGACATGGTTGAGGGCCCTGTCAATGACTGTGGGTGGAAAACCTCGGTTAATGAAGAAGGAGGACATGTCAGAGGAACTGTTTTTGAAGGTAGCATCATCGGAACAGATGCGACGAAGGCGAAGGAACTGGGAGAATGGGGTGGAGTCCTTACAGGAAGCGGGGTGTGAGGAGCTGTAGTCGAGATAGCTGTGGGAATCGGTGGGTTTGTAATGGATATTGGTGGACAGTCTATCACCAGAGATTGAGACAGAGAAGTCAAGGAAGGGAAGGGAAGTGTCAGAGATGGACCACGTGAAAATGATAGAGGGGTGGAGATTGGAAGCAAAATTAATAAATTTCTCCAAGTCCTGACGAGAGCATGAAGCGGCACTGAAGTAATCATCGATGTACTGGAGAAAAAGTTGTGGAAGGGGGCCGGAGTAGGACTGGAACAAGGAATGTTCCACATACACCATAAAGAGACAGGCATAGCTGGGGCCCATGCGGGTACCCATAGCCACACCTTTTATTTGGAGGAAGTGAGAGCAGTTGAAGGAGAAATTGTTCAGTGTGAGAACAAGTTCAGCCAGACGGAGGAGAGTAGTGGTGGATGGGGATTGTTCGGGCTTCTGTTCGAGGAAGAAGCTAAGGGCCCTCAGACCATCCTGGTGGGGGATGGAGGTGTAGAGGGATTGGACGTCCATGGTGAAGAGGAGGCGGTTGGGGCCAGGGAACTGGAAATTGTTGATGTGACGTAAGGTGTCAGAGGAATCACAGATGTAGGTGGGAAGGGACTGGACAAGGGGAGAGAGAAGGGAGTCAAGATAACGAGAAATGAGTTCTGTGGGGCAGGAGCAAGCTGACATGATCGGTCTACCGGGGCAGTTCTGTTTGTGGATTTTGGGTAGGAGATAGAAACGGGCCGTCCGAGGTTGGGCGACTATCAGGATGGAAGCTGTGGGAGGGAGATCCCCAGAGGAGATGAGGTCAGTGACAGTCCTGGAAACAATGGCTTGATGTTCAGTGGTGGGGTCATGGTCCAGGGAGAGGTAGGAGGAAGTGTCTGCGAGTTGACGCTCAGCCTCTGCGAGGTAGAGGTCAGTGCACCAGACAACAACAGCACCACCCTTGTCAGTGGGTTTGACGACAATGTCAGGGTTGGACCTGAGAGAATGGAGTGCAGTAAGTTCAGAGAGAGACAGGTTAGAATGGGTGAGAGGAGCAGAGAAATTGAGACGACTAATGTCGCGCCGACAGGTCCCAATGAAAAGATCAAGAGAAGGTAAGAATCCAGAGGGAGGGGTCCAGGTGGAGGGAGAATATTGAAAGGATCCGTTGAACGGGGAGAGGACTCCTGCCCAAAGAAGTGAGCCCGGAGATGAAGACGGCGGAAGAAGAGCTCAGCATCGTGCCGAGCCCGAAATTCATTGAGATGAGGGCGTAAGGGTATGAACCTAAGTCCTTTTTGTTTTTATAACCACAGAGAGACATCAGTGTCCCAATAGCGTAGCGTGGAGAGACGTAAGTGCCCTTACAGGGTAACACAGAGAGTTGTCAGTGTCCTGAGAGAATAACCCAGAGCGACGTCAGTGTCCTTAGAGAGTAACCCAGAGATTCGTCAATGTACTTAGAGAGTAACCCAGAGATTCGTCAATTTACTTAGCCCGTAAAACAGAGATTAGTCAGTGTCCTTACAGTGTAAGTGCACTCAGAGCGTAACACAGAGAGACGTCAGTGACCTTAGAGCGTAACCCAGAGATTAGTCAGTGTCCTTAGAGCATAACTCAGAGGTTAGTCAGTGTCCTTAGAGCGTAATACAGAGAGACGTCAGTGACCTTAGAGCATGACCCAGAGATTCGTCAATGTACTTAGAGAGTAACCCAGAGATTCGTCAATGTACTTAGCCCATAAAACAGAGATTAGTCAGTGTCCTTACAGCGTAAGTGCACTCAGAGCGTAACACAGAGTGTCCTTAGAGCGTAAACCAGAGTGTCGTCAATATCCTTAAAGTGTAACGCAAAGATTCGTCAGTGTCCTTTGAGCGTAGTCCGGAGAGACCTCAGTGTCCTAAGATCGTAACCCAGAGATTCTTCAATGTACTTAGCGCGTCACCCAGAGATTCATCAGTGACATTAGAACAGAACCCAGAGAGACATTATTCTCCTTACAGCATAACCCAGAGATTTGTCAATGTCCTCAGAGCATAATGCGGAGAGTTGTCAGTGTCCTTAGAGCATAACACAGAGATTCGTCATTGTCCTTAGAGCATAAACCGGAGACATGTCAGTGTCATTAGAGCGTAACACAGAGAGTCGTTAGTGTCCTTGGAGTGTAACCCACAGATTCGTTAGTGTCCTTACACTGTAACCCACAGATTTGTCAATGTCCTTAGAGCGTAACCCGGAGCATCGTCAGTTTCTTTAGACATTAGCCCAGAGATTCGTAAGCGTCCTTAGATCATAACTCAGAGATTAGTCAATGTCCTTAGAGCGTAAACCAGAGTGTCATCAATATCCTTAGAGCATAACGCAAAGATTCGTCAGTGTCCTTAGACCAGAACCCAGAGAGACATCATTCTCCTTACAGCATAACCCAGAGATTCGTCAATGTCCTCAGAGCATGAACCGGAGAGAAGTCAGTGTCATTAGAGTGTAACACAGAGAGTCGTCAGTGTCCTTGGAGCGTAACCCACAGATTCATTAATGTCCTTACACCATAACCCACAGATTCATCAATGTCCTTAGAGCGTAACCCGGAGAATCGTCAGTTTTGTTAGAGATTAGCCCAGAGGGACATCAGTGTCATTAGAGCTTAACCCAGAGATTCGTAACTGTCCTAAGAGGGTAACCCAGAGAGACGTCAGTGTCCTTAGAGCATAACACAGAGATTCGTCAGTGTCATTAGAGGGTAACCCAGAGATCTCTCAGTGTTCCTCCAGCGTAACCACACAGTGTCCCTATAGCGTAGCTCGGAGAGGCGTAAGTGCCCTTACAGGGCAACACAGAGGGTCGTCAGTGTCCTTAGAGAAGAACCCAGAGATTCGTCAATGCCCTTAGTGCAGAAACTGGAGTGACTTCAGTGTCCTTAGAGCGTAATCCAGAGAATCGTTAATGTACCTAGAGCGTAACCTGGAGATTCGTCAGTGTCGTTAGAGAGTAACCCAGAGATTCATCAGTGTTCTTCCAGTGTAACCACAGAGAGACGTCAGTGTCCTTATAGCGTAGCGCGGAGAGATGTAAGTGCTCTTACAGGGTAACACAGAGAATTGTCAGTGTCCTTAGAGCGTAACCCAGAGATTTGTCAATGTCCTTAGAGTGTAAACCAGAGTGTCGTCAATATCCTTAAAGCGTAACGCAAAGATTCGTCAGTGTCCTTCGAGTGTAGTACGGAGAGACCTCAGTGTCCTAAGATCGTAACCCAGAGATTCATCAATGTACTTAGCGCATAACCCAGAGATTCGTCAGTGACATTAGACCAGAACCCAGAGAGATATTTTTCTCCTTACAGCATAACCCAGAGATTTGTCAATGTCCTCAGAGCATAACGCGGAGAGTTGTCAGTGTCCTTAGAGCATAACACAGAGATTCGTCTATGTCTATAGAGTGTAACCCAATGATTCGTCAGTGTCCTTAGAGCATAAACTGGAGTGAATTCAGTGTCATTAGAGCATTACCCAGAGATTCGTCAGTGTCTATAGAGCGTAACCCACAGAGACCTCATTGTCCTTAGAGCGTAACCCAGAGATTCGTCAGTGTCCTTATAGCATAGCCTGGAGAGACGTAAGTGCCCTTAGTGCGTAACCCAGAGATTCATCAGTGTCCTTACAGTGTAGCCCCAAGAGTTGTCAATATCCTTTGAGCGTAATCCAGAGGTTAGTCAGTATCCTTACAGTGTAACCCAGCGCTTCGTCAATATCCCTAGGGCGTAACTCTGAGAGTCGTCAGTGTCCTTAGAGTGTAACTCAGAGAGTCGTCAGTGTATTTAGAGCGGAACCCAGAGAGTCGTCAGTGTATTTAGTGCGTAACCCAGAGAGTCATCAGTATCCTTAGAGAATAACCCACAGATTCGTCAATGTTCTTACTGCATAACACAGAGATTCGATAGTGTCCTTAGAGCGTAACATCGAGAGTCATCAGTGTCCTTAGAGCGTAAACAGGAGAGACGTCAGTGTCCTTAGGACGTAACCCAGAGAGTCGTCAATGTCCTTGGATTGTAACACTGAGAGTCGTCAGTGTCCTTACAGCGTAACGCAGAGATTAGTCAGTGTTCTTCCAGCATAACCCGGAGAGATGTCACTGTTCTTATAGCATAGCTCAGAGAGACGTAAGTGCCCTTAGAGCGTAACCCAGAGATTAGTCAGTGTCCTGACAGTGTAACCCAGAGAGCCATCAGTGTCCAAAGAGCATAACCCCGAATGACCTCAATGACATTAGAGAGTAACCCAGAGATTCGACACTGTCCTTGAGCGTAAACCAGAGAGACGTCAATGTCCTTAAAGCTTAACTGAGAGATTCTAAATGTCCTTAGAGCATTCGTCAATATCCATAGAGCGTAACCCTGGGATTCGTCAGTGTCCTTAGAGCGTAACCCAGAGATTTGTCAATGTCCTTAGAGCATAAACTGGAGTGACTTCAGTGTCATTTGAGCGTAACACAGAGAAACATCAGTGTCCTTAGAGCATAAACCAGAGTGTCGTCAATATCCTTAGAGCGTAATGAAAAGATTCATCACTGTCCTTCGGGCGTAGTCTGGAGAGACCTCAGTGTCCTAATATCGTAACCCAGAGATTCGTCAGTGTCATTTGAGCATAACACAGAGAGTTGTCAATGTCCTTAGAGCGTAACCCAGACAGACGTCAATGTCCTTAAAGCTTAATCGAGTGATTCTAAGTGTCCTTAGAGCGTAACCCAGAGAGTCTTCAGTGTCCTTAGAGCATAAACTGGAATAACTCCAGTGTTATTAGAGCGCAATGCAGAGAGACGTCAGTGTCCTTAGAGAGTAAACCAGAGTGTCGTCAATATCCTTAGAGCGTAACGAAAAGATTCGTCAGTGTCCTTCGAGCGTAGTCTGAAGTGACCTCAGTGTCCTAAGATCATAACCCAGAGATTCGTCAGTATCATTAGACCATAACCCAGAGAGTCGTCAATGTCCATAGAGCATAACCCAGAAAGTCGTCAGTTTTCTTAGAGCATAACCCAGAGAGATGTTCGTGTCCTTATAGCGTAACCCGGAAATTCATCAATGTCCTTAGAGCATAAGACAGAGATTCGTTAGTGTCCTTGGAGCGTAGTCCGGTGAGAAGTCAGTTTCATTAGAGTGTAACCCAGAGATTCGTCAGTGTCCTTACAGTGTAACCCAGAGAGGCATCAGAGTCCAAAGAGCGTAACCCCAAGTGACTTCAATGACCTTATAGAGTAACCCAGAGATTCGTCAGTGTCTTTAGTACGTAAACCGGAGAGACGTCAGTGTTCTTAGAGCGTAGACCTGATATTCGTCAGTGTCCTTAGAGAGTAAACCTGAGATTCGTCAGTGTCCTTAGAGCGTAAACCTGAGATTCGTCAGTGTCCTTAGTGCGTAAACTGGAGAGACGTCAATGTCTTTAGTACGTAACACAGAGATTCGTTAGTGTCCTTAGAGTGTAACACCAAGAGTTCACAGTGTCCTTGGACCGTAAACCGGACAGATGTTACTTTCCTCAGGGCATAACCCAGAGAGTCATCAATGTCCTTAGATTTTAACACCGAGAGTTGTCAGTGTCCTTAGAGCGTAACGCAGAGATTAGTCAGTGTTCTTCCAGCGTAACCCGGAGAGACATCAGTAATCTTATAGCATAGCCCGGAGAGATGTAAGTGCCCTTACAGCGTAACCCAGAGATTAGTCAGTGTCCTTAGAGAGTAATTCAGAGATTAGTCAGTGTCCTTACAGGATATCCCAGAGATTAGTCAGTGTGCTTACAGGGTAACCCAGAGGGGCATCAGTGTCCAAACAGCGTAACCCCGAGTGACTTCAATGACATTAGAGAGTAACCCAGAGATTCGTCAATGTCCTTAGAGCGTAAACCAGACAGACGTCAATATCCTTAAAGCTTAACTGAGAGATTCTAAGTGTCCTTAGAGCTTCCGTCAATATCCATAGAGCGTAACCCTGGGATTCGTCAGTGTCCTTACAGCGTAACACAGAGATTCGTCAATGTGCTTAACGCATAAACTGGAGTGACTTCAGTGTCATTTGAGCATAACGCAGAGAGACGCCAGTGTCCTTAGAGCGTAAACCAGAGTGTTGTCAATATCCTTAGAGCATAACGAAAAGATTCGTCAGCGTCCTTTGAGCGTAGTCTGGAGAGACCTCAGTGTCCTAAGATCGTAACTCAGAGACTCGTCAGTGTCAATAGAGCCTAACACAGAGAGTCGTCAGTTTCCTTAGAGCGTAACCCACAGATTCGTCAATGTCCTTAGAGCGTAATGCAGAGATTATTCAGAGTTCTTACAGTGTAACCTGGAGAGACATCAGTATTCTTATAGCATAGCCCAGAGAGACATAAGTGCCCTTAAAGTGTAACCCAGAGATTAGTCAGTGTCCTTACAGCGTAACCCCGAGAGTCATCAATATCCTTACAGCATGAACCGGAGGTTAGTCAGTGCCCTTACAGTGCAACCCAGAGGGGCATCAGTGTCCAAAGAACGTAACCCCGAGTGACTTCAATGACCTTAGAGAGTAACCCAGAGATTCGTCACTGTCCTTAGAGCGTAAACCTGAGAGACGTCAGTGCCTTTACAGCATAGCCCAGAGATTTGTCATGTCCTTAGAGCGTAGACCAGAGAGATGTCAGCGTCTTAACAGTGTAACCCAGATAATTGTCAATATCCGTAGAGTGTAACCCATACAGACGTCAATGTCCTTAAAGCTTAACCGAGAGATTCTAAGTGTCCTTAGAGCATTCGTCAACATCCATAGAGTGTAAACCTAGGATTCATTAGTGTCCTTAGAGAGTAACCCAGAGATTCATCAATGTCCTTAGAGCGTTACCCAGAGTTTCATCAATGTCCTTAGAGCATAAACTGGAGAGACTTGAGTGTCCTTAGAGCATAAACCAGAGTGTCGTCAATATCCTTAGAGCATAACGAAAGGATTCGTCAGCATCCTTCGAGCATAGACTGGAGAGACCTCAGTGTCCTAAGATCATAACTCAGAGATTCGTCAGTATCATTAGATCTTAACACAGAGAATCGTCAATGTCCTAAGGTCTTAACCCAGAGATTTGTCAGTGTCAATAGAGCCTAACACAGAGAGTCGTCAGTGTCCTTAGAGCATAACCCACAGATTCGTCAATGTCCTGAGAGCATAACACCAAGAGTTGTCAGTGTCCTTGGAGTGTAATCCAGAGAGACGTCAGTGACCTTAGAGCGTATCCCAGAGAGACGTCAGTGATCTTAGAGCGCAACCCTGAGCCTCGTCAATGTCTTTAGAGCATAACCAAGAAAATCGTCTGTGTCCTTAGGGCGTAACCCAGAGAATCGTCAGTATTCCTAGAGCGTAACCCAGAGAGTCGTCATTGTCTTTAGAGCGTAACCCAGAGATTCGTCAACGTCCTTAGAGCGTGACCCACAGAGTCGTCAATATCCTTAGAGCATAACCCAGAGAATCGTCAGTGTCCTTACAGCGTAATGCAGAGATTAATCAGTGTTCTTCCAGCGTAACCCGGAGAGACATCAGTGTTCTTATAACATAACCTGAAGAAACGTAAGTGTCTTTAGAGCGTAAACCAGGGGTTAGTCAGTGTCCTTACAGTGTAACCCAGAGGGGCATCAGTGTCCAAAGAGCGTAACCCCGAGTGACTTCAATGACCTTAGAGAGTAACCCAGAGATTCGTCACTGTCCTTAGAGCGTAAACCTGAGAGACATCAGTGCCTTTACAGCATAGCCCAGAGATTTGTCATGTCCTTAGAGCGTAAACCAGAGAGACGTCAGTATCTTTACAGCCTAACCCAGATAATTGTCAATATCCTAAGAGAATAACCCAGGCAGATGTCAATGTCCTTACAGTTTAACCGAGAGATTCTAAGTGTCCTTAGAGCATTCGTCAATATCCATAGAGCATAACCCAGAGATTCGTCAATGTCCTTTGAGCGTTACCCAGAGTTTCGTCAATGTCCTTAGAGCATAAACTTGAGTGACTTCAGTGTCTTTAGATCGTAACGCAGAGAGACGTCAGTGTCCTTAGGGCGTAAACCAGAGTTTCGTCAATTTCCTTAGAGCGTAACCCGGAGATTCGTCAATGTCTTTAGAGCATAACCCAGAGAATGGTCAGTGTACTTAAAGCGTAACACAGAAAGTCTTCAATATCCTTAGAGTTTAACCCTGAGATACGTCAGGGTCCTTAGAGTGTAACGCAGAGATTCTTCAGTTCTGTTCCAGCTTAACACCAGAGAGACATTAGAGTCATTATAGCATAGCGCAGAGAGGCGTAAGTGCCCTTAGAGTGTAACACAGAGAGTCGTCAGTGTCCTTGGAGCATAACCAGAGATTTGTCAATATCCATAGAGCGTAACCCACAGATTCATCAGTGTCCTTAGAGCATAACCCAGAGAGTCTTCAATGTCCTCAGAGCATAAGACCGAGAGTCGTCAATGTCCTTAGAGCGTAACCCAGAGTGTCGTCAATGTCCTTAGAGAATAACCCAGTGAGACGACAGCGATCTTAGAGCTTAACACAGAGATTCATGAGTGTCCTTACTGCGTAACCCACAGAGACGTCAGTGACCTTAGAGCGTAATCCAGAGATTCGTCAGTGTCCTTCCAGCTTAGCCCAGAGAGACATCAGTGCCCTTATAGCATAGCGCGGAGAGACGTAAGTGCACTTAGAGCGTAACCCAGAGATTCATCAATGTCTTTAGAGTGTAACCCAGAGCATCGTCAGTGTCCTTAGAGCGTAATCCAGAAAGTTGTCAGTGTCCTTAGAGAGTAACCCAGAAAGTCGTCAATATCATTAGAGCATAACCCAGAGAGACATCAGTGTCCTTAGAGCATAACCCAGCAATTTGTCAATGTACTTAGTGAGTAACCCAGTGATTCGTCAGTGACCCTAGACCAGAACCCAGAGAGACCTCAGTGTCCTTAGAGCATAACGCGGAGAGACGTCAGTGTTCTTATAGTGTAAGCCAGAGATTCGTTAGTGTCCTTAGAGCATTAACTGGAGAGATGTCAGTGTCCTTAGAGCATAACCCAGAGATTAGTCAGGGTCCTTAGAGCATAACCCGGAGATTTGTCAGTCTCCTTAGCGCGTAAGCCAGAGATACGTTGGTGTCTTTAGAGCGTAACCCAGAAATTCATATGTGTCCTTAGAGTGCAACCCAGAGAGTTGTCAGTGTCATTAGATCATAACCCAGAGAGTCACCAGTGTCCTTAGAGTGTAACCCCGATAGACTTCAGTGTCCTTAGAGCGAAACCAAGAGAGAAATCAGTGTTCTTAGAGCATAACACAGAGATACGTCAGTGTCCTTAGAGCGAAACCCAGAGTGTCGTCTGTGTCCTTAGAGCACAACATAGACATTTGTCAGTGTCGTTAGAGGGTAACCCAGAGAGACGTCATTGTCCTTAGAGCGTAACGCAGAGATTCTTCAGTGCCTTTAGAGCATAACCCTGAGATACGTCAGTGTCCTTGGAGTGTAACACAGAGATTCGTCAATGTCCTTAGAGCATAAACTGGAGTGACTTCAGTGTCATTGGAACGTAACGCAGAGAGACGTCAGTTTCCTTTGGGCAAACCCAGAGAGTCGTCAATGTCCTCAGAGCATAAGACCGAGAGTCGTCAATGTCCTTAGAGCATAACCCTGTGAGACGTCAGTGTCCTTAGAGTTTAACCCAGAGATTCATCAGTGTCCTTGGAATGTAACCAAGAGATTCAGAAGTGTCCTTAGAGCGTGAAACAAAGATCCGTCAATGACCTAATGCATAACCCAGAGAGTCGTCAGTATCGTTAGAACATAACCCAAAGAGATCTCAGTGTCCTTGCAGAGTAACCCAGAGATATGTCAATGTAAATAGAGTGTAACCCACAGATCCTTCAGTCTCCTTAGAGCGTAAACCAGAAATTCATCAGTTAGATCGTAACCTGGAGAGACGTCAGTGTCCTTTGAGCTTAACCCGGAGTTTCATCAGTGTACACAGGGCGTAACGCAGGGAGACGCCAGTGTGCTTACAGCATAATCCGGAGATTCGTCAACGTCCATAGAGCATAAACCAGAAATTCGTTCAAGTCCTCAGACTGTAACCCAGAGAATCGTCAGTGTCCTTAGAGCGTAAACAAGAGAGGCGTCAATGTCCTTAGAACATAACCCAGAGATTCGTCAACATCCATAGAGCATAAACCAGAAATTCGTTCAAATCCTTAGACTGTAACCCAGGGAGTCATCAGTGTCCTTAGAGCGTAACCCAGAGACTCGTCAGTGTCCTTAGAGCGTAACCCAGAGACTCGTCAGTGTCCTTAGAGCGTAACCCGGAGATTCGTCAGTGTCATTAGAGGGTAATCCAGAGATACATCAGTGTCCTTAAAGCGTAACCAAGAGATTCGTCATTGTCCTTAGAACGTAACATAGACATTTGACATTGTCCTTAGAGTGTAAACTGGTGAGACGTAAGTGCCCTTAGAGGGTAACCCAGAGAGTCGTCAGTGTACTTGGTGCGTAACCCAGAGATTCGTCAGTGTCCTTAGTGTGTAACCCAGAGATTCTTAAGTGTCTTAAGAGTGTAACCCGTAGAGATCTCACTGTCCTTAGAATGCAACCAACAGGTTCGTGTGCTTAGAGTGTAAACTGGAGAGATGTCAGTGTCCTTATAGCTTAACCCGGAGAGCCGTCAGTGTCCTTAGAGCTAACCCAGAGATTCATCAATGTCCTTAAAGTGTAAACCAATGAGTCGTCAGTGTCATTAGAACGTAACCCAGAGAGACGTCAGTGTCCTTAGACTGTAAACCAGAGAGGCATCAATGTCCTTAGAACGTAACCAAGAGATTCTTAAGTGTCCTTACAGCGTAAAACAAAGATTTGTCAATGTCCTAATGCATAACCCAGAGAGTCGTCAGTGTCCTTAGAATGTAACGCAGCAAGATCTCAGTGTTCTTGCAGAGAAACCCAGAGATATGTCAATGTAATTAGAGTGTAACCCACAGATTCTTCATTCTCCTTAGAACGTAAACCAGAAATTCATCAGTTAGATCGTAAACTGGAGAGACGTCAGTGTCCTTTGAGCTTAACCTGGAGTTTCATCAGTGTACACAAGGCGTAACCCAGGGAGATGCCAGTGTCCTTAGAGCATAATCCGGAGATTCGTCAATGTCCTTATAGGGTAGCAAAGAGATTCGTAAGTGTCATTAGAGCGTAACCCAGAGATTCGTCAATGTCCTTAGAGCATAAACCAGAGATTTGTTCAAGTCCTTAGACTGTAACCCAGAGATTCGTCAGTGTCCTTAGAACGTAACCCAGAGAGTGGTCAGTGTCCTTAGAGCGTAACCCGGAGATTCGTCAGTGTCCTTAGAGGACAGATCAGAGTGGCGTCAATGTCCTTAGAACGTAACCAAGAGCATCGTCAGTGTAATTAGAGGGTAATCCAGAGATACATCAGTTCCTTAAAGCGTAACCGAGAGATTCGTCAGTGTCCTTAGTGCGTAACCCAGAGATTCTTAAGTGTCTTAAGAGTGTAGCCCATAGAGATCTCATTGTTCTTAGAGTGCAACCAAGAGGTTCATGTGCTTAGGGTGTAAACTAGAGAGACGTCAGTGTCCTTATAGCTTAACCCGGAGAGCCGGCAGTGTCCTTAGAGCGTAGCCCAGATATTAGTCAGTGTCCTTAGAGCGTAACGCAGAGATTCGTCAGTGTCCATGGAGCGTAACACAGAGATTCGTCAATGTCCTTAAAGCGTAAACCAAAGAGCCGTCAGTGTACTTAGAGCGTAACACAGAGATTCGTCAGTGTCCTTAGTGCGTAACCCAGAGATTCTTAAGTGTTCTAAGAGTGTAATCCGTAGAGATCTCACTGTCCTTATAGTGTAACCAAGAGGTTCGTGTGCTTAGAGTATCCTTATAGCTTAACCTGGAGAGCCGTCAATGTCCTTAGAGCGTAACCCAGATATTAGTCAGTGTCCTTAGAGCGTAACACAGAAATTCATCAATGTCCTTAAAGCGTAAACCAGAGTCGTCAGTGTCATTAGAACGTAACCCAGAGAGACGTCGGTGTACTTAGAATGTAAACCAGAGAGGTGTCAATGTCCTTAGAATGTAACCAAGAGATTCGTAAGTGTGCTTAGAGCGCAAAACAAAGATTCGTCAATGTCCTAATGCATAACCCAGAGAGTCGGCAGTGTCCTTAGAACGTAACCCAGAGAGATCTCAGTGTCCTTGCAGAGTAACCCAGAGATATGTCAGTGTAATTAGAGCATAACCCACAGATTCTTCAGTCTCCTTAGAGCGTAAACCAGAAATTCATCAGTTAGATCATAACCTGGAGAGACATCAGTGTCCTTTGAGCCTAACCTGGAGTTTCATCAGTGTACTCAGGGTGTAACCCAGGGAAACGCCAGTGTCCTTACAGCATAATCCGGAGATTCGTCAATGTCCTTAGAGCGTAAACCAGAGAGGCGTCAATGTCCTTAGAACGTAACCAAGAGAATTGTCACTGTCCTTAGAACTTAACCCGGAGTTTCGTCAATGTCCTTAGAGCATAAACCAGAGAGACGTCACTGGTCTTAAAGTGTAACCCAGAGATTAGTCAGTGTCCTTAGAGCGAGACACGGAGAGTTTTCAGTGTCCTTCGAACATAACACAGAGAGTCGTCAGCGTCATTAGAGCATAACCCGGATAGTCGTCAATGTCCATAGAGCATAAACCAGAGATTTGAGAGTGTCCTTACAGCGTAACCCAGAGATTTGACAGTGTCCTTACAGAGAGTCGCCTTTGTCCTTAGAGCGTAACCCAGGGACATTTCAGTGTTGCTTGAGTGTAACCTGGAGATTCTTCAGTCTCCTTAGAGCATAACCCAGTGAGACGTCAGTGTCTTTAGAGCGTAACCCAGAGAGATGTCAGTGTCCTTAGAGCATAACGCAGAGATTGGTCAGTGCCCTTGGAACCTAACCCAGAGAGACTTCAGTGTCCTTAGAGCGTAACCCATAAATTCGTCAGTGTTCTTAGACTGCAAACTGGATAGAGGTCAGTGTCCTTACAGCGTAACCCAGAGATTTGTTATTGCACTTAGAGCGTAACCCAGAGAGATGTCAGTGTCCATAGAGCATAACCCTGAGAGACGTCAGTGTCCTTAGAGCGTAAACTAGAGATTCGTTAGTGTTTTTCGAGCGTAACCCAGAGAGACATAAGTGCCCTTAGAGGGAAAACCAGTGAGTCATCAATATCATTATAGCGTAACCCAGAGAGACGTCAGTATCGTAAGAGCATAACCCAGAGAGTTGTCAGTGTCCTTAGAGCATAACCCAGAGATTCATCAGCGTCCTATGAGTGGAACCGAGAGATTCGTCAGTGTCCTTAGAGTGAAACCCAAAAATTCGTCTGAGTTCTTCCAGGCTAAACTGGAGAAAGGTCAGTGTTCTTATAGCATAGCCCAAAGAGACGTAATTGCCCTAAGAGGGTAAACCAGAGAGATACCAGTCACCAGAGAGCACAACCCAGAGAGTCATCAGTGTCCTTAGAGCTTAACCCAGAGATTTGTCAGTGTCCTTAGAGCATAACAGAGAGATTCGTCAGTGTCCTTAGAGTTTAACACAGAGATTCGTCAGTGTCATTAGCTCCTATCCTAGAGAGATGCCAGTGTCTGTAGGGCGCAAACCAGAGATACGTCAGTGTCCTTAGAGCATAAGCCAGAGATTCGTCATTTTCGTTAGAGCGTATCCCAGAGAAATGCCAGTGTCCTTAGAGCGCAAACCAGAGATACGTCAGTGTCATTAGAGCATAACCCTGAGATTTGTCAGTGTCCGTAGAGCGTAACCCTAAGAGACGACAGTGTCCTTAGAACATAACCCAGAGAGTTGTCAGTGCCTTTAGAGCGTAACATAGAGTGTCGACATTGTCCTTAGTGCATAAATCAGAGAGTCATCACTGTCCTTAGAGCATAACCCAGAGATTCGTCAGTGTCCTTAGAGTGTAACATAAAGAGTCTTCAGTGTCCATAGAGCGCAACCGAGAGAGTTGTCAGTGTCCATGTGGCGTAACCCGGAGTTTCGTCAATATCCTTAGAGTGTAACCCAGAGAGTCGTCAGTGTCCTTAGAGCACAACCTAGAGAGTCGTCAGTGTCCTTAGCGTGGAACCCAGAGATTCGTCAGTGTCCTTAGAGTGTGATCCAGACACACGTCAATGTCCTAAAAGCATAATCTGGAAAGATGTCAATGTCTTTAGAGCTTAACCCAGAGAGACATCAATGTCCTTAGAACGTAACCCCTAGATTCCTCTGAATTCTTCCAAGCTAACCTGGAGAGAGGTCAGTAGCCTTATAGCGAAGCCCGAATAGACGTAATTGCCCTTATAGCGTAAACCAAAGAGATGTCAGTCTCCTTAGAGTGTTACCCAGAGAGTCGTCAGTGTATTTAGAGGGTAACCCAGAGAGTCGTCAGTATCATTAGAGAATAACCCAGAAAGACGACAGTGTCCTGAGATCGTTACCCAGAAATTTGTCCGAGTCCTTAGACCGTAACCCAGACATTTGTCAGTGTACTTATGGCGTAACCCAGAGTTTCGTCAATACCCTTAGAGCATAACCCAGAGATTAGTCAATATCCTTAGAGCGTAACCCAGAGAGTCGTCAGTGTCCTTAGAGCGTAACCCAGAGAGTCGTCAGTGTGATTAGACCATAAGCCAGAGAGTCGTCAGCATCCTTAGACGGTAACCTAAAGTTTTGTCAGTGTCCTTAGTGTTACACAGAAATTTATCAGTGTCCTTAGAGGGTAACCAATAAATTCGTCAGTGTCCTTAGAGCGTGACACAGGGAGATGTCAGTGTCCTTAGAGAGTAATCTAGAGAGTCGTCATTGTCTAGATAATTAAACCCAGAAATTCGTCGGAGTTCTTAGAGGGTAACCTAGACTTTTGTCAGTGTCCTTACAGCATAACCCAGAATTCTTCAGTGTCCTTACAGCATGACCCAGATATATGTCAATGTCCTAAAGGCATAACCCGGAGAGGCGTCAGTGTCCTTGAAGCGTAACCCAGAGAGTCGTCAGTGTCCTTATATTGTAACCCAGTGATTAGTCAACATCCTTAGAGCGTAACACAGAGAGTTGTCAGTGTCCAGATAATTAAACCCAGAGATTCGTCAGAGTTCTTCCAGCATAACCTGGAGTGACGTCAATGTCCTTATAACGTAGCCCGAAGAGACGTAATTGCCCTTAGAGTGTAACCCAGAGATTTGTCAGTGTTCTTATGGCGTAACCCAGAGTTTCATCAATACCCTTAGAGCGTAACCAGAGATTAGTCAATATCCTTAGAGAGTAACCCAGGGAGTCGTCAGTGTCCTTAGACCACAACATAGATATTCGTCAGTGTCCTTAGAGAATAATCCAGAGAGTCGTCAGCGTCCTTCGAGCGTAACCCAGAGATTCGTTAGCGTCCTTAGAGTGTAACCCAGTGATTCGTCAATATCGTTAGAGTGTAATCCAGCGATTCGTCAGTGTCCTTATATCATAAGCCAGAGATTCATCAATATCCTTAGAGTGTAATCCAGAGAGTCGTCACTGTCCTTGAAGTATAACCCAGAGATTCGTCAGTATCCTTAGAGCGTGGTCCAGACATACGTCAATGTTCTAAAAGCATAACCCGGAAAGACGTCAATGTCTTTAGAGCGTAACCCAGAGAGACATCAATGTCCTTAGAACGTAACCCCAAGATTCCTCTGAGTTCTTGCAAGCTAACCTGGAGAGAGGTCAGTATCCTTATAGCGAAGACTGAATAGACGTAATTGCCGTTATAGCATAACCCAGAGAGATGTCAATCTCCTTAGAGTGTAACCGAGAGAGTTGTCAGTGTACATAAACCATAAGCCTGAGAGTTGTCAGCGTCCTTACAGGGTAAACTGGAGTTTTGTCAGTGTCCTTACAACGTACCACAAAAATTGATCAGTGTCCCTAGAGTGTAACCAATAAATTCGTCAGTGTCCTTAGAGCTTAACCCAGAGATTCGTCAGTGTCATTAGAGCATGACCCAGTCATATGTCAATGTCCTAAAAGCATAACCCGGAGAGACGTCAGTGTCCTTAGAGCGTAGCGCAGAGAGACGTCAGTGTCCTTAGAGCGTAACCCATAGATTCGTCAGTGTCCTTAGCGCATAACCCAGAGATTCGTCAGTGTCCTTAGAGCATAACCCTGATAGTCGTCAGTGTCCATAGAGTGTAACCCAGAGATTTGTCAGTGTCGTTATGGCGTAACCCAGAGTTTCGTCAATACCCTTAGACCGTAATCAGAGATTAGTCAATATCCTTAGAGCGTAACCCAGAGAGTCGTCAGTGTCCTTAGAGCATAACCCAGAGAGTCGTCAGTGTCCTTAGACTGCAACATAGAGATTCGTCAGTGTCCTTAGAGAATAACCCAGAGATTCGTCACTATCCTTAGAGCGTCATCCAGAGATTCGTCAGTGTCCTTAGAGCATAACCCAGAGATTGGTCAATATCCTTAGAGTGTAATCCAGAAAGTCGTCACTGTCCTTAGCGTGGAAGCCAGAGATTCGTCAGTATCGTTAGAGCGTGATCCAGACATACATCAATGTCCTAAAAGCATGACCCAGAGAGACGTCAGTGTCCTTAGAGTGTAACTCAGAGAGACGTCAATATCCTTAGAACGTAACCCCAAGATTCCTCTGAGTTCTTCCAACCTAACTTGGAGAGAGGTCAGTATCCTTATAGCGAAGCCCGAATAGACGTAATTGCCCTTATAGCGTAAACCAGAGAGATGTCAGTCTCCTTAGAGTGTAACCGAGAGAGTTGTCAGTGTCCATAGACCATAAACCTGAGAGTTGTCAGCGTCCTTAGAGGGTAAACTGGAGTTTTGTCAGTGTCCTTACCACGTAACACAAAAATTCATCAGTGTCTTTAGAGGGTAATCAATAAATTCGTCAGTGTCCTTAGACCGTAACCCAGAGATTCGTCAGTGTCCTTAGAGCGTGACCCAGACATATGTCAATGTCCTAAAAGCATAACACGGAGAGACATTAGTGTTCTTAGAGCGTAACCCAGAGAGATGTCAGTGTCCTTAGAGTGTAAGACGTAATGCCCTTTGTGCGTATCCCAGAGATTCATCAGTTTCCTTATCGCATAACCCAGAGATTCGTCAGTATCCTTAGAGTGTAACCCATAGAGTCATCAGTGTCCTTAGAGCGTAACCCTGAGAGTTGTCAGTGTCCTTATAGTGTAACCCAGAGATTCGTCAGTGTCCTTAGAGCATGATCCAGACATATGTCAACGTCCTAAAAGCATAACACGGAGAGACGTCAGTGTCCTTGGAGCGTAACCCAGAGTCGTCAGTGTCCTTATATTGTAACCCAGTGATTCGTCAATATCCTTAGAGCGTAACACAGAGAGTTGTCAGTGTCCAGATAATTAAACCCAGAGATTCGTCAGAGTTCTTCCAGCATAACCTGGAGTGACGTCAATGTCGTAATAACGTAGCCCGAAGAGACGTAATTGCCTTTAGAGTGTAACCCAGAGATTTTTCACTGTCCTTATGGCATAACCCAGAGTTTCATCAATACCCTTAGCGCATAACCCAGAGATTAGTCAATATCGTTACAGCGTAACCCAGAGAATCGTCACTGTCCTTAAAGTGTAACCCAGAGATTCGTCAGTGCCCTTATTGCATAACCCAGAGATTCGTCAATATCCTTAGAGTGTAATCCAAAGAGTCGTCACTGTCCTTGGCGTGGAAGCCAGAGATTCGTCAGTGTCCTTAGAGCATGATCCAGTCATATGTCAATGTCCTAAAAGCATGACCCGGAGAGACGTCAGAATACTTAGAGCATAACCCAGAGAGACATCAATGTCCTTAGAACGTAACCCCTAGATTCCTCTGACTCTTCCAACCTAACTTGGAGAGAGGTCAGTATCCTTACAGCCGAAGCCCGAATAGACGTAATTGCCTTTATAGCGTAAACCAGAGAGATTTCAGTCTCCTTAGAGTGTTACCCAGAGAGTCGTCAGTGTCCATAGACCATAAGCCTGAGAGTCGTCAGCGTCCTTAGAGGGTAACCTAGAGTTTTGTCAGTGTCCTCACAGCGTAACACAGAAATTCATCAGTGTCCTTAGAGGGTAACCTAGAGTTTTGTCAGTGTCCTCACAGCGTAACACAGAAATTCATCAGTGTCCTTACAGGGTAATCAATAAGTTCGTCAGTGTCCTTAGAGCGTAACACAGAGATTCGTCAGTGTCCTTACAGCGTGCCAGACATATGTCAATGTCCTAAAAGCATAACCCGGAGAGACATCAGTGTTCTTAGAGCATAACCCAGTGAGAAGTCAGTGTCCTTAGAGCTTAGCCTGAAGAGACGTAATTGTCCTTAGTGCGTAACCCAGAGATTCGTCAGTGTCCTTATCGCATAACCCAGAGATTCGTCAGTATCCTTAGAGTGTAACCCATAGAGTCGTCAGTGTCCTTAGAGCGTAACCCTGAGAGTTGTCAGTGTCCTTATAGTGTAACCCAGAGAGTCATCAGTGTCCTTAGAGCATGACCCAGACATGTGTCAAAGTCCTAAAAGCATAAACCGGAGAGACGTCAGTGTCCTTAGAGCGTAAACCAGGATTCATCCGTGTCCTTCGAGCTTAACCCAGAGACTCATCAGTGTATTTAGAGCGTAACCCAGAGAGTCGTCAGTATCATTAGAGAATAAGCAAGAGAGACGTCAATGTCCTGAGAGCGTTACCCAGAAATTTGTCCGAGTCCTTAGAGCGAACCCAGAGATTTGTCAGTGTCTATAGAGCGTAACCCAGAGATTTGTCAGTGTCCTTATGGCGTAACCCAGAGTTTCATCAATCCCCTTAGAACGTAATCCAGAGATTAGTCAATATCCTTAGAGCGTAACCCAGAGATTCGTTAGCGTCCTTCGAGGGATACCTAGCGTTTTGTCAGTGTCCTTACAGCATAACACAGAAATTCCTCAGTGTCCTTAGAGGGTAACCAATAAATTTGTCATTGTCCTTAGAGCGTAACACAGAGATTCGTCAGTGTCCTTAGAGCACGACCCAGTCATATGTCAATGTCTTAAAAGCATAAACTGGAGAGACGTCAGTGGCCTTAGACCATAACCCAGAGAGATGTCAGTGTCCAGATAATTAAACCCAGAGATTCGTCAGAATACTTCCAGCATAACCTGGAGAGAAGTCAATGTCCTTATTGCGTAGCCCGAAGAGAAATAATTGCCCTTAGAGCATATCGCAGAGAATCGTCAGTGTGCATAGAGCGCAACCCAGAGATTTGTCATTGTCCTTATGGCGTAACCCACAGTTTCATCAATACCCTTAGAGTCTAACCAGAGATTAGTCAATATCCTTACAGCATAACCCAGAGAGTCGTCAGTGTCCTTAGAGTGTAACACAGAGAGTTGTCAGTGTCCTCAGAGGGTAACCCAGAGAGACGTCAGTGTCCTTAGAGGGTAACCTAGAGTTTTGTCAGTGTCCTTAGAGTTTAACCCAGAGACACGTCAGTGTCCTTGGAGCGTAAGCCTGAGAGTCGTCAGTTTCCTTAGAGGGTAACCTAGAGTTTTGTCAGTGTCCTTAGAGCGTAACACAGAAATTCATCAGTTTCCTTATAGGTTAACCAAAAAGTCGTCAGTATCCTTAGAGTGTAACTCAGAGAGACATCAGTGTCCTTATCGCAAAACCCAGGGAGTCGTCGGTGTCCTTAGACCGCAACATAGATATTTGTCAGTGGCCTTAGAGAATAATCCAGAGAGTCGACAGCGTCCTTCGAGCGTAACCCAGAGATTCGTTAGCATCCTTAGAGTGTAACCCAGTGATTCGTCAATATCGTTAGAGTGTAATCCAGAGATTCGTCAGTGTCCTTAGAGCATAACCCAGAGATTCGTCAATATCCTTAGAGTGTAATCCAGAGAGTCATCACTGTCCTTAAAGTGTAACCCAGAGATTGGTCAGTGTCCTTAGAGCGTAATCCAGACATACGTCAATGTCCTAAAAGCATAACCTGGAAAGACGTCAATGTCTTTAGAGCGTAACTCATAGAGACGTCAATGTCCTTAGGACGTAACCCCAAGATTCCTCTGAGTTCTTCCAAGCTAACCTGGAGAGAGGTCAGTATCCTTATAGCGAAGCCTGAATAGACATAATTGCCCTTATACCATAACCCAGAGAGATGTCAGTCTCCTTAGAGTGTAACCCAGAGAGTTGTCAGTGTCCATAGACCATAAGCCGGAGAGTTGTCATTGTCCTTAGAGGGTAAACTGGAGTTTTGTCAGTGTCCTTACAACGTAACACAAAAATTGATCAGTGTCCTTAGTGGGTAACCAATAAATTCGTCAGTGTCCCTAGAGCGTAACCCAGAGATTCGTCAGTGTCATTAGAGTGTGACACAGACATATGTCAATGTCCTAAAAGCATAACCCGGAGAGACGTCAGTGGCCTTAGACCGTAACCCAGCGAGACGTCAGTGTCCTTAGAGCGTAACCTAGAGAGTCGTCAGTGTCCAGATAATTAAACCCAGAGATTTGTCAGAATACTTCAAGCGTAACCTGGAGAGATGTCAATGTCATAATTGCGTAACCCGAAGAGACATAATTGCCCTTAGAGCATATCCCAGAGAGCATAACCCGTAGAGACGTCAGTGTCCTTAGAGCGTAGTGCAGAGAGACGTCAGTGTCCTTAGAGCGTAGCCTGAAGAGACGTAATTGTCCTTAGAGTGTAACCCAGAGATTCGTCAGTGTCCTTAGAGTGTAAACCTGAGAGTCGTCAGCGTCCATAGAGTGTAACCCAGAGATTTGTCAGTGTCGTTATGGCGTAACTCAGAGTTTCGTCAATACCCTTAGAGCGTAACCCAGAGATTAGTCAATAGCGTTAGAGCGTAACCCAGAGAGACGTCAATGTCCTTGGAATGTGACCCCTAGATTCCTCTGAGTTCTTCCAACCTAACTTGGAGAGAGGTCAGTATCCTTATGGCGAAGCCCGAATAGACGTAATTGCCTTTATAGCGTAACCCAGAGATGTCAGTCTCCTTAGAGTGTTACCCTGAGAGTTGTCAGTGCCCGTAGACCATAAGCCTGAGAGACGTCAGTGTCCTTAGTGGGTAACCTAGTGTTTTGTCAGTGTCCTTACAGCGTAACACAGAAATTCATCAGTGTCCTTAGAGGGTAATCAATAACTTCGTCAGTGTCCTTAGAGTGTAACCCAGAGATTCGTCAGTGTCCTTAGAGCATAAACCAGAGATTCATCCATGTCCTTAGAGCTTAACCCAGAGACTCATCAGTTCATATAGAGGGTAACCCAGAGAGTCGTCAGTATCATTAGAGAATAACCCAGAGAGACGTCAGTGTCCTGAGAGCGTTAGTCAGAAATTCGTCCGAGTCCTTAGAGCATAACCCAGAGAATTGTCAGTGTCTAGAGAGTATAACCCAGACATTTGTCAGTGTCCTTATGGCGTAACCCAGAGTTTCGTCAATACCCTTAGAGAGTAACCCAGAGATTAGTCAATATCCTTAGGGCGTAACCCAGAGAGTCGTCAGTGTGATTAGACCATAAGCCAGAGAGTCGTCAGCGTCCTTAGACGGTAACCTAGAGTTTTGTCAGTGTCCTCACAGCGTAACACAGAAATTCATCAGTGTCCTTAGAGGGTAAACAATAAATTCGTCAGTGTCCTTAGAGTGTAACCCAGAGATTCGTCAGTGTCCTTAGAGCGTGACCCAGACATATGTCAATGTCCTAAAAGCATAACCTGGAGAGACATCAGTATTCTTAGAGCGTAACCCAGAGAGAAGTCACTGTACTTAGAGCGTAGCCTGAAGAGATGTAATTGTCCTTAGTGCGTAACCCAGAGATTCATCAGTTTCCTTATCGCATAACCCAGAGATTCGTCAGTATCCTTAGAGTGTAACCCATAGAGTCGTCAGTGTCCTTAGAGCGTAACCCAGAGAGTTGTCAGTGTCCAGATAATTAAACCCAGAGATTCATCAGAGTTCTTCCAGCATAACCTGGAGTGACGTCAATGTCGTAATAACGTAGCCCGAAGAGACGTAATTGCCCTTAGTGTGTAACCCAGAGATTTGTCACTGTCCTTATGGCATAACCCAGAGTTTCGTCAATACCCTTAGAGCATAACCCAGGGATTAGTCAATATCCTTAAAGAGTGACCCTGAGAGTTGTCAGTGTCCATATAGTGTAACCCAGAGATTTGTCAATATCCTTAGAGCATAACCTAGATAAACGTCAGTTTCCTTGAAGCGTAAACCAGAAATTCATCCATGTCCTTAGTGCTTAACCCTGAGATTCGTCAGTTCATTTAGAGGGTAACCCAGAGAGTCGTCAGTGTCATTAGAGAATAACCCAGAGAGACGTCAGTGTCCTGAGAACGTTAGCCAGAAATTCGTCCGCATCCTTAGAGCGTAACCCAGAGAATTGTCAGTTTCTAGAGAGCATAACCCAGACATTTGTCAGTGTCTTTATGGCGTAACCCAGAGTTTCGTCAATACCCTTAGAGCGTAACCCAGAGATTAGTCAATATCCTTAGAGCGTAACCCAGAGAGTCGTCAGTGTCCTTAGAGCGTAACCCAGAGAGTCGTCAGTGTGATTAGACCATAAGCCAGAGAGTCGTCAGCATCCTTAGATGGTAACCTAAAGTTTTGTCAGTGTCCTTAGTGTTACACAGAAATTTATCAGTGTCCTTAGAGGGTAACCAATAAATTCGTCAGTGTCCTTAGAGCGTGACACAGGGAGATGTCAGTGTCCTTAGAGAGTAATCTAGAGAGTCGTCATTGTCTAGATAATTAAACCCAGAAATTCGTCAGAGTTCTTAGAGGGTAACCTAGACTTTTGTCAGTGTCCTTACAGCATAACCCAGAATTCTTCAGTGTCCTTACAGCATGACCCAGATATATGTCAATGTCCTAAAGGCATAACCCGGAGAGGCGTCAGTGTCCTTGAAGCGTAACCCAGAGAGTCGTCAGTGTCCTTATATTGTAACCCAGTGATTAGTCAACATCCTTAGAGCGTAACACAGAGAGTTGTCAGTGTCCAGATAATTAAACCCAGAGATTCGTCAGAGTTCTTCCAGCATAACCTGGAGTGACGTCAATGTCGTAATAACGTAGCCCGAAGAGACGTAATTGCCCATAGAGTGTAACCAATAGATTTTTCATTGTCCTTTTGGTGTAACCTAGAGTTTCGTCAATACCCTTAGAGCATAACCCAGAGATTAGTCAATATCCTTAGAGTGTAACCCAGAGATTTGTCAGTGTCCTTATGGCGTAACCCAGAGTTTCGTCAATACCCTTAGAGCATAACCCAGAGATTAGTCAATATCCTTAGGGCATAACCCAGAGAGTCGTCAGTGTCCTTAAAAGCGTAACACAGAGTGTCGTCAGTGTCCATAGAGGGTAACCTGGAGTTTTGTCAGTTTCCTTAGAGCGTAACACAGAAATTCATCAGTGTACTTAGAGGCTAACCAATAAATTCGCCGGTGCCCTTATAGCGTAACCCAGAGATTCGTCAGTGTCCTTTGAGCGGGACCCAGACATATGTCAATGTCCTAAAAGCATAACCCGGAGAGACATCAGTGTCCTTGGAGCGTAACCTAGAGAGTCGTCAGTGTCCAGATAATTAAACCCAGAGATTCTTCAGACCAGCATAACCTGGAGAGACATCAATGACCCTATAACGTAGCCCAAAGACACGTAATTGCCCTTAGAGTGTAACCCAGAGATTTGTCATTGTCCTTATGGCATAACCCAGAATTTCGTTAATACCCTTAGAGCATAACCCAGAGATTAGTCAATATCCTTAGAGCGTAACCCAGAGAGTCGTCAGTGTCATTTGAGGGTAACCTAGAGTTTTGTCAGTGTCCTTACAGCGTAACACAAAATTCATCAGTGTCCTTAGAGGGTAACCAATAAATTCGTCAGTGTCCTTAGAGCGTATCCAAGAGATTCGTCAGGGTCCTTAGAGCGTGACCCAGACATATGTCAATGTCCTAAAAGCATAACCTGGAGAAACGTCAGTGTTCTTAGAGCTTAACCCAGAGAGACATCAGTGTCCTTACAGGGTAACCCAGAGTTTTTTCACTGTCCTTATGGCATAACCCAGAATTTCGTCAATACCCTTAGAGCATTACCAAGAGATTAGTCAATATCCTTAGACAGTAACCCTGAGAGTTGTCAGTGTCCTTATAATGTAACCCAGAGTTTTGTCAAAAACCTTAGAGCGTAACCCAGAGATTAGTCAATATCCTTAGGGCATAACCCAGAGGGTCGTCAGTGTCCTTAGAGCGTAACCAGAGAGTCGTAAGTGTGTCTTGACCATAAGCCAGAGAGTCGTCAGCGTCCTTAGACGGTAACCTAGAGTTTTGTCAGTGTCCTTACAGTGTAACACAGAAATTTATCAGTGTCCTTAGAGGGTTACCCATAAATTCGTCAGTGTCCTTAGAGCGTGACACAGAGAGATGTCAGTGTCCTTAGAGCGTAATTTAGATCGTCGTCATTGTCTAGATAATTAAACCCAGAGAGTCGTCTGTGTCCTAAGAGCGTAACCCAGAGAGTCGTCAGTGTGCTTTGACCATAAACCAGAGTTTCGTCAGCGTCCTGATATGGTAACCTAGAGTTTTATCAGTGTCCTTACAGTGTAACACAGAAATTTATCTGTGTCCTTAGAGGGTAACCTAGAGTTTTGTCAGTGTCCTTAGAGCTTAACCCGAGACACGTCAGTGTCCTTGGAGCGTAAGCCTGAGAGTCGTCAGTTTCCTTAGAGGGTAACCTAGAGTTTTGTCAGCGTCCTTAGAGCATAACACAGAAATTCATCAGTGTCCTTATAGTGTAACCCAGAGATTCGTCAATATCCTTTCAGCATAACCCAGAGAATCGTCAGTTTCCTTAGAGCGTAAACCAGAGATTCATCCATGTCCTTAGAGCTTAACCCAGAGACTCGTCAGTTCATTTAGAGGGTAACCCAGAGAGTCGTCAGTATCATTAGAGAATAACCCAGAGAGACATCAGTGTCCTGAGAGTGTTAGCCAGAAATTCATCCGAGTCCTTAGAGCGTAACCCAGAGAATTGTCAGTGTCTAGAGAGCATAAGCCAGACATTTGTCAGTGTCCTTAGGGCGTAACCCAGAGTTGCATCAATACCCTTAGATCGTAACCCAGAGATTAGTCAATATCCTTAGAGCGTAACCCAGAGAGTCGTCAGTGTCCTTAGACGGTAACCTCAAGTTTTGTCAGTGTCATTACAGTGTAACACAGAAATTTATCAGTGTCCTTAGAGGGTAACCAATAAATTCATCAGTGTCCTTAGAGCATAACCCAGAGATTCGTCAGTGTCATTAGAGCGTGACCCAGACATATGTCAATGTCCTAAAAGCAAAACCTGGAGAGACGTCAGTGTCCTTAGAGCGTAGCGCAGAGAGACGTCAGTGTCCTTAGAACGTAGCCTGAAGAGATGTAATTGTCCTTAGAGCATAACCCAGATATTCATCAGTGTCCTTAGCGCATAACCCTGAGATTCATCAGTATCCTTAGAGTGTAACCCATAGAGTCGTCAGTGTTCTTAGAGCGTAACCCTGAGGGTCGTCAGTGTCCTTAGAGCGTAACCCTGAGAGTCGTCAGCGTCGTTATGGCATAACCCAGAGTTTTGTCACTACCCTTAGAGCGTAACCCTGAGATTAGTCAATATCCTTAAACGTAACCCAGAGAGTCATCAGTGTCCTTAGAGCATAATCCAGAGAATCGTCAGTGCCCTTATAGCATAACCCAGAGATTCGTCAACATCCTTAGAGTGTAATCCAGAAAGTCGTCACTGTCCTTAGCGCGGAAGCCAGAGATTCGTCAGTGTCCTTAGAGCGTGATCCAGACATGCATCAATGTCCTAAAAGCATAACCCGGAGAGACGTCAGTGTCCTTGGAGCGTAACCCAGAGTCGTCAGTGTCCTTATATTGTAACCCAGTGATTCGTCAATATCCTTAGAGCGTAACACAGAGAGTTGTCAGTGTCCAGATAATTAAACCCAGAGATTCGTCAGAGTTCTTCCAGCATAACCTGGAGTGACGTCAATGTCGTAATAACGTAGCCCGAAGAGACGTAATTGCCCTTAGAGTGTAACCCAGAGATTTTCACTGTCCTTATGGTGTAACCCAGAGTTTCGTCAATACCCTTAGAGCATAACCCAGAGATTAGTCAATATCCTTAGAGCGTAACCCAGAGAGTCGTCAGTGTCCTTATAGTGTAACCCTGAGAGTTGTCAGCGTCGTTATGGCATAACCCAGAGTTTCGTCACTACCCGTAGAGCGTAACCCAGAGATTAGTCAATATCCTTAAACATAAACCAGAGAGTCATCAGTGTCCTTAGAGCGTAATCCAGAGATCGTCAGTGTCCTTAGAGCGTGATCCAGACATACATCAATGTCCTCAAAGCATGACCCAGAGAGACGTCAGTGTCCTTAGAGCGTAATGCAGAGAGACGTCAATATCCTTAGAACGTAACCCCAAGATTCCTCTGAGTTCTTCCAAGCTAACCTGGAGAGAGGTCAGTATCCTTATAGCGAAGCCCGAATAGACGTAATTGCCCTTATAGCGTAAACCAGAGAGATGTCAGTCTCCTTAGAGTGTAAACGAGAGAGTTGTCAGTGTCCATAGACCATAAGCCTGAGAGTTGTCCGTGTCCTTAGAGGGTAAACTGGAGTTTTGTCAGTGTCCTTACCACGTAACACAAAAATTGATCAGTGTCCTTAGAGGGTAACCAATAAATTCGTCAGTGTCCTTAGACCGTAAGCCAGAGAGTCGTCAGTGTCCTTAGAGGGTAACCTAGAGTTTTGTCAGTGTCCTTAGAGTGTAACACAGAGAGTTGTCAGTGTCCTTAGAGGGTAACCCAGAGAGACGTCAGTGTCCTTAGAGGGTAACCTAGAGTTTTGTCAGTGTCCTTAGAGTTTAACCCAGAGACACGTCAGTGTCCTTGGAGCGTAAGCCTGAGAGTCGTCAGTTTCCTTAGAGGGTAACCTAGAGTTTTGTCAGTGTCCTTAGAGCGTAACACAGAAATTCATCAGTTTCCTTATAGGTTAACCAAAAAGTCGTCAGTATCCTTAGAGTGTAACTCAGAGAGACATCAGTGTCCTTATCGCAAAACCCAGGGAGTCGTCGGTGTCCTTAGACCGCAACATAGATATTCGTCAGTGTCCTTAGAGAATAATCCAGAGAGTCGTCAGCGTCTTTCGAGCGTAACCCAGAGATTCGTTAGCATCCTTAGAGGGTAACCCAGTGATTCGTCAATATCCTTAGAGTGTAATCCCAAGATTCGTCAGTGTCCTTATAGCATAACCCAGAGATTCGTCAATATCCTTAAAGTGTAATCCAGAGATTCGTCAGTGTCCTTAGAGCGTGATCCAGACATAAGTCAATGTTCTAAAAGCATAACCCGGAAAGACGTCAATGTCTTTAGAGCGTAACCCAGAGAGACGTCAATGTCTTTAGAACGTAACCCCAAGATTCCTCTGAGTTCTTCCAAGCTAACCTGGAGAGAGGTCAGTATCCTTATAGCGAAGCCTGAATAGATGTAATTGCCCTTATAGCGTAACCCAGAGAGATGTCAGTCTCCTTAGAGTGTAACCGAGAGAGTTGTCAGTGTCCATAGACCATAAGCCTGAGAGTTGTCAGCGTCCTTAGAGGGTAAACTGGAGTTTTGTCAGTGTCCTTACCACGGAACACAAAAATTGATCAGTGTCCTTAGAGGGTAACCAATAAATTCGTCAGTGTCCTTAGACCGTAAGCCAGGGAGTAGTCAGTGTCCTTAGAGAGTAACCTAGAGTTTTGTCAGTGTCCTTAGAGCGTAACACAGAGAGTTGTCAGTGTCCAGATATTTAAACCCAGAGATTCGTCAGAATACTTCCAGCATAACCTGGAGTGACGTCAATGTCGTAATAACGTAGCCCGAAGAGACGTAATTGCCTTTAGAGTGTAACCCAGAGATTTTTCACTGTCCTCATGGCATAACCCAGAGTTTCGTCAATACCCTTAGAGCATAACCCAGAGATTAGTCAACATCCTTACAGCGTAACACAGAGAATCGGCAGTTTCCTTAGAGCGTAAACCAGAGATTCATCCATGTCCTCAGAGCTTAACCCAGAGACTCGTCAGTTCATTTAGAGGGTAACCCAGAGAGTCGTCAGTATCATTAGAGAATAACCCAGAGAGACATCAGTGTCCTGAGAGTGTTAGCCAGAAATTCGTCCGAGTCCTTAGAGCGTAACCCAGAGAATTGTCAGTGTCTAGAGAGCATAACCCAGACATTTGTCAGTGTACTTATGGCGTAACCCAGAGTTTCGTCAGTACTCTTAGAGTGTAACCCAGAGATTACTCAATATCCTTAGAGCGTAACCCAGAGAGTCGTCAGTGTGCTTTGACCATAAGCCAGAGAGTCGTCAGCGTCCTTAGAGGGTAACCTCGAGTTTTGTCAGTGTCATTACAGTGTAACACAGAAATTTATCAGTGTCCTTAGAGGGTAACCAATAAATTCGTCAGTG
Organism: Isurus oxyrinchus; assembly: GCA_026770705.1. Taxonomy (NCBI): domain Eukaryota; kingdom Metazoa; phylum Chordata; class Chondrichthyes; order Lamniformes; family Lamnidae; genus Isurus; species Isurus oxyrinchus. The sequence goes on along the minus strand of JANJGN010000030.1, from coordinate 2,588,779 downwards.
TCCTTAGAGCATAACCCAGAGATTCGTCAGTGTCATTAGAGCGTGACCCAGACATATGTCAATGTCCTAAAAGCAAAACCTGGAGAGACGTCAGTGTCCTCAGAGCGTAGTGCAGAGAGACGTCAGTGTCCTTAGAATGTAGCCTGAAGAGATGTAATTGTCCTTAGAGCATAACCCAGATATTCGTCAGTGTCCTTAGCGCATAACCCAGAGATTCACCAGTATCCTTAGAGTGTAACCCATAGAGTCGTCAGTGTCCTTAGAGTGTAACCCTGAGAGTCGTCAGCGTCGTTATGGCATAACCGAGAGTTTCGTCACTACCCTTAGAGCGTAACCCTGAGATTAGTCAATATCCTTAAACGTAACCCAGAGAGTCATCAGTGTCCTTAGAGTGTAATCCAGAGAATCGTCAGTGCCCTTATAGCATAACCCAGAGATTGGTCAATATCCTTAGAGTGTAATCCAGAAAGTCGTCATTGTCCTTAGCGTGGAAGCCAGAGATTCGTCAGTGTCCTTAGAGCGTGATCCAGACATACATCAATGACCTAAAAGCATGACCCAGAGAGACGTCAGTGTCCTTAGAGCGTAACGCTGAGAGTCGTCAGCATCGTTATGGCATAACCCAGAGTTTCATCACTACCCGTAGAGCGTAACCCAGAGATTAGTCAATATCCTTAAACGTAACCCAGAGAGTCATCAGTGTCCTTAGAGCGTAATCCAGAGAATCGTCAGTGCCCTTATAGCATAACCCAGAGATTGGTCAATATCCTTAGAGTGTAATCCAGAAAGTCGTCACTGTCCTTAGCACGTAAGCCAGAGATTCGTCAGTGTCCTTAGAGCGTGAACCAGACATACATCAATGTCCTCAAAGCATGACCCAGAGAGACGTCAGTGTCCTTAGAGCGTAACGCAGAGAGACGTCAATATCCTTAGAACGTAACCCCAAGATTCCTCTGAGTTCTTCCAACCTAACTTGGAGAGAGGTCAGTATCCTTATAGCGAAGCCCGAATAGACGTAATTGCCCTTATAGCGTAAACCAGAGAGATGTCAGTCTCCTTAGAGTGTAACCGAGAGAGTAGTCAATGTCCATAGACCATAAGCCTGAGAGTTGTCAGCGTCCTTAGAGGGTAAACTGGAGTTTTGTCAGTGTCCTTACCACGTAACACAAAAATTGATCAGTGTCCTTAGAGGGTAACCAATAAATTCGTCAGTGTCCTTAGAGGGTAACCCAGAGAGACGTCAGTGTCCTTAGAGGGTAACCTAGAGTTTTGTCAGTGTCCTTAGAGCTTAACCCAGAGACACGTCAGTGTCCTTGGAGCGTAAGCCTGAGAGTCGTCAGTTTCCTTAGAGGGTAACCTAGAATTTTGTCAGTGTCCTTAGAGCGTAACACAGAAATTCATCAGTGTCCTTATAGGTTAACCAAAAAGTTGTCAGTATCCTTAGAGTGTAACTCAGAGAGACATCAGTGTCCTTATCGCAAAACCCAGGGAGTCGTCGGTGTCCTTAGACCGCAACATAGATATTCGTCAGTGCCCTTAGAGAATAATCCAGAGAGTCGTCAGCGTCTTTCGAGCGTAACCCAGAGATTCGTTAGCATCCTTAGAGGGTAACCCAGTGATTCGTCAATATCCTTAGAGTGTAATCCCAAGATTCGTCAGTGTCCTTATAGCATAACCCTGAGATTCGTCAATATCCTTAAAGTGTAATCCAGAGATTCGTCAGTGTCCTTAGAGCGTGATCCAGACATATGTCAATGTTCTAAAAGCATAACCCGGAAAGACGTCAATGTCTTTAGAGCGTAACCCAGAGAGACGTCAATGTCCTTAGAACGTAACCCCAAGATTCCTCTGAGTTCTTCCAAGCTAAGCTGGAGAGAGGTCAGTATCCTTATAGCGAAGCCTGAATAGATGTAATTGCCCTTATAGCGTAAACCAGAGAGATGTCAGTCTCCTTAGAGCGTAACCCAGAGAGTCGTCAGTGTGCTTTGACCATAAGCCAGAGAGTCGTCAGCGTCCTTAGAGGGTAACCTCGAGTTTTGTCAGTGTCATTACAATGTAACACAGAAATTTATCAGTGTCCTTAGAGGGTAACCAATAAATTCGTCAGTGTCCTTAGAGCATAACCCAGAGATTCGTCAGTGTCATTAGAGTGTGACCCAGACATATGTCAATGTCCTAAAAGCAAAACCTGGAGAGACGTCAGTGTCCTCAGAGCGTAGTGCAGAGAGACGTCAGTGTCCTTAGAATGTAGCCTGAAGAGATGTAATTGTCCTTAGAGCGTAACCCAGATATTCGTCAGTGTCCTTAGCGCATAACCCAGAGATTCACTAGTATCCTTAGAGTGTAACCCATAGAGTCGTCAGTGTCCTTAGAGCGTAACCCTGAGAGTCGTCAGCGTCGTTATGGCATAACCCAGAGTTTCATCACTACCCGTAGAGCGTAACCCAGAGATTAGTCAATATCCTTAAACGTAACCCAGACAGTCATCAGTGTCCTTAGAGCGTAATCCTGAGAATCGTCAGTGCCCTTATAGCATAACCCAGAGATTGGACAATATCCTTAGAGTGTAATCCAGAAAGTCGTCACTGTCCTTAGCACGTAAGCCAGAGATTCGTCAGTGTCCTTAGAGCGTGATCCAGACATACATCAATGTCCTCAAAGCATGACCCAGAGAGACGTCAGTGTCCTTAGAGCGTAACGCAGAGAGTCGTCAATATCCTTAGAACGTAACCCCAAGATTCCTCTGAGTTCTTCCAACCTAACTTGGAGAGAGGTCAGTATCCTTATAGCGAAGCCCGAATAGACGTAATTGCCCTTATAGCGTAAACCAGAGAGATGTCAGTCTCCTTAGAGTGTAACCGAGAGAGTTGTCAGTGTCCATAGACCATAAGTCTGAGAGTTGTCAGCGTCCTTAGAGGGTAAACTGGAGTTTTGTCAGTGTCCTTACCACGTAACACAAAAATTGATCAGTGTCCTTAGAGGGTAACCAATAAATTCGTCAGTGTCCTTAGACCGTAAGCCAGAGAGTCGTCAGCGTCCTTAGAGGGTAACCAAGAGTTTTGTCAGTGTCATTACAGTGTAACACAGAAATTTATCAGTGTCCTTAGAGGGTAACCAATAAATTCGTCAGTGTCCTTAGAGCATAACCCAGAGATTCGTCAGTGTCATTAGAGCGTGACCCAGACATATGTCAATGTCCTAAAAGCAAAACCTGGAGAGACGTCAGTGTCCTTAGAGCGTAGCGCAGAGAGACGTCAGTGTCCTTCGAACGTAGCCTGAAGAGATGTAATTGTCCTTAGAGTGTAACCCAGATATTCGTCAGTGTCCTTAGCGCATAACCCAGAGATTCACTAGTATCCTTAGAGTGTAACCAATAGATTTTCACTGTCCTTATGGTGTAACCCAGAGTTTCGTCAATACCCTTAGAGCATAACCCAGAGATTAGTCAATATCCTTAGACCGTAACCCAGAGATTTGTCAGTGTCCTTATGGCGTAACCCAGAGTTTCGTCAGTGTCCTTAAGAGCGTAACACAGAGTGTCGTCAGTGTCCTTAAGAGCGTAACCCAGAGAGTCGTCAGTGTCCACAGAGGGTAACCTAAAGTTTTGTCAGTGTCCTTAGAGCGTAACACAGAAATTCATCAGTGTCCTTAGAGGGTAACCAATAAATTCGCCGGTGCCCTTATAGCGTAACCCAGAGATTCGTCAGTGTCCTTTGAGCGTGACCCAGACATATGTCAATGTCCTAAAAGCATAACCTGGAAAGACATCAGTGTCCTTAGAGCTTAACCCAGAGAGACGTCAGTGTCCTTAGAGGGTTACCCAGAGAGACGTCAGTGTCCTTAGAGGGTAACCTAGAGTTTTGTCAGTATCCTTAGAGCTTAAACCAGAGACACGTCAGTGTCCTTAGAGCGTAAGCCTGAGAGTCGTCAGTTTCCTTAGAGGGTAACCGAGAGTTTTGTCAGTGTCCTTAGAGCATAACACAGAAATTCATCAGTGTCCTTATAGGGTAACCAAAAAGTCGTCAGTATCCTTAGAGTGTAACTCAGAGAGACATCAGTGTCCTTCTCGCAAAACCCAGAGATTCGTCGGTGTCCTTAGACCGCAACATAGATATTCGTCACTATCCTTAGAGAATAATCCAGAGAATCGTCAGCGTCTTTCGAGCGTAACCCAGAGATTCGTTAGCATCCTTAGAGGGTAACCCAGTGATTCGTCAATATCCTTAGAGTGTAATCCCGAGATTCATCAGTTTCCTTATAGCATAACCCTGAGATTCGTCAATATCCTTAAAGTGTAATCCAGAGATTCGTCAGTGTCCTTAAAGCGTGATCTAGACATACGTCAATGTTCTAAAAGCATAACCCGGAAAGACATCAATGTCTTTAGAGCGTAACCCAGAGAGACATCAATGTCCTTAGAACGTAACCCCAAGATTCCTCTGAGTTCTTCCAAGCTAACCTGGAGAGAGGTCAGTATACTTATAGCGAAGCCTGAATAGATGTAATTGCCCTTATAGCGTAAACCAGAGAGATGTCAGTCTCCTTAGAGTGTAACCGAGAGAGTTGTCAGTGTCCATAGACCATAAGTCTGAGAGTTGTCAGCGTCCTTAGAGGGTAAACTGGAGTTTTGTCAGTGTCCTTACCATGGAACACAAAAATTGATCAGTGTCCTTAGTGGGTAACCAATAAATTCGTCAGTGTCCTTAGACCATAAGCCAGAGAGTCGTCAGTGTCCTTAGAGGGTAACCTAGAGTTTCGTCAGTGTCCTTAGAGCGTAACACAGAGAGTTGTCAGTGTCCAGATATTTAAACCCAGAGATTCGTCAGAGTTATTCCAGCATAACCTGGAGTGACGTCAATGTCCGTATAACGTAGCCCGAAGAGACGTAATTGCCCTTAGAGTGTAACCCAGAGATTTGTCACTGTCCTTATGGCGTAACCCAGAGTTTCGTCAATACCCTTAGAGCATAACTCAGAGATTAGTCAATATCCTTAGACCGTAACCCAGAGATTTGTCAGTGTCCTTATGGCGTAACCCAGAGTTTCGTCAATACCATTAGCGCATAACCCAGAGATTAGTCAATTTCCTTAGAGCGTAACCCAGAGAGTCGTCAGTGTCCTTAAGAGCGTAACACAGAGTGTTGTCAGTGTCCTTAAGAGCGTAACCCAGAGAGTCGTCAGTGTCCACAGAGGGTAACCTAAAGTTTTGTCAGTGTCCTTAGAGCGTAACACAGAAATTCATCAGTGTCCTTAGAGGGTAACCAATAAATTCGCCGGTGCCCTTATAGCGTAACCCAGAGATTCGTCAGTGTCCTTTGAGCGTGACCCAGACATATGTCAATGTCCTAAAAGCATAACCTGGAAAGACATCAGTGTCCTTAGAGCTTAACCCAGAGAGACGTCAGTGTCCTTAGAGGGTTACCCAGAGAGACGTCAGTGTCCTTAGAGGGTAACCTAGAGTTTTGTCAGTATCCTTAGAGCTTAAACCAGAGACACGTCAGTGTCCTTAGAGCGTAAGCCTGAGAGTCGTCAGTTTCCTTAGAGGGTAACCGAGAGTTTTGTCAGTGTCCTTAGAGCATAACACAGAAATTCATCAGTGTCCTTATAGGGTAACCAAAAAGTCGTCAGTATCCTTAGAGTGTAACTCAGAGAGACATCAGTGTCCTTCTCGCAAAACCCAGAGATTCGTCGGTGTCCTTAGACCGCAACATAGATATTCGTCACTATCCTTAGAGAATAATCCAGAGAATCGTCAGCGTCTTTCGAGCGTAACCCAGAGATTCGTTAGCATCCTTAGAGGGTAACCCAGTGATTCGTCAATATCCTTAGAGTGTAATCCCGAGATTCATCAGTTTCCTTATAGCATAACCCTGAGATTCGTCAATATCCTTAAAGTGTAATCCAGAGATTCGTCAGTGTCCTTAAAGCGTGATCTAGACATACGTCAATGTTCTAAAAGCATAACCCGGAAAGACATCAATGTCTTTAGAGCGTAACCCAGAGAGACATCAATGTCCTTAGAACGTAACCCCAAGATTCCTCTGAGTTCTTCCAAGCTAACCTGGAGAGAGGTCAGTATACTTATAGCGAAGCCTGAATAGATGTAATTGCCCTTATAGCGTAAACCAGAGAGATGTCAGTCTCCTTAGAGTGTAACCGAGAGAGTTGTCAGTGTCCATAGACCATAAGTCTGAGAGTTGTCAGCGTCCTTAGAGGGTAAACTGGAGTTTTGTCAGTGTCCTTACCATGGAACACAAAAATTGATCAGTGTCCTTAGTGGGTAACCAATAAATTCGTCAGTGTCCTTAGACCATAAGCCAGAGAGTCGTCAGTGTCCTTAGAGGGTAACCTAGAGTTTCGTCAGTGTCCTTAGAGCGTAACACAGAGAGTTGTCAGTGTCCAGATATTTAAACCCAGAGATTCGTCAGAGTTATTCCAGCATAACCTGGAGTGACGTCAATGTCCGTATAACGTAGCCCGAAGAGACGTAATTGCCCTTAGAGTGTAACCCAGAGATTTGTCACTGTCCTTATGGCGTAACCCAGAGTTTCGTCAATACCCTTAGAGCATAACTCAGAGATTAGTCAATATCCTTAGACCGTAACCCAGAGATTTGTCAGTGTCCTTATGGCGTAACCCAGAGTTTCGTCAATACCATTAGCGCATAACCCAGAGATTAGTCAATTTCCTTAGAGCGTAACCCAGAGAGTCGTCAGTGTCCTTAAGAGCGTAACACAGAGTGTTGTCAGTGTCCTTAAGAGCGTAACCCAGAGAGTCGTCAGTGTCCATAGAGGGTAACCTAAAGTTTTGTCAGTGTCCTTAGAGCGTAACACAGAAATTCATCAGTGTCCTTAGAGGGTAACCAATAAATTCGCCGGTGCCCTTATAGCGTAACCCAGAGATTCGTCAGTGTCCTTTGAGCGTGACCCAGACATATGTCAATGTCCTAAAAGCATAACCTGGAAAGACATCAGTGTCCTTAGAGCTTAACCCAGAGAGACGTCAGTGTCCTTAGAGGGTAACCCAGAGAGACGTCAGTGTCCTTAGAGGGTAACCTAGAGTTTTGTCAGTGTCCTTAGAGCTTAAACCAGAGACACGTCAGTGTCCTTAGAGCGTAAGCCTGAGAGTCGTCCGTTTCCTTAGAGGGTAACCGAGAGTTTTGTCAGTGTCCTTAGAGCATAACACAGAAATTCATCAGTGTCTTTATAGGGTAACCAAAAAGTCGTCAGTATCCTTAGAGTGTAACTCAGAGAGACATCAGTGTCCTTATCGCAAAACCCAGAGATTCGTCGGTGTCCTTAGACCGCAACATAGATATCCGTCACTATCCTTAGAGAATAATCCAGAGAATCGTCAGCGTCTTTCGAGCGTAACCCAGAGATTCGTTAGCATCCTTAGAGGGTAACCCAGTGATTCGTCAATATCCTTAGAGTGTAATCCCAAATTCATCAGTTTCCTTATAGCATAACCCTGAGATTCGTCAACATCCTTACAGCGTAACCCAGAGAATCGTCAGTTTCCTTAGAGCGTAAACCAGAGATTCATCCATGTCCTTAGAGCTTAACCCAGAGACTCGTCAGTTCATTTAGAGGGTAACCCAGAGAGTCGTCAGTATCATTAGAGAATAACCCAGAGAGACGTCAGTGTCCTGAGAGTGTTAGCCAGAAAGTTGTCCGAGTCCTTAGAGCGTAACCCAGAGAATTGTCAGTGTCTAGAGAGCATAACCCAGACATTTGTCAGTGTACTTATGGCGTAACCCAGAGTTTCGTCAATACCCTTAGAGCGTAACCCAGAGATTAGTCAATATCCTTAGAGCGTAACCCAGAGAGTCGTCAGTGTGCTTTGACTATAAGCCAGAGAGTCGTCAGCGTCCTTAGAGGGTAACCAAGAGTTCTGTCAGTGTCCTTACAGCGTAACACAGAAATTCATCTGTGTCCTTAGAGGATAACCCAGAGATTCATCAGTAACCTTAGATCGTAATCCAGAGAATCGTCAGTGCCCTTATAGCATAACCCAGAGATTCGTCAATATCCTTAGCGTGTAATCCAGAAAGTCGTCACTGTCCTTAGCACGGAAGCCAGAGATTCGTCAATGTCCTTAGAGCACGATCCAGACATACGTCAATGTCCTAAAAGCATGACCCAGAGAGACATCAATGTCCTTAGAACGTAACCCCTAGATTCCTCTGAGTTCTTCCAACCTAACTTGGAGAGAGATCAGTATCCTTATAGTGGAGCCCGAATAGACGTAATTGCCCTTATAGTGTAAACCAGAGAGATGTCAGTCTCCTTAGAGTGTTACCCAGAGTGTTGTCAATGTCCATAGACCATAAGCCTGAGAGTCATCAGTGTCCTTACACGGTAACCTAGAGTTTTGTCAGTGTCCTTACAGCGTAACACAGAAATTCATCAGTGTCCTTAGAGGGTAACAATAAATTCGTCAGTGTCCTTAGAGCGTAACCCAGATTCGTCAGTGTCCTTAGAGAATGACCCAGACATATGTCAATGTCCTAAAAGCATAACCCGGAGAGACATCAGTATTCTTAGGGTGTAACCCAGAGAGACGTCAGTGTCTTTAGAGCGTAGCCTGAAGAGACGTAATTGTCCTTAGAGCGTAACCAAGAGATTTGTCAGTGTCCTTAGACCGTAACCCAGAGATTTTTCACTGTCCTTATGGCGTAACCCAGAGTTTCGTCAATACCCTTAGCGCATAACCCAGAGATTAGTCAATATCCTTAGAGCGTAACCCAGGGAGTCGTCAGTGTCCTTAAGAGCGTAACCCAGAGAGTCGTCAGTGTCCATAGAGGGTGACCTAAAGTTTTGTCAGTGTCCTTAGAGCATAACACAGAAATTCATCAGTGTCCTTAGAGGGAAACCAATAAATTCGCCGGTGCCCTTATAGCGTAACCCAGAGATCCATCAGTGTCCTTTGAGCGTGACGCAGACATATGTCAATGTCCTAAAAGCATAACCTGGAGAGATGTCAGTATCCTTAGAGCTTAACCCAGAGAGACGTCAGTGTCCTTAGAGGGAAACCTAGAGTTTTGTCAGTGTCCTTAGAGCTTAACCCAGAGACACGTCAGTGTCCTTAGAGCGTAAGCCTGAGAGTCGTCAGTTTCCTTAGAGGGTAACCGAGAGTTTTTTCAGTGTATTTAGAGCATAACACAGAAATTCATCAGTGTTCTTATAGGGTAACCAAAAAGTCGTCAGTATCCTTAGAGTGTAACTCAGAGAGACGTCAGTGTCCTTATCGCAAAACCCAGAGATTTGTCGGTGTCCTTAGAGAATAATCCAGAGATTCGTCAGTATCCTTAGAGCGTGATCCAGACATACGTCAATGTTCTAAAAGCATAACCCGGAAAGACGTCAATGTCTTTAGAGCGTAACCCAGAGAGACGTCAATGTCCTTAGAACGTAACCCCAAGATTCCTCTGAGTTCTTCCAAGCTAACCTGGAGAGAGGTCAGTAGCCTTATAGCGAAGCCTGAATAGATGTAATTGCCCTTATAGCGTAAACCAGAGAGATGTCAGTCTCCTTAGAGTGTAACCGAGAGAGTTGGCAGTGTCCATAGACCATAAGCCTGAGAGTTGTCAACATCCTTAGAGGGTAAACTGGAGTTTTGTCAGTGTCCTTACCACGGAACACAAAAATTGATCAGTGTCCTTAGAGGGTAACCAATAAATTCGTCAGTGTCCTTAGACCGTAAGCCAGAGAGTCGTCAGTGTCCTTAGAGAGTAACCCAGAGTTTCGTCAATATCCTTAGAGCATAACCCAGAGATTCGTCAATATCCTTACAGTGTAACCCAGAGAATCGTCAGTTTCCTTAGAGCGTAAACCAGAGATTCATCCATGTCCTTAGAGCTTAACCCAGAGACTCGTCAGTTCATATAGAGGGTAACCCAGAGAGTCGTCAGTATCATTAAAGAATAACCCAGAGAGACGTCAGTGTCCTGAGAGCGTTAGTCAGAAATTCGTCCGAGTCCTTAGAGCGAAACCCAGAGAATTGTCAGTGTCTAGAGAGTATAACCCAGACATTAGTCAGTGTTCCTATGGTGTAACCCAGAGTTTCGTCAATACCCTTAGAGCGTAACCCAGAGATTAGTCAATATCCTTAGGGCGTAACCCAGAGAGTCGTCAGTGTCCTTTGAGCGTAACCCAGAGAGTTGTCAGCGTCCTTAGAGGGTATCCTAGAGTTTTGTCAGAGTCATTACAGTGTAACACAGAAATTTATCATTGTCCTTAGAGGGTAACCAATACATTCGTCAGTGCCTTAGAGCGTAACCCAGAGATTCGTCAGTGTCATTAGAGCGTGACCCAGGCATATGTCAATTTGCTAAATGCAAAACCTGGAGATGCGTCAGTGTCGTTAGAGCGTAATCCAGAGAGACGTCAGTGTCTTTAGAACGTAGCCTGAGGAGACGTAATTGTCCTTAGAGCGTAATCAAGAGTTTCGTCAGTGTCCTTATCGCATAACCCAGAGTTTCGTTAGTATCCTTAGAGTGTAACCCAGAGAGTCGTCAGTGTCCTTCGAGGGTAACCTAGAGTTTTGTCAGTGTCCTTATGGCATAACCCAGAGTTTCGTCAATACCCTTAGAGCATAACCCAGAGATTAATCAATATCCTTAGAGCGTAACCCAGAGAGTAGTCAGTGTCCTTCAGCGCGTACCCCAGAGAGTCGTCAGTTTCCTTAGAGGGTAACCTACAATTTTGTCAGTGTCCTTACAGCGTAACACAGAAATTCACCAGTGTCCTTAGAGGGTAACCAATAAATTCGTCAGTATCCTTATAGCGTAACCCAGAGATTCATCAGTGTCCTTAGAGCGTGACCCAGACATATGTCAATGTACTAAAATCATAACCTGGAGAGACGTCAGTGTCCTTAGAGCTTAACCCAGAGAGACGTCATTGTCCTTAGACCGTAAGCCAGTGAGTCGTCAGTATCCTTAGAGGGTAACTTAGAGTTTTGTCAATATCCTTAGAGCGTAACACAGAGAGTTGTCAGTGTCCAGATAATTAAACCCAGAGATTCGTCAGAGTTCTTCCAGCATAACCTGGAGTGACGTCAATGTCGTAATAACGTAGCCCGAAGAGACGTAATTGCCCTTAGAGCGTAACCCAGAGATTTTTCACTGTCCTTATGGCGTAACCCAGAGTTTCGTCAATACACTTAGAGCATAACCCAGAGATTAGTCAATATCCTTAGAGTGTAACCCAGAGAGTTGTCAGTGTCCTTAGAGCGTAACCTAGGGAGTCATCAGTGTCATTAGACCGTAACCCAGAAATTCGTCACTGTCCTTAGAGCGTGACCCAGACATATGTCAATGTCCTAAAATCATAACCTGGAGAGACGTCAGTGTCCTTAGAGCTTAACCCAGAGACACGTCAGTGTCCTTAGAGGGTAACCTAGAGATTTGTCAGTGTCCTTAGAGCGTAACACAGAAATTTCTCAGTGTCCTATAGGGTAACCAAAAATTCGTCAGTATCCTTAGAGTGTAACCCAGAGAGACATCAGTGTCCTTATCGCAAAACCTAGAGATTCATCCGTGTCCTTAGAGCATAACCCAGAGACTCATCAGTGTATTTAGAGGGTAACTCAGAGAGTCGTCAGTATCATTAGAGAATAAGCCAGAGAGACGTCAGTGTCCCGAGAGCGTTACCCAGAAATTCGTCCGAGTCCTTAGAGCATAACCCAGAGAATTGTCAGTGTCTAAAGAGCATAACCCAGACATTTGTCAGTGTCCTTATGGCGTAACCCAGAGTTTCGTCAATACCCTTAGAGAGTAACCCAGAGATTAGTCAATATCCTTAGGGCGTAACCCAGAGAGTCGTCAGTGTGCTTTGACCATAAGCCAGAGAGTCGTCAGTGTCCTTCGAGGGTTACCTCGAGTTTTGTCAGTGTCATTACAGTGTAACACAGAAATTTATCAGTGTCCTTAGAGGGTAACCAATAAATTCGTCAGTGTCCTTAGACCGTAAGCCAGAGAGTCGTCAGCGTCCTTAGAGGGTAACCTCGAGTTTTGTCAGTGTCCTTACAGCGTAACACAGAAGTTCATCAGTGTCCTTAGAGGGTAACCAATAAATTCGTCAGTGTCCTTAGAGCGCGACACAGAGAGACGTCAGTGTCCTTAGAGCGTGATCTAGAGAGTCGTCAGTGTCTAGATAATTAAGCCCCGAGATTCGTCAGAGTTCTTAGAGGGTAACCTAGGGAGTTATCAGTGTCATTAGACCGTAACACAGATATTCGTCACTGTCCGTAGAACGTAACCCAGAGAGTCGTCAGTGTCCTTAAGAGTGTAACCCAGAGAGTCGTCAGTGTCCTTAGAGGATAACCTAGTGTTTTGTCAGTGTCTTTACAGCGTAACACAGAAATTCATCAGTGTCGTTAGAGGGTAACCAATAAATTCGTCAGTGTCATTAGAGCGTAACCCAGAAATTCGTCACTGTCCTTAGAGCGTGACCCAGACATATGTCAATGTCCTAAAAGCATAACCCAGAGAGACGTCAGTGTCCTTAGAGATTAACCCAGAGAGACGTCAGTGTCCTTAGAAGGTAACCTAGAGATTTGTCAGTGTCCTTAGAGCGTAACACAGAAATTCATCAGTGTCCTTATAGGGTAACCAAAAATTCGTCAGTATCCTTAGAGTGTAACCCAGAGAGACATCAGTGTCCTTATCGCAAAACCCAAAGATTCATCCGTGTCCTTAGAGCTTAATCCAGAGACTCATCAGTGTATTTAGAGGGTAACTCAGAGAGTCGTCAGTATCATTAGAGAATAAGCCAGAGAGACGTCAGTGTCCCGAGAGCATTACCCAGAAATTCGTCCGAGTCCTTAGAGCATAACCCAGAGAATTGTCAGTGTCTAAAGAGCATAACCCAGACATTTGTCAATGTCCTTATGGCGTAACCCAGAGTTTCGTCAATACCCTTAGAGAGTAACCCAGAGATTAGTCAATATCCTTAGGGCGTAACCCAGAGAGTCGTCAGTGTGCTTTGACCATAAGCCAGAGAGTCGTCAGTGTCCTTCGAGGGTTACCTCGAGTTTTGTCAGTGTCCTTACAGCGTAACACAGAAATTCATCAGTGTCGTTAGAGGGTAACCAATAAATTCGTCAGTGTCATTAGAGCGTAACCCAGAAATTCGTCACTGTCCTTAGAGCGTGACCCAGACATATGTCAATGTCCTAAAAGCATAACCCAGAGAGACGTCAGTGTCCTTAGAGCTTAACCCAGAGAGTCGTCAGTGTCCTTAGAAGGTAACCTAGAGATTTGTCAGTGTCCTTAGAGCGTAACACAGAAATTCATCAGTGTCCTTATAGGGTAACCAAAAATTCGTCAGTATCCTTAGAGTGTAACCCAGAGAGACGTCAATGTCCTTATTGCAAAACCCAGAGATTCGTCGGTATCCTTAGAGCGTAAACCAGAGATTCATCCCTGTCCTTAGAGCTTAACCCAGAGACTCGTCAGTGTATTTAGAGCGTAACCCAGAGAGTCGTCAGTATCATTAGAGAACAACCCAGAGAGACGTCAGTGTCCTGAGAGCGTTACCCCGGAATACCCCGCGTCCTTAGAGCGAACGCAGAGATTTGTCAGTGTCTATAGAGCGTAACCCTGAGATTTGTCAGTGACCTTATGGTGTAACCCAGAGATTCATCAATACCCTTAGAGCGCAACCCAGAGATTAGTCAATATCCTTAGAGCGTAACCCAGGGAGTCATCAGCGTCCTTTGAGGGTTACCAAGAGTTTTGTCAGTGTCCTTACAGCGTAACACAAAATTCATCAGTGTCCTTAGAGGGTATTCATTAAATTCGTCAGTGTCCTTAGAGCGTAACCCAGAGATTCGTCAGTGTTCTTAGAGCATGACCCAGACATATGTCAATGTCCTAAAAGCAAAACCTGGAGAGACGTCAGTGTCCTCAGAGCGTAGTGCAGAGAGACGTCAGTGTCCTTAGAATGTAGCCTGAAGAGATGTAATTGTCCTTAGAGCATAACCCAGATATTCGTCAGTGTCCTTAGCGCATAACCCAGAGATTCACCAGTATCCTTAGAGTGTAACCCATAGAGTCGTCAATATCCTTAGAGTGTAATCCCAAATTCATCAGTTTCCTTATAGCATAACCCTGAGATTCGTCAACATCCTTACAGCGTAACCCAGAGAATCGTCAGTTTCCTTAGAGCGTAAACCAGAGATTCATCCATGTCCTTAGAGCTTAACCCAGAGACTCGTCAGTTCATTTAGAGGGTAACCCAGAGAGTCGTCAGTATCATTAGAGAATAACCCAGAGAGACGTCAGTGTCCTGAGAGTGTTAGCCAGAAAGTTGTCCGAGTCCTTAGAGCGTAACCCAGAGAATTGTCAGTGTCTAGAGAGCATAACCCAGACATTTGTCAGTGTACTTATGGCGTAACCCAGAGTTTCGTCAATACCCTTAGAGCGTAACCCAGAGATTAGTCAATATCCTTAGAGCGTAACCCAGAGAGTCGTCAGTGTGCTTTGACTATAAGCCAGAGAGTCGTCAGCGTCCTTAGAGGGTAACCAAGAGTTCTGTCAGTGTCCTTACAGCGTAACACAGAAATTCATCTGTGTCCTTAGAGGATAACCCAGAGATTCATCAGTAACCTTAGATCGTAATCCAGAGAATCGTCAGTGCCCTTATAGCATAACCCAGAGATTCGTCAATATCCTTAGCGTGTAATCCAGAAAGTCGTCACTGTCCTTAGCACGGAAGCCAGAGATTCGTCAATGTCCTTAGAGCACGATCCAGACATACGTCAATGTCCTAAAAGCATGACCCAGAGAGACATCAATGTCCTTAGAACGTAACCCCTAGATTCCTCTGAGTTCTTCCAACCTAACTTGGAGAGAGATCAGTATCCTTATAGTGGAGCCCGAATAGACGTAATTGCCCTTATAGTGTAAACCAGAGAGATGTCAGTCTCCTTAGAGTGTTACCCAGAGTGTTGTCAATGTCCATAGACCATAAGCCTGAGAGTCATCAGTGTCCTTAGACGGTAACCTAGAGTTTTGTCAGTGTCCTTACAGCGTAACACAGAAATTCATCAGTGTCCTTAGAGGGTAACAATAAATTCGTCAGTGTCCTTAGAGCGTAACCCAGATTCGTCAGTGTCCTTAGAGAATGACCCAGACATATGTCAATGTCCTAAAAGCATAACCCGGAGAGACATCAGTGTTCTTAGGGTGTAACCCAGAGAGACGTCAGTGTCTTTAGAGCGTAGCCTGAAGAGACGTAATTGTCCTTAGAGCGTAACCAAGAGATTTGTCAGTGTCCTTAGACCGTAACCCAGAGATTTTTCACTGTCCTTATGGCGTAACCCAGAGTTTCGTCAATACCCTTAGCGCATAACCCAGAGATTAGTCAATATCCTTAGAGCGTAACCCAGGGAGTCGTCAGTGTCCTTAAGAGCGTAACCCAGAGAGTCGTCAGTGTCCATAGAGGGTGACCTAAAGTTTTGTCAGTGTCCTTAGAGCATAACACAGAAATTCATCAGTGTCCTTAGAGGGAAACCAATAAATTCGCCGGTGCCCTTATAGCGTAACCCAGAGATCCATCAGTGTCCTTTGAGCGTGACGCAGACATATGTCAATGTCCTAAAAGCATAACCTGGAGAGATGTCAGTATCCTTAGAGCTTAACCCAGAGAGACGTCAGTGTCCTTAGAGGGAAACCTAGAGTTTTGTCAGTGTCCTTAGAGCTTAACCCAGAGACACGTCAGTGTCCTTAGAGCGTAAGCCTGAGAGTCGTCAGTTTCCTTAGAGGGTAACCGAGAGTTTTTTCAGTGTATTTAGAGCATAACACAGAAATTCATCAGTGTTCTTATAGGGTAACCAAAAAGTCGTCAGTATCCTTAGAGTGTAACTCAGAGAGACGTCAGTGTCCTTATCGCAAAACCCAGAGATTTGTCGGTGTCCTTAGAGAATAATCCAGAGATTCGTCAGTATCCTTAGAGCGTGATCCAGACATACGTCAATGTTCTAAAAGCATAACCCGGAAAGACGTCAATGTCTTTAGAGCGTAACCCAGAGAGACGTCAATGTCCTTAGAACGTAACCCCAAGATTCCTCTGAGTTCTTCCAAGCTAACCTGGAGAGAGGTCAGTAGCCTTATAGCGAAGCCTGAATAGATGTAATTGCCCTTATAGCGTAAACCAGAGAGATGTCAGTCTCCTTAGAGTGTAACCGAGAGAGTTGGCAGTGTCCATAGACCATAAGCCTGAGAGTTGTCAACATCCTTAGAGGGTAAACTGGAGTTTTGTCAGTGTCCTTACCACGGAACACAAAAATTGATCAGTGTCCTTAGAGGGTAACCAATAAATTCGTCAGTGTCCTTAGACCGTAAGCCAGAGAGTCGTCAGTGTCCTTAGAGAGTAACCCAGAGTTTCGTCAATATCCTTAGAGCATAACCCAGAGATTCGTCAATATCCTTACAGTGTAACCCAGAGAATCGTCAGTTTCCTTAGAGCGTAAACCAGAGATTCATCCATGTCCTTAGAGCTTAACCCAGAGACTCGTCAGTTCATATAGAGGGTAACCCAGAGAGTCGTCAGTATCATTAAAGAATAACCCAGAGAGACGTCAGTGTCCTGAGAGCGTTAGTCAGAAATTCGTCCGAGTCCTTAGAGCGAAACCCAGAGAATTGTCAGTGTCTAGAGAGTATAACCCAGACATTAGTCAGTGTTCCTATGGTGTAACCCAGAGTTTCGTCAATACCCTTAGAGCGTAACCCAGAGATTAGTCAATATCCTTAGGGCGTAACCCAGAGAGTCGTCAGTGTCCTTTGAGCGTAACCCAGAGAGTTGTCAGCGTCCTTAGAGGGTATCCTAGAGTTTTGTCAGAGTCATTACAGTGTAACACAGAAATTTATCATTGTCCTTAGAGGGTAACCAATACATTCGTCAGTGCCTTAGAGCGTAACCCAGAGATTCGTCAGTGTCATTAGAGCGTGACCCAGGCATATGTCAATTTGCTAAATGCAAAACCTGGAGATGCGTCAGTGTCGTTAGAGCGTAATCCAGAGAGACGTCAGTGTCTTTAGAACGTAGCCTGAGGAGACGTAATTGTCCTTAGAGCGTAATCAAGAGTTTCGTCAGTGTCCTTATCGCATAACCCAGAGTTTCGTTAGTATCCTTAGAGTGTAACCCAGAGAGTCGTCAGTGTCCTTCGAGGGTAACCTAGAGTTTTGTCAGTGTCCTTATGGCATAACCCAGAGTTTCGTCAATACCCTTAGAGCATAACCCAGAGATTAATCAATATCCTTAGAGCGTAACCCAGAGAGTAGTCAGTGTCCTTCAGCGCGTACCCCAGAGAGTCGTCAGTTTCCTTAGAGGGTAACCTACAATTTTGTCAGTGTCCTTACAGCGTAACACAGAAATTCACCAGTGTCCTTAGAGGGTAACCAATAAATTCGTCAGTATCCTTATAGCGTAACCCAGAGATTCATCAGTGTCCTTAGAGCGTGACCCAGACATATGTCAATGTACTAAAATCATAACCTGGAGAGACGTCAGTGTCCTTAGAGCTTAACCCAGAGAGACGTCATTGTCCTTAGACCGTAAGCCAGTGAGTCGTCAGTATCCTTAGAGGGTAACTTAGAGTTTTGTCAATATCCTTAGAGCGTAACACAGAGAGTTGTCAGTGTCCAGATAATTAAACCCAGAGATTCGTCAGAGTTCTTCCAGCATAACCTGGAGTGACGTCAATGTCGTAATAACGTAGCCCGAAGAGACGTAATTGCCCTTAGAGCGTAACCCAGAGATTTTTCACTGTCCTTATGGCGTAACCCAGAGTTTCGTCAATACACTTAGAGCATAACCCAGAGATTAGTCAATATCCTTAGAGTGTAACCCAGAGAGTTGTCAGTGTCCTTAGAGCGTAACCTAGGGAGTCATCAGTGTCATTAGACCGTAACCCAGAAATTCGTCACTGTCCTTAGAGCGTGACCCAGACATATGTCAATGTCCTAAAATCATAACCTGGAGAGACGTCAGTGTCCTTAGAGCTTAACCCAGAGACACGTCAGTGTCCTTAGAGGGTAACCTAGAGATTTGTCAGTGTCCTTAGAGCGTAACACAGAAATTTCTCAGTGTCCTATAGGGTAACCAAAAATTCGTCAGTATCCTTAGAGTGTAACCCAGAGAGACATCAGTGTCCTTATCGCAAAACCTAGAGATTCATCCGTGTCCTTAGAGCATAACCCAGAGACTCATCAGTGTATTTAGAGGGTAACTCAGAGAGTCGTCAGTATCATTAGAGAATAAGCCAGAGAGACGTCAGTGTCCCGAGAGCGTTACCCAGAAATTCGTCCGAGTCCTTAGAGCATAACCCAGAGAATTGTCAGTGTCTAAAGAGCATAACCCAGACATTTGTCAGTGTCCTTATGGCGTAACCCAGAGTTTCGTCAATACCCTTAGAGAGTAACCCAGAGATTAGTCAATATCCTTAGGGCGTAACCCAGAGAGTCGTCAGTGTGCTTTGACCATAAGCCAGAGAGTCGTCAGTGTCCTTCGAGGGTTACCTCGAGTTTTGTCAGTGTCATTACAGTGTAACACAGAAATTTATCAGTGTCCTTAGAGGGTAACCAATAAATTCGTCAGTGTCCTTAGACCGTAAGCCAGAGAGTCGTCAGCGTCCTTAGAGGGTAACCTCGAGTTTTGTCAGTGTCCTTACAGCGTAACACAGAAGTTCATCAGTGTCCTTAGAGGGTAACCAATAAATTCGTCAGTGTCCTTAGAGCGCGACACAGAGAGACGTCAGTGTCCTTAGAGCGTGATCTAGAGAGTCGTCAGTGTCTAGATAATTAAGCCCCGAGATTCGTCAGAGTTCTTAGAGGGTAACCTAGGGAGTTATCAGTGTCATTAGACCGTAACACAGATATTCGTCACTGTCCGTAGAACGTAACCCAGAGAGTCGTCAGTGTCCTTAAGAGTGTAACCCAGAGAGTCGTCAGTGTCCTTAGAGGATAACCTAGTGTTTTGTCAGTGTCTTTACAGCGTAACACAGAAATTCATCAGTGTCGTTAGAGGGTAACCAATAAATTCGTCAGTGTCATTAGAGCGTAACCCAGAAATTCGTCACTGTCCTTAGAGCGTGACCCAGACATATGTCAATGTCCTAAAAGCATAACCCAGAGAGACGTCAGTGTCCTTAGAGATTAACCCAGAGAGACGTCAGTGTCCTTAGAAGGTAACCTAGAGATTTGTCAGTGTCCTTAGAGCGTAACACAGAAATTCATCAGTGTCCTTATAGGGTAACCAAAAATTCGTCAGTATCCTTAGAGTGTAACCCAGAGAGACATCAGTGTCCTTATCGCAAAACCCAAAGATTCATCCGTGTCCTTAGAGCTTAATCCAGAGACTCATCAGTGTATTTAGAGGGTAACTCAGAGAGTCGTCAGTATCATTAGAGAATAAGCCAGAGAGACGTCAGTGTCCCGAGAGCATTACCCAGAAATTCGTCCGAGTCCTTAGAGCATAACCCAGAGAATTGTCAGTGTCTAAAGAGCATAACCCAGACATTTGTCAATGTCCTTATGGCGTAACCCAGAGTTTCGTCAATACCCTTAGAGAGTAACCCAGAGATTAGTCAATATCCTTAGGGCGTAACCCAGAGAGTCGTCAGTGTGCTTTGACCATAAGCCAGAGAGTCGTCAGTGTCCTTCGAGGGTTACCTCGAGTTTTGTCAGTGTCCTTACAGCGTAACACAGAAATTCATCAGTGTCGTTAGAGGGTAACCAATAAATTCGTCAGTGTCATTAGAGCGTAACCCAGAAATTCGTCACTGTCCTTAGAGCGTGACCCAGACATATGTCAATGTCCTAAAAGCATAACCCAGAGAGACGTCAGTGTCCTTAGAGCTTAACCCAGAGAGTCGTCAGTGTCCTTAGAAGGTAACCTAGAGATTTGTCAGTGTCCTTAGAGCGTAACACAGAAATTCATCAGTGTCCTTATAGGGTAACCAAAAATTCGTCAGTATCCTTAGAGTGTAACCCAGAGAGACGTCAATGTCCTTATTGCAAAACCCAGAGATTCGTCGGTATCCTTAGAGCGTAAACCAGAGATTCATCCCTGTCCTTAGAGCTTAACCCAGAGACTCGTCAGTGTATTTAGAGCGTAACCCAGAGAGTCGTCAGTATCATTAGAGAACAACCCAGAGAGACGTCAGTGTCCTGAGAGCGTTACCCCGGAATACCCCGCGTCCTTAGAGCGAACGCAGAGATTTGTCAGTGTCTATAGAGCGTAACCCTGAGATTTGTCAGTGACCTTATGGTGTAACCCAGAGATTCATCAATACCCTTAGAGCGCAACCCAGAGATTAGTCAATATCCTTAGAGCGTAACCCAGGGAGTCATCAGCGTCCTTTGAGGGTTACCAAGAGTTTTGTCAGTGTCCTTACAGCGTAACACAAAATTCATCAGTGTCCTTAGAGGGTATTCATTAAATTCGTCAGTGTCCTTAGAGCGTAACCCAGAGATTCGTCAGTGTTCTTAGAGCATGACCCAGACATATGTCAATGTCCTAAAAGCATAACCCAGAGAGACGTCAGTGGCCTTAGACCGTAACCCAGAGAGACGTCAGTGTCCTTAGACCGTAACCCAGAGAGACGTCAGTGTCCAGATAATTAAACCCAGAGATTCGTCAGAATACTTCCAGCATAACCTGGGGAGATATCAATGTCCTAACAGAGTAGCCCGAAGAGACATAATTACCCTTAGAGCATATCCCAGAGAGTCCTCAGTGTGCATAGAGCGTAACCCAGAGATTTGTCATTGTCCTTATGGCGTAACCCAGAGTTTCGTCAATATTCTTAGAGCGTAACCCAGAGAATCGTCTGTCTCCTTAGAGCGTAAAACTGAGATTTATCTGTATCCTTAGAGCTTAAACCAGAGGCTCGTCAGTGTATTTAGAGGGGAACCCAGAGAGTCGTCAGTATCATTTGACAATAACCCAGAGAGACGTCAGTGTCCTGAGAGCGTTACCCAGAACTTCGTCCAAGTCCTTAGAGCGTAACCCAGAGATTCATCAATACCCTTAGAGCGTAACCCAGAGATTAGTCAATATCCTTAGAGCGTAACCCAGGGAGTCGTCAGTGTCCTTTGGCCGCAACATAGATATTCGTCAGTGTCCTTAGAGAATAACCCAGAGAGTCGTCAGTGTCCTTCGAGCGTAACCCAGAGATTTGTTAGCGTCCTTAGAGTGTAACCCAGAGATTCGTCAATATCCTTAGAGTGTAATCCAGAGAGTCGTCACTGTCCTTAGAGTGTAAACCAGAGATTCGTCAGTGTCCTGAGAGAGTGATCCAGACATACGTCAATGTCCTAAAAGCATAACCCTGAAAGACATCAATGTCTTTAGAGCATAGCACAGAGAGACGTCAATGTCCTTAGAACGTAACCCCAAGATTCCTCTGAGTTCTTCCAAGCTAACCTGGAGAGAGGTCAGTATCCTTAAAGCGAAGCCTGAATAGACGTAATTGCCCTTATAGTGTAACCCAGAGAGATGTCAGTCTCCTTAGAGTGTAAGCAAGAGAGTTGTCAGTGTCCATAGACCATAAGCCAGAGAGACGTCAGCATCCTTAGAGGGTAAACTAGAGTTTTGTCAGTGTCTTAGAGAGTAACCCAGATATTCGTCAGTGTCATTAGAACGTGACCCAGACATATGTCAATATCCTAAAAGCATAACCCGGAGAGATGTCATTGTCCTTAGAGCGTAACCCAGAGATTCATCAGTGTCCTTAGCGCATAACCCAGCGATTCGTCAGTATCCTTAGAGCGTAACCCATAGAGTCGTCAGTATCCTTAGAGCGTAACCCATAGAGTCGTCAGTGTCCTTAGAGCGTAACCCTGAGAGTCGTCAGTGTCCTTATAGTGTAACCCAGAGATTCGTCAATATCCTTAGAGCGTAACCCAAAGAATCGTCAGTGTCCTTAGGCCGCAACATAGATATTCGTCAGTGTCCTTAGAGAATAACCCAGAGAGTCGTTAGCGTCCTTAGAGTGTAACCCAGAGAATCGTCAATATCCTTAGAGTGTAATCCAGAGCTTCGTCAGTGTCCCTCTAGCATAACCCTGAGAATCGTCAATATCCTTAGAGTGTAATCCAGAGAGTCGTCACTGTCCTTAGAGTGTAACCCAGAGATTCGTCAGTGTCCTTAGAGCATGATCCAGACATACGTCAATGTCCTAAAAGCATAACCCGGAAAGACATCAATGTCTTTAGAGCGTAACGCAGAGAGACGTCAATGTCCTTAGAACGTAACCCCAAGATTCCTCTGAGTTCTTCCAAGCTAACCTGGAGAGAGGTCAGTATCCTTAAAGCGAAGCCTGAATAGATGTAATTGCCCTTATAGCATAACCCAGAGAGATGTCAGTCTCCTTACAGTGTAACCCAGAGAGTTGTCAGTGTCCATAGACCATAAGCCAGAGAGTTGTCAGCGTCCTTAGATTGGAACCTAGAGTTTTGTCAGTGTCCTTACAATGTAACACAGAAATTCAATAGTGTCCTTAGAGGGTAACCAATAAATTCATCAGTATCCTTAGAGCGTGACCCAGACATATGTCAATGTCCTAAAAGCATAACCCGGAGAGACGTCAGTGTCCTTAGAGCGTAGCGCAGAGAGACGTCAGTGTCCTTAGAGCGTAGCCTGAAGAGACGTAATTGTCCTTTGAGCGTAACCCAGAGATTCGTCAATGTCCTTAACGCATAACCCAGAGATTCGTCAGTATCCTTAGAGCGTAACCCATAGAGTCGTCAGTGTCCTTAGAGTGTAACCCTGAGAGTTGTCAGTGTCCTTGTGTAACCCAGAGATTCGTCAATATCCTTAGAGTGTAACCTACAGAATCGTCAGTTTTCTTAGAGCGTAAAGCAGAGATTCATCCATGTCCTTAGAGCTTAACCCAGAGACTCGTCAGTGTATTTAGAGGGTAACTCAGAGAGTCGTCAGTATCATTAGAGAATAAGCCAGAGAGACATCAGTGTCACGAGAGCATTACCCAGAAATTCGTCCGAGTCCTTAGAGCGTAACCCAGAGAATTGTCAGTGTCCTTAGAGCATAACCCAGACATATGTCAGTGTCCTTATGGCGTAACCCAGAGTTTCGTCAATACCCTTAGAGAGTAACCCAGAGATTAGTCAATATCCTTAGGGCGTAACCCAGAGAGTCGTCAGTGTCCTTAGTGCGTAACCCAGAGAGTCATCAGTGTGATTAGACCATAAGCCAGAGAGTCGTCAGTGTCCTTCGAGGGTTACCTCGAGTTTTGTCAGTGTCCTTACAGCGTAACACAGAAATTCATCAGTGTCCTTAGAGGGTAACCAATAAATTCGTCAGTGTCCTTAGACCGCGACACAGAGAGACGTCAGTGTCCTTAGACTGTGATCTAGAGAGTCGTCAGTGTCTAGATAATTAAACCCCGAGATTCGTCAGAGTTCTCAGAGGGTAACCTAGAGTTTTGTCAGTGTCCTTATGGCGTAACCCAGAGTTTCGTCAATACCTTTAGAGCATAACCCAGAGATTAGTCAATATCCTTAGAGCGTAACCCGGAGAGTTGTCAGTGACCTTAAGTGTGTTACCCAGAGAGTCATCAGTGTCCCTAAGAACGTAACCCAAAGAATCGTCAGTGTCCTTAGAGGGTAACCTAGAGTTTTGTCAGTGTCCTTACAGTGTAACACAGAAATTCATCAGTTTTCTTAGAGGGTAATCATTAAAGTCGCCGGTGTCTTTATAGCGTAACCCAGAGATCCGACAGTTTCCTTAGAGCGTGACCCAGAAAGACGTCAGTGTCCTTAGAGCGTAAGCCTGAGAGTCGTCAGTGTCCTTAGAGGGTAAAACAGAAATTCATCAGTGTCCTTAGAGGGTAACCAATAAATTCGTCAGTGTCCTGAGAGCGTAACCCAGAGATTCGTCAGTGTCCTTAGAGCATGACCCTGACATATGTCAATGTCCTAAAAGCATAACCCAGAGAGACGTCACTGGCCTTAGACCGTAACCCAGAGAGACGTCAGTGTCCTTAGAGAGTAACCTAGAGAGTCGTCAGTGTCCAGATAATTAAATTATCTGGAATACTTCCAGCGTAAGCTGGAGAGAAGTCAATGTCCTTATTGCGTAGCCTGAAGAGTCATAATTGCCCTTAGAGCATATCCCAGAGAGTCGTCAGTGTGCATAGAGCGTAGCCCAGAGAATTGTCATTGTCCTTATGGCGTAACCCAGAGTTTCGACAATATTCTTAGAGCGTAACTCAGAGAATCGACAGTTTCCTTAGAGCATAAAACAGAGATTCATCCGTGTCCTTAGAGCTTAAACCAGAGACTCGTCAGTGTATTTAGAGGGTAAACCAGAGAGTCGTCAGTATCATTTGACAATAACCCAGAGAGACGTCAGGGTCCTGAGAGCGTTACCCAGAACTTCGTCCGAGTCCTTAGAGCGTAACCCAGAGATTCATCAATACCCTTAGAGCGTAACCCAGAGATTAGTCTATATCCTTAGAGCGTAACCCAGAGAGTCGTCAGTGTCCTTAGGCCGCAACATAGATATTCGTCAGTGTCCTTAGAGAATAATCCAGAGAGTTGTCAGCGTCCTTCGAGCGTAACCCAGAGATTCGTTAGCGTCCTTAGAGTGTAACCCAGAGATTCGTCAATATCCTCAGAGTGTAATCCAGAGATTCGTCAGTGTCCCTATAGTATAACTCCGAGATTCGTCAATATCCTTAGAGTGTAATCCAGAGAGTCGTCATTATCTTTAGAGTGTAACCCAGAGAGACGTCAATGTCCTTAGAACATAACCCCAAGATTCCTCTGAATTCTTCCAAGCTAACCTGGAGAGAGGTCAGTATCCTTAAAGCGAAGCCTGAATAGACGTAATTGCCCTTATAGCATAACCCAGAGAGATGTCAGTCTCCTTAGAGTGTAACCCAGAGAGTTGTCAGTGTCCATAGACCATAACCCAAAGAATCGTCAGTGTCCTTAGAGGGTAAACTAGAGTTTTGTCAGTGTCCTTACAGCGTAACACAGAAATTCATCAGTGTCCTTAGAGGGTAACCAATAAATTCGTCAGTGTCCTTAGAGCGTAACCCAGAGATTCGTCAGTGTCATTAGAGCGTGACCCAGACATATGTCAAAGTCCTAAAAGCATAACCCGGAGAGACGTCAGTGTCCTTAGAGTGTAGCGCAGAGAGATGTCAGTGTCCTTAGAGCGTAGCCTGAAGAGACGTAATTGTCCTTAGAGCGTAACCCAGAGATTTGTCAATATTCTTAGAGCGTAACCCAGAGATTTGTCTGTGTCCTTATGGCGTAAGCCAGAGATTCGTCAATATCCTTAGAGCGTAACCCAGAGAATCGTCAGTGTCCTTAGAGCGTAACCCAGAGAGTCGTCAGTGTCCTTAGAGCGTAAGCCAGACATTCGTCAGTGTCCTTAGAGAATAACCAAGAGTCGTCAGTGTCCTTAGAGCGTAAGCCAGAGAGTCGTCAGTGTCCTTACAGGGTAACTCAGAAATTCGTCAGCGTGCTTAGAGGGTAAAAGAGAGTTTCGTCAGTGTTCTTAGAGCATAACCAATAAATTCGTCAGTGTCTTTACAGCATTACCCAGAGAGTCATCAGTGTCCTTAGAGCGTAAACCAGAGAGTCATCAGTGTGCTTAGAGTGTACACCAGAGAGTCGTCAGTGTCCTTAGAGTGTAACCCAGAGATTCATCAGTGTCCTTAGAGCGTAACCCCGAGAGATGTCAGTATCCTTAGAGCTTTATACAGACAGATGTCAGTGCCCTTAGACCGTAACCCAGAGATTCCTCAGTGTCCTTAGAGCATAACCCAGAGATTCGTCAATGACCTTATAGTGTAGCCGGGAGAGACTTAAGCGCGCTTAGCGAGTAACCCCAAGATTCATCTGTCTCCTTAGAGCATAACCAAGAGAATCATCAGTGTCCTTAGAGCGTAAACGAGAGTTTCGTTAGTGTCCTTCGAGTGAAACCCAGAGAGACGTCAATGTCCTTAGAGGGAAACCCAGAGATTCATCTGAGTTCTCCAGCCTTACCAGGAGAGAGATCAGTGTCCTTATAGCGTAGCCCGAAGAGACGTAATTGGCCTTCAAGGGTAACCCAGAGAGATGCCAGTCTCCTGAGATCACAACCCAGAGATTCATCAGTGTCCTTAGAGCTTAACCCAGAGATTCGTCAGTGTCGTAACAGCGTAAGCCAGAGAGTCGTCAATATCCTTATAGCCTAACCCAGAGAGTTGTCAGTGTCCTTAGAGCGTAACCCAGAGAGACGTCTGTGTCCTTATAGCATAAGCCAGACATTTGTCAGTGTCCTTAGAGAATAATCCAGAGAGTCGTCAGTGTCCTTAGAGAATAATCCAGAGAGTCGTCAGTGTCCTTAGAGAATAATCCAGAGAGTCGTCAGTGTCCTTAGAGAATAATCCAGAGAGTCGTCAGTGTCCTTAGAGTGTAACCCAGAAATTCGTCAGAGTATTTAGAGGGTAAAACAGTGTTTCGTCAATGTCCTTAGAGCGTAACCAATAAAATCGTTAGTGTCCTAACAGCGTAAGCCAGAGAGTTGTCAGTGTCCTTAGAGCATAACCCAGAGATTCGTCAGTGACTTTACAGTGTGGCCTTGAGAAACTTAAATGCGCTTAGCGGGTAACCCCGAGATTCATCTGTCTACTTAGAGAGTAACCCAGAGATTCGTCTGAGTTCTTGCAGCCTAACCTGGAGAGAGGTCAGTGTCCTTATAGCGTAGCCTGAAGAAACGTAATTGCCCTTCGAGGGTAACCCAGAGAGAGGCCAGTATTCTCAGAGCATGACCCAGAGATTCATCAGTGTCCTTAGAGCTTAACCCAGAGATTCGTCAGTGTCCTTATAGCGTAAGCCAGACATTCGTCAATATCCTTAGACAGTAACCCAGAGAGTTGTCATTGTCCTTACAGCGTAACCCAGAGAGTCGTCTGTGACCTTAGAGCGTAACCCAGAGAGTCGTCCGAGTCCTTATAGCGTAAGCCAGACATTCGTCAGTATTCTTAGAGAATATCCCAGAGAGTCATCAGTGTCCTTAGAGCATAACTAATAAATTCATCAGTGTCCTTACAGCGTAAGCCAGAGAGTCGTCAGTGTCCTTAGAGCGTAACCCAGAGATTTGTCCGTGTCCTTATGGTGTAAGCCAGAGATCCGTCAATATCCTTAGAGCGTAACCCAGAGAGTCGTCAGTGTCCTTAGAGCGTAAGCCAGACATTCGTCAGTGTCCTTAGAGAATAACCGAGAGTCGTCAGTGTCCTTAGAGCGTAAGCCAGAGAGTCATCAGTGTCCTTAGAGCGTAAGCCACAGAGTCTTCTGTGTCCTTAGAGCGTAACACAGACATCCTTCAGTGTCCTTAGAGAATAACCCAGAGAGACGTCAGTGTCATTAGACTGTAAGCCAGAAATTTTTCAGTGTCCTTAGAGCGTAACCCAGATTTTCGTCAGTCTCCTTAGAGCGTAACCAATAAATTCGTCAATGTCCTAGAGCGTAACCCAGAGATTCATTAGTGGCCTTAGAGCGTAACCCAGAGTTTCGTCAATATCCTTAGACCGTAACCCAGAGAGTCGTCAGTGTGCTTAGAGCATAAGCCAGAGAGTCGTCAGGGTCCTTAGAGCATAAGCCAGAGAGTCGTCAGTGTCCTTAGAGCGTAACACAGACATTCGTTAGTGTCCTTAGAGAATAACCCAGAGAGACGTCAGTGTCCTTAGAGTGTAACCCAGAGAGTCGTCAATGTCCTTAGATCGTAACCCAGAGATTCGTCAATATCCTTAGAGCCTAAGCCAGAAATTTATCAGTGTCCTTACAGGGTAACCCAGAAATTCCTCATTGTCCTTAGAGGGTAACCCAGAGTTTCATCAGTGTGCTTATAGCTTAACCAATAAATTCGTCTGTGTCCTTAGAGAGTAATCCAGAGAGATGTCAATGTCCTTAGAGCGTAACCCAGAGATTCGCCAGTGTCATTAAGGCATAAGCCAGAGATTTATCAATATCCTTATAGCGTAACCTTAGAGTCGTCAGTTTCGTTAGAGCGTAAGCCAGAAATTCATCAGTGTCCTTAGAGCATAACCAATAAATTCATCAGCATCCTTAGAGCGTCAGCCAGAGATTCAACAATATCCTTAGAGTGTAACCCAAAAAGTCGTCATTGTGATTAGAGCATTACCCAGAGATTCGTCAGTGTCCTTATAGCGTAACCCAGAGTGTCGTCAGTATCGTTAGAGCATTACCCAGAGATTCGTCTGTGTCCTTATAGCGTAAGCCAGACATTCATCAGCGTCCTTAGACAATAACCCAGAAAGTCGTCAGTGTCCTTAGAACGTGAGCCAGAGAGTCGTCAGTGTCATTACAGCGTAAGCCAGAGAGTCGTCAGTGTCCTTAGAGCGTAACACTGACATTCTTCAGTGCCCTTAAAGTATAACCAATAAATTTGTCAGTGTCCTTAGAGTGTAACCCAGAGATGTCAATATCTTTATAGCATAAACCAGAGAGACGTCAGTGTCCTTAGAGCGTAAGCCAGAGAGTCGTCAGTGTCCTTAGAGCGTAAGCCAGAGAGTAGTAAGTGTGCTTAGAGCGTAAGCCAGAGAGTCGTCAGTGTGCTTAGAGCGTAACCCACAGATTCATCAATATCTTTATAGCGAAACCAAGAGAGTCGTCAGTGTCCTTAGACGGTAACCCAGAGTTTTGTCAGTGTGTTTATAGCTTAACCAATAAATTTGTCAGTGTCCTTAGAGAGTAACCCAGAGAGATGTCAGTGTGCTTAGAGTGTACACCAGAGAGTCGTCAGTGTCCTTAGAGTGTAACCCAGAGATTCATCAGTGTCCTTAGAGCGTAACCCCGAGAGATGTCAGTATCCTTAGAGCTTTATACAGACAGATGTCAGTGCCCTTAGACCGTAACCCAGAGATTCCTCAGTGTCCTTAGAGCATAACCCAGAGATTCGTCAATGACCTTATAGTGTAGCCGGGAGAGACTTAAGCGCGCTTAGCGAGTAACCCCGAGATTCATCTGTCTCCTTAGAGCATAACCAAGAGAATCATCAGTGTCCTTAGAGAGTAAACGAGAGTTTCGTCAGTGTCCTTCGAGTGAAACCCAGAGATTCATCTGAGTTCTCCAGCCTAACCAGGAGAGAGATCAGTGTTCTTATAGCGTAGCCTGAAGACACGTAATTGGCCTTCGAGGGTAACCCAGAGAGATGCCAGTCTCCTGAGAGCACAACCCAGAGAGTTGTCACTGTCCTTAGAGCTTAACCCAGAGATTCGTCAGTGTCCTTATAGCGTAAACCAGAGAGTCCTTAGAGAGTAACCCAGAGAGTTGCCCATGTCCTTATAGCATAAGCCAGACATTTGTCAGTGTCCTTAGAGAATAACCCAGACAGTCGTCTGTGTCCTTAGAGTGTAACCCAGAAAGTCGTCAGTGTCCTTAGAGTGTAACCCAGAGATTCGTCAATATCCTTAGAGCGTAAGCCAGAAATTCCTCAGTGTCCTTAGAGGGTAACCGAGAGTTTCATCAGTGTGCTTATAGCTTAACCAATAAATTCGTCAGTGTCCTTAGAGAGTAACCCAGAGAGATGTCAGTGTCCTTAGAGCATTACCCAGAGATTCGTCAGTGTCATTATGGCATAAGCCAGAGATTTATCAATATCCTTATAGCGTAACCAAGAGAGTCGTCAGTGTCCTTAGAGTGTAAACCAGAAATTCCTCAGCGTCCTTAGAGGGTAAAATAGAGTTTCGTCAGTATCCTTAGCGTGTAACCCAGAGTTTCGTCAATATCCTTAGAGTGTAACCCAAAAAGTCGTCATTGTGCTTAGAGCGTAACCCAGAGATCCGTCAATATCCTTATAGCGTAACCCAGAGAGTCGTCAGTGTCCTTATAGCATAACCCAGAGAGTCATCAGTGTCCTTAGAGCATTACCCAGAGATTTGTCCGTGTCCTTATAGCGTAAGCCAGACATTCGTCAGTGTCCTTAGAGAGTAAGCCAGAAATTCGTCAGTGTCCTTAGAGGGTAAAATAGAGTTTCGTCAGTATCCTTAGAGCATAACCAATAAATTCATCAGTGTCCTTAGAGCGTAACCCAGAGAGATGTCAGCATCCTTAGAGCGTCAGCCAGAGATTCGACAATATCCTTAGAGTGTAACCCAGAGTTTCGTCAATATCCTTAGAGTGTAACCCAGAGTTTCATCAGTGTCCTTAGAGCGTTACCCAGAGATTCGTCCGTGTCCTTATAGCGTAAGACAGACATTCATCAGTGTCCTTCGACAATAACCCAGAGAGTCGTCAGTGTCCTTAGAACGTAAGCCAGAGAGTCGTCAGTGTCCTTACAGCGTAAGCCAGAGAGTCATCAGTGTCTTTAGAGCGTAACACTGACATTCTTCAGTGCCCTTAAAGTATAACCAATAAATTTGTCAGTGTCCTTAGAGTGTAACCCAGAGTTGTCAATATCTTTATAGCATAAACCAGAGAGTCGTCAGTGTCCTTAGAGCGTAAGCCAGAGAGTTGTCAGTGTGATTAGAGCGTAACTCACAGATTCAGCAATATCTTTATAGCGAAACCCAGAAAATCGTCAGTGTCCTTAGAGGGTAACCCAGAGTTTCATCAGTGTGCTTATAGCTTAACCAATAAATTCGTCAGTGTCCTTAGAGAGTAACCCAGAGAGATGTCATGTGCTTAGATTGTACACCAGAGAGTCGTCCGTGTCCTTATAGCGTAAGCCAGACATTTGTCAGTGTCCTTAGAGAATAACCCAGAGAGTCGTCAATGTCCTTAGAGCGTAACCCAGAAATTCGTCAGAGTCTTTAGAGGGTAAATCAGAGTTTCGTCAGCGTCCTTATAGCATAACAAATAAATTCGTCAGTGTCCTAACAGCCTAAGCCAGAGAGACGTCAATGTCCTTAGAGCATAACCCAGAGATTCGTCACTGACTTTATAGTGTGGCCTGGTGAAACTTAAATGCGCTTAGCGGTTAACCCCGAGATTCATCTGTCTTCTTAGAGAGGAACCGAGAGATTCGTCAGTGTCCTTCGAGTGAAACCCAGAGAGACGTCTGAGTTCTTCCAGCCTAACCTGGAGAGAGGTCAGTGTCCTTATAGCGTAGCCTGAGGAAACGTAATTGCCCTTCAAGGGTAACCCAGAGAGAGGCCAGTATCCTCAGAGCTTAACCCAGAGATTCGTCAGTGTCCTTATAGCATAAGCCAGACATTCGTCAATATACTTAGAGCATAACCCAGAGAGTTGTCAGTGTCCTTAGAGCGTAAACCAGAGAGTCGTCCGTGTCCTTAGAGCGTAACCCAGAGATTTGTCCATGTCCTAATGGCGTAAGCCAGAGATTCGTCAATACCCTTAGAGCGTAAACCAGAGAGTCGTCAGTGTCCTTACAGCATAAGCCAGAGATTCATTAATATCCTTAGAGCGTAACCCAGAGAATCGTCAGTGTCCTTACAGTGTAACCCAGAGAGTCGTCGGTGTCCTTGGAGCGTAAGCCAGACATTCGTCAGTGCCCTTAGAGAATAACCGAGAGAGTCGTCAGTGTCCTTAGAGCGTAAGCCAGAGAGTTGTCAGTGTCCTTACAGCGTAAGCCAGAGAGTCCTCAGTGTCCTTAGAGCGTAACACGGACATCCTTCTGTGTCCTTAGAGAATAACCCAGAGAGACGTCAGTGTCATTAGACCGTAAGCCAGAAATTTGTCAGTGTCCTTAGAGGGTAACCCAGATTTTCGTCAGTGTCCTTAGAGCGTAACCAATAAAATCGTCAGTGTCCTTAGAGCGTAACCCAGAGATTCATTAGTGGCCTTACAGCTTAACCCAGAGATTTGTCAGCATCCTTAGAGCGTAACACAGAGATTCGTCAATATCATTAGACCATAACCCAGAGAGTTGTCAGTGTCCTTAGAGCATAACCCAGAGAGTTGTCAGGGTCCTTAGAGCATAAGCCAGAGAGTCGAAAGCGTCCTTAGAGTGTAACCCAGAGAGTCGTCAGTGTCCTTTGAGCGTAACACAGATATTCGTCAGTATCCTTAGAGAATAACCCAGAGAGACATCAGTGTCCTTAGATTGTAATCCAGAAATTTGTCAGTGTCCTTAGAAAATAACCCAGAGTTTCGTCATTGTCCTTAGAGAATAACCCGGAGAGATGTCAGTGTCCTTAGAGCGTATCCCAGAGAGATGTCAGTGTCCTTAGATCGTAACCCGTAGATCCGTCAATTATCTTAGTTCGATGCCCAGAGAATCGTCAGTGTCCTTAGTATGTAACACATAGAGATTCGTTAATGTCCTTACAGCGTAATCCAGAGTGTCATCTGTGTCCTTAGAGCATAACCAAGAGACTCATCAGTGTCCTTAGAGCGTAACCGAGAGATTTGTCAGTGTCCTTCGAGTGAAATCCAGAGAGAGGTTAATGTCCTCAGAGTGGAACCCAGAGATTCATCTGAGTTCATCCAGCCTAACCTGGAGAGAGGTCAGTGTCCTTATAGCGTAGCCTGAAGAAACGTAATTGCCCTTCAAGGTTAACCCAGAGAGAGGCCAGTATCCTCAGAGCTTAACCCAGAGATTCGTCAGTGTCCTTATAGCGTAAGCCAGACATTCGTCAATATCCTTAGAGCATAACCCAGAGAGTTGTCAGTGTCCTTAGAGCGTAAACCAGAGAGTCGTCCGTGTCCTTAGAGCGTAACCCAGAGATTTGTCCATGTCCTAATGGCGTAAGCCAGAGATTCGTCAATACCCTTAGAGCGTAACCCAGAGAGTCGTCAGTGTCCTTACAGCGTAAGCCAGAGATTCATTAATATCCTTAGAGCGTAACCCAGAGAATCGTCAGTGTCCTTACAGTGTAACCCAGAGAGTCGTCAGTGTCCTTGGAGCGTAAGCCAGACATTCGTCAGTGCCCTTAGAGAATAACAGAGAGAGTCGTCAGTGTCCTTAGAGCGTAAGCCAGAGTGTTGTCAGTGTCCTTACAGCGTAAGCCAGAGAGTCCTCAGTGTCCTTAGAGCGTAACACGGACATCCTTCAGTGTCCTTAGAGAATAACCCAGAGAGACGTCAGTGTCATTAGACCGTAAGCCAGAAATTTGTCAGTGTCCTTAGAGGGTAACCCAGATTCATCAATGTCCTTAGAGTTTAACACAAAGAATCGTAAATATCCTTAGATTGTAACCCAGAGTTTCGTCAATTTCTTTATAGGGTAACCCAGAGAGTCGTCAGTGTCCTTATAGTGTAACCCAGAGAGTTGTTAGTGTCCATGGAGCGTTACCCAGAGATTCGTCCGTATCCTTATTGTGTAAGCCAGACATTCGTCAGTGTCCTTCGAGAATAACCCAGAGAGTCGTCAGTGTCCTTAGAGCGTAAGCCAGAGTCGTCAGTGTCCTTAGAGTGTAACCCAGAGATTCGTCCATGTCCATATAGCGTAAGCCAGACATTTGTTAATGTCCTTAGAGAATAAACCAGAGAGTCGTCAGTGTCCTTGGAGCATAAGCCAGAGAGTCGTCAGTGTCCTTAGAGCGTAACACAGACATTCAACAGTGCCTTGAGAACGTAACACAGAGAGTCGTCAGTGTCTTTAGAGCGTAACCCAGATAGATGTCAGTGTCCTTAGAGCTTAACAGAGAGAGTCGTCAGTGTCATTAGAGCGTAACCCAGAGATTCGTCAATATCCTTAGAGTGTAACCCAGAGATTCGTCCGTGTCCTTATAGCATAAGCCAGACATTTGTCAGTGTCCTTAGAGAATAACCCAGAGATTTGTCAGTGTCCTTAGACGTCAGTATTCTTAGAGCTTAACACAGAGAGACGTCAGTGTCCTTAGATCGTAACCCGGAGATCTGTCAATGACCTTAGTTTGATGCCCAGAGATTCGTCAGTGGCCTTAGAATGTAACCCATAGAGATTCATCAGTGTCCTTACAGCGTAACCCAGAGATCCGTCAGTGTCCATAGAGCATAACGTGGAGATTCATGATTTTCCTTAGAGCTTAACTCAGGGACACTTCAGTGTCCTTTGAGCGTAACCCAGAGATTCGTCAATGACCTTATAGTGTAGCCTGGAGAAACTTAAGTGCACTTAGCGGGTAACCCAGAGATTCATCTGTGTCCTTAGAGAGGAACTGAGAGACTCGTCAGTGTCCTTAGACCGTAACCGAGAGATTCGTCAGTGTCCTTCAAGTGAAACCCAGAGATCCGTCTGAGTTCTTCCAGCCTAACCAGGAGAGAGGTCAGTGTCCACAGATTCCTCAGTGTCCTTAGAGCATAACCCAGAGATTCCTTAGTGTCCTTAGAGCGTGACCCAGAGAGGTGTCAGTATCCTTAGAGCTTATTACAGAGAGATGCCTAACCTGGAGAGAGGTCAGTGTCGTTATAGCGTAGCCTGAAGACACGTAATTGCCCTTCGAGGGTAACCCAGAGAGAGGCCAGTCTCCTGAGAGCACAACCCAGAGAGTCATCAGTGTGCTTAGAGCGTATCCCAGAGACTCGTCAGTGTCCTTAGAGAATAACCCAGACATTCGTCAGTGAACTTAGAGAATAACCCAGAGAGACAACAGTGTCCTTAGAGTGTAAGCCAGGAATTCGTCTGTGTCCTTACAGGGTAACCCAGAAATTCGTCAGTGTCCTTACAGCAAAACCAATAAATTTGTCAGTGTCCTTAGACCGCAAGCCAGAGATTCGTCAATATCCTTAGAGTGTAACCCAGAGTTTCATCAATATCTTTATAGGGTAACCCAGAGATTCATCAGCGTCCTTATAATGTAACCCAGAGAGTCGTTAGTGTCCATGGAGCATTACCCAGAGATTTGTCCATATCCTTATAGCGTAAGCCAGACATTCGTCAGTGCCCTTAGAGAATAACCCAGAGAATCGTCAGTGTCCTTAGACCGTAAGCCAGAGAGGCGTCAGTGTCTTTAGAGGGTAACCCAGAGATTTGTGCATGTCCTTTTAGCGTAAGCCAGACATTCGTTAGTGTCCTTAGAGAATAAACCAGAGCGTCGTCAGTGTCCTTAGAGTGTAAGCCAGACAGTCGTCAGTTTCCTTAGAGCATAAGCCAAAGAGTCATCAGTGTCCTTAGAGCGTAACCCAGAGAGTCATCAGTGTCCTTAGAGCGTAACCCAGAGAGTCTTCAGTGTCCTTAGCAAGTAACCCGAGTTTCGTCAGTGTCTTTAGAGCGTAAACAATAAATTCGTCAGTTTCCTTAGGGCGTAAACCAGAGGGATGTCAGTGTCCTTAGAGCGTAACCCAGAGATTTGTCAGCATCTTTAGAGTGTAACCCAGAGTTTCGTCAATATCCTTAGACCATAACCCAGAGACTCCTCAGTGCTTGGAGCATAAACCAGAGATTCGTCAGTGTCCTTAGAGCGTAAACCTGAGAGACGAGTGTCCTTAGAGCATCACCCAGAGAGTTGTCAGTGCCTGAAGAGCGTAAACCAGAGATTCATCAGTGGCCTTAGAACCTAATCCAGAGATTGGTCAAAGTCCTTAGAGCTTAACACAGAGAGATGTCAGTGTCCTTAGTGCGGAACCCAGAGTTTTGTCAAAGTGCTTAGAGCGTAACATAGAGAGTCATCAGTGTCCTTAGAGCTTATGAAAGAGATTCGTCAGTGTGCTTATAGCGGAACCCAGAAATTTGTCAGTGTCCTTAGAGCATAACCAATAAATTCGTGTGTCCTTAGAGCGTAACACAGAGATTCGTCTGTGTCATTATAGTGTAAGCCAGACATTCGTCAGTGTCCTTAGAGAATAACCCAGAGAGACATCAGTGTCCTTAGAGCATAAGCCAGAAATTCGTCAGTGTCCTTACAGCATAACCCAGAGAATAGTCAGTGTCCTTAGAGTGAAACCCAGAAATTCGTCAGTGTCGTTAGTGGGTAACCCAGAGTTTCGTCAGTTTTCTTAGAATATAACCCAGAGAGTGGTCAGTGTCCTTAGAGTGTAACCCAGAGAGACGTCAGTGTCCTTAGAGCGTAACCAATAAATTCATCAGTGTCCTTCGACCATAAACTGGATTGAGATCAGGGCCCTTAGAGTGTAACCCAGACAGCCGTCAATGACCTTCGTTCGATACCCAGAGATTCGTCGGAGTTCTCCCAGCGTAACCCAGAGATTCGTCAATAGCCTTAGAGCATAACCCAGACAGTCGTCAATGTCCTTATAGCGTAAGCCAGAGACTCGTCAATATCCTTAGAGGGTAACCCAGAGAGTTGTCACTGTCTTTGGACTGTAACCCAGAGAGTGGTCAGTGTCCTTAGAGCGTAACCCACAAGGTCATCAGTGTCCTTAGAGCGTACCACAGAGAGTCATCAGTGTCCTTAGAGCGTAAGTCAGAGTCGTCAGTGTCCTTAGAGTGTAACCCAGAGTGACGTCAATGACCTTATAGCATAACCCAGAGTTTCGTCAGTGACCTTAGAGGATAACCCAGAGTTTCGTCTGTGTCCTTAGAGTTTAACACAGAGATTGGTCAGTGTCATTAGAGCGTATCCTACAGAGACGCCAGCGTCCTTAGAGTGCAAACCAGAGATACGTCAGTGTGATTAGAGCGTAACCAGAGATTTGTTAGCATTCTTAGAGCGTAACCCTGGGATTCGTCAGTGGCCTTACAGCGTAACAGAGAGATTCGTCTGTGTCCTTAAAGCGTAATTAAGAGTAGTCAGTTTCCTTAGAGCATAACCCAGAGATTCGTCAGTGTCCTTAGAGCGTAATCCAGAGAGTCGTCAGTGTCCTTAGAGTGCAAACCAGAGATATGTCAGTGTCATTAGAGCGTAACCAGAGATTTGTTAGCAATCTTAGAGCGTAACCTTGAGATTCGTCAGTGGCCTTAGAGCGTAACAGAGAGATTTATCAGTGTCCTTAAAGCGTAATTAAGAGAGTCGTCAGTGTCCTTAGAGCATAACCCAGAGAGTCGTCAGTGTCCTTAGAGTGCAAACCAGAGATATGTCAATGTCATTAGAGCGTAACCAGAGATTTGTTAGCATTCTTAGAGCGTAACCCAGAGAGTCGTCCGTGTCCTTAGAGCTAAAGCAGAGATTTGTCAGTGTCCTTAGAGCATAACCCAGAGATACGTCAATGTCCTTAAAGCATAACCCGGAAAGACGTCAGCGTACTTAGAGCATAAACTAGAGAGTCGTCAGTGTCCAGATAATGAAACCCAGAGATTCGTCGGAGTTCTCCCAGCGTATCCCAGAGATTCGTCAATAGCCTTACAGCATAACCCAGACAGTCGTAAATATCCTTATAGCGTAAGCCAGAGACTCGTCAATATCCTTAGAGGGTAACCCAGAGAGTTGTCACTGTCCTTGGACTGTAACCCAGAGAGTGGTCAGTGTCCTTAGAGCGTAACCCACAAGGTCGTCAGTGTCCTTAGAGCGTACCACAGAGAGTCATCAGTGTCCTTAGAGCATAAGTCAAAGTCGTCAGTGTCCTTAGAGTGTAACCCAGAGTGACGTCAATGACCTTATAGCATAACCCAGAGTTTCGTCAGTGACCTTAGAGTGTAACCCAGAGTTTCATCTGTATCCTTGGAGCGTAACCCACAGATTCGTCAATGTCCTTATAGTTTAACACAGGGAGACACTAGTGTCCTTAGAGCATATC
Source organism: Isurus oxyrinchus (assembly GCA_026770705.1). Classification (NCBI taxonomy): domain Eukaryota; kingdom Metazoa; phylum Chordata; class Chondrichthyes; order Lamniformes; family Lamnidae; genus Isurus; species Isurus oxyrinchus. Next base: position 2,551,216 of record JANJGN010000030.1, on the reverse strand, counting down.
CCAGAGAGATGCCAGTGTCCTTAGAGTGTAAACCAGAGATGTGTCAGTGTCATTTAGAGCATAACCAGAGATTTGTTAGTGTCCTTAGAGCGTAACACAGAAATTCGTCAGTGTCCTTAGAGCATAACCCAGAGATCCGTCAGTGTCCATAGAGCATAACCTGGAGATTCATGAGTTTCCTTAGAGCTTAACTCAGGGAGACTTCAGTGTCCTTAGAGTGTAACAGAAAAACTCGTCAATGTCCTTAGAGTTTAACACAGAGAATCATCAGTGTCATTAGTGCGTATCCAAGAGAGACGCCAGTGTTCTTAGAGTGCAAACCAAAGATTCGTCAGTGTCAAAAGAGTGTAACCAGAAATTCGTTAGTGTCCTTAGAGCGTAACGCAGAGATTCATCAGTTTCCTTAGAGCGTATCCCAGAGAGACACCAGTGTCACTAGAGTGCAAACCAGAGATAAGTCAGTGTCAAAAGAGCGTAACCAGAAATTCGTTAGCATTGTTTGAGTGTAACCCTGAGATTCGTCAGTGCCCTTAGTGCTTAACAGAGAGATTCGTCAGTGTCCTTACAGCGTAATCCAGTGAGTCGTCAGTGTCCTTAGAGCGGAACGCAGAGATTTGTCAGTGTACTTAGAATGTAAACTAGAGAGTCGTCAGTGTCCAGATAATGAAACCCAGAGATTCGTTGGGGTTCTTCCAGCGTAACCCAGAGATTTGTCAATAACCTTAGAGCATAATCCAGATAGTCGTCAATGTCCTTATAGCGTAACCCAGAGATTCGTCCGTGTCCTTATGGCGTAAGCCAGAGACTCGTTAATATCCTTAGAGGGTAACCCAGAGAGTTGTCAGGGTCTTTAGACTGTAACCCAGAGAGTGGTCAGTGTCCTTAGAGCGTAACCCAAATAGTCGTCAGTGTCCTTAGAGCGTACCACAGAGAGTCGTCAGTGTCCTTAGAGCGTAAGTCAGAGTCGTCAGTGTCCTTAGAGCGTAAGTCAGAGTCGTCAGTGTCCTTAGAGCGTAACACAGACATTCGCGGTGTCCTTAGAGTGTAACCCAGAGAGACGTCAATGTCCTTATAGCATAACCCAGAGTTTCGTCAGTGACCTTAGAGTGTAACCCAGAGTTTCATCTGTACCCTTGGAGCGTAACCCACAGATTCGTCAATGTTCTTAGAGTTTAACACAGAGAGACGGTAGTGTCCTTAGAGCATATCCCAGAGAGATGACAATGTCCTTAGAGTGCAAATCAGAGATATGTCAGTGTCATTAGAGCGTAACCAGAGATTTGTTAGCATCCTTAGAGTGTAACACAGAACTTCATCAGTGGCCTTAGAGCCTAACCCAGAGATTCCTAAAAGTCCTTAGAGCGTAACACAGAGAGATGTCAGTGTCCTTAGCGCGTAACCTAGAGAGTCGTCAGTGTCCTTAGAGCGGAACCCAGAGATTCATCAAAGTGCTTAAAGTGTAACATAGAGAGTCATCAGTATCCTTAAAGCTTACGAAAGAGATTCGTCAGTGTGCTTAGAGTGGAACCCAGAGTTTCGTCAGTGTCCTTAGAGCGTAACCAATAAATTCGTCAGTGTCCTTAGAGCGTAACCCAGAGAGATGTCAGTGTCCTTAGAGCTTAAGAAAGAGATTCGTCAGTGTCCTTAGAGCATAACCCAGAGAGCTGTCAGTATCCTTAGAGCTTAACACAGCAATGCACAGAGAGTCGTTAGTGTCCTTAGAGTGTAACCCAGAAATTCGTCAGTGTCCTTAGAGGGTAACCCAGAGTTTCGTCAGTTTCCTTAGAGCATAACCAATAAATTCGTCAGTGTCCTTAGAGAATAACCCAGAAACTCGTCAGTGTCCTTGTAGCGTAACCCAGAGAGTCGTCAGTGACCTTAGAGCATACCCCAGAGAGTCGTCAGTGTCCTTAGAATGTAACCCAGAGAGTGGTCAGTGTCCTTAGAGTGTAACCCAAATAGTCGTCAGTGTCCTTAGAGCGTACCACAGAGAGTCGTCAGTGTCCTTAGAGCGTAAGTCAGAGTCGTCAGTGTCCTTAGAGCGTAACACAGACATTCGTCGGTGTCTTTAGAGTGTAACCCAGAGAGACGTCAATGTCCTTATAGCATAACCCAGAGTTTCGTCACTGTCCTTAGAGTGTAACCCAGAGTTTCATCTGTATCCTTGGAGCGTAACCCACAGATTCATCAATGTCCTTAGAGTTTAACACAGAGATTGGTCAATGTCATTAGAGCGTATCCTACAGAGACGCCATTGTCCTTAGAGTGCAAACCAGAGATACGTCAGTGTCATTAGAGTGTAACAAAAAAATTCATTAGTGTCCTTAGAGTGTAACCCAGAGATTCATCAGTTTCCTTAGAGCATAACCCAGAGAGATGCCAGTGTCCTTAAAGTGTAAACCGGAGATATGTCAGTGTCATTAGTGCGTAACCAGAGACTTGTTTGTGTCCTTAGCGGTAACCCAGAAATTCACCAGTGTCCTTAGAGCGTAACCCAGAGATTTGTCAGAGTCCGTAGAGCATAAACCTGAGAGACGAGTGTCCTTAGAGCGTAACCCAGAGAGTCGTCAGTGCCTGTAGAGCATAAACCAGAGATTCGTTAGTGTTCTTAGAGCGTAACCCAGAGATTTGTCAAAGTCCTTACAGCATAACACAGAGAGTCGTCAGTGTCCTTAGAGTGGAACCCAGAGATTTGTCAGTGTCCTTAAAGCGTAACCCAGAGAGATGTCAGTGTCCAGAGAATGAAATCCAGAGATTCTTCAGATTCTTCCAGCATAAGCTGGAGAAACTTCACTGTACTTATAGCATAGCCCGAAGAGATGTAATCGCCCTTAGATCGTTCCCCAGAGATTCGTCATTGTCCTTATAGCTTAACCCAGAGATTCGTCAGTTTCCTTAGAGCGCAACCCAGAGAGACTCCTGTGTCCTTAGAGCGTTTCCCAGAGAGGCGCCAGTGTCCTTAGACTCCAAACCAGAGATGTGTCAGTGTCATTAGAGCATAACCAGAGATTTATTAGCGTCCTTAGAGCGTCACCCAGAAATTTGTCAGTGTCCTTATAGTGTAACCCAGAGATTTGTCAGTGTCCATAAAGCGTAAACCTGAGAGACGAGTGTCCTTAGAGCATAACCCAGAGTCATCAGTGCCTTTAGAGTGTGACCCAGAGATACGTCAGCGTCCTTAGAGCGTAACACAGAGAGTCGTCAGTTCCTTTAGAGGGTAAACCAGATATTCATCATTGGCCTCAGAGCGTAACCCAGAGATACGTCAGTGTCCTTACAGCATAACCCAGAGTTTCATCAGCATCCTCAGAGCGTAACACAGAGAGTCGTCAGTGTCCTTAGAGCGTAATCCAGAGAGTTGTCAGTGTCCTTAGAGTGGAACCCAGAGATTCATCAGTGTCCTTAGAACATAACCCAGAAATTCGTCAGTGTCCTTGGAGGGTAACCCTGAGTTTCATCAGTGTCCTTTGAGTGGAAACAATAAATTCGTCAGTGTCCTTAGCGTGTAACCCAGAGATTCGTCCGTGTTATTATGGCTTAAGCCAGAGATTCATCAATATCCTTAGATTGTAACCCAGAGAGATGTCAATGTTCTTACAGCGTAACCCATAGAGATTCGCCAAAAACCTTATAGCGTAACCCAGAGTTTTGCCAGTTTCCATAGAGCATAACCCAGAGATTCATGAGTTTCCTTAGTGCTTAACTCAGGGAGACTTCAGTGTCCTTAGGGCGTAACCCAGCGAGTCATCAATGTCCTTATAGCATAACCCAGAGATTCGTCAGTGACCTTATAGTGTAGCCTGGAGATACTCAAGTGCGCTTAGAGGGTAAACCAGAGATTCGTGAGTGTCCTTAGAGCGTAACCGAGAGACTCGTCAGTGTCCTTAGAGTTTAACACAGAGAATCATCAGTATCATTAGAGCGTATCCTAAAGATTCGTCAGTGTCCTTAGAGCGCAAACCAGAGATACGTCAGTGTCAAAACAGTGTAACCAGAAATTCGTGAGTGTCCTTAGATCGTAATCCAGAGATTCATCAGTTTCCTTACAGCATATCCCAGAGAGAAGCCAGTGTCCCTAGAGTGCAAACCAGAGATAAGTCAGTGTCATTAGAGCATAACCAGGGATTCGTTAGCATCCTTAGAGCGTAACCCAGAGATTCGTCAGTGTCTGTAGAGTGTACCCCTGAGAGTAGTCAGTGTCCTAAGAGCGGAACGCAGAGATTCGTCAGTGTCCTTAGAGCATAAACCAGAGATACATCAATGTCTTTAAAGCGTAACCCAGAAAGACATCAGTGTCCTTAGAGCATAACCCAGAGAGCCGTCAGTGTACTTAGAGCATGAACTATAGAGACATCAGTGTCCAGAGAATGAAACCCAGAGATTCGTCAATATCCTTAGAGCGTAACCCAGACAGTCGTCAGAATCCTTAGAGTGTAACCCAGAGATTGGTCAATAACCTTAGAGCGTAACCCAGAGATTCGTCTGTGTCCTTATCGCGTAAACTAGAGATTCATCAATATCCTTAGAGCGTAACTCAGAGAGTTCTCAGTGTCCTTAGACTGTAACCCAGATAGTCGTCAGTGTCCTTAGATCGTAACCTGGAGAGCCGTCAATGACCTTAGTTCAATGCCCAGAGAGTTGTCAGTGTCCTTAGAATGTAACCCAAAAAGATTCGTCAAAAACCTTACAGCATAACCCAGAGTTTCGTCAGTGTCCATAGAGCATAACTGGAGATTCATGAGTTTCCTTAGAGCTTAACTCAGGGAGACTTCAGTGTCCTTATAGCAGAACCTAGAGAGACATCAATGTACTTAGAGCATAACCCAGAGATTCGTCAGAGACCTTATAGTTTAGCCTGGAGAGACTTAAGTGCGCTTAGAGGGTAACCCCGAGATTCATCCATGTCCTTAGAGCGTAATCCAGAGATTCATCTGTGTCCTTAGAACGTAACCGAGAGATTCGTCAGTGTCCTTAGAGCGTAATCCAGAGATTCATCTGTGTCCTTAGAACGTAACCGAGAGACTCGTCAGTGTCCTTAGAGCGTAATCGAGAGACTTGTCAGTGTCCGTAGATTGAAACCCAGAGACACGTGAATGTCCTTAGAGTGAAAGCCAGAGATTCATCTGAGTTCATCCAGCCTAATCTGGAGAGAGGTCAGTGTCCTTATAATGTAGCCCGAAGAGACGTAATTGCCCTTCAAGGGTAACCCAGAGAGAGGCCAGTCTCCTGAGAGCACAACCCAAAGAGTCGTCAGTGTCCTTAGAGCTTAACCCAGAGATTCATCAATTTCCTTAGAGTTTAACACAGAGAATCATCAGTATCATTTGACCGTATCCTAGAGATTCGTCAGTGTCCTTAGAGCGCAAACCAGAGATACGTCAGTGTCAAAAGAGTGTAACCAGAAATTCATGAGTGTCCTTAGTTTGTAACCCAGAGATTCGTCAGTTTCCTTAGAGCGTATCCCAGAGAGACGCCAGTGTCCCTAGAGCGCAAACCAGAGATAAGTCAGTGTCATTAGAGCGTAACCAGAGATTCATTAGCGTTCTTAGAGTGTAACCCAGAGATTTGTCAGTGTCTGTAGAGCGTAACCCTGAGAGTAGACAGGCTCCTTAGAGCGTAACCCAGAGATTGATCAGTGGACTTAGAACTTAACCCAGAGATTCGTCAGTGTCCTTAGAGCATAATCCAGAGAGTCGTCAATGTCCTTAGAGCGGAACGCAGAGATTCATCAGTGTCCTTAGAGCGTAATCCAGTGATACGTCAATGTCCTTAAAGCATAACCCGGAAAGACATCAGTATCCTTAGAGCGTAAACTAGAGAGTTGTCAGTGTCCAGAGAATGAAACCCAGAGATTCGTCAGAGTCCTTCCAGCGTAACCCAGAGATTCGTCAATATCCTTAGAGCGTAACCCAGACAGTTGTCACTGTCCTTAGAGCGTAACCCAGAGATTTGTCAATAACCTTAGAGTGTAACCCAGAGATTCTTCCGTGTCCTTATGGCGTAAACCAGAGATTCGTCAATATCCTTAGAGCGTAACCAAGAGAGTCGTCAATGTCCTTAGAGTGTAAACCAAAGATTCTTCCATGTCCTTAAGGCATAAGCCAGAGATTCATCAATATCCTTAGAACATAACCCAGAGAGTTCTCAGTGTCCTTAGACTGTAACCCAGATAGTCGTCAGTGTCCTTAGAGCGTAACCCAGATAGTCGTCAGTGTCATTAGAGCATAACACAGACATTCATCAATGTCCTTAGAGAATAAACCAAAGATTCATCAGTGTCCTTAGAGTGTAACACAGAGAGTCGTCAGTGCCCTTCTAGCCTAACCCAGAGAGTTGTCAGAGTCCTTAGAATGTAACCCAGAAATTCGTCAGTGTCCTTAAAGGGTAACCAAGTGTTTCGTCAGTGCACTTAGAGCGTAACCAATTAATTCGTCAGTGTCCTTAGACCGTAAACTGGACTGAGGTCAGTGTCCTTATAGCGTAACACAGAGAGACGTCAGTGTCCTTAGAGCGTAACCCGGGGAGCTGTCAATGACCTTAGTTCGATGTCCAGAGAGTCGTCAGTGTGTTTAGAATGTAACCCAAAGATTCGTCAGTGTCCTTATAGCATAACCCAGAGTTTCGTCAGTGTCCATAGAGCATAACCCGGAGATTCATGAGTTTTCTTAGGGCTTAACTCAGGGAGTCTTCAGTGTACTTAGAGTGTGACCCAGAGAGACGTCAATGTCCTTATAGCATAACCCAGAGATTCGTCAGTGACTTTAGCGTTTAACACAGATATACGTCAGTGTCATTAGAGCGTAACATACAGAGACGCCAGTGTCCTTAGAGCATAACCCAGAGATTCGTCAGTTTCCTTAGAGCATAACCCAGAGAGAAGCCAGTGTCCTTAGAGCGTATCCCAGAGAGATGCCAGTGTCCTTAGGGTGCAAACTAGAGATATGTCAGTGTCATTAGAGCGTAACCAGAGATTTGTTAACGTCCTTAGCGTGTAACCCAGAAATTTGTCAGTGTCCGTAGAGCGTAAATCTGAGAGAAGAGTGTCCTTAGAGCGTAACCTAGAGAGTCATCAGTGACCAGAGAATGAAATCCAGAGATTCTCCAGATTCTTCCAGCATAACCTGGAGAAACGTCAGTGTCTTTATAGTGTAGCCCGAAGAGACGTAATTGCCCTTAGATCGTTCCCCAGAGATTCATCAATGTCCTTATAGCGTAACCCAGAGATTCGTCAATATCGTTAGAGCGTAAACCAGAGATTCATCAATATTCTTAGAGCGTAACCCAGAGAGATGTCAATGTCCTTATAGCAAAACCCGGAGATTCATCAGTGACCTTATGGTGCAGCCTGAAGAGACTTAACTGCCCTTAAAGGGTTGCACAGAGATTCGTCAGTGTCCTTAGAGTGCAAACCAGAGATACATCAGTGTCATGAGAGTGTAACCAGAAATTCATTCGTGTCCATAGAGCGTAACCCAGAGATTCGTCAGTTTCCTTAGAGCATAATCCAGAGAGTCGTCAGTGTCCTTAGAGTGGAACCCAGAGATTCGTCAGTGTCCTTACAGTGTAACCCAGATAGATGTCAGTGTCCTTAGAGCGTAACCTAGAGAGTAGTCAGTTACCAGAGATTGAAATCCAGAGATTCTTCAGATTCTTCCAGCATAACTTGGAGAAACGTCAGTGTCCTTATAGTGTAGCCCGAAGAGACGTAATTGCCCTTAGAGCGTAACCCAGAGATTCGTCAGTATCCTTAGAGCGTAACCCAGAGAGACGCCAGTGTCCTTAAGTGCAAACCAGAGATTAGTCAATATCCTTAGAGCGTAACCCAGATAGTTGTCATTGTCCTTCGAGTGAAACCCAGAGAGACGTCAATGTCCTGAAAGTGAAACCCAGAGATCTGTCTGAGTACTTCGAGCTTCACTTGGAGAGAGGTCAGTGTCCTTATAGCGTAGCCCGAAGATAAGTAATTGCCCTTCGTGGGTAACCCAGAGAGATGCCAGTCTCCTGAGAGCACAACCCAGAGTTGTCAGTGTCCTTAGAGCTTAACCCAGAGATTCTTCAGTGTCCTTAGAGTTTAACAAAGAGATTCGTCAGTGTCATTAGAGCGTACCCTAGAGAGACGCCAGTGTCCTTAGATCGCAAACCAGAGATACGTCAGTGTCAAAAGAGTGTAACCAGAACTTCGTTAGTGTCCTTAGAGCGTAACCCAGAGACTCGTCACTTTCCTTAGAGCATATCCCAGAGAGACGCCAGTGTCACTAGAGTGCAAACCAGAGATAAGTCAATGTCCTTAGAGCGTAACCCAGCGATTTGTCAGTGGCCCTAGAGCATAACCTAAACATTCATCAGTGTCCTTAGAGCGTAACCCAGAATGACGTCAGTGTTCTTAGAGCATAACCCAGAGAGTTATCAGTGTCCTTATGGTGTAACCCAGAGAGTCATCAGTGTCCTTATGGTGTAACCCAGAGAGTCATCAGTGTCCTTATGGTGTAACCCAGAGAGTCATCAGTGTCCTTAGAGCATAACCTAGAGAATTGTCAGTGTCCAGAGAATGAAACCCAGAGATTCATTGGAGTTCTTCCAGCTAAACCTGGAGAGACGTCAGTGTCCTTATAGCGCAGCCCGAAGAGACGTAATTGACCATAGAGCGTAACCCAGCCATTCGTCAGTGTCCTTATAGAGTAATCCAGAGATTTGTCAATATCCTAAGAGCGTAGCACAGAGAGTCGTCAGTGTCCATTGAGAGTAACCCAGAGAATTGTCAGTGTCCTTGTGGCGTAATCCAGAGAGTCGTCAGTGTGCTTAGACTGTAACCCAGAGAGTTGTCAGTCTCATTAGAGCGTAACCCAGATAGTCATCCATGTCATTAGAGCGTAACACAGACATTCATCAGTGTCCTTAGAGAATAAACCAGAGGGTCGTCAGTGTCCTTAGAGCATAAGCCAGAGAAACATCAATATCCTTAGAGCGTAACGCAGAGTGTTGTCAGTGTCCTTAGACTGTAACCCAGAGAGTCGTCAGTGTCCTTAGAGCATAACCCAGATAGTCGTCACTCTCCTTATAGGGAAACCCAGAGTTTCATCAGTGTCCTTAGAGAATAACCCAGACAGTTGTCAGTGTCCTTAGAGTATAACCCAGAGATTCGTCAATGTCCTTAAAGCATAAACAAGAGAATCGTCAGTGTCCAGAGGGTGAAACCCAGAGATTCATCAGGGTTCTTCCAGTGTAACCTGGCGAGATGTCAGTGTCCTTACATCGTAGCCCGAAGAAACATAATTGCCTTTAGACCGTAACCCAGGGATTTGTCAATATCCTTAGAGCGTAACCCAGAGATTCGTCCGTGTCCTTATAGTGTAACCCAGAGAGTCGTCAATATCCTTAGAGCATAACCCAGAGAGTCTTCAGTGTCCTTAGAGCGTAACACAGCCATTCGTCAGTGTCCTTAGAGAATAACCCAGAGAGACGTCAGCGTCCTTAGAGCATAACCCGGAAAGCCGTCAATGACCTTAGAATGGAACCCATAGAGAATCGTCAATGTCCTTACAGCGTAACCCGAGTTTCGTCAGTGTTCTTAGAGCATAAACAGGAGATTGAAGCTTTTCCTTAGAGCTTAACACAGAGCGATGTCAATGTCCTTAGAGCATAACCCAGAGATTCGTCAGTGTCCTTAGGGCATAACCAGGAGATTGAAGATTTTCCTTAGAGCTTAACACAGAGAGATGTCAATGTCCTTAGAGCATAACCCAGAGATTCGTTGGTGTCCTTAGAGCATAACCCAGAGATTCGTCTGTGTCCTTAGAGCATTAGCCGGAGAGACCTCAGTTTCCTTAGAACATAACACAGAGAGACATCAGTGTCCTTACAGCATAACCCAGAGTTTAGTCAGTGTCCTTAGAGCATAACTCTGAGATTCATCAGTTTCCTTAGAGCTTAACTCAGGGAGACTTCAGTGTCCTTAGAATGTAACCCAGAGAGACGTCAATGTCCTTCTAGTGTAGCCTGGAGAGACTTAAGTGCGCTTAGAGGGTAACCCAGAGATTCGTCAGTGTCTTTAGAGCATAACCCGGAGAGACCTTAGTGTCCTTAGAGCATAAACCAGAGATTCGTCAGTGTCCTTAGAGCGTAAACCCAAGATTCGTCTGAGTTCTTCAAGCCCAACCTGGAGAGAGGTCAGTGTCCTTATAGTGTAGCCCGAAGAGACAAAATTGTCCTTAAAGTGTAACCCAGAGAGATGTCAATCTCCTGAGAGCACAACCCAGAGAGTCGTCAGTATCCTTAGAGCGTAACCAAGAGATTCGTCAATGTCCTTAGAGTTTAAGCCAGAGATTTGTCAGAGTCCTTAGATTGTAACCCGGAGAGCCGTCAATGACCTTAGGTCGATGCCCAGAGAGTCGTCAGTGTCCTTAGAATGTAACCCATAGAGTTTCGTCAATTTCCTTCCAGCGTAATCCAGAGAGTCGTCAGTGCCATTAGACTGTAAACAAGAGATTCGTCAGTGACCTTAGAGTGTAGCACAGAGTTGTCAGTGCCCTTAGAGCGTAATCCAGAGAGTCGTCAGTGTCCTTAGAATGTAACCCATAGAAATTCGTCAATGTCCTTACAACGTAACCCAGAGAGACATCAATGTCCTTAGAGCATTACCCAGAGATTCGTCAGTAGCCTTATAGTGTAGCCAGGAGAAACTTAAGTGCGCTTATAGGGTAATCCAGAGATTCATCAGTTTCCTTAGAGCATAACCCGGAGAGACCTTAGTGTCCTTAGAGCATAACCCAGAGATTCGTCAGTGTCCTTAGAGCATAATCGAGAGATTTGTCAATGTCCTTAGAGTGAAACCCAGAGATTCGTCTGAGTTCTTCCAGCCGAACCTGGAGAGAGGTCAGTGTCCTAATAGTGTAGCCCGAATAGACGCAATTGCCCTTTGAGCGTAACCCAGAGAGATGCCAGTCTCCTGAGAACACAACCCAGAGAGTCGTCAGTGTCCTTTGAGCTTAACACAGCAATTCGTCAGTGTCATTAGAGCGTATCCTACAGAGACGCCAATGTCCTTAGAGTGCAATCCAGAGATAGGTCTGTGTCATTAGACCATAATCAGAGATTTGTTAGCGTCCTTATAGCGTAACCCAGCGATTTATCAATATCCTTAGAGCATAACCCAGACAGTCGTCAGTGTCCTTAGAGCATAAGCCATAGAATTGTCAGTGTCCTTACAGCGTAACCCAGTGAGACGTGTGTGTTCTTAGAACTTAACCCAGAGAGACGTCAGTGTCCTTAGAGTGTAAACCAGAAGTTTGTCAGTGTCCTTAGAGGGTAACCCATAGAATCATCAGTGTCCATAGAGCATAACCCAGGGAGACATGTGTGTTCTTAGAACTTAACCCAGAAATTTGTCAGTGTCCTTAGAGCGTAAACCAGAAATTTGTCAGTGTCCTTAGAGCGTAACCCAGAGATTTGGCTGTGTCCTTAGAGCATAACCCAGAGAGACCTTAGTGTCCTTAGAGCGTGACCCAGAGAGGTGTCAGTGTCCTTAGAGCATAAACCAGAGATTCATCAGTGTACTTGGAGCATAAACCCGAGATTTGTCAGTGTCCTTAGAGCATAACCCAGGGAGACGCCAGTGTCCTTAAAGCGCAAACCAGAGATATGTCAGTGTCATTAGAGCGTAATCAGAGATTTGTTAGCGTCCTTATAGTGTAACCCAGACAGTCGCCAGTGTCCTTAGAGCGTAACCCAGATATTCGTCAGTGTCCTTAGAGCGTAACCCAGTGAGACGTGAGTGTTCTTAGAACTTAACCCAGAGAGTTGTCAGCGTCCTTAAAGCTTAATCCAGAGATTCGGCTGTGTCCTTAGAATGTAAGCAACAGAGATTTTTCAATGACCTACTGCGTAACCCAGTGTTTCGTCAGTGTCCTAGACTGTAACCCAAAGAGATGTCAATGCCCTTATAGTGTAGCCTGGAGAAACTGAAGATTGCTTAGAGGGTAACCCAGAGATTCATCTGTGTCCTTAGAGCATAACCCAGAGAGACCTTAGTTTCCGTAGAGCATAACCCAGAAATTTGTCAGCGTCCTTAGAGCGTAACCCAGTGATTCATCCTTGTACTTAGAGCGCAACACAGACATTGGTCAATGTCCTTAGAGAATAACCCAGAGAGACGTCAGTGTCCTTAGAGCGTAAACTAGAAATTTGACAGTGTCCTTAGAGGGTAACCCAGAGATTCGTCAGTGTCTTTAGAGGGTAACCCATAGAATCGTCAGTGTCCTTAGAGCGTAACCCAGGGAGACGTGAGTGTTCATAGAACTTAACCCGGAGATTTGTCAGTGCCCTTAAAGCTTAATCCAGAGATTCGGCTGTGTCCTTAGAGCATAACACAGAGAGCCATCAATGACCTTATTTCGATGCCCAGAGAGTTGTCAGTGTCCTTAGAATGTAACCCATAGAGATTCGTCAATGTCCTTACAGTGTAGCCCAAGTGTTTCGTCAATGTCCTTATAGTGTAGCCTGGAGAGACTGAAGTGCGCTTAGAGGGTAACCCAGAGATACGTCAGTGTCCTTAGAGCATAACCCAGGGAGAGTTCAGCGTCCTTAGAGTGTAGCCCGGAGAGACTGAAGTGCGCTTAGAGGGTAACCCAGAACTTCGTCAGTGTACTTAAAGCGTAACCCAGAGTTTTGTCAGTGTCCTTAGAGCGTAACCCAGGGAGACGTGAGTGTTCTTAGAACTTAACCCGGAGATTTGTCAGTGCCCTTAAAGCTTAATCCAGAAATTCGGCTGTGTCCTTACAGCATAACGCGGAGAGCCGACAATGACCTTAGTTCGATGCCCAGAGAGTCGTCAGTGTCCTTAGAATGTAACACACAGAGATTCGTCAATGTCCTTACAGCATAACCCAGAGTATTGTCAATGTCCTTTTAGTGTAGCCTGTAGAGACCTTAGTGTCCTTAGAGCATAAATCAGAGATTCATCAGTGTACTTGGAGCGTAAACCCGAGATTTGTCAGTGTCCATAGAGCGTAACCCAGAGATTCGTCTGAGTTCTTCAAGCCTAACCTGGGGAGAGGTCAGTATCGTTATAGCATAGCCCGAAGAGACGTAATTGGCCTTAGAGCGTAACACAGAGAGATGTCAGTGTCCTTATAGCATAATCCAGAGATTTGTCAATGTCCTTAGAGCGGAACTCATAGAGACGTCAGTTTTCTTAGAGCTTAACACAGAGAGATGACAGTGTCCTTAGAGTGTAACCCAGAGATTCGTCACTGACCTTAGAGCATAATCGAGAGATTTGTCAATGTCCTTAGAGTGAAACCCAGAGATTCGTCTGAGTTCTTCCATTCTAACCTGGAGAGAGGTCAGTGTCCTAATAGCGTAGCCCGAAGAGACGCAATTGCCCTTAGAAAGTAACCCAGAGAAATGTCAGTCTCCTGATAGCACAACCCAGAGAGTCTTTAGTGTCCTTAGAGCTTAACACAGAGATACGTCAGTGTCATTAGAGCGTATCATACAGAGATGCCAGTGTCCTTACAGTGCAATCCAGAGATACGTCTGTGTCATTCGAGTGTAACCAGAAATTCTTTAGTGTCCTTAGAACGTAACCTAGAGATTCGTCACTTTCCTAACAGCGTAACACAGACAGACATCAGTGTCATTAGACCGTATCCCAGAGAGACATCAGTGTCCTTAGAGCACAAACCAGAGATAAGTCAGTGTCATTAGAGTGTAATCAGAGATTTGTTAGCGTCCTTAGAGCGTAATCCAGAGTTTTGTCAGTGTACTTAGAGGATAATCCAGAGATTCATGAGTTTCCTTAGCGCTTAACTCAGGGAGACTTGAGTGTCCTTAGCGTGTAACCCAGAGAGACTTCAATGTCCTTATAGCATAACCCAGAGATTCGTCAGTGATCTTATAGTGTAGCCTGGAGAGACTTAAATGTGCTTAGAGGGTAACCCAGTGATTCATCAGTGTCCCATAGAGTGTAACCCAGAGCTTCGTCTGTGTCCTTAGAGCATAACCCAGAGATTCGTAAGTGTCCTTAGGGCGTATCCCAGAGAGACGCCAGTGTCCTTAGCGCACAAACTAGACATATCTCAGTGTCATTAGAGTGTAACCAGAGATTCGTTAGCATCCTTAGAGCATAACCCAGAAATTCGTCAATGTCCTTAGAGCGTAACCCAGAGATTTGTCAGTGTCTGTAAGGCGTAACCTTCAGAGAAGATAGCTTCCTTACAGCATAACCCAGAGAGTCTTCAGTGTCCTTAGAGCGTAACCCAGGGAGCCGTCAGAGTCCTAAGAGCGTAACCCAGAGAGTTGTCAGTGTCCTTAGAGCGGAACCCAGATTGTTTTCAGTGTCCTTAGAGCTTAACCCAGAGATTCGTCAGTGTCCTTAGGGCGCATCCCAAGGAGACGTCAGTATCCTTAGACTGTAATCAAGAGATTCGTCTGAGTTCATCCAGCCTAACCTGGAGAGAGGTCAGTGTCGTTATAGCGTAGCCTGAAGAAACGTAATTGCCCTTTGAGGGTAACCCAGAGAGAGGCCAGTCTCCTGAGAGCACAAACCAGAGAGTCGTCAGTGTCCTTAGATCTTAAGCCAGAGATTCGTCAGCATCCTTAGAGCTTAACAGAGATAGTCGTCAGTGTCATTAAAGTGTAACCAGAAATTCATTAGTGTCTTTAGATCGTAACCCAGAGATTCGTCAGTTTCCTTAAACCGTATCCCAGAGAGACGCCAGTGTCCTTAGAGAACAAACTAGACATATCTCAGTGTCATTAGAGTGTAACCAGAGATTCGTTAGCATCCTTAGAGCATAACCCAGAAATTCGTCAATATCCCTAGAGCGTAACCCAGAGATTTGTCAGTGTCCGTAAGGCGCAATCTTCAGAGAAGATAGCGTCCTTAGAGCATAACCCAGAGAGTCTTCAGTGTCCTTAGAGCATAACCCAGAGAGTCTTCAGAGTCCTTAGAGCGTAACCCAGAGAGCCGTCAGAGTCCTAAGAGCGTAACCCAGAGCATTGTCAGTGTCCTTAGAGCGTAACACAGATTGTCGTCAGTGTCCTTAGAGCTTAACCCAGAGATTCGTCAGTGTCCTTAGTGCGTAACCCAGAGACGCGTCAGTATCCTTAGAGCGTAAGCTGGAGAGCCGTCAATGACCTTAGTTCGATGCCCAGAGAGTCGTCAGTGTTCTTAGAATTTAACCCATAGAGATTCGTCAATGTCCTTAACAGCATAACCCACAGGTTCGTCAGTGTCCTTAGAGAATAACACGGAGATTCTTAAGTTTCCTTAGAGCTTAACTGAGGGAGACTTCAGTGTCCTTAGAGTGTATCCCAGAGAGACGTCAATGTCCTTATAGCATAACGCAGAGATTTGTCAGTGACTGTATAGTGTAGCCTGGAGAGACTTAAGTGCACTTAGAGGGTAACCCAGTGATTTGTCAGTGTCCTTGGAGCGTAACCCAGAGATTCGTCTGTGTCCGTAAAGCATAACCCGGAGAGACCTTAGTTTCCTTAGAGCATAAGCCAGAGATTTGTCAGTGTCCTTAGAGCGTAACCGAGAGATTTGTCCGTGTTCTTAGAGTAAAACCCAGTGAGACGTCAATGTCCTTAGAGCGTAACCCAGAGATTCATCTGAGTTCTTTGAGCCTAACCAGGAGAGAGGTCAGTGTCCTTATAGCGTAACCTGAAGACACGTAATTGCCCTTAGAGGGTAACCCAGAGAGAGGCCTGTGTCCTGAAAGCACAACCCAGAGACTCGTTAGTGTCCTTAGAGTGTAACCCAGAAATTCGTCAGTGTCCTTAGAGCTTAACAGAGAGAGTCGTCAGTGTCATTAGAGCATATCCTAGAGAGACACCAGTGTACTTAGAGTGCAAACCAGAGATACGTCAGTGTCATTAGTGTGCAACCAAAAATTCATTAGTGTTTTTGGATCATAACCCAGAGATTCGTCAGTTTCCTTAGAGCAAAGCCCAGAGAGATGCCAGTGTCCTTAGAGCGGAAACTAGAGATATGTCAGTGTTATTAGAGCGTAACCAGTGATTCGTTAGCATCCTTAGAGCTTAACCCAGAAATTCGTCAATGTCCTTAGAGCATAAACCAGAGAGTCGTCAGGGCATTTAGAGTGTAAATTAGAGAGTTGTCAGTGACCTTAGAGTGAAACCCAGAGAGTCGTCTGTGTCCTTAAACCATAACCCAGAGAATCATCAGTGTCCTAAGAGTGTAACCCAGAAATTCATCAATGTTCTTAGAGTGTAACACAGAGATTCGTCAGTGTCCGTAAGGCGTAACCCTCAGAGACGATAGTGTCCTTAGAGCATAACCCAGAGAGTCGTCAGTGTCCTTTAGACCGTAACACAGAGAGTCGTCAGTGTCCTTAGAGCATAATCGAGAGATTTGTCAATGTCCTTAGAGCGAAACCCAGAGAGTCGTCTGAGTTCCTCCAGTCTAAATTGGAGAGAGGTCAGTGTCCTTATAGAGTAGCCCAAAGGGAGGTAATTGCCCTTAGAAGGTAACCCAGAGAGATGCCAGTCTCCTGAGAACACAACTCAGAGAGTCGTTAGTGTCCTTAGAGCTTAACCCAGAGTTTCGTCAGTGTCCTTAGATCATAATCCGGAGAGACATTAGTGTCCTTAGAGCATACCCCAGAGATTCGTCAGTGTCCTTACAGTGTATCCCAGAGAGACACCAGTGTCCTTAGAGCGCAAACTAAACATATCTCAGTGTCATTAGAGCATAACCAGAGATTCATTAGCATCCTTAGAGCGTAACCCAGAAATTCGTCACTGTCCTTAGAGCGTAACCCAGAAATTTGTCAGTGTCTGTAAGGCGTAACCTTCAGAGAAGATAGTGTCCTTAGAGCATAACCCAGAGAGTCTTCAGTGTCCTTAGAGCGTAACACAGAGAATCGTCAATGTCCTTAGAGCATAAGCCAGAGAGTCGTCAGTGTCCTTAGAGGGTAAAACAGAGAGTCGTCTGTGGCCTTAAAGCGTAACCCGGAAAGACGTTAGTGTCCTTAGAGCATAACCCAAAGCGACGTCAGTGTCCTTAGAACCTAAGCTAGGGAGTTGTCAGTGTCCTTATAGTGTAACCCAGAGAGTCGTCAATATCCTTAAAGTATAACCCAGAATGTCTTCAGTGCCCTTAGAGCGGAACACTGAGAGTCATCAGTGTCCTTAGAGAATAACCCAGAGAGTCATGTGTCCTTAGAGCGTAACCCAGAGATTCGTTAGTGTCCTTAGAGCGTAACCCAGAGTGTCTTCTGTGTCCTTAGAGCATAACACAGCCATTCGTCAGTGTCCTTAGAGAATAACACAGAGTGTCGTCAATGTCCTTAGAGCGTAACCCAGAGTGCCTTCAGTGTCCTTAGACCGTTTCACAGACATTCGTCAGTATCCTTAGAGTTTAACTCAGAGAAACATCAGTGTCCTTAGAGCGTAACCTGGAGAGCCGTCAATGACCTTAGTTCAATGCCCAGAGAGTCGTCAGTGTCCTTAGAATTTAAGCCATAGAGATTCGTAAATGTCCTTAACAGCATAACCTATAGGTTTGTCAGTGTCCTTAGAGAATAACCAGGAGATTCTTAAGTTTCTTTAGAGCTTAACTCAGGGAGACTTCAGTGTCCTTAGAGCGTAAACCAGAGATTCGTCAGTTTCATTGAGCGTATTCTAGAGAGATGCCAGCATCCTTAGAGCACAAACCAGAGATACGTCAGTGTCATTAGTGTGCAACCAGAAATTCATTAGTGTCCTTAAAGCGTAACCCAGAGATTCATCACTGTCCTTAGAGCATAATCGAGAGATTTGTCAATGTCCTTAGAGCGAAACCCAGAGATTCGTCTGAGTTCTTCCAGTCTAACCTGGAGAGAGGTCAGTGTCCTTATAATGTAGCCCGAAGAGACGTAATTGCCCTTAGAAGGTAACCCAGAGAGATGCCAGTCTCCTGAGAGCAAAACTCAGAGTCGTCAGTGTCCTTAGAGCTTAACCCAGAGATTCATCTGTGTCCTTAAAGCCTAAACTGGACAGACCTTTGTGTCGTTAGAGCATAACCCAGAGATTCGTCAGTGTCCTTAGATCATAACCCGGAGAGATCTTAGTGTCCTTAGAGCATAACCCAGAGATTCGTCACTGTCCTTAGAGCATAATCGAGAGATTTGTCAATGTCCTTAGAGTGAAACCCAGAGATTCGTCTGAGTTCTTCCAGTCTAACCTGGAGAGAGGTCAGTGTCCTAATAGCATAGCCCGAAGAGATGTAATTGCCCTTAGAAGGTAACCCAGAGAAATGTCAGTCTCCTGAGAGCACAAGCTAGAAATTCTTTAGTGTCCTTAGAGCGTAACCCAAAGATACATCTGTGTCATTCGAGTGTAACCAGAAATTCTTTAGTGTCCTTAGAGCGTGACCCAGAGATGCGTCAGTTTCCTAACAGCGTAACACAGAGAGACGCCAGTGTCCTTAAAGAGTATCCCAGAGAGACGTCAGTGTCCTTAGAGCACAAACCAGAGATATGTCAGTGTCATTAGAGCGTAATCAGAGATTTGTTAGCGTCCTTAGAGCGTAATCCAGAGTTTCGTCAGTGTACTTAGAGGATAATCCAGAGATTCATGAGTTTCCTTAGAGCTTAACAGGGAGACTTCAGTGTCCTTAGCGTGTAACCCAGAGAGACTTCAATGTCCTTATGGCATAACCCAGAGATTCGTCAGTGACCTTATAGTGTAGCCTGGAGAGACTTAAGTGCGCTTAGAGGGTAACTCAGTGATTCGTCAGTGTCCCATACAGTGTGACCCAGAGATTCATCTGTGTCCTTAGAGCATAATCCAGAGAGAATTTAGTTTCCTTAAAGCATAACCCAGAGATTCGTAAGTGTCCTTAGGGCGTATCCCAGGGAGACGTCAGTATCCTTATAGCGTAACCCAGAGATTCGTCTGAGTTCTTCCAGCCTAACCTGGAGATAGGTCAGTGTCCTTATAGCGTAGCCTGAAGAAACGTAATTGCCCTTAGAGGGTTAACAAGAGAGAGGCCAGTCTCCTGAGAGCACAACCCAGAGAGTCTTTAGTGTCCTTAGAGCTTAACACAGAGATACGTCAGTGTCATTAGAGCGTATCATACAGAGATGCCAGTGTCCTTAGAGCGCAATCCAGAGATACGTCTGTGTCACTCGAGTGTAACCAGAAATTCTGAACTCTTTCTTGGACTCGAACTCAAGTTCTGTCGAAGGGTTATGAGGACTCGAAACGTCAACTCTTTTCTTCTCTGCCGATGCTGCCAGACCTGCTGAGTTTTTCAAGGTAATTCTGTTTTTGTTTTGGATTTCCATCATCCGCAGTTTTTTTGTTTTTACCAGAAATTCGTTAGTGTCCTTAGAGCGTAACCCAGAGATTCGTCAGTTTCCCAACAGTGTAACACAGAGAGACGCCTGAGTCCTTAGAGCGCAAACCAGAGATATGTCAGTGTCATTATAGCGTAATAAGAGATTTGTTAGCGTCCTTTGAGCGTAATCCAGAGTTTCGTCAGTGCACTTAGAGCATAATTCGGAGATTCATGAGTTTCCTTAGAGTGTAACCCAGAGATTCGTAAGTTTCCTTAGGGCGTAACCCAGGGAGACGTCAATATCCTTATAGTGTAATTGAGAGATTCGTCTGAGTTCATCCAGCCTAACCTGGCGAGAGGTCAGTGTCCTTATAGCGTAGCCTGAAGAAACGTAATTGCCTTTAGAGAGTAAACCAGAGAGAAGCCAGTCTCCTGAGACCACAAACCAGAGAGTCGTCAGTGTCCTTAGAGCTTAACCCAGAGATTCGTCAGCGTCCTTAGAGCTTAACAGAGATAGTCATCAGTGTCATTAGAGTGTAACCAGAAATTCATTAGTGTCTTTAGATCGTAACCCAGAGATTTGTCAGTTTCCTTAAACCGTATCCCAGAGAGATGCCAGTGTCCTTAGAGCACAAACTAGACATATCCCAGTGTCATTAGAGCATAACCAGAGATTCGATAGCATCCTTAGAGCGTAACCCAGAAATTTGTCTGAGTTCTTCCAGCCTAACCAGGAGAGAGGTCAGTGTCCTTATAGCGTAAACCGAAGACATGTAATTGCCCTTAGAGGGTAACCCAGAGAGAGACTAGTCTCCTGAAAGCACAACCCAGAGACTCGTTAGTGTGCTTAGAGCGTAACCCAGAAACTCGTCAGTGTCCTTAGAGCTTAACAGAGAGAGTCGTCAGTGTCATTAGAGCGCAACCAGTGATTCGTTAGCATCCGTACAGCATAACCAGAAATTCGTCAATGTCCTTAGTGCATAAGCCAGAGAGTCGTCAGGGCCTTAGAACGCAACCTAGAGAGTCGTCAGTGACCTTAGAGCGTAACCCAGTGATTTGTCAGCATCCTTAGGGCGTAACCCAGGGAGACGTCAATGTCCTTATAGCGTAATCGAGAGATTCGTCTGAGTTTGTCCAGCCTAACCTGGAGAGAGGTCAGTGTCCTTATAGCGTAGCCTGAAGAAACGTAATTGCCCTTAGAGGGTAAACCAGAGAGAGGCCAGTCTCCTGAGAGCACAAACCAGAGAGTCGTCAGTGTCCTTAGAGCATAACCCAGAGATTTGTCAGTGTCCTTAGAGGGTAAAACAGAGAGTCCCAGAGAGATGCCAGTGTCCCAGAGAGATGCCAGTGTCCTTAGAGCACAAACTAGAGATATGTAAGTGTCATTAGAGCGTGACCAGAGATTCGTTAGCATCCTTAGAGCATAACCCAGAAACTCGTCAATGTCCTTAGAGCGTAACCTAGAGATTTGTCAGTGTCCGTAAGGCGTAACCTTCAGAGAAGATAGCGTCCTTAGAGCATTACCCAGAGAGTCGTCAGTGTCCTTAGAGGGTAAAACAGAGAGTCGTCTGTGGCCCTAAAGCATAACCCGGAAAGAAGTTAGTGTCCTTAGAGCATAACCCAGAGCGATGCCAGTGTCCTTAGGACCTAAGCTAGAGAGTTGTCAGTGTCCTTATAGCGTAACTCAGAGATTCGTCAATATCCTTAGAGCGTAACCCAGAGAGTCATCAGTGTCCTTGGAGCGTAAAGTATAGAGTCGTCGGTGTCCAGAGAATGAAACCCAGAGATTCGTCAGAGTTCTACCAACGTAACCTGGAGAGAGGTCAGTGTCCTTATAACGTAGCCAGAAGATACGTAATTGCCCTTAGAGCGTAAACCAGAGAGTCTTCAGTGTCCTTAGAGCGTAAAACAGAGGGTCGTCAGTGTCCTTAGAGCGTAACCCAGAGAGTCATCAGTGTCCTTACAGCGTAACCCAGATTGTCTTCAGTGTCCTTAGAGCGTAATCCAGAGAGTCGTCAGTGTCCTTAGAGCTTAACCCAGAGATTCGTCAGGGTCCTTAGAGCGTAACCCAGAGACGCGTCAGTATCCTTAGAGCTTAACACAGAGAGACGTCAGTGTCCTTAGAGCGTAACCTGGAGAGCCATCAATGACCTTAGTTCGATGCCCAGAGAGTCGTCAGTGTTCTTAGAATTTAACCCATAGAGATTCGTCAATGTCCTTAACAGCGTAACCCACAGGTTCGTCAGTGTCCTTAGAGAATAACATGGAGATTCTTAAGTTTCCTTAGAGCTTAACTGAGGGAGACTTCAGTGTCCTTAGAGGGTAACCCAGAGAGAGGCCAGTGTCCTGAAAGCACAACTCAGAGACTCGTTAGTGTCCTTAGAGTGTAACCCAGAAATTCGTCAGTGTCCTTAGAGCTTAAAAGAGAGTCGTCAGTGTCATTAGAGCGTATCCTAGAGAGACGCCAGTGTATTTAGAGCGCAAACCAGAGATACGTCAGTGTCATTAGAGTGTAACCAGAAATTCATTAGTGTCTTTGGATCATAACCCAGAGATTCGTCAGTTTCCTTAGAGCGTATCCCAGAGTGATGCCAGTGTCCTTAGAGCGCAAACTAGAGATATCTCAGTGTCATTAGAGCGTAACCAGTGATTCGTTAGCATCTTTAGAGCGTAACCCAGAAAATCGTCAATGTCCTTAGAGCGTAACCCAGAGATTTGTCAGTGTCTGTAAGGCGTAACCCTCAGAGACGATAGTGTCCTTAGAGCATAACCCAGAGAGTCGTCAGTGTCCTTAGAGCGTAAAACAGAGAGTCGTCAGTGTCCTTAAAGCGTAACCCGGAATGACGTTAGTGTCCTTAGAGCATAACCCACAGTGACGTCTGTGTCCTTAGAACCTAAACTAGAGAGTTGTCAGTGTGCTTATAGCATAACCCAGAGATTCGTCAGGGTCCTTGGAGCGTAAAGTATAGAGTCGTCAGCGTCGAGAGAATGAAACCCAGAGATTTGTCTAAGTTCTTCCAGCCTAACCTGGAGAGAGGTCAGTGTCCTTATAGCATAGCCTGAAGATGTGTAATTGCCTTTAGAGGGTAAACCAGAGAGAGGCCAGTCTCCTGAAAGCACAACCCAGAGACTCGTTAGTGTCCTTATGGCTTAACCCAGAAATTCGTCAGTATCCTTAAAGAGTAAGCCAGAGAGCCATCAGTATCCTTAGAGCATACCCCAGAGAGTCATCAGTGTCCTTACAGTGTAACACAAAGATTCGTTAGTGTCCTCAGAGAATAACCCAGAGTGTTGTCAGTTTCCTTAGAGCATAACCCAGAGATTCGTTAGTGTCCTTTGTGCGTAACCCAGATACGCGTCAGTATCCTTAGAGCTTAACACAGAGAGACACCAGTGTCCATAAAGTGTAACCTGGAGAGCCGTCAATGACCTTAGTTCGATGCCCAGAGAGTCGTCAGTGTGCTTAGAATTTAACCCATTGTGATTCGTCAATGCCCTTACAGAGTAACCCAGAGTTTCATCAGTGCCCTTGGAGAAAAACCAGGAGATTCATGAGTTTCCTTAAAGCTTAACTCAGGGAGACTTCACTATACTTAGAGCGTATCCCAGAGATTCGTCAGTGACCTTATAGTGTAGCCTGGAGAGACTTAAGTGCGCTTAAAGGGTAACCCAGTGATTCATCTGTGTCCTTGGAGCGTAACGGACAGAGTCGTCAGTGTCCTTAGAGTGAAACCCAGAGATTCGTCTGAGTTCTTCCAGCCTAACCTGGAGATAGGTCAGTTTCCTTATAGCGTAGCCCGAAGAGACATAATTGCCATTAGAGGGTAAACCAGAGAGAGGCCAGTCTCCTGAGAGCACAGCCCAGAGAGTCGTCAGTGTCCTTAGAGCTTAACCCAGAGATTTGTCAGTGTCATTAGAGGTTAACAGAGGGAGTCGTCAGGGTACTTAGAGCTTAACAGAGAGAGTTGTCGGTGCCCTTAAAGTGTAACCAGAAATTCATTAGTGTCTTTAGATCGTAACCCAGGGATTCGTCAGAGTTCTTCAAGTGTAACCTGGAGAGACGTCAGTGTCCTTTTAGTATAGCCCGAAGAGACGTATTTGCCCTTAGAGCATAACCCAGAGAGTCATCAGTGTCCTTAAAGCGTAATCCAGAGTGTCCTTAGTGTCCTTAGAGCCTAACCCAGAAATTCGTCAGTGTCCTTACAGCATGACTAATAAAGTCGTCAGTGTCCTTAGACACTAAACTGGATAGACGTCAGTGTCCTTAGAAAATCACCCAGAGAGTCGTCAGTGTCCTTAGAGCGTAACCCTGAAATTCGTCAGTGGCCTTACAGCGTGACTAATAAAGTCATCAGTGTCCTTAGACACTAAACTGGATAGACGTCAGGGTCCTTAGAGCATAACCCAGGGAGACGTGAATGTTCTTAGAGCTTAACCCAGAGAGTCGTCAGTGTCCTTAGAGCGTAACCCAGAGAGTCGTCAGTGTCCTTAGAGCGTAACCCAAAGTGACCTCAGTGTCCTTAGAACCTAAGCTAGAGAGTTGTCAGTGTCCATAGAGCGTAAACCAGAGAGTTGTCAGTGTCCTTATAGATTAACCCAGAGATTCGTCAATATCCTTAGAGCGTAACCCAGAGAGTCGTCGGTGTCCTTGGAGCGTAAACTATAGAGTTGTCAGTGTCCAGAGAATGAAACACAAAGATTCGTCAGAGTTCTAACAGCGTAAACTGGAGAGATGTCAGTGTCCTTATAGGGTCCCTGAAGATACGTAATTGCTCTTAGAGCATAACCCAGAGAGTTGTCAGTGTCCTTAGTGCGTAACCCAGAGATTTGTCCCTGTCCTTCTAGAGTAAGCCAGAGATTCGTCAATATCCTTAGAGCGTAAACCAGAGAGTCATCAGTGTCCTTAAAGCTTAACCCAGAGAGTTGTCAGTGTCCTTAGAGCGTAACACAGACATTCGTCAGTGATCTTAGAGCGTAACCCAGAGAGTCGTCAGTGTCTTTAAAGCCTAAGCCAGAGAGGCGTAAATGTCCTTAGAGTGTAAGCCAGAGAGACATCAGTGTTCTTACAGCGTAACCAATAGAGTCGTCAGTGTCCTTAGACCGCAAACTGGATAGTCGTCAGGGTCCTCAGAGCGTAACCCAGAGAGTCGTCATTGTCCTTAGAGCATAACCCAGAGAGTAGTCAATGTCCTTACAGCGTAACCCAGAAAGTCATCAGTGTCCTTAGAGCGTAACCCAGAGATTCATCTGAGTTCTTCCAGCCTAACCTGGAGAGAGGTCAGTCTCCTTATAGTGTAGACCGAAGAGACGTAATTGCCATTAGAGGGCAAACCAGAGAGAGGACAGTCTCCTGAAAGCACAACCCAGAGAGTCATTAGTGTCCTTAGAGCTTAACAGAGAGAGTTGTCAGTATCATTACAACGTATCCTAGAGAGACGCTAGTGTATCTAGACCACAAATCAGAGATATGTCAGTGTCATTAGTGAGTAACCAGAAATTGATTAGTGTCTTTAGATCGTAACCCAGAGATTCGTCAGTTTGCTTAGAGCGTAACCCAGAGAGATGCCAGTGTCCTTAGATAGGAAACTAGAGATATGTCAGTGTCATTAGAGCATAACCCAGAAATTCGTCTATGTCCTTACAGCATAAGTCAGAGAGTCGTCAGTGTCCTTAGATCTCAAACCAGAGAGTCATCAGCGTCCTTAGAGCATAACACAGAGAGTCGTCAGTATCCTGAGAGCGAAACACAGACAGTCGTCAATGTCCTTAGAGCATAACACAGAGAGACGTCAGTGTCCTTAAAGTGTAACCCAGAGATTCATCAGTGACCTTAGAGCGTATCCTAGAGAGTTGTCAGTGTCCTTAGAGCGGAACACAGAGATTCATCAGTGTCCTTAGAGCGTAACACAGAGAGTCGTCAGTGTCCTTAGAGTGTAACCGAGAGAGTCGTCTGTGTCCTTACACCGTAACCCAGAAAGTCATCAGTGTCATTAGAGCGGAAGCCAGACATTCGTCAGTGACCTTAGAGCATAAGACAGAGAGTGGTCAGTGTCCTTAGATCGTAACACAGAGAGTCGTCAATGTCCTTAGAGTGTAACACAGAGAGACGTCACTGTATTTATAGCATAGATTGAAGATAAGTATCTGCCCTGAGAGCATAACCTAGAGAATTGTCAGTGTCCAGAGAGTGAAACCCAGAGAGTCGTCTGAGTTCTTCAAGCTTAAACTGGAGCGAGGTCAGTGTCCTTACAGAGTCGTCTGAAGAAACATAATTGCACTTAGAGGGTAAACCAGAGAGAGCCAGTCTCCTGAGAGCACAACCCAGAGAGTCGTCAGTGTCCTTAGAGCTTAACAGAGAGAGTTGTCAGTGCCATTAAAGTGTAACCAGAAACTCGTTAGTGTCTTTAGATCGTAACCCAGAGATTCGTCAGTGTCATTAGAGCGTATCCCAGAGAGACGCCAGTGTCCTTAGAGTGTAAACTATAGATATGTCAGTGTCATTAGAGCATAACCAGAGATTTGTTAGCATCCTTAGAGCGTAACCCAGAAATGCGTCAATGTCCTTTGAGGGTAACCCAGAGATTTGTCAGTGTCCGTAAGGCGTAAACCTCAGAGACGATAGTGTCCTTAGAGCATAATCCAGAGAGTTGTTAGTGTCCTTAGAGCGTAACCCAGAGAGTCATCAGTGTCCTTAGAGCATAACCCAGAGAGTCGTCAGTGTCCTTAGAGTGTAACCCAGAGAGTCATCAGTGTCCTTATAGCGTAACCGAGAGATTTGACTGAGTTCTTTCAGCCTAACCTGGAGAGAGGTCAGTGTCCTTGTAGAGTCGCCTGAAGAAACGTACTTGCCCTTAGAAGGTAAACCAGAGAGAGGCCAGTCTCGTGAGCGCACAACCCAGAGATTCATCAGTGTCCTTAGATCTTAACAGAGGGAGTTGTCGCTGCCATTAAAGTGTAACCAGAAATTCATTAGGGTCTTTAGATCGTAATCCAGAGATTCATCAGTGTCATTAGATCGTATCCCAGAGAGATGCCAGTGTCCTTAGAGGGCAAACTAGAGATATGTCAGTGTCATTAGAACGTAACCAGAGATTCGTTAGCATCCTTAGAGCGTAACCCAGAAATTCCTCAATGTCCTTGGAGCTTAACCCAGAGATTTGTCAGTGTCCATAAGGCGTAACCCTCAGAGACGATAGTGTCCTTAGAGCATAATCCAGAGAGTTGTTAGTGTCCTTAGAGCGTAACCCAGAGAGTTGTCAGTGTCCTTAGATCTTAACCCAGAAATTTATCAGTGTCCTTAGATCTTAACAGAGAGAGTCGTCAGTGTCATTAGAGCGTATCCTAGAGAGACGCCAGTCTACTTAGAGCGCAAACTAGAGATATGTCAGTGTCATTAGAGTGTAACCAGAGATTCGTTAGTGTCTTTGGATCATAACCCAGAGATTCATCAGTTTCCTTAGAGCGTATCCCAGAGTGATGTCAGTGTCCTTAGAGCGCAAACTAGAGATATGTCAGTGTCATTAGAGTGTAACCAGAGCTTCATTAGTATCCTTAGAGCGTTACCCAGAAATTCGTCAATGACCTTAGAGCATAAGACAGAGAGTCGTCAGGGCCTTTAGAGCGCAACCTAGTGAGTCGTCAGTGACCTTAGTGCGGAACCCAGAGATTCGTCATTGACCTTACAGTGTAACACAGAGAGTCGTCAGTGTCCTTAAAGCACAACCCAGAGAGTCATCAGTGTCCTTAGATCGTACCCCAGAGAATCGTCAGTGTCCTTAGAGGTTAACAGAGAGAGTCGTCAGTGTCATTAGAATGTAACCAGTAATTCATTAGTGTCTTTAGATCATAACCCAGAGATTCGTCAGTTTCCTTAGAGCGTATCCCAGAGAGATGCCAGTGTCCTTAGAGCGCAAACTAGACATATGTCAGTGTCATTAGAGTGTAACCAGAGATTCGTTAGCATCCTTAGAGCGTGATCCAGAAATTCATCAACATCCTTAGAGCCTATCCCAGAGATTTGTCAGTGTCCGTAAGGCATAAACCTCAGAGACGATATTGTCCATAGAGCATAACCCAGAGAGTCGTCAGTATCCTTGCAGCATAATCCAGAAAGACGTCAGTGTCCTTAGAGTGTTAACCAGAGTGTCGTCAGTGTCCTTGGATCATAAACTATAGAGTCGTCAGTGTCCGGAGAATGAAACACAGAGATTCGTCAGAGTTCTTGAAGTGTAACTTGGAGATATGTCAGTGTCCTTATAGCGTAGCCCGAAGAGATGTAATTGTCCTTAGAGCGTAACCCAGAGATTCGTCAGTGTTCTTAGAATGTAACCCATAGAGATTCGTCAATTTTCTTACAGCGTAACCAAGAATTTCGTAAGTGTCCTTAGAGCATTACCCAGAGATTCATGAGTTTCCTTAGAGCTTAACTCAGGGAGACTCCAGTGTCCTTAGACTGTAACCCAGAGATTTGTCAGTGACCTGATTGTGTAGCCTGGAGAGAAATAAGTGCGCTTAGAGTGTAACCCAGAGATTCGTCAGCGTCCTTAGGGCGAAACCCAGGGAGACGTCAGTGTTCTTTTAGCGTAACCGAGAGATTCATCTGAGTTCTTCCAGTGTAACCTGGAGAGACGTCAGTGTCCTTATAGCATAGCCTGAAGATAAGTATCTGCCCTGAGAGCGTAACCTAGAGAATTGTCAGTGTCCAGAGAGTGAAACCCAGAGATTCGTCTGAGTTCCTCAAGCCTAACCTGGAGAGAGGTCAGTGTCCTTATAGAGTCGCCTGAAGAAACGTAATTGCATTTAGAGGGTAAACCAGAGAGAGGCCAGTCTGCTGAGAGCACAACGCAGAGAGTCGTCAGTGTCCTTAGAGCTTAACAGAGAGAATTGTCAGTGCCATTAAAGTGTAACTAGAAATTCACTAGTGTCTTTAGATCGTAACCCAGAGATTCGTCAGTGTCATTAGAGGGCAAACTAGAGATATGTCAGTGTCATTAAAGCATAACCAGAGATTTGTTAGCATCCTTAGAGCATAACCCAGAAATTCGTCAATGTCCTTTGAGTGTAAGCCAGAGATTTGTCAGTGTCCATAAGGCGTAAACCTCAGCGATGATAGTGTCCTTAGAGCATAACCCAGAGAGTCGTCAGTGTCCTTAGAGCATAACACGGAAAGACGTCAGTGTCCTTAGAGCGTAACCCAGAGGATCATCAGTGTCCTTAGAGCGTAACCCAGAGAGTCATCAGTGTCCTTAGAGCGTAACCCAGAGAGTCGTCAGTGTCCTTATAGTGTAACTGAGAGATTTAACTGACTTCTTCAAGCCTAACCTGGAGAGAGGTCAGTGTCCTTGCAGAGTCGCCTGAAGAAACGTAATTGCCCTTAGAGGGTAAACCAGAGAGAGGCCAGTCTCCTGAAAGCACAATCCAGAGAGTCGTCAGTTTCCTTAGAGCTTAACAGAGGGAGTTTTCGGTGCCATTAAAGTGTAACCAGAAATTCATTAGGGTCTTTAGATTGTAACCCAGAGATTCGTCAGTGTCATTAGATCGTATCCCAGAGAGACACCAGTGTCCTTAGAGGGCAAAATAGAGATATGTCAGAATTACCTGGAAAAACTCAGCAGGTCTGGCAGCATTGGCGGAGAAGAAAAGAGTTGACGTTTCGAGTCCTTATGACCCTTCGACAGAACTTGAGTTTGAGTACGAGAAAGAGTTGAAATATAAGCTGGTTTAAGGTGTGTGGGTTGGGGGCGGAGAGAGAGAGAGAGAGAAGTGGGGGGGGTTGATGTGGTTGTAGGGACAAACAAGCAGTGATAGAAGCAGATCATCAAAAGATGTCAACAACAATAGAACAAAAGAACACATAGGTGTTAAAGTTGGTGATATTATCTAAACAAATGTGCTAATTAAGAATGGATGGTAAGGCACTCAAGGTATAGTTCTAGTGGGGGTGGGGAGAGCATAAAAGATTTTAAAATATTTAAAAATAATGGAAATAGGTGGGAAAAGAAAAATCTATATAATTTATTGGAAAAAAAAGGAAGGGGGAAACAGAAAGGGGGTGGGGATGGGGGAGGGAGCTCAAGACCTAAAGTTGTTGAATTCAATATTCAGTCCGGAAGGCTGTAAAGTGCCTAGTCGGAAGATGAGGTGTTGTTCCTCCAGTTTACGTTGGGCTTCACTGGAACAATGCAGCAAGCCAAGAACAGACATATGGGCAAGAAAGCAGGGAGGAGCGTTAAAATGGCAAGCGACAGGGAGGTTTGGGTCATTCTTGCGGACAGACCAAGAGACAGAGAGAGAGAGTCATCAGTGTCATTAGAGCATATCCTAGAGAGACACCAGTGTACTTAGAGTGCAAACCAGAGATATGTCAGTGTCATTAGAGTGCAACCAGAAATTCATTAGTGTCTTTAGATCGTAACCCAGAGATTCGTCAGTTTCCTTAGAGCGTATCCCAGAGAGATGCCAGTGTCCTTAGAGCGCAAACTAGAGATATGTCAGTGTCATTAGAGCGTAACCAGAGCTCCATTAGTATCCTTAGAGCGTAACCCAGAAATTCGTCAATGACCTTAGATCATAAGCCAGAGAGTTGTCAGGGCCTTTAGAGCGCAACCTAGAGAGTCGTCAGTGACCTTAGAGCGGAAGCCAGAGATTCGTCAGTGAACTTAGAGCGTAACCCAGAGATACATCAGTGACCTTAGAGCGTAACACAGAGAGTCTTCAGTGCCCTTAGAGTGTAACCCAGAGAGTCGTCTGTGTCCTTACACCGTAACCCAGAAAATCATCAGTGTCATTAGAGCGGAAGCCAGACATTCGTCAGTGACCTTAGAGCATAAGAAAGAGAGTCGTCAGTGTCCTTAGAGCGTAACACAGAGAGTCGTCAATGTCCTTAGAGCGTAACACAGAGAGTCTTCAGTGTCCTTAAAGTGTAACCCGGAAAGAAGTCAGTGTCCTAAGAGAGTAACCGAGAGTGATGTCAGTGTCCTTAGAGCGTAACCGAGAGTGACGTCAGTGTCCTTAGAGTGGTTCCCAGAAATTCGTCAGTGAGCTTACAGCGTAACACAGAGAGTCGTCAGTGTCCTTAGAGCACAACCTAGGTAGTCGTCAGTGTCCGTAGATCGTACCTCAGAGAATCGTCAGTGTCCTTAGAGCTTAACAGAGAGAGTTGTCAGTGTCATTTGAGTGTAACCAGTAATTCGTTAGTGTCTTCAGATCATAAGCCAGAGATTCATCAGTTTCCTTAGAGTGTAACCCAGAGAGACACCAGTGTCCTTAGACCGCAAACTAGAGATATGTCAGTGTCATTAGAGCGTAACCAGAGATTGTTAGCATCCTTAGAGCGTAATCCAGAAATTCATCAACATCCTTAGAGCCTAACCCAGAGATTTGTCAGTGTCCGTAAGGCATAAACCTCAGAGATGATAGTGTCCTTGGAGCATAATCCAGAGAGGCATCAGTATCCTTACAGCATAATCCAGAAAGATGTCAGTATCCTTAGAGTGTCACCCTGGGAGTCGTCAGTGTCCTTAGAGCGTAACCCAGAGATTCGTCAATATCCTTAAGCGTTACCCAGAGAGTTGTCAGTGTCCTTGGATCATAAACTATAGAGTCGTCAGTGTCCAGAGAATGAAACACAGAGATTCGTCAGAGTTCTTGAAGTGTAACTTGGAGAGACGTCAGTGTCCTTATAGCTTAGCCCAAAGAGATGTATTTGTCCTTAGAGCGTAACCCAGAGATTCGACAGTGTCTTAGAATGTAAGCCTTAGAGATTCGTCAATTTTCTTACAGCGTAACCCAGAATTACGTGTGTCCTTAGAGCATAACCCGGAGATTCATGAGTTTGCTTAGAACTTAATTCAGGGAGACTTCAGTGTCCTTAGAGTGTAACCCAGAGATTTGTCAGTGACCTGATCTTGTAGTCTGGAGAGAAATAAGTGCGCTTAGAGAGTAACCCAGTGATTCGTCAGTGTCCTTAGAGTGTAACCCAGAGATTCGTCAGCATACTTAGGGCGTAACCCAGGGAGACGTCAATGTTCTTATAGGGTAACCGAGAGATTCATCAGAGTTCTTCAAGTCTGACCTGGAGAGAGGTCAGTGTCCTTATAGAGTCGCCTGAAGAAACATAATTGCACTTAGAGGGTAAACCAGAGAGAGTCCAACCTCCTGAGAGCACAACCCAGAGAGTCGTCAGTGTCCTGATAGCTTAACAGAGAGAGTTGTCAGTGCCATTAAAGTGTAACCAGAAATTCATTAGTGTCTTTAAATCGTAACCCAGAGATTCGTCAGTGTCATTAGAGGGCATCCCAGAGAGATGCCAGTGTCCTTAGAGGGCAAACTAGAGATATGTCAGTGTCATTAGAACGTAACCAGAGATTTGTTAGCATCCTTAGAGCGTAACCCAGAAATTCGTCAATGTCCTTAGAGCGTAACACAGAGAGTCGTCAGTGTCCTTAAAGCGTAATCCAGAGATTCATCTGTGACCTTAGAGCGTAACCTAAAGAGTTGTCAGTGACCTTAGAGCGTAACCTAGAGAGTTGTCAGTGTCCTTAGAGAGGAACACAGAGATTCATCAGTGTCCTTAGAGCTTAACGCAGAGATTTGTCAGTGTCCTTAGGTCTTAACAGAGAGAGTCGTCGGTGTCAGTAGAGCGTATCCTAGAGAGACGCCAGTGTACTTAGAGCCCAAACCAGAGATACGTCAGTGTCATTAGAGTGTAACCAGAAATTCATTAGTGTCTTTGGATCATGACCCAGAGATTCGTCAGTTTCCTTGGAGCGTATCCCAGAGAGATGCCAGTGTCCTTAGAGCGCAAACTAGAGATATGTCAGTGTCATTAGAGCGTAACCAGAGATTCATTAGCATCCTTAGAGCGTAACCCAGAAATTCGTCAATGACCTTAAAGCATAAGCCAGAGGGTCGTCAGGGCCTTTAAAGCGCAACCTAGAGAGTCGTCAGTGACCTTAGAGCGTAACGCAGAGAGTCGTCAGTGTACTTAGAGTGTAATCCAGAGAGCCGTCTGTGTCCTTACACCGTAACCCAGAAAGACATCAGTGTCATTAGAGCGGAAGCCAGAGAGTCGTTAGTGTCCTTAGAGCGTAACACAGAGAGTTGTCAGTGTCCTCAGAGCGAAACACAGAGAGTCGTCAATGTCCTTAGAGCGTAACACAGAGAGTCGTCAGTTTCCTTAAAGCATAACCCAGAGATTCATCAGTGACCTTAGAGCGTAACCCAGAGAGTTGTCTGTGTCCTTACACCGTAACCCAGAAAGTCATCAGTGTCATTAGAGCGGAAACCAGAGATTCATCTGTGACCTTAGAGCGTAACACAGAGAGTCTTCAGTGTCCTTAGAGCGTAACACAGAGAGTCGTCAGTTTCCTTAAAGTGTAACCCAGAAAGAAGTCAGTGTCCTTAGAGCGTATCCGAGAGTGACGTCAGTGTCCTTAGAGTGGTTCCCAGAGATTCGTCAGTGAGCTTAGGGCGTTACACAGAGAGTCGTCAGTGTCCTTAAAGCGTAACCCAGAGATTCATCAGTGACCTTAGAGCGTAACCTACAGAGTTGTCAGTGACCTTAGAGTGGAAACCAGAGATTCATCAGTGACCTTAGAGCATAACACAGAGAGTCAGTGTCCTTAGAGCATAACACAGTGAGTCGTCAGTGTCCTTAAAGCGTAACACAGAGAGTCGTCAGTGTCCTTAAAGTGTAACCCGGAAAGAAGTCAGTGTCCTTAGAGCGTAACCGAGAGTGACGTCAGTGTTCTTAGACTGGTTCCCAGAGATTCGTCAGTGTGCTTAGAGCATAACACAGAGAGTCGTCAGTGAGCTTAGAGCGCAACCTAGAATGTCGTCAGTGTCCTTAGATCGTACCTCAGAGAATCGACAGTGTCCTTAGAGCTTAACATAGAGAGTCGTCAGTGTCATTAGAGTGTAACCAGTAATTCGTTAGTGTCTTTAGATCATAAGCCAGAGATTCATCAGTTTCCTTAGAGTGTAACCCAGAGAGACACCGGTGTCCTTAGAGTGCAAACTAGAGATATGTAAGTGTCATTAGAGCGTAAGCAGAGATTCATTAG
Organism: Isurus oxyrinchus; assembly: GCA_026770705.1. NCBI lineage: Eukaryota > Metazoa > Chordata > Chondrichthyes > Lamniformes > Lamnidae > Isurus > Isurus oxyrinchus. Next base: position 2,517,868 of record JANJGN010000030.1, on the reverse strand, counting down.
CATCCTTAGAGCATAACCCAGAATATCCTCAATTATCCTTGGAGCTTAACCCAGAGATTTGTCAGTGTCCATAAGGCGTAACCCTCAGAGACGATAGTGACCTTAGAGCAAAACCCGGAGAGTTGTCAGTGTCCTTAGAGCGTAACCCAGAGAGTTGCAAGCGTCCTTCGAGCTTAACCCAGAGATTTGTCAGTGTCCTTAGATCTTAACAGAGAGAGTCGTCAGTGTCATTAGAGTGTATCCTAGAGAGACGCCAGTCTACTTAGAGCGCAAACCAGAGATACGTCAGTGTCATTAGAGTGTAACCAGAAATTCATTAGTGTCTTTGGATAATAACCCAGAGATTTGTCAGTTTCCTTAGAGCGTTTCCCAGAGAGATGCCAGTGTCCTTAGAGCGCAAACTAGAGATATGTCAGTGTCATTAGAGTGTAACCAGAGCTTCATTAGCATCCTTAGAGCGTTACCCAGAAATTCGTCAATGACCTTAGAGCATAAGACAGAGAGTCGTCAGGGCCTTTAGAGCGCAACCTAGAGAGTCGTCAGTGACCTTAGAGCGGAACCCAGAGATTCGTCATTGACCTTAGAGTGTTAAACAGAGAGTCGTCAGTGTCCTTAGAGCATAACCTAGAGAGTTGTCAGTGTCCTTAGAGCGGAACACAGAGATTCATCAGTGTCCTTAGAGCGTAACCGAGAGATTTGACTGAGTTCTTTCAGCCTAACCTGGAGAGAGGTCAGTGTCCTTGTAGAGTCGCCTGAAGAAACGTACTTGCCCTTAGAAGGTAAACCAGAGAGAGGCCAGTCTCGTGAGCGCACAACCCAGAGATTCATCAGTGTCCTTAGATCTTAACAGAGGGAGTTGTCGCTGCCATTAAAGTGTAACCAGAAATTCATTAGGGTCTTTAGATCGTAATCCAGAGATTCATCAGTGTCATTAGATCGTATCCCAGAGAGATGCCAGTGTCCTTAGAGGGCAAACTAGAGATATGTCAGTGTCATTAGAACGTAACCAGAGATTCGTTAGCATCCTTAGAGCGTAACCCAGAAATTCCTCAATGTCCTTGGAGCTTAACCCAGAGATTTGTCAGTGTCCATAAGGCGTAACCCTCAGAGACGATAGTGACCTTAGAGCAAAACCCGGAGAGTTGTCAGTGTCCTTAGAGCGTAACCCAGAGAGTTGCAAGCGTCCTTCGAGCTTAACCCAGAGATTTGTCAGTGTCCTTAGATCTTAACAGAGAGAGTCGTCAGTGTCATTAGAGCGTATCCTAGAGAGACGCCAGTCTACTTAGAGCGCAAACCAGAGATACGTCAGTGTCATTAGAGTGTAACCAGAAATTCATTAGTGTCTTTGGATAATAACCCAGAGATTTGTCAGTTTCCTTAGAGCGTTTCCCAGAGAGATGCCAGTGTCCTTAGAGCGCAAACTAGAGATATGTCAGTGTCATTAGAGCGTAACCAGAGCTTCATTAGCATCCTTAGAGCGTTACCCAGAAATTCGTCAATGACCTTAGAGCATAAGACAGAGAGTCGTCAGGGCCTTTAGAGCGCAACCTAGAGAGTCGTCAGTGACCTTAGAGCGGAACCCAGAGATTCGTCATTGACCTTAGAGTGTTAAACAGAGAGTCGTCAGTGTCCTTAGAGCATAACCTAGAGAGTTGTCAGTGTCCTTAGAGCGGAACACAGAGATTCATCAGTGTCCTTAGAGCGTAACCCAGAGAGTTGTCTGTGTCCTTACACCGTAACCCAGAAAGTCATCAGTGTCATTAGAGCGGAAGCCAGAGATTCGTCAGTGACATTAGAGCATAAGAAAGAGAGTCGTCAGTGTCCTTAGAGCGTAACACAGAGAGATGTCAGTGTCCTTATAGCATAGCCTGAAGATAAGTATCTGCCCTGAGAGCGTAACCTAGAGAATTGTCAGTGTCCAGAGAGTGAAACCCAGAGATTCGTCAGAGTTCTTCAAGCCTAAACTGGAGAGAGGTCAGTGTCCTTATAGAGTCGCCTGAAGAAACGTAAATGCACTTAGAGGATAAACCAGAGAGAGGCCAGTCTGCTGAGAGCACAACCCAGAGAGTTGTCAGTGTCCTTAGAGTTTAACAGAGGGAGTTGTCGGTGCCATTAAAGTCTAACCAGAAATTCATTAGGGTCTTTAGATCGTAATCCAGAGATTTGTCAGTGTCATTAGATCGTATCCCAGAGAGATGCCAGTGTCCTTAGAGGGCAAACTAGAGATATGATAGTGTCATTAGAGTGTAACCAGAGATTCGTTAGCATCCTTAGAGCGTAACCCAGAAATTCCTCAATTATCCTTGGAGATTAACCCAGAGATTTGTTAGTGTCCATAAGGCGTAACCCTCAGAGACGATAGTGTCCTTAGAGCGTAACACAGAGAGTCGTCAGTGTCCTTAAAGCGTAACCCAGAGATTCATCAGTGACCTTAGTGCGTAACCTAGAGAGTTGTCAGTGACCTTAGAGCGGAAACCAGAGATTCATCAGTGACCTTAGAGCGGAACACAGAGAGTCTTCAGTGTCCTTAGAGTGTAACCCAGAGGTCGTCTGTGTCCTTACACCGTAACCCAGAAAGTCATCAGTGTCATTAGAGTGGAAGCCAGACATTCGTCAGTGACCTTAGAGCATAAGACACAGAGTCGTCAGTGTCCTTAGAGCGTAACACAGAGAGTCGTCAATGTCCTTAGAGCGTAACACAGAGAGTCATCAGTGTCCTTAAAGTGTAGCCCGGAAAGAAGCCAGTGTCCTTAGAGTTTAACCGAGTGTGACGTCAGTGTCCTTAGACTGGTTCCCAGAAATTCGTCAGTGAGCTTACAGCGTAACACAGAGAGTCGTCAGTGTCCTTAGATCGTACCTCAGAGAATCGTCAGTGTCTTTAGAGCTTAACAAAGAGAGTCGTCAGTGTCATTTGAGTGTAACCAGTAATTCGTTAGTGTCTTTAGATCATAAGCCAGAGATTCATCAGTTTCCTTAGAGTATAACCCAGAGAGACACCGGTGTCCTTAGAGTGCAAACTAGAGATATGTAAGTGTCATTAGAGCGTAGCCAGAGATTCGTTAGCATCCTTAGAGCGTAATCCAGAAATTCATCAACATCCTTAGAGCCCAACCCAGAGATTTGTCAGTGTCCGTAAGGCATAAACCTCAGAGACGATAGTGTCCTTAGAGCATAATCCAGAGAGTCGTCAGTATCCTTACAGCATAATCCAGAAAGACGTCAGTCCTTAGAGTGTCACCTGGGAGTCATCAGTGTCCTTAGAGCGTAGCCCAGAGAGTCGTCAGTGTCCTTCGAGCGTAACCCAGAGAGTCGTCAGTGTCCTTATAGCGTAACTGAGAGATTTGACTGAGTTCTTCAAGCCTAACCTGGAGAGAGGTCAGTGTCCTTGTAAAGTCACCTGAAGAAACGTAATTGCCCTTAGAGGGTAAACCAGAGAGAGGCCAGTCTCCTGAAAGCACAACCCAGAGAGTCGTCAGTGTCCTTAGGGCTTAACCCAGAGATTCGTCAGTTTCCTTAGAGCTTAACAGAGGGAGCTGTCGGTGCCATTAAAGTGTAACCAGAAATTCATTAGGGTCTTTAGATCGTAACCCAGAGATTCGTCAGTGTCATTAGATCGTATCCCAGAGAGACACCAGTGTCCTTAGAGGGCAAACTAGAGATATGTCAGTGTCATTAGAGCGTGACCAGAGATTCGTTAGCATCCTTAGAGCATAACCCAGAAATTCTTCAATTATCCTTGGAGCTTAACCCAGAAATTTGTCAGTGTCCATAAGGCGTAACCCTCAGAGACGATAGTGTCCTTAGAGCTTAACCCAGAGAGTTGTCAGTGTCCTTAGAGCGTAACCCAGAGAGTTGTCAGTGTCCTTAGAGCTTAACGCAGATATTTGTCAGTGTCCTTAGATCTTAACAGAGAGAGTCATCGGTGTCATTAGAGCGTATCCTAGAGAGACGCCAGTCTTCTTAGAGCGCAAACCAGAGATACGTCAGTGTCATTAGGGTGTAACCAGAAATTCATTAGTGTCTTTGGATCATAACCCAGAGATTCGTCAGTTTCCTTAGAGCGTATCCCAGAGAGATGCCAGTGTCCTTAGAGCGCAAACTAGAGATATGTCAGTGTCATTAGAGCGTAACCAGAGCTTCATTAGTATCCTTAGAGCGTAACCCAGAAATTCGTCAATGACCTTAAAGCATAAGACAGAGGGTCGTCAGGGCCTTTAGAGCGCAACCTAGAGAGTCGTCAGTGACCTTAGAGCGTAACGCAGAGAGTCGTCAGTGTACTTTGAGTGTAATCCTTACACCGTAACCCAGAAAGACATCAGTGTCATTAGAGCGGAAGCCAGAGAGTCGTTAGTGTCCTTAAAGCGTAACCCAGAGATTCATCAGTGTCCTTAGAGCGTAACACAGAGAGTCGTCAGTGTCCTTAAAGCGTAACCCAGAGATTCATCAGTGTCCTTAGAGCGTAACACAGAGAGTCGTCAGTGTCCTTAAAGCGTAACCCAGAGATTCATCAGTGACCTTAGGGCGTAACCCAGAGAGTTGTCTGTGTCCTTACACTGTAACCCAGAAAGTCATCAGTGTCCTTAGAGCGTAACACAGAGAGTCGTCAGTATCCTTAAAGTGTAACCCGGAAAGAAGTCGGTGTCCTTAGAGCGTAACCGAGAGTGATGTCAGTGTCCTTAGAGTAGTTCCCAGAGATTCATCAGTGAGCTTAGAGCCTTACACAGAGAGTCGTCAGTTTGCTTAAAATGAAACCCAGAGATTCATCAGTGACCTTAGACCGTAACCTAGAGAGTTGTCAGTGACCTTAGAGCGGAAACCAGAGATTCATCAGTGACCTTAGAGCGTAACACAGAGAGTCTTCAGTGTCCTTAGAGCGTAACACGGGGAGTCGTCAGTGTCCTTAAAGTGTAACCCGGAAAGAAGTCAGTGTCCTTAGAGCGTAACCGAGAGTGACGTCAGTGTCCTTAGACTGGTTCCCAGAAATTCGTCAGTGAGTTTACAGCGTAACACAGAGAATCGTCAGTGTCCTTAGAGCGCAACCTAGAATGTCGTCAGTGTCCTTAGATCGTACCTCAGAGAATCGTCAGTGTCCTTAGAGCTTAACAGAGAGAGTCGTCAGTGTCATTAGAGTGTAACCAGTAATTCCTTAGTGTCTTTAGATCATAAGCCAGAGATTCATCAGTTTCCTTAGAGTGTAACCCAGAGAGACACCAGTGTCCTTAGAGTGCAAACTAGAGATATGTAAGTGTCATTAGAGCGTGACCAGAGATTCGTTAGCATCCTTAGAGCATAACCCAGAAATTCCTCAATTATCCTTGGAGCTTAACCCAGAAATTTTTCAGTGTCCATAAGGCGTAACCCTCAGAGACGATAGTGACCTTAGAGCAAAACCCGGAGAGTTGTCAGTGTCCTTAGAGCGTAACCCAGAGAATTGTAAGCATCCTTCGAGCTTAACCCAGAGATTTGTCAGTGTCCTTAGATCTTAACAGAGAGAGTCGTCAGTGTCATTAGAGCGTATACTAGAGAGACGCCAGTGTACTTAGAGCGCAAATCAGAGATACGTCAGTGTCATTAGAGTGTAACCAGAAATTAGTGTCTTTGGATCATAAGCCAGAGATTCGTCAGTTTCCTTAGAGCGTATCCCAGAGAGATGCCAGTGTCCTTAGAGAGCAAACTACAGATATATCAGTGTCATTAGAGCGTAACCAGAGCTTCATTAGTATCCTTAGAGCGTTACCCAGAAATTCGTCAATGACCTTAGAGCATAAGACAGAGAGTCGTCAGGGCCTTTAGAGCGCAACCTAGAGAGTCGTCAGTGTCCTTAGAGCGTAACGCAGAGAGTTGTCAGTGTACTTAGAGTGTAATCCAGAGAGCTGTCTGTGTCCTTACACCGTAACCCAGAAAGACATCAGTGTCATTAGAGCGGATGCCAGAGATTCATCAGTGAACTTAGAGCGTAACCCAGAGAGTCGTCTGTGTCCTTACACCGTAACACAGACAATCATCAGTGTCATTAGGGCGGAAGCCAGAGATTCGTCAGTGACCTTAGAGCATAAGAAAGAGAGTCATCAGTGTCCTTAGAGCGTAACACAGAGAGTTGCCAATGTCCTTAGAGCGTAACACAGAGAGTTGTCAGTGTCCTTAAAGTGTAACCCGGAAAGAAGTCAGTGTCCTTAGAGAGTAACCGAGAGTGACGTCAGTGTCCTTAGAGCGTAACCGAGAGTGACGTCAGTGTCCTTAGAGTGGTTCCCAGAGATTCGTCAGTGAGCTTAGAGCGTAACACAGAGAGTCGTCAGTGTCCTTAAAGCGTAACCCAGAGATTCATCAGTGACCTTAGAGCGTAACCCAGAGAGTTGTCAGTGACCTTAGAGCGGAAAGCAGAGATTCATCAGTGACCTGAGAGCATAACACAGAGAGTCTTCAGTGTCCTTAGAGTGTAACCCAGAGGTCATCTGTGTCCTTACACCGTAACCCAGAAAGTCATCAGTGTCATTAGAGCGGAAGCCAGACATTCGTCAGTGACCTTAGAGCATGAGAAAGAGAGTCGTCAGTGTCCTTAAGCGTAACACAGAGAGTCGTCAATGTCCTTAAAGTGTAACCCAGAAAGAAGTCAGTGTCCTAAGAGCGTAACCGAGAGTGACGTCAGTGTCCTTAGAGTGGTTCCCAGAGATTCGTCAGTGAGCTTAGAGCGTAACACAGAGAGTCGTCAGTGTCCTTAGAGCGTAACAAAGAGAGTCTTCAGTGTCCTTAAAGTGTAACCCGGAAAGAAGTCAGTGTCCTAAGAGAGTAATCGAGAGTGATGTCAGTGTCCTTAGAGCGTAACCGAGAGTGACGTCAGTGTCCTTAGAGTGGTTTCCAGGAATTCGTCAGTGTGCTTAGAGCGTAACACAGAGAGTCATCAGTGTCCTTAGAGCACAACCTAGAGAGTCGTCAGTGTCCTTAGAGCTTAACGGAGAAAGTCGTCAGTGTCATTAGAGTGTAACCAGTAATTTGTTAATGTCTTTAGATCATAAGCCAGAGATTCATCGGTTTCCTTAGAACGTAACCCAGAGAGACACCAGTGTCCTTTGAGCGCAAACTAGAGATATGTCAGTGTCATTAGAGTGTAACCAGAGTTTCGTTAGCATCCTTAGAGCGTGATCCAGAAATTCATCAACATCCTTAGAGCCTAACCTAGAGATTTGTCAGTGTCCGTAAGGCCTAAACCTCAGAGACGATAGTGTCCTTAGATCATAATCCAGAGAGTCGTCAGTATCCTTACAGCATAATCCAGAAAGACGTCAGTGTCCTTAGAGTGTCACCCTGGGAGTCGTCAGTGTCCTTAGAGCGTAATCCAGTGATTCGTCAATATCCTTAAGCATTACCCAGAGAGTTGTTAGTGTCCTTGTATCATAAACTATAGAGGCGTCAGTGTCCAGAGAACGAAACACAGAGATTCGTCAGAGTTCTTGAAGTGTAACTTGGAGAGACGTCAGTGTCCTTATAGCGTGGCCTGAAGGGATGTAATTGTCCTTAGAGCATAACACAGAGAGTCGTCAGTGTCCTTAAAGCGTAACCCAGAGATTTATCAGTGACCTTAGAGCGTAACCTAGAGCGTTGTCAGTGACCTTAGAGCGGAAACCAGAGATTCATCAGTGACCTTAGAGCGTAAAACAGAGAGTCTTCAGTGTCCTTAAATTGTAACTCAGAGGTCATCTGTGTCCTTACACCGTAACCCAGAATGTCATCAGTGTCATTAGAGCAGAAGCCAGAGATTCGTCAGTGACCTTAGAGCGTAACACAGAGATTCGTCAGTGACCTTAGAGCGTAACACAGAGAGACGTCAATGTCCTTAGAGCGTAACACAGAGAGACGTCAATGTCCTTAGAGTGTAACACAGAGAGACTTCAGTGTCCTTAAAGTGTAACCCAGAAAGAAGTCAATGTCCTAAGAGCGTAACCGAGAGTGACGTCAGTGTCCTTAGAGTGGTTTCCAGGAATTCGTCAGTGAGCTTAGAGCGTAACACAGAGAGTCGTCTGTGTCCTTAGAGCACAATCTAGAGTCGTCAGTGTCGTTAGATCATACCTCAGAGAATCGTCAGTGTCCTTAGAGCTTAACAGAGAGAGTCGTCAGTGTCATTTGAGTGTAACCAGTAATTCGTTAGTGTCTTCAGATCATAAGCCAGAGTTTCATCAGTTTCCTTAGAGCGTAACCCAGAGAGACACCAGTGTCCTTAGAGCGCAATCTCGAGATATGTCAGTGTGATTAGAGCATAACCAGAGATTCATTAGCATCCTTAGAGCGTGATCCAGAAATTCATCAACATCCTTAGAGCCTAACCTAGAGATTTGTCAGTGTCCGTAAGGCATAAACCTCAGAGACGATAGTGTCCTTAGAGCATAATCCAGAGAGTTGTCAGTGTCCTTACAGCATAATCCAGAAAGACGTCAGTTTCCTTAGAGTGGCACCCTGGGAGTCGTCAGTGTCCTTAGAGCGTAACACAGAGAGTTGTCTGTGACCTTACACCGTAACCCAGAAAGTCATCAGTGTCATTAGAGCGGAAGCCAGAGAGTCGTCAGTGTCCTTAGAGCGTAACACAGAGAGTCGTCAGTATCCTTAAAGTGTAACCCGGAAAGAAGTCAGTGTCCTTAGAGCGTAACCGAGAGTGACGTCAGTGTCCTTAGAGCGTAACCGAGAGTGACGTCAGTGTCCTTAGAGTGGTTCCCAGAGATTCGTCAGTGAGCTTACAGCGTAACACAGAGAGTCGTCAGTGAACTTAGAGCGTTACACAGAGAGTCGTCAGTGTCCTTAAAGCGTAACACAGTGATTCATCAGTGACCTTAGAGCAGAACCCCGATAGTCGTCAATGTCATTAGAGCGTAACACAGAGAGTCTTCAGTGTCCTTAGAATGTAACCCAGAGATTCATCAGTGACATTAGAGCGTAACACAGAGAGTCGTCAGTGTCCTTAAAGCGTAACCCAGAGATTCATCAGTGAACTTAGAGCGTAACCTACAGAGTTGTCAGTGACCTTAGAGCGGAAACCAGAGATTCATCAGTGACCTTAGAGCGTAACACAGAGAGTCTTCAGTGTCCTTAGAGCGTAACCCAGAGGTCGTCTGTGACCTTACACCGTAACCCAGAAAGTCATCAGTGTCATTAGAGCGGAAGCCAAACATTCGTCAGTGACCTTAGAGCGTAACTCAGAGAGTCGTCAGTGTCCTTAGAGCGTAACACAGAGAGTCGTCAGTGTCCTTAAAGTGTAACCCGGAAAGAAGTCAGTGTCCTTAGAGTGTAACCGAGAGTGACGTCAGTGTCCTTAGACTGGTTCCCAGAAATTCATCAGTGAGCTTACAGCGTAACACAGAGAGTCATCAGTGAGCTTAGAGCACAACCTAGAGAGTCGTCAGTGTCCTTAGATCGTACCTCAGAGAGTCGTCAGTGTCCTTAGAGCTTAACAGAGAGAGTCGTCAGTGTCATTAGAGTGTAACCAGTAATTCATTAGTGTCTTTAGATCATAAGCCAGAGATTCATCAGTTTCCTTAGAGTGTAACCCAGAGAGACACCGGTGTCCTTAGAGTGCAAACTAGAGATATGTAAGTGTCATTAGAGCGTGACCAGAGATTCGTTAGCATCCTTAGAGCATAACCCAGAATATCCTCAATTATCCTTGGAGCTTAACCCAGAGATTTGTCAGTGTCCATAAGGCGTAACCCTCAGAGACGCTAGTGTCCTAAGAGCAAAACCCGGAGAGTTGTCAGTGTCCTTAGAGCGTAACTCAGACAGTTGTAAGCGTTCTTCGAGCCTAACCCAGAGATTCGTCAGTTTCCTTAGAGCGTATCCCAGAGTGATGCCAGTGTCCTTAGAGCGCAAACTAGAGATATGTCAGTGTCATTAGAGCGTAACCAGAGCTTCATTAGTATCCTTAGAGCGTTACCCAGAAATTCGTCAATGACCTTAGAGCATAAGACAGAGAGTCGTCAGGGCCTTTACAGCGCAACCTAGAGAGTCGTCAATGACCTTAGAGCGTAACCCAGAGATTCGTCATTGACCTTAGAGTGTTAAACAGAGAGTCGTCAGTGTCCTTAGAGCGTAACCCAGAGATTCATCAGTGAACTTAGAGAGTAACCCAGTGAGTCGTCTGTGTCCTTAGAGCGTAACCCAGAGATTCATCAGTGAACTTAGAGCGTAACCCAGCGAGTCGTCTGTGTCCTTAGAGTGTAACCCAGAGATTCATCAGTGAACTTAGAGCATAACACAGAGAGTCGTCTGTGTCCTTACACTGTAACCCAGACAATCATCAGTGTCATTAGAGCGGAAGCCAGAGATTCGTCAGTGACCTTAGAGCATAAGAAAGAGAGTCGTCAGTGTCCTTCGAGTGTAACACAGAGAGTTGCCAATGTCCTTAGAGCGTAACACAGAGAGTCTTCAGTGTCCTTAAAGTGTAACCCAGAAAGAAGTCAGTGTCCTAAGAGCGTAACCGAGAGTGACATCAGTGTCCTTAGAGCATAACCGAGAGTGACGTCAGTGTCCTTGGAGTGGTTTCCAGAAGTTAGTCAGTGTGCTTAAAGCGTAACACAGAGAGTCGTCAGTGTCCTTAGAGCGTAACAGAGAAAGTCGTCAGTGTCATTAGAGTGTAACCAGTAATTTGTTAGTGTCTTTAGATCATAAGCCAGAGATTCATCGGTTTCCTTAGAATGTAAACCAGAGAGACACCAGTGTCCCTAGAGTGCAAACGAGAGATATGTCAGTGTGATTAGAGCATAACCAGAGAGTCGTTAGCATCCTTAGAGCGTGATCCAGAAATTCATCAACATCCTTAGAGCCTAACCTAGAGATTTGTCAGTGTCCGTAAGGCATAAACCTCAGAGACGATAGTGTCCTTAGAGCATAATCCAGAGAGTCGTCAGTATCCTTACAGCATAATCCAGAAAGATGGCAGTGTCCTTAGAGTGTCACCCTGGGAGTCGTCAGTGACCTTAGAGCGTAACCCAGAGGTCATCTGTGTCCTTACACCGTAACCCAGAAAGTCATCAGTGTCATTAGAGCGGAAGCCAGAGATTCGTCAGTGACCTTAGAGCATGAGACACAGAGTCGTCAGTGTCCTTAAAGTGTAACCCGGAAAGAAGTCAGTGTCCTTAGAGCGTAACCGAGAGTGACGTCAGTGTCCTTAGAGTGGTTCCCAGAGATTTGTCAGTGAGCTTACAGCGTAACACAGAGAGTCTTCAGTGTCCTTACAGTGGAACCCAGAGATTCATCAGTGACCTTAGAGCGTAACACAGAGAGTCGTCAGTGTCCTTAAAGCGTAACCCAGAGATTCATCAGTGAACTTAGAGCGTAACCTACAGAGTTGTCAGTGACCTTAGAGCGGAAACCAGAGATTCATCAGTGACCTTAGAGTGTAACACAGAGAGTCTTCAGTGTCCTTAGAGTGTAACGCAGAGGTCGTCTGTGTCGTTACACTGTAACCCAGAAAGTCATCAGTGTCATTAGAGCGGAAGCCAGACATTCGTTAGTGACCTTAGAGCGTAACTCAGAGAGTCATCAGTGTCCTTAGAGCGTAACACAGAGAGTCGTCAGTGTCCTTAAAGTGTAACCCGGAAAGAAGTCAGTGTCCTTAGAGAGTAACCGAGAGTGATGTCAGTGTCCTTAGACTGGTTCTGAGAAATTCGTCAGTGAGCTTAGAGCGTAACACAGAGAGTCGTCAGTGTCCTTAGATCGTACCTCAGAGAATCGTCAGTGACCTTAGAGCGTAACTCAGAGAGTCGTCAGTGTCATTAGAGTGTAACCAGTAATTTGTTAGTGTCTTTAGATCATAAGCCAGAGATTCATCAGTTTCCTTAGAGTGTAACCCAGAGAGACACCGGTGTCCTTAGAGTGCAAACTAGAGATATGTAAGTGTCATTAGAGCGTGACCAGAGATTCATTAGCATCCTTAGAGCATAACCCAGAAATTCCTCAATTATCCTTGGAGCTTAACCCAGAGATTTGTCAGTGTCCATAAGGCGTAACCCTCAGAGACGATAGTGTCCTTAGAGCAAAACCCGGAGAGTTGTCAGTGTCCTTAGAGCGTAACCCAGAGAGTTGTAAGCGTCCTTCGAGCTTAACCCAGAGATTTGTCAGTGTCCTTAGATATTAACAGAGAGAGTCGTCAGTGTCATTAGAGCATATCCTAAAGAGACGCCAGTGTACTTAGAGCGCAAATCAGAGGTACGTCAGTGTCATTAGAGTGTAACCAGAAATTCATTAGTGTCTTTGGATCATAACCCAGAGATTCATCAGTTTCCTTAGAGCGTATCCCAGAGAGATGCCAGTGTCCTTAGAGCGCAAACTAGAGATATGTCAGTGTCATTAGAGCGTAACCAGAGCTTCATTAGTATCCTTAGAGCGTTACCCAGAAATTCGTCAATGACCTTAGAGCATAAGACAGATAGTCGTCAGGGCCTTTAGAGCGCAACCTAGAGAGTCGTCATTGACCTTAGAGCGTAACACAGAGATTCATCAGTGAACTTAGAGCGTAACCCAGAGAGTCGTCTGTGTCCTTAGAGCGTAACCCAGAGATTCATCAGTGAACTTAGAGCGTAACCCAGAGAGTCGTCTGTGTCCTTAGAGCGTAACCCAGAGATTCATCAGTGAACTTAGAGCATAACCCAGAGAGTCGTCTGTGTCCTTACACCGTAACCCAGACAATCATCAGTGTCATTAGAGCGGAAGCCAGAGATTCGTCAGTGACCTGAGAGCATAAGAAAGAGAGTCGTCAGTGTCCTTAGAGCGTAACACAGAGAGTCGTCAGTGTCCTTAAAGTGTAACCCGGAAAGAAGTCAGTGTCCTTAGAGAGTAACCGAGAGTGACATCAGTGTCCTTAGTGCGTAACCGAGAGTGACGTCAGTGTCCTTAGAGTGGTTCCCAGAGATTCGTCAGTGAGCTTAGAGCGTAACACAGAGAGTCGTCAGTGTCCTTAAAGCGTAACCCAGAGATTCATCAGTGACCTTAGAGCGGAACACAGAGAGTCTTCAGTGTCCTTAGAGTGTAACCCAGAGGTTGTCTGTGTCCTTACACCGTAACCCAGAAAGTCATCAGTGTCATTAGAGCGGAAGCCAGACATTCGTCAGTGACCTTACAGCATGAGAAAGAGAGTCGTCAGTGTCCTTAAGCGTAACACAGAGAGTCGTCAATGTCCTCAGAGCGTAACACAGAGAGTCTTCAGTGTCCTTAAAGTGTAACCCAGAAAGAAGTCAGTGTCCTAAGGGCGTAACCGAGTGTGATGTCAGTGTCCTTAGAGCGTAACCGAGAGTGACGTCAGTGTCCTTGGAGTGGTTCCCAGAAATTAGTCAGTGTGCTTAGAGCGTAACACAGAGAGTCGTCAGTGTCCTTAGAGCACAACCTAGAGAGTCGTCAGTGTCCTTAGATCGTACCTCAGAGAATCGTCAGTGTCCTTAGAGCTTAACAGAGAAAGTCGTCAGTGTCATTAGAGTGTAACCAGTAATTTGTTAGTGTCTTTAGATCATAAGCCAGAGATTCATCGGTTTCCTTAGAACGTAACCCAGAGAGACACCAGTGTCCTTAGTGTGCAAACTAGAGATATGTCAGTGTGATTAGAGCATAACCAGAGATTCGTTAGCATCCTTCGAGCGTGATCCAGAAATTCATCAACATCCTTAGAGCCTAACCTAGAGATTTGTCAGTGTCTGTAAGGCATAAACCTCAGAGACGATAGTGTCCTTAGAGCATAATCCAGAGAGTCGTCAGTATCCTTACAGCATAATCCAGAAAGACGTCAGTGTCCTTAGAGTGTCACCCTGGGAGTCGTCAGTGTCCTTAGAGCGTAACCCAGAGAGTTGTCTGTGACCTTACACCGTAACCCAGAAAGTCATCAGTGACATTAGAGCATAAGACAGAGAGTCGTCAGTGTCCTTAGAGCGTAACACAGAGAGTCGTCAGTATCCTTAAAGTGTAACCTAGAAAGAAGTCAGTGTCCTTAGAGCGTAACCGAGAGTGACGTCAGTGTCCTTAGAGTGGTTCCCAGAGATTCGTCAGTGAGCTTACAGCGTAACACAGAGAGTCGTCAGTGAGCTTAGAGCGTTACACAGAGAGTCGTCAGTGTCCTTAAAGCGTAACCCAGAGATTCATCAGTGACCTTAGAGCGTAACCTAGATAATTGTCAGTGACCTTAGAGCGGAAACCAGAGATTCATCAGTGAGCTTAGAGCGTAAAACAGAGAGTCTTCAGTGTCCTTAGAGTGTAACCCAGAGATTCATCAGTGACCTTAGAGCGTAACCTACAGAGTTGTCAGTGACCTTAGAGCGGAAACCAGAGATTCATCAGTGACCTTAGAGCGTAACACAGAGAGTCTTCAGTGTCCTTAGAGTGTAACCCAGAGGTCGTCTGTGTCCTTACACCGTAACCCAGAAAGTCATCAGTGTCATTAGAGCGGAAGCCAGACATCCATCAGTGACCTTAGAGCGTAACACAGAGAGTCGTCAGTATCCTTAGAGCGTAACACAGAGAGTCGTCATTGTCCTTAAAGTGTAACCCGGAAAGAAGTCAGTGTCCTTAGAGAGTAACCGAGAGTGACGTCAGTGTCCTTAGACTGGTTCCCAGAAATTCGTCAGTGAGCTTACAGCGTAACACAGAGAGTCGACAGTGTCCTTAGATCGTACCTCAGAGAATCGTCAGTGTCCTTAGAGCTTAACAGAGAGAGTCGCCAGTGTCATTAGAGCACAACCTTGAGAGTCGTCAGTGTCCTTAGATCGTACGTCAGAGAATCGTCAGTGTCCTTAGAGCTTAACAGAGAGAGTCGTCAGTGTCATTAGAGTGTAACCAGTAATTCTTTAGTGTCTTTAGATCATAAGCCAGAGATTCATCAGTTTCCTTAGAGTGTAACCCAGAGAGACACCGGTGTCCTTAGAGTGCAAACTAGAGATATGTAAGTGTCATTAGAGCGTGACCAGAGATTCGTTAGCATCCTTAGAGCATAACCCAGAAATTCCTCAATTATCCTTGGAGCTTAACCCAGAGATTTGTCAGTGTCCATAAGGCGTAACCCTCAGAGACGATAGTGTCCTAAGAGCAAAACCCGGAGAGTTGTCAGTGTCCTTAGAGCGTAACCCAGAGAGTTGTAAGCATCTTTCGAGCTTAACCCAGAGATTTGTCAGTGTCCTTAGATCTTAACAGAGAGAGTCGTCAGTGTCATTAGAGCGTATCCTAGAGAGACGCCAGTGTCCTTAGAGCGCAAACCAGAGATATGTCAGTGTCATTAGAGTCTTACCAGAGATTCGTAAGCATCCTAAGAGTGTAACCCAGAAATTCGTCAGTCTCCTTAGAGTGGAAGCCAGAGATATGTCAGTGTCTGTAGAGGTAATCCTGAGGGACGACAGTGTCCTTAGAGCAGAACCCAGAGAGTCATCAATATCCTTAGAGCGTAACCCAGAAATTCATCAGTGTCCTTAGAGGGTAACCCAGAGAATTGTCAGTGTTCTTAGAGCGTAACCCAGAAATTCGTCAGTGTCCTTAGAGCGTAACCCAGAAATTCATCAGTGTTCTTACAGCGTAACCCAGCGAGACGTCAGTGTCGTTAGAGCTTAACACAGAGAGTCGTCAATGTCCTTAGAGCATAACCCAGAGAGCCATCAGTGTCCTTATAGCGTATCCTAGAGAGACGTCAGTGTCCTTATAGCTGAACCAGAGATTCGTCAGTTTCCGTAAGGCATAATCCAGAGAGTTGTCAGTGCCTTTAGACCGTAAACCAGAGCTTCGTCAGTGACCTTAGAGTTTATCCTACAGAGACGCCTGTGTCTTTACAGCACAAACCAGAGATACCTCAGTGTCATTAGAGTGTAACCCAGAGATTTGTCAGTGTCTGTAAGGCATAATCCAGAGAGTTATCAGTATTTTTAGACCATAAACAAGAGATTCGTCAGTGTCCTTAGAGCGTAACCCAGAGATTCGTCAGTGTCCTTAGAGCGTAACCCAGAGATAAGACAATTTCCTAAAAGCATAACCCGGAAAGACGTCAGTGTCCTTTGAGTGTAACACAGAGAGTCGTCAGTGCCCTTAGAGCGTAACCTAGATTTTCGTCAGCATCCTTAAAGCATAACACGGAGATTCATGAGTTTCCTTAGAGCTTAACTCAGGGAGACTTCAGTGTCCTTAGAGCTAACCCAGAGAGACGTCAATGTCCTTATAGCATAACCCAGAGATTCGTCAGTGACCTTATAGTGTAGCCTGGAGAGACTTAAGTGCGCTTAGAGGGTAACCCAGTGATTTGTCAGTGTCCCTTAGATCATAACCCGGAGAGTCCTTAGTTTCCTTAGAACATAACCTAGAGATTCGTCAGTATCCTTAGAATGTAACCCAATGATTTGTCTGCATCCTTAGAGCGTAACCGAGAGATTCGTCTGAGTTCTTCCAGCCTAACCCAAAGATTCGTCAGTGTCCTTGGAGCGTAACCCAGAGATTCGTCAGTGTCCTTAGGACTTAACAGAAAACTTCGTAAGTGTCACTAGAGCATATCCTAGAGAGACACAGTATCATTACAGTGCAAACCAGAAATATGTCAGTGTCATTAGAGTCTTCCCAGAGATTCGTAAGCGTCCTAAGAGTGTAACCCAGAAATTCGTCAGACTCCTTAGAGCGTAAGCCAGAGATATATCAGTGCCCGTAGAGCGTGATCCTGAGGGACGACAGTGTCCTTAGAACGGAACCCAGAGTCATCAATATCCTTAGAGCGTAACCCAGAAATTCGTCAGTGTCCTTAGAGCGAAACCCACAGAATTGTCAGTGTCCTTAGAGCATAATACAGAGATTCGTCAGTGTCCTTAGAGAATAACCGTGAGGGACGTCACTGTTCTAAGAGTTTAACCCAGAAATTCGTCAGTGTCCTTAGAGCGTAACGCAAAAATTCGTCAGTGTCCTTAGAGCGTAACCCAAAAATTCGTCAGTGTCCTTAGAGCGTAACCCAGAAAGACATCAGTGTCCTTAGAGCTTAACACAGAGAATTGTCAGTGTCCTTAGATCGTAACCCGAGAGTCGTCAATGACCTTAGTTCTATGCCAGAGAATCATCAGTGTCCTTAGAATGTAGCCCATAGAGATTCGTCAATGTCCTTACAGCGTAACCTACAATTTCATCAGTGTCTGTGGAGCATAACCCGTAGATTCATGAGTTTCATAGAGCTTAACTCAGGGAGACTTCAGTGTCCTTAGAGTGTAACACAGAGAGACGTCAATGTCCTTATAGCATAAACCAGAGATTCGTCAGTGGCCTTATAGAGTTACCCAGAGATTCGTTTGTGTCCATAGGGCATAACCCGGAGAGACCTTATTGTCCTTAGAGCATAACCCAGAGATTTGTCAGTGTCCTTAGAGCGTAACCCAGAGTGTCCTCAGTGTCCTTAAAGTGTAAGCCAGAGAGTCTTCAGTGACCTTTGAGTGTAACATAGACATTCGTCAGTGTCATTAGAAAATAACCCAGAGAGTCGTTAGTATCCTTAGAGCATAATCCAGAGCGTCGTCAGTGTCCTTAGAGTGTAACCCAGAGAGTCGTCAGTGTCATTAGTGCCTAACCTAGAGAGTTGTCAGTGCCCTTAGAGCGTAACCCAGAGAGTCATCAGTGTCCAGAGAGTGAAACCCAGAGATTCGTCAGAGTTCTTCAAGTGTAATCTGGAGAGACATCAGTGTCCTTTTAGCATAGCCAGAAGAGACATATTTGCCCGTAGAGTGTACCCCAGAGAGTCGTCAGTGTCCTTAGAATGTAACTCATAGAGATTCTTCAATGTTCTTACAGCGTAACCCAGAGTTTCGTAAGTGTCCTTAGAGCATAACCCGGAGATTCATGAGTTTCCTTAGAGCTTAACTCAGGGAGACTTCAGTGTCCTTATAGCTTAACCCAGAGATTTGTCAGTGCCCTTACAGCTTAACAGAGAGAGTCGTCAGAGTCATTAGAGCGTAACCAGAGATATATCAGTGTCCATAGAGCGTGATCCTGAGGGACGACAGTGTCCTTAGAACGGAACCCAGAGAGTCATCAATATCCTTAGAGCGTAACCCAGAAATTCGTCAGTGTCCTTAGAGCGTAACCCAGAGAATTGTCAGTGTCTTTAGAGCATAATACAGAGATTCGTCAGTGTCCTTAGAGAATAACCGTGAGAGACGTCACTGTTCTAAGAGCGTAACCCAGAAATTCGTCAGTGTCCTTAGAGCGTAACCCAAAAATTCGTCAGTGTCCTTAAAGCGTAACCCAGAAAGACATCAGTGTCCTTAGAGCTTAACACAGAGAATTGTCAGTGTCCTTAGATCGTAACCCGAGAGTCGTCAATGACCTTAGTTCTATGCCCAGAGAATCGTCAGTGTCCTTAGAATGTAGCCCATAGAGATTCGTCAATGTCCTTACAGCGTAACCCACAGTTTCATCAGTGTCTGTAGAGCATAACCCGTAGATTCATGAGTTTCATAGAGCTTAACTCAGGGAGACTTCAGTGTCCTTAGAGTGTAACACAGAGAGACGTCAATGTCCTTATAGCATAAACCAGAGATTCGTCAGTGGCCTTATAGGGTTACCCAGAGATTCGTTTGTGTCCATAGGGCATAACCCGGAGAGACCTTATTGTCCTTAGAGCATAACCCAGAGATTTGTCAGTGTCCTTAGAGCGTAACCCAGAGATTTGACAATGTCCTTAGAGCGTAACCCAGAGATTTGTCAGTGTCCGTAAGGCGTAACCCGGAAAGAAGTCAGTGTCCTTAGAGCGTAACCGAGAGAGTCGTCAGTGTCCTTAGAGCGTAACCCAGAGTGTCCTCAGTGTCCTTAAAGTGTAAGCCAGAGAGTCTTCAGTGACCTTTGAGTGTAACATAGACATTCGTCAGTGTCATTAGAAAATAACCCAGAGAGTCGTTAGTATCCTTAGAGCATAATCCAGAGCGTCGTCAGTGTCCTTAGAGTGTAACCCAGAGAGTCGTCAGTGTCATTAGTGCCTAACCTAGAGAGTTGTCAGTGCCCTTAGAGCGTAACCCAGAGAGTCATCAGTGTCCAGAGAGTGAAACCCAGAGATTCGTCAGAGTTCTTCAAGTGTAATCTGGAGAGACATCAGTGTCCTTTTAGCATAGCCAGAAGAGACATATTTGCCCGTAGAGCGTACCCCAGAGAGTCGTCAGCGTCCTTAGAATGTAACTCATAGAGATTCTTCAATGTTCTTACAGCGTAACCCAGAGTTTCGTAAGTGTCCTTAGAGCATAACCCGGAGATTCATGAGTTTCCTTAGAGCTTAACTCAGGGAGACTTCAGTGTCCTTATAGCTTAACCCAGAGATTTGTCAGTGCCCTTACAGCTTAACAGAGAGAGTCGTCAGAGTCATTAGAGCGTAACCAGAGATATATCAGTGTCCATAGAGCGTGATCCTGAGGGACGACAGTGTCCTTAGAACGGAACCCAGAGAGTCATCAATATCCTTAGAGCGTAACCCAGAAATTCGTCAGTGTCCTTAGAGCGTAACCCAGAGAGTTGTCAGTGTCCTTAGAGCATAATACAGAGATTCGTCAGTGTCCTTAGAGAATAACCGTGAGAGACGTCACTGTTCTAAGAGCGTAACCCAGAAATTCGTCCGAGTCCTTAGAGCGTAACCCAAGAATTCGTCAGTGTCCTTAAAGCGTAACCCAGAAAGACATCAGTGTCCTTAGAGCTTAACACAGAGAATTGTCAGTGTCCTTAGATCGTAACCCGAGAGTCGTCAATGACCTTAGTTCTATGCCCAGAGAATCGTCAGTGTCCTTAGAATGTAGCCCATAGAGATTCGTCAATGTCCTTACAGCGTAACCCACAGTTTCATCAGTGTCTGTAGAGCATAACCCGTAGATTCATGAGTTTCATAGAGCTTAACTCAGGGAGACTTCAGTGTCCTTAGAGTGTAACACAGAGAGACGTCAATGTCCTTATAGCATAAACCAGAGGTTCGTCAGTGGCCTTATAGGGTTACCCAGAGATTCGTTTGTGTCCATAGGGCATAACCCGGAGAGACCTTATTGTCCTTAGAACATAACCCAGAGATTTGTCAGTGTCCTTAGAGCGTAACCCAGAGATTTGACAATGTCCTTAGAGCGTAACCCAGAGATTTGTCAGTGTCCGTAAGGCGTAACCCGGAAAGAAGTCAGTGTCCTTAGAGCGTAACCCAGAGATTCATCAATATCCTTAGAGCGTAACCCAGAGAGTCATCAGTGTCCTTAAAGCCTAAGCCAGACAGTCGTCAGTGACCTTCGAGTGTAACATAGACATTCATCAGTGTCATTAGAAAATAACCCAGAGAGTCGTTAGTATCCTTAGAGCATAATCCAGAGCATCGTCAGAGTCCTTAGAGCGTAACCCAGAAATTCGTCAGTGTGTCCTTAGTGCCTTACCTAGAGAGTTGTCAGTGTCCTTAGAGCATAACCCAGAGAGTCATCAGTGTCCAGAGAGTGAAACCCAGAGATTTGTCAGAGTTCTTCAAGTGTAACCTGGAGAGACGTCAGTGTCCTTTTAGCATAGCCCGAAGAGACTTATTTGCCCATAGAGCGTACCCTAGAGAGTCGTCAGTGTCCTTAGAATGTAACCCATAGAGATTCTTCAATGTTCTTACAGCGTAACCCAGAGTTTCGTAAGTGTCCTTAGAGCATAACCCGGAGATTCATGAGTTTCCTTAGAGCTTAACTCAGGGAGACTTCAGTGTCTTTAGAGCGTAACCCAGAGATTTGACAATGTCCTTAGAGCGTAACCCAGAGATTTGTCAGTGTCCGTAAGGCGTAACCCGGAAAGAAGTCAGTGTCCTTAGAGCGTAACCGAGAGCAAAGTCAGTGTCCTTAGAGCGTAACCCAGAGATTCGTCAATATCTTTAGAGCGTAACCCAGAGAGTCGTCAGTGTCCTTAGAGCGTAACCCAGTGTCCTCAGTGTCCTTAAAGTGTAAGCCAGAGAGTCTTCAGTGACCTTTGTGTAACATAGACATTCGTCAGTGTCATTAGAAAATAACCCAGAGAGTCGTTAGTATCCTTAGAGCATAATCCAGAGCGTCGTCAGTGTCCTTAGAGTGTAACCCAGAGAGTCGTCAGTGTCCTTAGTGCCTAACCTAGAGAGTTGTCAGTGCCCTTAGAGTGTAACCCAGAGAGTCATCAGTGTCCAGAGAGTGAAACCCAGAGATTCGTCAGAGTTCTTCAAGTGTAATCTGGATAGACGTCAGTGTCCTTTTAGCATAGCCAGAAGAGACCTATTTGCCCGTAGAGCGTACCCCAGAGAGTCGTCAGTGTCATTAGATCGTTACGCAGAGAGTCGTCAGTGTCCTTGGATCATAAACTATAGAGTCGTCAGTGTCCAGAGAATGAAACCCAGAGATTTGTCAGAGTTCTTCAAGTGTAACCTGGAGAGACGTCAGTGTCCTTATAGCGTAGCCCGAATAGACGTATTTGCCCTTAGAACATGCCCCAGAGAGTCTTCTGTGTCCTTAGAATGTAACCAATAGAGATTCGTCAATGTTCTTACAGTGTAGCCCAGAGTTTCATAAATGTCCCTCGAGCATAACCCGGTGATTCATGAGTTTCCTTAGAGCTTAACGCAGGGAGACTTCAGTGTCCTTAGAGTGTAACCCAGACATTTGTCAGTGACCTGATAATGTAGCCTGGAGAGAATTAAGGGCGCTTAGAGGGTAACCCAATGATTCATCAGTGTCCTTAGAGCGTAACCAGAGATTTGTTAGCATCCTTAGAGCGTAACCCAGAAATTCGTCAGTGTCCGTAAGGCATAACCTTCAGAGACACGATAGTGTCCTTATAGCATAACCGAGAGAGTCGTCAGTGTCATTAGAGCGTAACACAGATAGTCGTCAATGCCCTTAGAGCGTAAACCATAGCGAAGTCAGTGTCCTTAGAGCGTAACCCAGAGATTCGTTGGTGTCCTTATAGTGTAACCCAGAGATTCATCAATATCCTTAGAGCGTAACCTAGAGAGTCTTCAGTGTCCTTGGAGCGTAAACTATAGAGTCATCAGTGACCAGAGAATGAAACCCAGAGATTGGTTAGAGTTCTTCCAGCGTAACCTGAAGAGACGTCAGTGTCTTTATAGCATAGCCTGAAGATATGTATCTGCCCTGTGAGCGTAACACAGACATTCGACAGTGTCCTTAGAGAATAACCCAGAGAGTCGTCAGTGTCCTTAAAGCGTAAGCCAGAGAGTCGTCATTGACTTTCGAGCATAACACAGACTTTTGTCAGTGTCCTTAGAAAATAACCCAGAGAGTCGTCAGTGAACTTAGAGCGTAAGCCAGGGAGTCGTCAGTGTCCTTAAAGCGTAAACTGGATCGACGTCAGGGTCATTAGAATGTAACCAATAGAGATTTGTCAGTGTCCTTAGAGTGAAACCCAGAGATTCATCTGAGTTCTTCCAGCCTAACCTGGAGAGAGGTCAGTTTCCTTATAGCGTAGCCCGAAGAGACGTAATTGCCCTTAGAGGGTAAACCAGAGAGAGGCCAGTCTCCTGAAAGCACAACCCAGAGAGTCGTCAGTGTTCTTAGAGCGTAACACAGAGTCGTCAGTGTCCTTAAAGCGTAACACAGAGAGTCGTCAATGTCCTTAGAGCTTGAGAGAGTTGTCAGTGTCATTAGAGTGTAACCAGAAATTCGTTATTGTCTTTAGATCATAACCCAGAGATTCGTCAGTTTCCTTAGAACATATCCCAGAGAGACACCAGTGTCCTTAGAGCAGAAACTAGAGATATGTCAGTGTCATTAGAGCATAACCAGAGATTTGTTAACATCCTTAGAGCGTAACCAAGAAAATTATCAATATCCTTAAAGCCTAACCCAGAGATTTGTCATTGTCCGTAAGGCGTAACGCTCAGAGAAGCTTCTGTATTAGAGCATAACCCAGAGAGTCATCAGTATCCTTAGAGCATAATCCAGAACGTCGTCAGTGTCCTTAGAGCATAACACAGAGAGTCGTCAGTGCCCTTAAAGCGTAACCCAGAGAGACGTCAGTGTCCAGAGACTGAAACCCAGAGATTCGTTAGAGTTCTTCCAGTGTAACCTGGAGAGATGTCAGTGTCCTTATAGCGTAGCCGGAAGAGACATAATTGCCCTTAGAGTGTAAGCCAGAGATTCATCAGTGTCCTTATAGCATAACCCAGAGATTCGTCAATATCATTAGATCGTTACCCAAAGAGTCGTCAGTGTCCTTGGATCATAAACTATAGAGTCGTCAGTGTCCAGAGAATGAAACCCAGAGATTTGTCAGAGTTCTTCAAGTGTAACCTGGAGAGACTTCAGTGTCCTTATAGCGTAGCCCGAAGAGACGTATTTGCCCTTAGAGCATAACCCAGAGAGTCTTCAGTGTCCTTAGAATGTAACCAATAGAGATTCGTCAATGTTCTTACAGCGTAGCCCAGAGTTTCATAAATGTCCCTCGAGCATAACCCGGAGATTCATGAGTTTCCTTAGATCTTAACTCAGGGAGAGTTCAGTGTCCTTAGAGTGTAACCAGAGATTTGTTAGCATCCTTAGAGCGTAACCCAGAAATTTGTCAGTGTCCGTAAGGCATAACCCTCAGAGACATGATAGTGTCCTTATAGCATAACTGAGAGAGTCGTCAGTGTCATTAGAGCGTAACACAGATAGTCGTCAATGTCCTTAGAGCATAACCCATAGCGAAGTCAGTGTCCTTAGAGCGTAACCCAGAGATTCGTCAGTGTCCTTATAGCGTAACCCAGAGATTCATCAATATCCTTAGAGCGTAACCCAGAGAGTCTTCAGTGTCCTTAAAGCGTAACCCGGAAAAACGTCAGTGTCCTTATAACGTAGCCCCAAGAGACGTAATTGCCCTTAGAGCGTAAGCCAGAGATTCGTCAATATCCTTAGAGCATAACCCAGAGAGTCGTCAATGTCCTTGGGGCGTAAACTATAGAGTCGTCAGTGTCCAGAGAATGAAACCCAGAGATTCGTCAGAGTTCTTCCAGTGTAACCTGGAGAGACGTCAATGTCCTTAGAGCATAACCAAGTGATTCGTCCGTGTCCTTATCAAGTAAGCCAGAGATTCATCAATATCATTAGAGTGTAACCCAGAGAGTCATCACTGTCCTTAGAGCGTAACCCAGAGAGTCGTCAGTGTCCTTAGAGTGTAACCAAGAGTTTCCTCAGTGTCCTTATAGCGTAACACAGACAATCGTCAGTGTCCTTAGGGAATAATCCAGAGATAAAAACAAAAAAACTGCGGATGCTGGAAATCCAAAACAAAAACAGAATTACCTGGAAAAACTCAGCAGGTCTGGCAGCATCGGCGGAGAAGAAAAGAGTTGACGTTTCGAGTCCTCATGACCCTTCGACAGAACTTGAGTTCGAGTCCAAGAAAGACTCGAACTCAAGTTCTGTCGAAGGGTCATGAGGACTCGAAACTTCAACTCTTTAATAATCCAGAGAGTTGTCACTGTCCTCAGAGCGTAACCCAGAGTGTCCTCAGTGTCCTTAGTGCGCAACACATACATTCGTCAGTTTCCTTAGAAAATAACCCAGAGAGTCGTTAGTGCCCTTAGAGTGTAACCCAGAGATTCATCAGTGTCCTTAGAGCTTAACAGAGAGAGTCATCATTGTCGTTAGAGCGTATCCTAGAGAGACGCCAGTGTACTTAGAGCGTAACCCATAGAGATTCGTCCATGTCCTTACAGTGTAACCCAGAGTTTCGTCAGTGTCCTTAGAGCATAACGCGGAGATTCATGAGTTTCCTTAGAGCTTAACTCAGGGAGACTTCAGTGTCCTTACAGCTTAACGCAGAGAGACGTCAATGTTCTTATAGCATAACCCAGAGATTCGTCTGTGACTTTATAGTGTAGCCCGGAGAGACTTAAGTGCGCTTAAAGGGTAACCCAGAGATTCATCTGTGTCCTTAGAGCATAACCCAGAGATTCTTCAGTGTCCTTGGAGCGTAACGGACAGAGTCGTCAGTGTCCTTAGAGCGAAACCCAGAGGTTCGTCTGAGTTCTTCCAGACTAAACTGGAGATAGGTCAGTGTCCTTATAGCGTAGCCCGAAGAGACGTAATTGCCCTTAGAGGGTAAACCAGAGAGAGGCCAGTCTCCTGAGAGCACAATCCCGAGAGTCGTTAGTGTCTTTAGAGTATAACCCAGAGATTTGTCAGTGTCCTTAGATCTTAACAGAGAGAGTCGTCAGTGTCTTTAGAGCTTAACAGAGAGAGTCGTCAGTGTCATTAGAGCGTATCCTGGTGAGACGCCAGTGTACTTAGAGCACAAACCAGAGATATGTCAGTGTCATTAGAGTGTAACCAGAAATTTGTTAGTGTCTTTCGATCGTAACCCAGAGATTCGTCAGTTTCCTTGGAGCATATCCCAGAGAGATGCCAGTGTCCTTAGAGTGAAAACTAGAGATATGTCAGTGTTATTAGAGCGTAACCAGAGATTCGTTAGCATCCTTAGAGCATAACCCAGAAATTCGTCAATGTCCTTAGAGCATAAGCCAGAGGGTCGTCAGGGCCTTTAGAGTGTAACCTAGAGAATTGTCAGTGACCTTAGAGCGGAACCCAGAGAGTCGTCAGTGACCTTAGAGCGGAACCCAGAGAGTCGTCAGTGACCTTAGAGCGGAACCCAGAGATTCGTCCGTGTCCTTATAGCGTAACTCAGGGATTCATAAATATCCTTAGAGTGTAACCCAGAGAGTCGTTTGTGTCCTTACAGCATAACACAGAGAGTCATCAGTGTCCTTACAGCGTAATCCATCGAGACGTCAGTGTCCTTAGAGCGTAACCTAGAGATTCGTCAGTGTCCTTAGAGGGAAATCCAGAGAGACATCCGTGTCCTTAGAGCTTAACCAGAGATTTGTCTGAGTTCCGCCAGCCTAACCTGGAGAGAGGTCAGTGTCCTTATAGCGTAGCCCAAAGAGACGTAATTGCCCAGAGAGGGTAACCCAGAGAGATGCCAGCCTCCTGAGTACACAAGCATGAGAGTCGTCAGTGTCCTTAGAGCTTAACAAAGAGAGTCGTCAGTGTCCTTAGAGCGTATCCCAGAGAGACGTCAGTGTCCTTAGAGCGTATACTAGAGAGACGTCAGTGTCCTTAGAGCGTATCCCAGAGAGACGTCAGTGTCCTTGGAGCGTAACGGACAGAGTCGTCAGTGTCCTTAGAGCGAAACCCAGAGGTTCGTCTGAGTTCTTCCAGACTAAACTGGAGATAGGTCAGTGTCCTTATAGCGTAGCCCGAAGAGACGTAATTGCCCTTAGAGGGTAAACCAGAGAGAGGCCAGTCTCCTGAGAGCACAATCCCGAGAGTCGTTAGTGTCCTTAGAGCGTAACACAGAGATTTGTCAGTGTCCTTAGATCTTAACAGAGAGAGTCGTCAGTGTCTTTAGAGCTTAACAGAGAGAGTCGTCAGTGTCATTAGAGCGTATCCTGGTGAGACGCCAGTGTACTTAGAGCACAAACCAGAGATATGTCAGTGTCATTAGAGTGTAACCAGAAATTTGTTAGTGTCTTTCGATCGTAACCCAGAGATTCGTCAGTTTCCTTGGAGCGTATCCCAGAGAGATGCCAGTGTCCTTAGAGTGAAAACTAGAGATATGTCAGTGTTATTAGAGCGTAACCAGAGATTCGTTAGCATCCTTAAAG
This sequence comes from Isurus oxyrinchus, assembly GCA_026770705.1. Classification (NCBI taxonomy): domain Eukaryota; kingdom Metazoa; phylum Chordata; class Chondrichthyes; order Lamniformes; family Lamnidae; genus Isurus; species Isurus oxyrinchus. The sequence goes on along the minus strand of JANJGN010000030.1, from coordinate 2,491,278 downwards.
CATAACCCAGAAATTCGTCAATGTCCTTAGAGCATAAGCCAGAGGGTCGTCAGGGCCTTTAGAGTGTAACCTAGAGAGTTGTCAGTGACCTTAGAGCGGAACCCAGAGAGTCGTCAGTGACCTTAGAGCGGAACCCAGAGAGTCATCACTGTCCTTAGAGCGTAACCCAGAGAGTCGTCAGTGTCCTTAGAGTGTAACCAAGAGTTTCCTCAGTGTCCTTATAGCGTAACACAGACAATCGTCAGTGTCCTTAGGGAATAATCCAGAGATAAAAACAAAAAAACTGCGGATGCTGGAAATCCAAAACAAAAACAGAATTACCTGGAAAAACTCAGCAGGTCTGGCAGCATCGGCGGAGAAGAAAAGAGTTGACGTTTCGAGTCCTCATGACCCTTCGACAGAACTTGAGTTCGAGTCCAAGAAAGACTCGAACTCAAGTTCTGTCGAAGGGTCATGAGGACTCGAAACTTCAACTCTTTAATAATCCAGAGAGTTGTCACTGTCCTCAGAGCGTAACCCAGAGTGTCCTCAGTGTCCTTAGTGCGCAACACATACATTCGTCAGTTTCCTTAGAAAATAACCCAGAGAGTCGTTAGTGCCCTTAGAGTGTAACCCAGAGATTCATCAGTGTCCTTAGAGCTTAACAGAGAGAGTCATCATTGTCGTTAGAGCGTATCCTAGAGAGACGCCAGTGTACTTAGAGCGTAACCCATAGAGATTCGTCCATGTCCTTACAGTGTAACCCAGAGTTTCGTCAGTGTCCTTAGAGCATAACGCGGAGATTCATGAGTTTCCTTAGAGCTTAACTCAGGGAGACTTCAGTGTCCTTACAGCTTAACGCAGAGAGACGTCAATGTTCTTATAGCATAACCCAGAGATTCGTCTGTGACTTTATAGTGTAGCCCGGAGAGACTTAAGTGCGCTTAAAGGGTAACCCAGAGATTCATCTGTGTCCTTAGAGCATAACCCAGAGATTCTTCAGTGTCCTTGGAGCGTAACGGACAGAGTCGTCAGTGTCCTTAGAGCGAAACCCAGAGGTTCGTCTGAGTTCTTCCAGACTAAACTGGAGATAGGTCAGTGTCCTTATAGCGTAGCCCAAAGAGACGTAATTGCCCAGAGAGGGTAACCCAGAGAGATGCCAGCCTCCTGAGTACACAAGCATGAGAGTCGTCAGTGTCCTTAGAGCTTAACAAAGAGAGTCGTCAGTGTCCTTAGAGCGTATCCCAGAGAGACGTCAGTGTCCTTAGAGCGTATACTAGAGAGACGTCAGTGTCCTTAGAGCGTATCCCAGAGAGACGTCAGTGTCCTTGGAGCGTAACGGATAGAGTCGTCAGTGTCCTTAGAGCGAAACCCAGAGGTTCGTCTGAGTTCTTCCAGACTAAACTGGAGATAGGTCAGTGTCCTTATAGCGTAGCCCGAAGAGACGTAATTGCCCTTAGAGGGTAAACCAGAGAGAGGCCAGTCTCCTGAGAGCACAATCCCGAGAGTCGTTAGTGTCCTTAGAGCGTAACACAGAGATTTGTCAGTGTCCTTAGATCTTAACAGAGAGAGTCGTCTGTGTCTTTAGATCTTAACAGAGAGAGTCGTCAGTGTCATTAGAGCGTATCCTGGTGAGACGCCAGTGTACTTAGAGCACAAACCAGAGATATGTCAGTGTCATTAGAGTGTAACCAGAAATTTGTTAGTGTCTTTCGATCGTAATCCAGAGATTCGTCAGTTTCCTTGGAGCGTATCCCAGAGAGATGCCAGTGTCCTTAGAGTGAAAACTAGAGATATGTCAGTGTTATTAGAGCGTAACCAGAGATTCGTTAGCATCCTTAAAGCATAACCCAGAAATTCGTCAATGTCCTTAGAGCATAAGCCAGAGGGTCGTCAGGGCCTTTAGAGTGTAACCTAGAGAGTTGTCAGTGACCTTAGAGCGGAACCCAGAGAGTCGTCAGTGACCTTAGAGCGGAACCCAGAGAGTCGTCAGTGACCTTAGAGCGGAACCCAGAGATTCGTCCGTGTCCTTATAGCGTAACTCAGGGATTCATAAATATCCTTAGAGTGTAACCCAGAGAGTCGTTTGTGTCCTTACAGCATAACACAGAGAGTCATCAGTGTCCTTACAGCGTAATCCATCGAGACGTCAGTGTCCTTAGAGCGTAACCTAGAGATTCGTCAGTGTCCTTAGAGGGAAATCCAGAGAGACATCCGTGTCCTTAGAGCTTAACCAGAGATTTGTCTGAGTTCCTCCAGCCTAACCTGGAGAGAGGTCAGTGTCCTTATAGCGTAGCCCAAAGAGACGTAATTGCCCAGAGAGGGTAACCCAGAGAGATGCCAGCCTCCTGAGTACACAAGCATGAGAGTCGTCAGTGTCCTTAGAGCTTAACAAAGAGAGTCGTCAGTGTCCTTAGAGCGTATACTAGAGAGACGTCAGTGTCCTTAGAGTGAAACCCAGAGGTTCGTTTGAGTTCTTCCAGACTAAACTGGAGATAGGTCAGTGTCCTTATAGCGTAGCCCGAAGAGATGTAATTGCCCTTAGAGGGTAAACCAGAGAGAGGCCAGTCTCCTGAGAGCACAATCCCGAGAGTCGTCAGTGTCCTTAGAGTATAACCCAGAGATTTGTCAGTGTCCTTAGATCCTAAGAGAGAGAGTCGTCAGTGTCTTTAGAGCTTAACAAAGAGAGTCTCAGTGTCCTTAGAGCGTATCCCAGAGAGACGTCAGTGTCCTTAGAGCATATAATAGAGAGAAGTCAGTGTCTTTAGAGCGAAACCCAGAGGTTCGTTTGAGTTCTTCCAGACTAAACTGGAGATAGGTCAGTGTCCTTATAGCGTAGCCCGAAGAGACGTAATTGCCCTTAGAGGGTAAACCAGAGAGATGCCAGCCTCCTGAATACACAAGCATGAGAGTCGTCAGTGTCCTTAGAGCTTAACAAAGAGAATCGTCAGTGTCCTTAGAGCGTACCCAGAGAGACGTCAGTGTCCTTAGAGCGTATACTAGAGAGATGTCAGTGTCCTTAGAGCGTAACCCAGAGAGCCGTCAGTGTCCTTAGAGCGTATCCTAGAGAAACATCAGTGTCCTTATAGCTGAACCAGAGATTCGTCAGTTTCCGTAAGGCGTAATCCAGAGAGTTGTCAGTGCCTTTAGACCGTAAACCAGAGCTTCGTCAGTGACCTTAGAGTTTAACACAGAGATTCGTCCATGTCATTAGAGCATATCCTACAGAGATGCCAGTGTCCTTAGAGCGCAAACCAGAGATACGTCAGTGTCATTAGAGTGTAACCCAGAGATTTGTCTGTGTCCGTAAGGCATAAGTCAGAGAGTTATCAGTACCTTAAGACCGTAAACCAGAGATTCATCAGTGTCCTTAGAGCGTAACCTAGAGATTAGTCAGTGTCCTTTGAACGTAACACAGAGTCGTCAATGTCCTTAAAGCGTAACGCGGAAAGACGTCAGTGTCCTTACAGCGTAACTGAGAGAGTTGTCAGTGCCCTTACTGCATAACCCAGAGTTTCGTAAGTGTCCTTAGAGCATAACCCGGAGATTCATGAGTTTCCTTGGAGCTTAACTCAGGGAGACTTCAGTGTCCTTAGAGCTAATCCAGAGAGACGTCAATGTCCTTACAGCATAAAACAGAGATTCGTCAGTGGCCTTATAGTGTAGCCTGGAGAGACTTAAGTGCACTTAGAGGGTAACCCAGTGATTCATCAGTGTCCCTTAGAGCATAACCCGGAGAGTCCTTAGTTTCCTTAGAGCATAACCTAGAGATTCGTCAGTGTCCTTAGAACGTAACCCAGTGATTTATCAGCGTCCTTAGAGCGTAACCGAGAGATTCGTCTGAGTTCTTCCAGCCTAACCTGGAGAGAGGTCATTGTCCTTAGAGCGTAACCCAGAGAGTCGTCTTTTCCTTAGTGCGTAACCCAAAGAGATGTAATTGCCCTTAGAGCATACCCCAGAGATTCGTCAGTGTCCTTGTAGCGTAACATATAGATTCATCAATATCCTTACAGCGTAACCCAGAGAGTCGTCATTGTCCTTAGAGCGTAACCCAGAGAGTCGTCAATGCCTTTAGAGCGTAACCCCAGAGATTCGTCAGCGGCCTTATAGTTTAACCCAGAGAGATTTTAGTGTCCTTAGAGCATAACCCAGAGATTCGTCAGTGCCCTTAGAGCATAACCCAGAGAATCGTCATCTTCATTAGAGCATAATCGAGAGATTATTCAGTGTCCTTGGAGCATAACCCAGAGCTTCGGTGGTGTCCTTAGAACTTAACAGAAAGATTCGTCAGTGTCACTAGAGCATATCCTAGAGAGACGCCAGTGTCCTTAGAGCGCAAACCAGAGATACGTCAGTGTCATTAGAGTCTTACCAGAGATTCGTAAGCATCCTAAGAGTGTAACCCAGAAATTTATCAGTCTCCTTAGAGTGTAAGCCAGAGATATGTCAGTGTCCGTAGAGCGTAATCCTGAGGGACGACAGTGTCCTTAGAGCGGAACCCAGAGAGTCATAAATATCCTTAGAGCGTAACCCAGATATTCGTCAGTGTCCTTAGAGGTTAACACAGACATTCGTCAGCGTCCTTAGAGAATAACCATGAGAGACGTCAGTGTTCTAAGAGCATAACCCAGAAATTCGTCAGTGTCCTTAGAGCGTAACCCAGAGAGACGTCAGTGTCCTTAGAGCTTAACATAGAGAGTTGTCAGTGTCCTTAGATCGTAACCCGAGAGCCCGTCAATGACCTTAGTTCTATGCCCAGAGAGTCGTCAGTGTCCTTAGAATGTAGCCCATAGAGATTTGTCAATGTCCTTACAGCGTAACCCAGAGTTTTGTCAGTGTCCGTAGAGCATAACCCGTAGATTCATGAGTTTCCTTAGAGCTTAACTCAGGGAGACTTCAGTGTCCTTAGGATGTAACCCAGAGAGACGTCAATCTCCATATAGCATAAACCAGAGATTCGTCAGTGGCATTAGAGGGTAACCCATAGATTCGTCTGGGTCCTTAGGGCATAACCCAGAGAGAACTTATTGTCCTTAGAGCATAACCCGGAGATTCGTCAATGTCCTTAGAGCGTAACCCAGAGATTTGTCAGTGTCCGTAAGGCGTAACCCGGAAAGAAGTCAGTGTCCTTAGAGCGTAACCCAGAGATTTGTCAGTGTCCGTAAGGCGTAACCCAGAGCGAAGTCAGTGTCCTTAGAGTGTAACCCAGAGATTCATCAATATCCTTAGAGCGTAACCCAGAGAGGCGTCAGTGTCCTTAGAGCGTAACCCAGAGTGTCCTGAGTGTCCTTATAGCCTAACCCAGAGAGTCGTCAGTGTCCTTGGAGCGTAAACTATAGAGTCGTCAGCGTCCAGAGAATGAAACCCAGAGATTCGTCAGAGTTCTAACAGCGTAACCTGGGGAGACGTCAGTGTCCTTATAGCGTAACCTGAAGGTACGTATCTGCCCTTAGAGCGTAACCCAGAGAATTGTCAGTGTCCTTAGAGCGTATCCCAGACAATCGTCAGTGTCCATAGAGGGTAACCCAGAGAGGCGTGAATGATCTTAGAGCGTAACCCAGAGATTCGTCCGTGTCCTTATAGAGTAAGCCAGAGATTCGTCAATATCCTTAGAGTGTAACCCAGAGAGTCGTCAGTGTCCTTAGAGCATAACCCAGAGTGTCCTTAGTGTCCTTAGAGCATAACACAGACATTCGTCAATGCCCTTAGAGAATAACCCAGAGAGTTATCAGTGTCCTTAAAGCGTAAGCCAGAGAGTAATCATTGGCATTCGAGCATAAAATAGACATTCGTCAGTGTCCTTAGAAAATAACCCAGAGAGTCGTTAGTGTCCTTAGATCTTAAACAATAGAGACATCAGTGTCCTTAGAGTGTAACCCAGAAATTCATCAGTGTCCTTAGAACATAACCCAGAAATTCGTCAGTGTCCTTAGAGCATAACCCAGAGTTTTGTCAGTGTCCTTACAGCGTGACCAATTAAGTCATCAGTGTCCATAGACCGTGAACTGGATAGACGTCAGGGTCCTTTGAGCGTAACTCAGGGAGACGTGAGTGTTCTTAGAACTTAACATAGAGAGAAGTCGGTGTCCTTAGAACGTAACCCGGAGAGTCGTCAATGACCTTAGTTTGATGCCCAGAGAGTCGTCAGTGTCCTTAGAATGTAACCCAGAGTTTCGTCAGTGTCCTTATTGTGTAGACTGGAGATACTTAAGTGCGCTTAGAGGGTAACCCAGTGATTCGACAGTGTCCTTCGAATGAAACACCGAGACACGTCAATGTCCTTACAGCGTGACCCAGAGATTCGTCTGAGTTCTTCCAGCGTAACCTGGAGAGAGGTCAGTGTCCTTATAGCGTAGCCCGAAGAGACATAATTGACCTTAGAGGGTAACCAAGAGAGAGGCCAGTCTCCTGAGAGCACAACCCAGAGAGTCGTCAATGACCTTCGAGCATAACACAGACATTCTTCAGTGTCCTTAGAAAATAACCCAGAGAATCGTTAGTGTCCTTAGAGCTTAAGCCAGAGTTTCGTTAGTGTCCTTACACCATGACCAATAAAGTCGTCAGTGTCCTTAGACCGTAAACTGTATAGACATCAGGGTCCTTAGAGTGTAACCCAGGGAGACGTGAGTGTTCTTAGAGTTTAACACAGAGAGACGTCAGTGTCCTTAGAGCATAACCCAGAGAGCCGTCAATGACCTTATTTCGATGCCTAGAGAGTCGTCAGTGTCCTTAGAATGTAACCCATAGAGATTCGTCAATGTCCTTACAGCATAACCCAGAATTTCGTCAGTGTCCTTAGAGCATAACGCAGAGATTCATGAGTCTCCTTAGAGCTTAACTCAGTGAGACTTCAGTGTTCCTTAGAGCGTAACCCAGAGAGACGTCAATGTTCTTATACCATAACCCAGAGATTCGTCTGTGACCTTATACTGTAGCCTGGAGAGACTTAAGCGCGCTTAGAGGGTAACCCAGTGATTCGTCAGTGTCCTTAGAGTGTAACCCAGGGATTCATCTGTGTCCTTAGAGCATAACCCAGAGATTCGTCAGTGTCCTTAGAGTGTAACCCAGAGATTTGTCAGTGTTCTTAGAGCATAACCCAGAGATTTGTCAGTGCTCTTAGAGTGAAACCTAGAGAGACGTGAATGTCCTTAGAGTGAAACCCAGAGATTCATCTGAGTTCTTACAGCCTAACCTGGAGAGAGGTCAGTGTCCTTATAGTGTAGCCTGAAGAGACGTAATTGCCCTTAGAGGGTAAACCAGAGAGAGGCCAGTCTCCTGAGAACACAACCCAGAGAGTCGTCAGTGTCCTTAGAGCTTAACAGAGAGAGTCGTCAGTGTCATTAGAGCGTATCCTAGAGAGACGCCAGTGTCCTTAGAGCACAAATCAGAGATACGTCAGTGTCATTAGTGTGTAACCAGAAATTCATTAGTGTCTTTCGATCGTAACCCAGAGATTCATCAGTTTCCTTAGAGCGTATCCCAGAGAGATGCCAGTGCCCTTAGAGCGCAAACTAGAGATATGTCAGTGTCATTAGAAAATAACCCAGAGAGTCGTCAGTGTCCTTAGAGCATAACCTAGAGAGTTGTCAGTGACCTTACAGCGTAACCCAGAGTTTTGTCAGTGTCCTTAGAGCATAACGCAGAGATTCATGAGTTTCGTTAGAGCTTAACTCAGGGAGACTTCAGTGTCCTTAGAGCATAACCCAGAGATTTGTCAGTGTTCTTAGTGCGTAACCCAGAGATTTGTCAGTGCTCTTAGAGTGAAACCTAGAGAGACGTGAATGTCCTTAGAGTGAAACCCAGAGATTTGTCAGAGTTCTTCAAGCCTAAACTGGAGAGAGGTCAGTGTCCTTATAGAGTCGCCTGAAGAAACGTAATTGCACTTAGAGGGTAAACCAGAGAAAGGCCAGTCTCCTGAGAACACAACCCAGAGAGACGCCAGTGTCCTTAGAGCACAAATCAGAGATACGTCAGTGTCATTAGTGTGTAATCAGAAATTCATTAGTGTCTTTTGATCGTAACCCAGAGATTCGTCAGTTTCTTTAGAGCGTATCCCAGAGTGATGCCAGTGCCCTTAGAGCGCAAACTAGAGATATGTCAGTGTCATTAGACAATAACCCAGAGAGTCGTCAGTGTCCTTAGAGCGTAACCTAGAGAGTCGTCAGTGACCTTACAGCGTAACCCAGAGTTTTGTCAGTGTCCTTAGAGCATAACACAGAGATTCATGACTTTTGTTAGAGCTTAACTCAGGGAGACTTCAGTGTCCTTAGAGCGTAACCCAGAAAGATGTCAACGTTCTTGTAGCATAACGCAGAGATTCGTCTGTGACCTTATCTTGTAGCCTGGAGAGACTTAAGTGCACTTAGAGGGTAACCCAGTGATTCGTCAGTGTCCTTAGAGTGTAACCCAGAGATTCATCTGTGTCCTTAGGGCATAACCCAGAGATTCGTCAGTGTCCTTAGAGCGTAACCCAGAGATACGTCAATGTCCTTAAATCGTAACCCGGAAAGACGTCAGTGTCCTTACAGCGTAACACAGACAGTCGTCAGTGCCCTTAGAGCGTAACCTGGAGAGCATTCAATGACCTTAATTCTATGCCCAGAGAGTCATCAGTGTCCTTACAGCGTAACCCAGAGATATGTCAATGTCCTTAAAGCGTAACCCGGAAAGACGTCAGTGTCCTTACAGCGTAACATAGACAGTCGTCAGTGCCCTTAGAGCATAACCTGGAGAGCCTTCAATGACCTTAATTCTATGCCCAGGGATGCATCAGTGACCTTATAGTGTAGCCTGGAGAGACTTAAGTGCGCTTAGAGCTTAACCCAGAGATTCGTCAGTGTCTTTAGAGCATAACGCAGAGATTCATCTGTGTCCTTAGAGTATAACCCAGAGGTTCGTCAGTGTCCTTAGAGTGAAACCTAGAGAGACGTCAATGTCCTTAGAGCTTAACCCAGACATTTGTCTGAGTTCCTCTAGCCTAACCTGGAGAGAGGTCAGTGTCCTTATAGCGTAGACCGAAGTGTCGTAATTGCCTTTAGAGGGGAACCCAGAGAGATGCCAGTCTCCTGAGAGCACAACCCAGAGGGTCAGTTTCCTTAGATCGTAACCCAGAGATTCGTCTGTGTTCTTAGAGCTTTACAGAGAGATTCGTCAGTGTCACAAGAGCATATCCTAGAGAGACGCAAGTGTCCTTAGAGTGCAAACCAGGGATGTCAGTGTCATTAGAGTGTTACCAGACATTCGTTAGCATCCTGAGACCGTAACGCAGAAATTCGTCAATGTCCGTAGAGCATAATCCTGAGGGACAACAGTGTCTTTATAGCGTAACCGAGAGTCATCTTTGTCCTTAGTGCGTAACCCGAAGTGAAGTAATTGCCCTCAGAGTATACCCCAGAGATTCGTCAGTGTCCTTATAGCGTAACCTAGAGATTCGTTAATATCTTTAGAGCGTAACCTAGAGAGTCATCATTGTCCTTAGAGTGTAACCAGAGAGTCATTAATGCCTTTAGAGCGTAACCCCTGAGATCCATCAGTGTCCTTACAGCGTAACCCAGAGATATCTTAATGTTCTTAAAGCGTAACCCGGAAAGACGTCAGTGTCCTTAGAGCATATCCCAGAGAGACATCAGTGTCCTTACAGCGTAACCCAGAGATACCTTAATGTTCTTAAAGCGTAACCCGGAAAGACATCAGTGTCCTTAGAGCGTAACCCAGAGAGACATCGGTGTCCTTAGAGTGTAACCCAGACATAATGTTAATGTCCTTAAAGCATAACCTGGAAAGATGTCAGTGTCCTTAGAGCGTAACCCCGAGAGTCGTCAGTGTCCAGAGAATGAAACCCAGATATTCGTCAGAGTTCTTCCAGAGTAACATGGAGAGACATCAGTGTCCTTATAGCGTAGCCCGAAGAAACGTAATTGCCCTCATAGCATAACCCAGAGGTTCGTCAGCATCCTTAGAGCTTAACCCAGAGAGTCGTCAGTGTCCTTAGAGCATAACCCGGAGATTCATGTGTTTCCTTAGAGCTTAATTCAGGGAGACTTCAGTGTCCTTAGAGTGTAACCCAGAGAGACGTCAATGTCCTTATAGCATAACCCAAAGATTCGCCAGTGACCTTATAGTGTAGCCTGGAGAGACTTAGGTGCGCTTAGAGGGTAACCCAGTGATTCGTCAGTGTCCCTTACAGCGTAACCCAGAGATTCATCTGTGTCCTTAGAGCATAACCCAGAGATTTGTCAGTGTCCTTAGAACGTAACCCAGAGATTTGTCAGTGACCTTATAACGTAGCCTGGAGAGACTTAAGTGTGCTTAGAGCGTAACCCAGAGATTCATCAGCGTCCTTAGCGTGTAACTGAAAGATTCGTCAGTGTCCTTAGAGGGAAATCCAGAGAGACATCCGTGTCCTTAGAGCATAACCTAGGGAGTTGTCAGTGTCCTTAGAGTGTAATCCAAAGAGTCATCTGTGTCCTTACAGCGTAACACAGAGAGTTATCAGTGTCCTTAGAGCGTAATCCAGAGAGTCGTCTTTGTCCTTAGTGCGTAACCCGAAGAGACGTAATTGCCCTTAGAGCATACCCCAGAGATTCGTCAGTGTCCTTGTAGCGTAACGTAGAGATTCGTCAATATCCTTAGAGCGTAACCCAGAGAGTCGTCGTTGTCCTTAGAGCATAACCCAGAGATTCTTCAATGCCTATAGAGCGTAACCCCAGAGATCCGTCAGTTTCCTTACAGCGTAACCCAGAGATACCTTAATGTTCTTAAAGCGTAACCCAGAAAGACGTCAGTGACCTTAGAACGTAACCCAGAGAGACATCAGTGTCCTTACAGCGTAACGCAGAGATAAGTTAATGTCCTTAAAGCGTAACCTGGAAAGACGTCAGTGTCCAGAGAGTGAAACCCAGATATTCGTCAGAGCTCTTCCGGATTAACCCAAAGATTTGTCAGTGTCCTTATCGTGTAACCCAGAGATTTGTCAATATCCTTAGAGCGTAACCCAGAGTCATCAGTGTCCTTACAGCATAACCCAGAGATTCATCCATGTCCTTATCGCGTGACGCAGATTCATATATATCCTCAGAACGTAACCCAGACGGTCGTCAGTGTCCTTAGAGCGTAACTCAGATATTCGTCAGTGTCTTTAGAGAATAACCCAGAGAGATGTCCGTGTCCTTAGAACTTAACCCAGAAATTCGCCTGTGTCCTTAGATGGTAACACAGAGAATCATCAGTGTCCTTAGAGAATAACCCAGTGAGATGTCAGTGTTCTAAGAGCGTAACCCAGAAATTCATCAATGTCCTTAGAATTAACCCAGAGAGACGTCAGTATCCTTAGACCTTAACACAGAGAGTTGTCAGTGCCCTTAGATCGTAACCCGAGAGCCGTCAATGACCTTAGTTCAATGCCCAGAGTGTCGTCAGTGTCCTTAGAATGTAGCCCATAGAGATTCGTCAATGTCATTACAACATAACCCACAGTTTCGTAAGTGTCCGTAGAGCATAACCCGGAGATTCATGAGTTTCCTTAGAGCTTAACTCAGGGAGACTTCAGTGTCCTTAGAGTGTAAGCTAGAAAGACGTCAACGCCCTTATAGCATAAACCAGAGATTCATCAGTGGCCTTATAGTGTAACCCGGAGAGACCTTAGTGTCCTTAGAGCATAACCCAGAGGTTCGTCAGTGTCCTTAGAACGTAACCCAGAGATTCGTCAGCGTCCTTAGAGCGTAATTGAGAGATTCGTCAGTGTCCTTGGAGCGTAACCCAGAGAGTTGTCAATATCCTTACATCGTAACCCAGAGAGTCGTCAGTGCCTTTAGAGCGTAACCCAGAGATACTTTAATGTCCTTTAATCGTAACCCGGAAAGTTGTCAGTGTCCATAGAGTGAAACCCAGAGAATCGTCAGAGTTCTTCCAGAGTAACCTGGAGAGATGTCAGTGTCTTATAGCATAGCCCGAAGAGATGTAATTGCCCTCAGAGCATAACACAGAGATTCGTCATTGCCCTTATAGTGTAAGCCAAACATTCGTCAGTGTCCTTAGAGAATAACCCAGAGAGGCATCAGCATCCTTAAAACTTAACACAGAGATTCGTCAGTGTCCTTGGAGCGAATCCCAGAGAGTCATCAGTGTCCTTAGAGCATAACGCAGAGGTTCATCAATGTCCTTGGAGCTTAACCCAGAGAGACATCAGTATCCTTAGAACGTAATGCAGAGATTCATCAGTGTCCTTAGAACATAAACCAGCGCGCCGTCAGTGTCCTTAGAGCCTAAACCGGAGAGCCGTTAATGTCCTTTGAATGTTACCCAGTGAGTCGTCAGTTTCCTTAGAGCATGTCCCAGAGAGACGCCCAATGTCCTTAGAGCGCAAACCAGAGAGATGTCAGTGTACTTAGATCATAACCCAGAAATTCGTCAGTGTCCTTAGAGTGTAACCCAGAGATTCATCAGTGTTCTTAGAGCGAAACACAGGGAGATGTGAGTGTTCTTAGAGCTCAACCCAGAGAGTTGTCCGTGTCCTTAGAGTGTAACCCAGATATTTGTCAATGTCCTTATAGCGTAAACCAGAGATTTGTCAGTGTCCATAGAGCGTATCTCTGAGAGACGACAGTGTCTTTAGAGCGTAACCCAGAGGTTTCTCAGTGTCCTTAGAGAGTAACCCAGAGATTTGTCAATGTCTGTAGAGTGTAACCCAGAGATGTGTCAGTGACCTTATAGCATAACCAAGAAATTCCTGTGTCCTTAAAGCGTAACCCAGAGATTCGTTTGTGTCCTTAGAGTGTAATCCAGAGATTCGTCAATATCCTTAGATCATAACGCAGAGAGACGTCAGTGTCCTTAGAGCGTAACCCAGAGAGATGTCAATGTTCTTACAGCCTAACCGAGAGGTTCGTCGGTGTCCTTAGAACATAACCCAGAGATATGTCAATGTTTTTAAAGCCTAACTGAGAGATTTGTCAGTGTCCTTAGAGCATAACCCAGAGATTCGTCAATGTCCTTAGAGCATAACCCAGAGAGTTGTCAGTGTCCTTAGAGTGTAACCCAGAGGGACGTCAGTGTCTTTAAAGTGTAACCGAGAGATTCATCAGTGTCCTTAGATCGTAACACAGAGATTTGTCAATATCCTTAGAGCGTAACACAGAGACATCAGTGTCCTTAGAGCAAAACCCAGAAAATCGCCAGTGTCCTTAGACTATAACTTGGAGAGGCGTCAGTGTCCTTAGAGCATAAATCAGAGAGTCGTCAGTGTCCATCGAGCGTAACCCAGAGAGACATCAGTGTTCTTAGAGCTTAACCCAGAGTGTCGTCAGTGTCATTAGAGCATAAACGAGAAACTCGTCAGTGTCCTTAGACCGTAACCTGTACAGACGTCAGTGTCCTTAGAGCGTAACACAGAGAGTCGTCAATATCCTTAGAGCGTAACACAGAGAGACATCAGTGTCCTTAGAGCAAAACCCAGAGATTCGTCAGTGTCCTTAGTACGTAACTCAGAGAGTCGTCAGTGTCCATCGAGCGTAACCCAGAGAGACATCAGTGTCCTTAGAGCTTAACCCAGAGAGTCGTCACTGTCATTAGAGCGTAAACAAGAATCTCGTCAGTGTCCTTAGACCGTAACATGTACAGTTGTCAGTGTCCTTAGAGCGTAATCCAGAGATTTGTCAATGTCCTATGAGGGCAATCAACAGAGTCATCGAAAACTCAGAGATTGGTCAGTGTCCTTACAGCTTAACCCAGAGAGTTGACAGTGTCCTTAGATTGTAACCCAGAGATTTGGAAATATCCTTAGAGCGTAACCCTGAGAGTCGTCGATGTTATTAGATCGTAACCCAGAAAGTCATCAGCATTGTTTGAGGTTAAACCAGAGAGTCGTCCGTGTCCTTAGATCGTAACCCAGAAATTTGTCAGTGTCCTTAGACCATAAAGTGGAGAGACGTCAGTTTCCTTCGAGCTTAACCAACAGAGTCGTTAGTGTCCTTACTGTGTAACCTAGGGATTCGTCTGTGTCCTTAGAGCGTAACCCAGTGATTCGTTAATGTCTGTAGAGCGTAACCTGGAGAGACATCAATGGCCGTCGATCTTAACTCTGAGAAATGTCAGTGTCCTTAGAGATTAAACCATCAAATCGTCAACGTCCTTAGAGCGTATCCCGGAGAGACGTCAGGGTCATTAGAGCGTAACCCAGAGGGACGTCATTATCCTTAGAGTGTAACTCAGAGAGACGTCAGTGTCCTTAGAGTGTAACCCAGAGATTCGTCTTTGTTTTTCCAGCACAACCCGGGGAGACATCAGTTTTCTTAGAGTGTAACAGAGAGATTCGTCAATGTCCTTAGGATGTAACCCAGAAAAGCGTCAGCGTCCTTAGAGAGTAAAGTGGAGGGTCGTCAGTGTCCTTAGGGTATAACCCAGAAAGCCGTCAGCGTCCTCAGAGGGTAACATGGAGATTCGTCAGTGTCCTTAGGGCGTAACCCAGAAAGGCGTCAGCGTCCTTAGAGAGTAAAGTGGAGGGTCGTCAGTGTCCTTAGGGTATAACCCAGAAAGGCGTCAGCGTCCTTAGAGGGTAACGCGGAGATTCGTCAGTGTCCTTAGAGAATAAACCAATGAATCGTCAATGTACTTAGAGCGTAACCTAGAGAGACGTCAGTATCCTTAGATCTTTAATCTGAGAGCAGTGAATGTCCTTAGAACGTTACCCAGCGACTCATCAGTGTCCTTAGAACATAACCCGGAGATTCATCAATGTCCTTCGAGCGTGACCCAGTGTGATGTCAGTGTCCTCAGAGGATAACCCAGAAAGTCGTCATTGTCCTTAGAGCATAACCCAGAGAATCATCATTTTCCTTAGAGCTTTAGCCAGGGAGACATCAACATCCTTCGAGCTTAATTCTGAGAGACGTCAGTGACCTTAGAGGTTAAACTAGCGAATCATCAATGTACTTAGAGCGCAACCCAGAGAGACGTCGGTATCCTTAGAGCTTTAATCTGAGAGCAGTGAATGTCCTTAGACCGTTACCCAGCGAGTCATCAGTGTCCTTAGAACATAACCCGGAGATTCATCAATGTCCTTCGAGCGTAACCCAGAGTGACGTCTGTGTCCCTAGAGTGTAACCCAGAGAGTTGTCAATGTCATTAGAGCTTATCCCAGAGATTCGTCAATGTCCTTAGACCGTAAACTGGAGATGCATCAGTGTCCTTAGAATGTAACCCAGAGATTCATCAGTGTCTTTAGGGCGTAACCCAGAGATTCATCAATGTCCTTAGAACATAACTCAGAGATTCGTCAGTGTCCTTAGAGCATAACCCAGAGATTCATCAATGTCATTAGAGCGAAACCCAGAGAGATGTCAATGTCCTATAAGCATAACCAAGAGATGCGTCAGTGTTCTTGTAGCGAAACCCAGAGATTCATCAATATCCTTAGAGCATAATCCAGAGAGTCATCAGTGTCCTTAGAACATAACCCAGAGATTCGTCATTGTCCTTCGAGCGTAACCCAAAGAGTCGTCAATGTCCTTAAAGCTTAACACAGAGATTCGTCAGTGTCCTTAGAGCACAACCCTGAGAGTCGTCAATGTCATTAGAGCGTGACCCAGAGAGATGTCAGTGTCCTTAGAGTGTAACCCAGAGATTCATCAATGTCCTTAGAGCATAAACCAGAGAATTGTCAGTGTCCTTCCAGCATAACCCAGAGATTCATCAGTGTACTTTGAGCTTAACCCAGGGAGTCATCAGTGTCCTTAGCACGTAACCCAGAGGGTCATCAGTATCTTTAGAGCATTACCCAGAGGGACGTCAGTGTCCTTAGAGTGTAACCCCAAGAGTCGTCAGTTTCCTTCGAGCCTAACCCTGAGAGTTGTCCATGTCCTTAGAACGTTACCCTGAGAGACGTCAGTGTCCTTAGGGCATAACACAGAGAGACGTCAGTGTTATTAGAGTGTTACCCAGATCTTCGTCAATGTCCGTAGAGCATAACCAAGTGATTTGTTAATGTCATAAGAGCGTAACCCAGAGAATCGTCAATGTCCTTAAAGCGTAACCCGGACAGTCATCAATGTCCTTAAAGTGTAACCCAGGGATACGTCAGTGTCCTTCAAGCGTAACCCAGAGAGACGTCAATGTCCTTCAAGCGTAATGAGAGATTTGTCAATGTCCTTAAAGCTTAACCGAGAAAATCGTCAAAATCCTTCGAGCGTAACCCGGAGAGACGTCAGTGTCCTTAAACCGCAACCCCGAGAGTCGTCAATGTCCTTACAGCTTAACCCTGAAATACGTCAGTATCCTTAGAGCGTGACCCAGAGAGACATCACTGTCCTTAGAGCGTAACCCAGAGAGATGTCAGTGTCCATAGATCGTAACCCAGAGAGACGTCAGTGTCCTTAGAGCGTAAACCGGAGATTCACCAATGTCCTTCCAGCGTAACCCAGAGAATCGTCAGTGTCCTTAGAGTGTAACCCAGAGAGTCGTCAATGTCATAAGAGCTTAACACAGAGATTCGTCAGTGTCCTTAGAACATATCCCAGAGATTCATCAATGTCCTTAGACTGTAAACTGGAGAGGCGTCAGTGTCCTTAGAACGTAACCCAGAGTTTCGTCAGTGTCCTTAGAGCTTAACCCACAGATTCGTCAGTGTCCTTAGAGCGTAACCCCGAGAGTCGTCAATGTCCTTAGAGCATAAACCAGAGATTCGTCAATGTCCTATAAGCGTAACCAAGAGAGTCGTCAGTGTTCTTGTAGTGAAACCCAGAGATTCGTCAGTGTCCTTAGAGCTTAACCCACAGATTCATTAATGTCCTTAGAGCGTAACCCAGAGATTCGTCAATGACCTTAGTGCATAACCCAGAGAATTGTCAGTGTCCTTCCAGCATAACCCAGGGATTCATCAGTGACCTTAGAGCTTAACCCAGAGATACATCAGTTTCCTTACAGCATAACTCTGAGTGATGTCAGTGTCCTTTGAGCGTAACCCAGGGAGTCCTCAGTGTCATTAGAACATAACCCAGGGAGTTGTCAGTATCCTTAGAGCGTTACCCAGAGAGGCACCTGCGTCCTTAGAGTGTAACACAGAGAGACGCCAGTGTCCTTAGAGCATAAACCAGAGATATGTCAGTGTCATTAGAGCGTAAACAGAGATTCGTCCGTGTCCTTAGAGCGTAACCCAGAAATTTGTCAGTGTCCTTAGACCATAAACTGGAGAGACGTCATTTTCCTTCGAGCTTAACCAACAGAGTCGTTAGTGTCCTTACTGTGTAACCTAGGGATTCGTCTGTGTCCTTAGAGCGTAACCCAGTGATTCGTTAATGTCCTTAGAGCATAACCTGGATAGACGTCAGTGTCCTTAGAGTGTAACGCAGAGATTCGTCTTTGTTCTTCCAGCATAACCCGGGGAGACATCAGTTTTTTTAGAGGGTAACACAGAGATTCGTCAATGTCTTTAGGGCGTAACCCAGAAAGGCATCAGTGTCCTTAGAGGGTAACGTGGAGATTCGTCAGTGTCCTTAGGGTGTAACCCAGAAAGGCGTCAGCGTCCTTTGACGGTAACGCGGAGATTTGTCTGTGCCCTTAGAGAATAAACCAGTGAATCGTCAACGTACTTAGAGCATAACCCGGAGATTCATCAATGTCCTTAGAGCTTAACCTAGAGAGACGTCGGTATCCTTAGAGCTTTAATATGAGAGCACTGAATGTCCTTAGAACGTTACCCAGTGACTCATCAGTGTCCTTAGAACGTAACCCGGAGATTCATCAATGTCCTTTGAGCGTAACCCAGTGTGACGTCAGTGTCCTTAGAGCGTAACCCATAGAGTCGTCAATATCATTAGAACATATCCCAGATATTCGTCAATGTTCTTAGAGTGTAAACTGGAGAGGCGTCAGTGTCCTTAGAACGTAACCCAGAGATTTGTCAGTGTCCTTAGGGCATAACACAGAGATTCATCAATGTCCTTAGAACATAACTCAGAGATTCGTCAATGTCCTTAGAGCGTAACACAGAGATTCGTCAATGTCATTAGAACATAACTCAGAGATTCATCAATGTCCTTAGAACATATCCCAGATATTCGTCAATGTTCTTAGACTGTAAACTGGAGAGGCGTCAGTGTCCTTAGAACGTAACCCAGAGATTCGTCAGTGTCCTTAGGGCGTAACACAGAGATTCATCAATATGCTTAGAACATAACTCAGAGATTCGCCAATGTCCTTAGAGCATAACCTGGAGAGCCGTCAATGTACTTGGGACGTTACCCAGAGAGTCGTCAGTGTCATTAGCGCATATTCCAGAAAGTCGTCATTGTCCTTCGAGCATAACCCGGAGAATCATCATTTTCCTTAGAGCTTTAGCCAGGGAGACATCAACATCCTTAGAGCTTAACTCTGAGAGACGTCAGTGACCTTAGAGGTTAAACTAGCGAATCATCAATGTACTTAGAGCGCAACCCAGAGAGACGTCGGTATCCTTAGAGCTTTAATCTGAGAGCAGTGAATGTCCTTAGACCGTTACCCAGCGAGTCAGTGTCCTTAGAACATAACCCGGAGATTCATCAATGTCCTTCGAGCGTAACCCAGAGTGACTTCTGTATCCCTAGAGCATAACCCAGAGAGTTGTCAATGCCATTAGAGCTTAACACAGAGATTCGTCAATGTCATTAGAACATATCCCAGAGATTCGTCAAAGTCCTTAGAGCATAACCCAGAGATTCATCAATGTCAATAGAGCGAAACCCAGTGAGATGTCAATGTCCTATAAGCGTAACCAAGAGATACGTCATTGTTCTTGTCGCGAAACCCAGAGATTCGTCAGTGTCCTTAGAGCATAACCCAGAGATTCATCAGTGTCCTTAGAGTGTACACAGAGATTCATCAATCTCCTTAGAGCTTAACACAGAGATTCATCAGTGTCCTTCCAGCATAACCCAGAGATTCATCAGTGTACTTTGAGCGTATCCCAGGGAGTCATCAGTGTCCTTAGCACGTAACCCAAAGGGTCGTCAGTATCTTTAGAGCATTAACCAGAGGGACGTCAGTGTCCTTTGACTATAACCCCAAGAGTCATCAGTATTCTTCGAGCCTAACCCTGAGAGTCGTCTGTGTCCTTAGAGCATTATCCTGAGAGACGTCAGTGTCCTTGGAGCATAACACAGAAAGACGTCAGTGTCCATAGATCATAACCCAGAGATTAGTCAGTGTCCTTAGAGCATAACCCAAAGAGACGTCCGTGTCCGTGGAGCGTAAGCCAGATTTTCATCAGTGTCCTTCGATCATATCCCAGAGATTCATCAATTTCCTTGGAGCGTAACCTAGAGAGACGTCAGTGTCCTTAGAGTTTAACCTGGATATTTGTCAGTGTCCTTCGAGTGTAACCCAGAGAGTCGTCCGTGTACATGTAGCATAAGCCAGAGAGGCGTCAGTGTTATTAGAGCATTACCCAGATCTTCATCAATGTCCATAGAGTGTAACCAAGTGATTTGTTAATGTCATAAGAGCGTAATCCAGAGAATCGTCAATGTCCTTAAAGCGTAACCCAGGGATACGTCAGTGTCCTTCGAGCGTAACCCAGAGATTTGTCAAAATCCTTAGAGAGTAACCCAGAGAGATGTCAATGTCCTTCAAGCATAATGAGAGATTTGTCAATGTCCTTAAAGCTTAACCGAGAAATTTGTCAAAATCCTTCGAGCGTAACCCGGAGAGACGTCAGTGTCCTTAGATCGCAATCCCGAGAGTCGTCAATGTCCTTAGAGCATAACCCAGAGAATCGCAGTGTCTTTAGAGCTTAACTCTGAGAGACGTCAGTGTCCTTAGAGCGTAACCCAGAGAGACGTCAGTGTCCATTGATCGTAACCCAGAGATTCATCAGTGTCCTTAGAGTGTAACCCAGAGATTCATCATTGTCCTTAGAGCGTAACCCAGAGATTTGACTTTGTTTTTCCAGCGTAACCCAGAGAGACGTCAGTGTCCTTTGAGTTTTACCCAGAGTGTAGTCAATGTCTTTAGAGCAGAAACCAGAGATTCGTCAATGTCCTTAGAACATAACCTATTGAGACGTCAGTTTCCTTCGAGCTTAACCTAGAGAGTCATCAATGTCCTTACAGCATAACCCAGAGATTCGTCAATGACCTATAAGCGTACCCAAGAGAGTCGTCAGTGTTCTTGTAGTGAAACCCAGAGATTCGTCAGTGTCCTTAGAGCTTAACCCAGAGATTCGTTAATGTCCTTAGAGCGTTACCCTAAGAGAAGTCAATGTCCTTAGATTGTAACCCAGATAGTCTGTCTATGTCCTTAGACCGTGACCCGGAGAGCCATCAATGTCCTTAGCATGTTACCCAGAGATTCGTCAGTGTCTTTAGAGCACAACGCAGAGAGTTGGCATTGTCATTAGAGCGTAGCCCAGAGAGTCATCAGTGTTCTTCCAGCATAATCCAGAGAGACGTCAGTGTCCTTAGAGTGTAACCCAGAGATTTGTCTTTGTTCTTCCAGTGTAACCGGGGATACGTGAGTGTCCATAGAACGTAACGCAGAGATTCGTCAAAATCCTTAGCACGTAACCCAGAGTGTCGTCAATTTCCTTAGAGTGTAACCCAGAAAGACATCATTATCCTTAGAGCGTAAACCTGAGGTTAGTCAGTGCCCTCTGAGTGTAACCCACAGAGACGTCACTGTCCATAGAACGATACCCAGAAATTCATCAGTGTCCTTAGAATGTAGCCTAGAGATTCGTAAGTGCCCTTAGAACATAACCCAAAGAGTTGACAGTGACATTAGAACGTAACCCAGAGATTCATCAGTGTCCTTATAGCATAACATGGAGAGTCGTCAGTATCCTTAGAGCGTAACCCAGAGATTCGTCAATGTCCTTAGAACATAACTCAGAGATTCATCAATGTCCTTAGAGCATAACCCAGAGAGACGCCAGTGTCCTTACAGCAAAACCCGAAGAGTCGTCAGTGTTCTTAGAGTGTAATCCAGAGATTTGTCAATGTCCTCAGAGCGTAACCCAGAGAAACATCAGTGTTGTTAGAGTGTAATCCAGAGATTCATCAGCATCCTGAGTGTGTAACCCAGAGATTCATCAATGTCCTTTGAGAGTAACCCAGAGATTCGTGAATGTCTTTAGAGCGTAACCCAGAGAGAAATGTGTTCTTAGAGCATAACACACAGAGATGTCAGTGTCCATAGTTAGTAACCCAGAGATTAGTCACTGTCCTTAGAGCGTAACCCAGAGAGCCATCAATATCCTTAAAGCGTAACCCGCAAGAAATGTCAGTGTTCTTAGAGCCTAAACCGAAGAGATGTCACTGTCCTTTGAGCGTAACGCAGAGATTCGTCAATGTCATTACAGCGTAAACCAGAGAGACGGCACGGTCCTTTGAGCGTATCCCAGACACTCATCAATGTCTTTAGCGTAACCCAGAAGTCGTCAATGTTGTTAGAGGGTAACCCAGAGACTCGTCAGTGTCCTGAGAGCGTAACCAAGGGAGACATGAGTGTTCTTAGAGCTTAACCCAGAGAGTCATCAGTGACCTTAGAGCGTAACACACAGAGACGTCAGTGTCCATAGTTTGTAACCCAGATATTAGTCAGTGTCTTTAGAGCGTAACCCAGAGAACCATCAATGTCCTTAGAGTGTAACCCAGAGAGTCGTAGGTTTCCTTACAGCATAACCCAGAGACTCGTCAGTGTGCTTAGAGTTTAACTCAGAGATTTGTCAATGAACTTAGAGCGTAACTCAGAGAGACGTCACTGTCCTTAGAGTGTTACCCAGAGAGCCATCAATGTCCTTAGAGCGTAAACCAGAGAGTCGTAGGTGTCCTTAGAGCATAACCCAGAGATTCGTCAATATGCTTAGAGTTTAACTTGGAGATTCATCAATGCCCTTAGAGCATAACCTGGAGATTCATCAATGGCCTTAGAGCATAACTGGGTGGGACGTCAGTGTCCTTAGAGCGTAAACCAGGGATTCATCAATGTCTTTAGAGCATAACCCAGAGATTCCTGAATATCCTTAAATCATAACCCGCAGAAATGTCAGTGTTCTTAGAGCCTAAACTGGAGAGATGTCACTGTCCTTTGAGCATAACACAGAGACTCGTCAACGTCTTTAGCGCAACCCAGAAGTCGTCAATGTTCTTAGAGCATAACCCAGAGTGAGATCATTATCCTTAGAGCGTAACTCAATGATTCGTTAATGTCCTTAGAGAATAACCCAGAGCCCGGATCGTAACCAAGAGAGCCGTCAATGCCCTTAGCGGGTGAACAGAGAGTCGTCAATGTCCTTAAAGAATGACTCAGAGATTCATCAGTGTCCTTAGAGCATAAACCAGGGATTTGTCAATGTCTTTAGCGTAACCCAGAAGTCGTCAATGTTCTTAGAGCGTAACCCAGAGCGAGGTCATTATCCTTACAGCGTAACTCAGTGATTCGTCAATGTCCTTAGAGTGTAACCCGGAGAATCATAAATGTCCTTAGAGCATAACATAGAGAGACGTCAGTGTGCTTAGAGCATAACCCAGAGATTCGTCAGTGTCTTTAGAGGGTATCCCGGAGAGATGTCCATGTCCGTGGAGCATAACATAGAGATTCGTCATTGTCCTTCGAACGTAAACCAGGGAGGCATCAGTTTCCTTCAAGCGTAACCCAGAGAGTCATAGGTGTCCTTAGAACTTAACCCAGAGATTCCTCAGTATCCTTAGAGCATAACCCAGAGAGATGTCAGTATCCATAGATCGTAACCCAGAGATTAGTCAGTGTCCTTACAGCATAACCCAAAGAGACATGCATGTCCGTGGAGCGCAAGCCAGATTTTCGTCAGTGTCATTCAATCATATCCCAGAGATTCATCAATTTCCTTAGAGCATAACACAGAGAGTCATCAGTGTCCTTAGAGTTTAACCCGGATATTTGACAGTGTCCTTAGAGCATAACCTGGAGAGACGACAGTGTCCATAGAGCATAACCCAGAGAGTGTTCAGTTTCCTTAAAGAGTAACCCAGAGAGTCGTAGGTGTCCTTAGATCTTAACCCAGAGAGACGTCTGTGTCCTTTGAGTGTAACCCAGATAGTCGTCCGTGTCCATGTAGCAAAAGCCAGAGAGGCATCAGTATCCTTAGATTGTAACCCAGATATTCGTCATTGTCCTTTGAAC
Source organism: Isurus oxyrinchus (assembly GCA_026770705.1). NCBI lineage: Eukaryota > Metazoa > Chordata > Chondrichthyes > Lamniformes > Lamnidae > Isurus > Isurus oxyrinchus. The sequence continues at coordinate 2,468,172 of JANJGN010000030.1, read as the reverse complement.
GTAAACCAGGGAGGCATCAGTTTCCTTAAAGTGTAAATCAGAGAGTCATAGGTGTCCTTAGAACTTCACCAAGAGATTCCTCAGTGTCCTTAGAGCATAACCCAGATAGACGTCAGTGTCCATAGATCGTAACCCAGAGATAATACATGCCCTTAGTGAGTAACCCAGAGAGACATCAGTGTCTTTTGAGCGTACCCGGATTTTCGTCAGTGTCCTTCGATCGTAACCCAGAGATTCATCAATTTCCTTAGAGTGTAACCCAGAGAGTCAACAGTGTCCTTAGAGAATAACCCAGAGAGTGTTCAGTTTCCTTAAAGCGTAACCCAGAGATTGTTCAGTGTCCTAACAGCTTAACCCAGAGAGACATCATTGTCCTTCGAGCGTAACCCAGAGAGTCCTCAATGTCCTTACAGAGTGATCCGGAGATTCATCAATGTCTTTAGTGCGCAAACCAGAGATTCGTTAGTGTCCTTAGAGCGTAACTCAGAGATTTGTGTAACCCAGAGAGACATCAGTGTCCATCGTGTGTAAGACAGAGAGAGGTTAATGTCCTGAGAGCGTAACTCAGAAATTCATCATGGCCTTAGAGCGTAACCCAGAGAGTCATCAATGTCCTAAGATCGTAAATGAGAGAGACGTCAGTGTCCTTAGAAAGTAACCTAGAGAGAACTCAGTGTCCTTCGTGTATAAGACACAGAGAGGTCAGTGTCCTGAGAGCGTGACCCAGAAATTTGTCATGGCCTTAGAGCGTAACCCAGAGATTCGTCAGTGTACAGCACAAACGGAGAGGTCACAATGTCCTTAGAGCGTAACCCAGATAGTCGTTAGGGACCTTAGAGGGTGACCCAGAGATTCATCATGGCCTTAGAGCGTAAACCAGAGATTCGTCAATTTCATTATAGCAAAACCCAGAGATTAGTCAGTGTCCTCAGAGCATTACCCAATGAGACATCAGTGTCTAAAGAGCATAACCCAGAGAGTCTTCAATGTCCTTAGAGCGTAACACAGAGAGACATCAGTGGCCTTAGAGCATAACCCAGAGAGACGTCAGTGTCCTTAGATCGTAACCCAGAGATTAGTCAGTATCCTTAGAGCATAACCGAGAGATCAGTCAGTGTCCTTAGAGCGTAACCCAGAGTGACGTCAGTGTCCTTAGAGGGTAATCCAGAGAGTTGTCAGTGTCCTCTGAGCGTAACCCAGAGAGTAGTCGGTGTGCATGTTGCATAAGCCAGGGAGTCGTCAGTGTCCTTAGATCATAACCCAGACAGACGTCAGAGTCCTTAGAGCGTAACTCGCAGAGACGTCAGTGTCCTTAGAGCGTAACCCAGAGAGACATCAGTGTCCATAGATCGTAAGCCAGAGATTAGTCAGTGTCCTTAGTGCGTAACCCAAAGAGACATCAGTGTCTTTCGAGCATAACCCAGATTTTAGTCAGTGTCCTTCGATCGTATCCCAGAAATTCATCAATTTCCTTAGTGCGTAACCCACAGAGACATCAGTGTCCTTAGAGCTTAACCCAGCGTGACGTCATTGTCCTTTGAGTGTAAACCAGACAGTCCTCAAAGTCCTGAGAGAGTGATCCGGAGATTCATCAATTGTCTTTAGTGTGTAACCCAGAGATTCGACAGTGTTCTCAGAGCGTACCTCAGAGGTTTGTCAATGTCCTTAGAGGGTAACCCGGAGATTCATCAATGTCCTTAGAGAATAGCCCGGAGCCCGGAGTGTAACCAAGAGAGTCGTCAATGCCCTTAGCGGGTGAACAGAGAGTCATCAATGTCCTTAAAGAATAACTCAGAGATTCGTCAGAGAGTAACCCAGAGAGAACTCAGTGTCCTTAGAGTGTAACCCAGAAATTCGTCATGGCCTTAGAGCATAACCCAGAGATTTATCAGTGTGCTTACAGCGCAATACGGAGAGATGTCAGTGTCCTTAGAGCGTAACCCAGAGTCTTGTCATGGCCTTAGATGGTAAACCAGAGATTCATCAATTTCGTTATAACGAAACCCAGAGATTAGTCAGTGTCCTCAGAGCATTACCCAATGAGACATCAGTGTCTAAAGAGCATAACCCAGCGAGTCTTCAATGTCCTTAGAGCGTAACACAGAGAGACATCAATGTCCTTAGAGCGTAACACAGAGAGACATCAGTGGCCTTAGAGCATAACCCAGAGATTAGTCAGTATTCTTAGAGCATAACCCAGAGATTAGTCAGTATTCTTAGAGCATAACCCAGAGATTAGTCAGTGTCCTTAGAGCGTAACCCAGAGTGACGTCAGTGTCCTTAGAGGGTAATCCAGAGAGTTGTCAAAGTGTCCTCTGAGCGTAACCCAGAGAGTAGTCGGTGTGCATGTTGCATAAGCCAGAGAGGCGTCAGTGTCCTTAGATATTAACCCAGAGGGACCGTGTCCATGCAGCGTAAACCAGATTTTCATCAGTGTCCTTCGATCGTATCCCAGAGATTCATTAATTTCCTTAGAGCGTAACCCAGAGAGTCATCAGTGTCCTTAGAGCATAACCCAGATAGTCGTCAGTATCCTTAGCTCGTAAACCAGACAGACGTCAGAGTCCTTAGAGCGTGACCCACAGAGATGTCAGTGTCCTTAGAGCGTAACCCAGAGAGACATCAGTGTCCTTAGAGGGTAACCCAGAGAGTCATCAGTGTCCATAGATTGTAACCCAGAGAGGCGTCAGTGTCCTTAGATCGTAAACCAGACAGACATCAGTGTCCTTAGAGCGTGATCCAGAGAGTCGTCAGTGTCCTTAGTGGGTAACCCAGAGAGATGTCAGTGTCCTTAGCGCGTGACCCAGAGAGACGTCAATGTTCTTAGAGGGTAACCCAGAGAGACGTCAGTGTCCTTAGAGCATGACCCAGAGAGATGTCAGTGTCCTTAGATCGTAACCCAGAGAGACGTCAGTGTCCTTAGAACGTGACCCAGAGAGACGTCAGTGTCCTTAGAGCGTGACCCAGAGAGTGTTCAGTGTCCTAAGAACTTAACCCAGAGAGACATCATTGTCCTTCGAGCGTAACCCAGAGAGTCCTCAATGTCCTTAGAGAGTGATCCGGAGATACATCAATGTCTTTATTGCGCAACCCAGAGATTCGTTAGTGTTCTTAGAGCGTACCTCAGAGATTTGTCTATGTCCTTAAAGCGTAACCCACTGATTCATCAATGTCCTTACAGAATAGCTCGGAACACAGAGCGTAACCAAGAGAGTCATCAATTGCCTTAGAGGATGAACAGAGAGTCATCAATATCCTTAAAGAATGACTCAGAGATTCGTCAGTGTCCTTAGAAAGTAACTCAGAGAGACCTCAGTGTCCTTAGAGTGTAACCCAGAGAGACATCAGTGTCCATCGTGTGTAAGACAGAGACAGGTCAGTGTCCTGAGAGTGTAACCCAGAAATTCATCATGGTCTTAGAGCGTAACCCAGAGAGTCATCAATGTCCTTAGATCGTAAATGAGAGTGACGTCAGTGTCCTTAGAAAGTAACCCAGAGAGACCTCAGTGTCTTTAGAGTGTAACCCAGAGAGACGTCAGTGTCCTTAGAAAGTAACCCAGAGAGACCTCAGTGTCTTTAGAATGTAACCCAGAGAGACGTCAGTGTCCTTAGAAAGTAACCCAGAGACAACTCAGTGTCCTTCGTGTATAAGACACAGAGAGGTCAGTGTCCTGAGAGCGTAACTCAGAAATTTGTCATGGCCTTAGAGCGTAACCCAGAGATTCGTCAGTGTGCTTACAGCGCAACACGGAGAGGTGACAATGTCCTCAGAGTGTAAACCAGAGAGTCGTTAGGGACCTTAGAGCATAAACCAGAGATTCGTCAATTTCCTTATAGCGAAACCCAGAGATTAGTCTGTCCTCAGAGCATTACCCAATGAGACATCAGTGTCTAAAGAGCATAACCCAGAGAGTCTTCAATGTCCTTAGAGCGTAACACAGAGAGACATCAGTGGCCTTAGAGCATAACCCAGGGAGTCGTCAGTGTCCTTAGATTGTAACCCAGACAGACGTCAGAGTCCTTAGAGCATAACCCACAGAGACGTCAGTGCCCATAGATCGTAACCCAGATATTAGTCAGTATCCTTAGAGCACAACCGAGAGATCAGTCAGTGTCCTTAGAGGGTAATCCAGAGAGTTGTCAGTGTCCTCTGAGTGTAACCCAGAGAGTAGTCGGTGTGCATGTTGCATAAGCCAGAGAGGCGTCAGTGTCCTTAGATATTAACCCAGAGGGACCGTGTCCATGCAGCGTAAACCAGATTTTCATCAGTGTCCTTCGATTATATCCCAGAGATTCATCAAATTCCTTAGAGCGTAACCCAGAGAGTCATCAGTGTCCTTAGAGCATAACTCAGAGAGTCGTCAGTGTCCTTAGATCTTAACCCAGACAGACGTCAGAGTCCTTAGAGCGTAACCCAGACAGACGTCAGAGTCCTTAGAGCGTAACCCAGAGAGACATCAGTGTCCATAGATCGTAAGCCAGAGATTAGTCAGTGTCCTTAGTGCGTAACCCAAAGAGACATCAGTGTCTTTCGAGCATAACCCAGATTTTAGTCAGTGTCCTTCGATCGTATCCCAGAAATTCATCAATTTCCTTAGTGCGTAACCCACAGAGACATCAGTGTCCTTAGAGCTTAACCCAGCGTGACGTCATTGTCCTTTGAGTGTAAACCAGAGAGTCCTCAAAGTCCTGAGAGAGTGATCCGGAGATTCATCAATTGTCTTTAGTGCGTAAGCCAGAGATTCGACAGTGTTCTCAGAGCGTACCTCAGAGGTTTGTCAATGTCCTTAGAGGGTAACCCGGAGATTCATCAATGTCCTTAGAGAATAGCCCGGAGCCCAGAGTGTAACCAAGAGAGTCGTCAATGCCCTTAGCGGGTGAACAGAGAGTCATCAATGTCCTTAAAAATAACTCAGAGATTCGTCAGAGAGTAACCCAGAGAGACCTCAGCGTCCTTAGAGTGTAACCCAGAGAGACATCAGTGTCCTTCGTGTGTAAGACACAGAGAGGTCAGTGTCCTGAGAGCGTGACCCAGAAATTCATCATGGCCTTAGAGCGTAACCTAGAGAGTCATCAATGTCCTTAGATCGTAAATGAGAGTGACGTCAGTGTCCTTAGAAAGTAACCCAGAGAGACCTCAGTGTCTTTAGAGTGTAACCCAGAGAGACGTCAGTGTCCTTAGAAAGTAACCCAGAGACAACTCAGTGTCCTTCGTGTATAAGACACAGAGAGGTCAGTGTCCTGAGAGCGTGACCCAGAAATTTGTCATGGCCTTAGAGCGTAACCCAGAGATTCGTCAGTGTGCTTACAGCGCAACACGGAGAGGTGACAATGTCCTCAGAGTGTAAACCAGAGAGTCGTTAGGGACCTTAGAGCGTGACCCAGAGATTCGTCAATTTCCTTATAGCGAAACCCAGAGATTAGTCAGTGTCCTCAGAGCATTACCCAATGAGACATCAGTGTCTAAAGAGCATAACCCAGAGAGTCTTCAATGTCCTTAGAGCATAACACAGAGAGACATCAGTGGCCTTAGAGCGTAACCCAGAGAGACGTCAGTGTCCTTAGATCACAACCCAGACAGATGTCAGAGTCCTTAGAGCGTAACCCACAGAGATGTCAGTGCCCATAGATCGTAACCCAGAGATTAGTCAGTATCCTTAGAGCATAACCGAGAGATCAGTCAGTGTCCTTAGAGCGTAACCCAGAGTGACGTCAGTGTCCTTAGAGGGTAATCCAGAGAGTTGTCAGTGTCGTCTGAGTGTAACCCAGAGAGTAGTTGGTGTGCATGTTGCATAAGCCAGAGAGGCGTCAGTGTCCTTAGATCGTAACCCAGAGAGACGTCCATGTCCGTGGAGTGTAAACCAGATTTTCATCAGTGTCCTTCGATCATATCCCAGAGATTCATCAAATTCCTTAGAGCGTAACCCAGAGAGTCATCAGTGTCCTTAGAGCATAACTCAGAGAGTCGTCAGTGTCCTTAGATCATAACCCAGACAGACGTCAGAGTCCTTAGAGCGTAACTCGCAGAGACGTCAGTGTCCTTAGAGCGTAACCCAGAGAGACATCAGTGTCCATAGATCGTAACCCAGAGATTAGTCAGTGTCCTTAGTGCGTAACCCAAAGAGACATCAGTGTCCTTAGAGCTTAAACCAGCGTGACGTCATTGTCCTTCGAGCGTAAACCAGAGAGTCCTCAAAGTCCTGAGAGAGTGATCCGGAGATTCATCAGTTGTCTTTAGTGCGTAACCCAGAGATTCACCAGTGTCCTTAGAGCGTACCTCAGAGGTTTGTCAATGTCCTTAGAGGGTAACCCGGAGATTCATCAATGTCCTTAGAGAATAGCCCGAAGCCTGGAGCGTAACCAAGAGAGTCGTCAATGCCCTTAGCGGGTGAACAGAGAGTCATCAATGTCCTTAAAGAATGACTCAGAGATTCATCAGAGAGTAACCCAGAGAGACCTCAGCGTCCTTAGAGTGTAACCCAGAGAGACGTCAGTGTCCTTCGTGTGTAAGACAGAGAGAGGTCAGTGTCCTGAGAGCGTAACCCAGAAATCTGTCAGTGTGCTGACAGCACAACACGGAGACATGTCAGTGTCCTTAGAGCGTAACCCAGAGAATCATCATGGCCTTAGAGCGTAACACAGAGAGACATCAGTGGCCTTAGAGCATAACCCAGAGAGATGTCAGTGTCCTTAGATTGTAACCCATAGATTAGTCAGTATTCTTAGAGCATTACCCAGAGATTAGTCAGTGTCCTTAGAGGGTAATCCAGAGAGTTGTCAGTGTCCTCCGAGCGTAACCCAGAGAGTAGTTGGTGTGCATGTTGCATAAGCCAGAGAGGCGTCAGTGTCCTTAGATATTAACCCAGAGGGACCGTGTCCATGCAGCGTAAACCAGATTTTCATCAGTGTCCTTCGATCGTATCCCAGAGATTCATCAGTTTCCTTAGAGCGTAACCCAGAGAGTCATCAGTGTCCTTAGAGCATAACCCAGAGAGGCGTCAGTGTCCTTAGAGGGTAATCCAGAGAGTCATCAGTGTCCATAGATCATAACCCAGAGAGACGTCAGTGTCCTTAGAGGGTAACCCAGAGAAACATTAGAGTCCTTAGAGTGTAACCCAGAGAGACGTCAGTGTCCTTTAAGTGTAAGCCAGAGAGAGATCAGTGTCCTGAGAGAGCAATCAAGAGTCATATGTGTCCTTAAAGCGTAATCCAGAAATTCGTCAGTGGCCTTAGAGCATAACCCAGAGAGCCATCAATGTCATTAGAGTGTAACCCAGAGAGTCGTATGTGTCCTTAGAGATTAATCCAGAGACACGTCAGTGTCCTTACAGTGTAACTCAGAGATCAACCAGGGTCCTTGGAGAATAACCCGGAGATTCATCAATATGCTTAGAGTTTAACTCGGAGATTTGTCAATGTCCTTATAGCGTAACCCAGAGAGACATCACTGTCCAGGCGTAACCTGGAGATTCATCAATGCCCTTAGAGCATAACTGGGTGGGATGTCAGTGTCCTTAGAGCATAAACCAGGGATTTGTCAATGTCCTTAGAGCGTAACCCAGAGATTCGTCAATTTACTTAGAGCGTAACCCAGAGAGACGTCACTGTCTTTGAGCGTAACCAAGAGATTTGTCAATTTCCTTAGAGCTTAACCCAGAGAGACAACAGTGTCCTTAGAGCATAACCCAGAGAGATGGCAGTGACCTTAGATTGTAACCCAGAGAGACATCAGAGTCCTTAGAGCGTAACCCACAGAGACATCAATGTCCTTAGAGAGTAACCCAGAGAGACGTCAGTGTCCTTGGAGCGTAACCCAGACATTCGTTATTGTTATTAGTGCGTAACTCAGAGAGTCGTCATTGTCCATGTAGCGTAACCCAGAGAGATGACAGTGTCCTTCGAGCGTGACCCAGAGATTCGTCAATGTCCATGTAGCATAACCCGAGAGACGTCAGTGTCCTTAGAGCGTAACCCAGAGAGTTGTCAGTGTCCTGAGAGTGTAACCCAGAGATTCGTCAGTGTCAATAGATCATAACCCAGGGATTAGTCAGTGTCCTTAGAGCATAACCTGAAGATTCATCAATGCCCTTAGAGCGTAACTGGGTGGGACGTCAGTCTCTTTCGAGCATAACCAAGATTTTCGTCAGTGTCCTTAGAGCATAACCCGGAGAGTCGTCAGTGTCCTTAGAGTGAAACCCAGAGAGACGTCAGTGTCCTTACAGCGTAACCCAGAGATTCGTCAGAGTCATTAGAGCTTAGCCCAGAGATTCGTCCGTGTCGTTAGAGCGTAATCCGGAGATTCGTCAGTGTCCTTAGACCATAACCGAGAGAGACGTCGTTGTCTTTAGAGAGTAACCCAGAGAATCATTGGAGCCTTCAGGGTGTAACCCAGAGAGACATTAGTGTCCTTCGAGTGTAAGCCAGAGAGAGATCAGTGTCCTGAAAGCGTAACCCAGAGATTCGTCAGTTCCTTACAGCGCAACACGGAGAGACGTCTGTGTCCTTAGGGCGTAACCCAGAGAGTCGTTAGGGTCCTTAGTGCATGACCCAGAGATTCGTCAAAGTACTTAGACCGTAACCCAGAGAGTCCTCAGTGTCCGGAGCGACGTCGTTGTCCTTAGAGAGTAACCCAGAGAAACATTAGATTCCTTAAAGTGTAACCCAGAGAGATGACAGTGTCCTTTGAGTGTAAGCCAGAGAGAGGTCAGTGTCCTGAGAAAGTAAGCAAGAGAGTCGTATGTGTCCTTAAAGTGTAACCCAGAAATTCGTTGTTGTCCTTAGTGCGTAACCCAGAGAGCCAGCAATGTCCTTACAGCATAACCCAGACAGTCGTAGGTGTCCTTAGAGCTTAACTCAGAGAGACGTCATTGTCCTTAGAGCGTAACCCAGAGAGATTTCAATGTCCTTACTGCGTAACCCAGAGGTCCACCAGGGTCCTTGGCTAATAACCCGGAGATTCATCAATGTGCTTAGAGTTTAACTCAGAGATTTGTCAATGTCCTTAGAACGAAACCCAGAGAGATGTCACTGTCCTTAGAGCGTAACCTAGAGATTCATCAATGCCCTTAGAGCATAACTGGGTGGGATGTCAGTGTCCTTAGAGCGTAAACCAGAGATTCGTCAATGTCCTTAGAGCATAACCCGGAGTGTCGTCAGTTTCCTTAGAACCTAAACCAGAGATTCGTCAGTTCCCTTAGATTGAAACCCAGAGGGACGTCAGTGTCCTTACAGCGTAACCCAGAGAGTCGTCAGTATCCTTACAGCGTGACCCAGAGAGTCGTCAGTATGCTTCGAGCGTAAACCAGAGAAACATCAGTGTCGTTAGAGCTTAACCCAGAGATTCGTCAGAGTTGTTAGAGCATAACCCAGAAATTCGTCAGTGTCCTTAGAGCGTCACCCAGAGAGCCATCAATGTCCTTAGAGCGTAACCCAGAGGTCCACCACGGTCCTTGGAGAATAACCCGGAGATTCGTCAATGTGCTTAGAGTTTAACTTAGAGATTCGTCAATGTCCTCAGAGCGTAACCCAGAGCAACGTCACTGTCCTTTGAGCGTAACCCAGAGATGTCAATGTCCTTAGAGCGTAACCCCGAGAGACGTCACTGTCATTTGAGCGTAACCCAGAGATTTGTCAGTTTACTTAGAGTGGAACCAAGATAGACGTCACTGTCCTTAGAGCGTAAACATTAGAGTCATTAGTGTCCATAGATCGTAACCCAGAGAGAAGTCAGCATCCCTAGACCATAACCCAGAGAGACATCAGTGTCCTTAGAGTTTAACCCAGAGAGACGTCAGTGTCTATAGATCGTAACCCAGAGATTACTCAGTGTCCTTAGCGCGAGGTAATTGTCCATAGAGCGTAACCAGAGATTCATCAATGTCCTTAGAGAGTGATCTGGAGATTCATCAATGTTTTTAGTGCATAACCTAGAGATTCATCAATGTCCTTAGAGAGTGATCCAGAGAGACATCACTGTCCTTAGAGCGTAAACTGGACATTCATCAAAGCCCTCAGAGCCTAACTGGGTGGGATATCAGTGTCCTTAGAGCGTAAACCAGAGAAACGTCAGTGTCGTTGGAGCTTACCTCAGAGATTCGTCAGAGTCGTTAAAGCATAACCCGGAGATTCGTTAGTGTCCTTAGACCGTAACCGAGAGAGATATCAGTGTCCTTCGAGAGTACTCTGGAGTGACATCGTTGTCCTTGGAGAGTAACCCAGAGAATCATTAGAGGCTTCAGGGTGTAATCCAGAGAGACGTCAATGTCTTTCGAGTGTATGCCAGAGAGAGGTCAGTGTCCTGAGAGCGTGACCCAGAGATTCATCAGTGTCCTTTGAGCATAACCCAGAGATTCATCAGTGTTCTTACAGTGTAACCCAGAGATTCGTCAGTGTCCTTATGCGCAACACGGAGAGACGTCAGTGTACTTAGCGCATAACCCAGAGAGTCATTAGGGTCCTTAGTGCATGACCCAGAGATTCGTCAAAGTCCTTAGAGGATAACCCAGAGAGCTGCCAATGTCCTTCGAGTGTAACCCAGAGAGACGTCAGTATCCTTCGAGTGTATGCCAGAGAGAGGTCAGTGTCCTGAGAACGTAACCCAGAGATTCGTCAGTGTCCTTAGAGCGTAATCCAGAGATTCGTTAGTGTCCTTACAGCATAACCCAGTGATTCATCAGGGTCCTTACAGCGTAACCCAGAGAGTCGTCAATGTCCTTAGAGTGTAACCCAGAGAGTCGTTAGGGTCCTTACTGCGTGACCCAGAGATTTGTCAAAGTTCTTAGAGCATAACTCAGAGATTCTTCAATGTCCTTAGAGCGTAACACAGAGAGACATCAAAGTCCTTAGACCATAACCCAGACGGTCCTCTGTGTCCTTTGAGAGTAATCCGGAGCAACGTTGTTGTCCTTAGAGAGTAACCCAGAGAGACGTCAGTGTCCTTTAAGTATAAGCCAGAGAAGTCAGTGTCCTGTGAGAGTAATCAAGAGAGTCATATGTGTCCTTAAAGTGTAACCCAGAAATTCGTCAGTGTCCTTAGATCGTAACCCAGAGAGCCATCAATGTCCTTAGGGCGTAACCCAGAGAGTCGTAGGTGTCCTTAGAGCTTAACCCAGAGAGACGTCATTGTCCTTAGAGCGTAAGCCAGAGAGTCGTAGGTGTCCTTAGAGATTAATCCAGAGAGACGTCATTGTCCTTAGAGCGTAACCCAGAGTTCCACCACGTTCCTTGGAGAATAACCCGGAGATTCGTCAATGTGCTTAGAGTTTAACTTTGAGATTTGTCAATGTCCTTTTAACATAACACAGAGAGACGTCACTGTCCTTAGAGCGTAACCTGGACATTCATCAATGCCCTTAGAGCCTAACTGGGTGGGATATCATTGTCCTTAGAGCGTAAACCAGGGATTCATCAATGTCCTTAGAGCATAACCCAGAGATTCGTCAATGTCCTCAGAGCGTAACCCAGAGCAACGTCACTGTCCTTTGAGCGTAAACCAGAGATTTGTCAATGTCCTTAGAGCGTAACCCCGAGAGACGTCACTGTCATTTGACCGTAACCCAGAGATTTGTCAATTTACTTACAGCGGAACCAATATAGACGTCACTGTCCTTAGAGCGTAAACAAGAGAGAAGTCAGCATCCCTAAAGCGTAACCCAGAGAGATATCAGTGTCCTTAGAGTTTAACCCAGAGAGACGTCAGTGTCTATAGATCGTAACCCAGAGATTACTCAGTGTCCTTAGCGCGAGGTAATTGTCCATAGTGCGTAACCAGAGATTCATCAATGTCCTTAGAGAGTGATCCGGAAATTCATCAATGTTTTTAGTGCATAATCTAGAGATTCATCAATGTCCTTAGAGAGTGATCCAGAGATTCATCAATGTTTTTAGTGCATAACCTAGAGATTCGTCATTGTCCTCCGAACCTAACCCTGAGATTCGTCAGAATTATTAGAGCGTAACCCAGTGAGATGTGTGTGTCCTTGGAGCGTAACCCAGAAATTCGTCATTGTTATTAGTGCGTAACCCAGAGAGTAGTCAGTGTCCATGTAGCATAACCCGGAGAGATGTCAGTGTCCTTAGAGCGTGACCCAGAGATTCGTCAATGTCCATGTAGTGTAACCCAGAGATACGTCAGTGTCCTTAGAGCGTAACCCAGAGAGACATCACTGTCCTTAGAGCGTAACCTGGACATTCATCAATGTCCTTAGAGCCTAACTGGGTGGGATATCAGTGTCGTTAGAGCGTAAACCAGAGAGTCGTCAATGTACTTTGAACATAACCCAGAGAGTCGTCAATGTCCTTAGACCATAACCCAGAGAGTCATCAATGTCTTTAGAGCTTAACCCAGAGATTCGTCAATGTCCTTAGACCGTAAACCAGAGAGTCGTCAGTGTCCTTAGAGCGTAACCCAGGGAGTCGTCAGTTTCCTTAGAGCATAAACCAGAGATTGGTTAATTTGCTTAGAGCATAAACCAGACAGTGATCAGTGTCCTTAGGGCGCAAACTAGAGAGACGTCACTGTCCTTAGCGTGTAAACCACAGAGTCGTCAGTGTCCTTAGAGCGTAACGCAGACGGACGTCAAAGTCCTTAGAGTGTAACCCAGAGATTCGTAGGTGTCCTTAGAGCAGAACACAGAGAGTTGTCAATGTGCTTAGTGTGTAACGCAGAGAGAAGTCAGTGTCCTTAGAGCGTAACCCAGAGAGACGTCAGTTTCCTCAGAGTGTAAACCAGAGCTTTGTCAATGTCCTTAGAGCGAAACCCAGACAGACATCATTGTCCTTAGATCGTAAACCATAGAGTTGTCAGTGTCCTTAGAGCGTAACCTGGAGATTCATTAATGTCGTTAAAGCATAACCCAGAGAGTGGTCAGTTTCCTCAGAGCGTAAACCAGAGAGAAGTCAATGTGCTTTGAGCAGAGTCCGGAGATTCATCAATGTCCTTATAGTGTAACCCAATGAGTCATCAGTTTCCTTAGAGTGTAAACCAGAGATTGGTCAATGTTCTTAGAGTGTAACCCAGAGAGTCATCAAAGTCCTTAGAGCGTAACCCAAGAGTCATCAAAGTCCTTAGAGCTTAACTGAGAGATTTGTCAGTTTCTTTAGAGCATAAACCAGAGATTGGTCAATGTCCTTTGAGCATAACCCAGAGAGTCAGCAGTTTCCTTAGAGCGTAAACCAGAGATTCGACTGTGTCCTTTGAGCATAACCCAGAGAGTCATCAGTTTCCTTAGAGTGTAACCCAGAGAGACGTCAGTTTCCTTAGTGCTTAGACCAGAGATTCGTCAATTGCCTAAGAGCGTAAACCAGCAAGTCTTCAATGTTCTTAGAGCTTAACCCAGAGATTCGTCAATGTCCTTAGAGCGTAACCCAGAGAGTCGTCAGTTTCCTTAGAGCATAAAGCAGAGATTCATCAGTGACCTTAGAGCGTAACCTAGAGAGTCATCAAAGTCCTTAGAGCGTAACCCAGAGATTCATCAATTTGCTTAGAGCATAAACCAGAGAGTGATCAGTGTCCTTAGAGCGCAAACCAGAGAGAAGTCACTGTCCTTAGCGTGTAAACCATTGAGTCGTTAGTGTCCTTAGAGCATAACCCAGAGTCGTCAGTTTCCTTAGAGTGTAACCAAGCGAGACGTCAGTTTCCTTAGAGCATAAACCAGAGATTCGTCAATGTCCTTAGAGCGTAACCCAGAGAGTCATCAATGTCTTTAGAGCTTAACCCAGAGATTTGTCAATGTCCTTAGACTGTAAACCCGAGAGTCGTCAGTTTCCTTAGAGCATAAACCAGAGATTGGTCAATTTGCTTAGAGCATAAACCAGAGAATGATCAGTGTCCTTAGGGCACAAACTGGAGAGACGTCACTGTCCTTAGCGTGTAAACCATAGATTCGTCAGTGTCCTTAGAGCGTAACGCAGACAGACGTCAAAGTCCTTAGAGTGTAACCCAGAGATTCGTAGGTGTCCTTAGAGCAGAACACAGAGTCATCAATGTGCTTAGTGTGTAACGCAAAGCGAAGTCAGTGTCCTGAGAGTGTAACCCAGAGAGACGTCAGTTTCCTCAGAGCGTAAACCAGAGATTCATCAATGTCCTTAGAGCGAAACCCAGACAGACATCATTGTCCTTAGATTGTAAACCTTGGAGTTGTCAGTGTCCTTACAGCGTAACCTGGATATTCATCAATGTCGTTAAAGCATAACCCAGAGAGTCGTCAGTTTCCTCAGAGCGTAAACCAGAGAGAAGTCAATGTGCTTTGAGCAGAGCCCAGAGATTCATCAATGTCCTTATAGTGTAACCCAGTGAGTCGTCAGTTTCCTTAGAGTGTAAACCAGAGATTCGTCCGTGTCCTTACAGCGTAATCCAGAGAGTCATCAATGTACTTAGAGCATAAACCAGAGATTCATCAGTGTCCTTAGAGCGTAATCCAGAGAGTCGTCAATGTCCTTTGAGCATAACCCAGAGAGTCGCCAGTGTCCTTAGAGCGTAACCCAGAGAGTCGTCAGTTTCCTTAGTGCATAAACCAGAGATTCTTCAATGTCCTAAGTGTGTAAACCAGCGAACTTCAATGTTCTTAGAGCTTAACCCAGAGATTCGTCAATGTCCTTAGAGCGTAACCCAGAGACTCATCAAAGTCCTTAGAGCTTAACACAGATTCGTCAATTTGCTTAGAGCGTAAACCAGAGAGTCATCAGTGTCCTTAGAGCGTAAACTAGAGAGATGTCACTGTCCTTAGTGTGTAAACCATAGACTTGTCAGTGTCCTTAGAGCGTAACCCAGAGAGTTGTCAGTTTCCTCAGAGCGTAAACCAGAGAAAAGTCAATGTGCTTTGAGCAGAGCCCGGAGATTCATCAATGTCCTTACAGTATAACCCAGTGAGTCGTCAGTTTCCTTAGAGTGTAAACCAGAGATTCGACGGTGACCTTAGAGCGTAATCCAGAGAGTCATCAATGTACTTGGAGGGTAAACCAGAGATTCATCAGTCTCCTTAGAGCATAATCCAGAAAGTCGTCAGTGTGCTTAGAGCGTAATTCAGAGAGTCGTCAGTGTCCTTTGAGCATAACCCAGAGAGTCATCAGTTTCCTTAGTGCATAAACCAGAGATTCTTCAATGTCCTAAGTGTGTAAACCAGCGAACTTCAATGTTCTTAGAGCTTAACCCAGAGATTCATCAATGTCCTTAGACGGTAAACCAGAGGGTCGTCAGAGTCCTTAGAACGTAACCCAGAGAGTCGTCAGTTTTCTTAGAGCATAAACCAGAGATTGGTCAATGTCCTTAGAGTGTAACCCAGAGAGTCAACAAAGTCCTTATAGCACAAACTAGAGAGGCGTCACTGTACTTAGCGTGTAAACCATAGAGTCGTCAATGTCCTTAGAGCATAACCCGGAATGCCTTCAGTTTCCTTTGAGTGTAATCCAGAGATTCGTCAGTGTCCTTTGAGCGTAACCCAGAGAGTCGTCAATGTCCTTAGAGCAGAACCCAGAGAGTCGTCAGTTTCCTTAGAGCGTAACGCAGACTGACGTCAAAGTCCTTAGAGTGTTACTCAGATATTCGTAGGTGTCATTCGAGGATAAGACAGAGAGTCGTCAGAGTGCTTTGAGAGTACCGCAGAGAGACGTGAATGTCCTTAGAATGTAAACCAGAGAGTTATCAATGTCCTCAGAGCATAACCCAGAGAGACGTCCATGTGTTTTGAGCATAGCCTGGAGATACATCAATGTCCTTATAGTGTAACCCAGACAGTCGTCAATGTGCTTAGTGTGTAATGCAGAGAGAAATCAGTGTCCTTAGAGCGTAACCCAGAGAGTAATCAGTTTCCTCAGAGTGTAAACCAGAGAGAAGTCAATGTGCTTTGAGCAGAGCCCGGAGATTCATCAATGTCCTTATAGTGTAACCCAGTGAGTCGTCAGTTTCCTTAGAGTGTAAACCAGAGATTCGACGGTGACCTTAGAGTGTAACCCATAAAGTCGTCAATGTAATTAGAACGTAAACAAGAGAGTTGTCAGAGTCCTTAGAGCGTACACCAGAGAGACATCAGTGTCCTTTGCGCGTAGCCTTGAGATTCATCAATGTCCTTTGAGCGTAAACTGGAGAGTCCTCAATGTCCATAGAGAGTAATCCTGAGATTCATCATTGTCCTTAGTCCATGACCCAGAGATTCGTCAGTGTCCTTAGAGTGTAACTCAGAGATTCGTCAATGTGCTTAAAGCGTAACCGGAGATTCATCAGTTTACTTAGAGCGTAACCTGGAGAGTCATCAATGCCCTTAGAGTGTAACACGGAGAGTCGTCATTTTCCTTATAGCGTAAACCAGAGATTCGTTTGTGTCCTTAGAGCTTAACCAAGAGATTCGTCGATGTCCTACGAGCGTAAACCAGAGAGTCGTCAGTGTCCTCAGAGCATAAACCAGAGAGACGTCAACGTCCTTAGAGCGTAACCCAGAGTGTCGTCAGAGTCTATAGAGCATAACCCAGAGTTTCATAGGTGTCCTTACAGCTTAACACAGAGCGTCATAAGCGTCCATTGAGCATAACACAGAGAGACGTGAATGTCCTTAGAACGTGACCCAGGGTGTCGTCTATGTCCTCAGAGCTTAACCGAGAGATTCGTCAATGTCCTCAGAGCGTAACCTAGAGAGACATCAATATGCTTTGACCATAGCCGGTCAATACATCAATGTCCTTATAGTGTAACCCAGAGAGTCATCAATGTGCTTAGTGTATAACCCAGAGTCAGTGTCCTTAGAGCGTAATGCAGAGAGTCGTCAATGTCCTTAGAGCGTAAACTAGAGAGACGTCTGTATACTTAGAGCGTAACTTAGAGAGTCATCAGTGTCCTTAGAGCGCAAACTAGAGAGATGTCACTGTCCTTAGCGTGTAACCATAGACTTGTCAGTGTCCTTAGAGCATAACCCAGAGAGTCTTCAGTTTCATTAGAGCGTAAACCAGAGATTCGTCAGTGTCCTTAGAGCGTAACCCAAAGACCCGTCAATGCCCTTAGAGCATAACCCAGAGAGTCGTCAGTTTCCTTAGAGCGTAACGCAGACAGACGTCAAAGTCCTTTGAGAGTAATGCAGAGAGATGTGAATGTCCTTAGAATGTAAACCAGAGAGTTGTCAATGTACTCAGAGCATAACCCAGCGAGACGTCCATGTGTTTTGAACATAGCCCGGAGATACATCAGTGTCCTTATAGTGTAACCCAGAGAGTCGTCAACATGCTTAGTGTGTAACACAGAGAGAGGTCAGTGTCCTTAGAGCGTAACCCAGAGAGTTGTCAGTTTCCTCAGAGCGTAAACCAGAGAGAAGTCAATGTGCTTTGAGCAGAGCCCGGAGATTCATCAATGTCCTTATAGTGTAACCCAGTGAGTCGTCGGTTTCCTTAGAGTGTAAAACAGAGATTCGTCTGTGTCCTTAGAGCGTAAACCAGAGAGTCATCAATGTCCTTAGAGTGTAAACAAGAGAGTCGTCAGAGTCCTTAGATCTTAACCCAGAGTGACATCAGTATCCTTTGAGCATAGCCTAGAGATTCATCAATGTCCTTTGAGCGTAAACCGGAGAGTCCTCAATGTCCTTAGAGAGTAATCCGGAGATTCATCATTGTCCTTAGTGCATCACCCAGAGATTCGTCAGTGTCCTGAGAGTGTAACTCAGAGATTCTCCAATGTCCTTAGAGCGTAACGCACGGATTCTTCAATGTCATTAGAGCGCAATCTAGTGAGACATCAGGATCATTAGAGCATAAACCGGAGAGACGTCAGTGTCCTGGAACATAACCCAGAGAGATGTTAGGGTCCTTAGAATGGAACCCAGAGATTCGTCAGTTTCCTAAGAGCATTGACAGTTGATTCGTAGGTGTCCTTAGAGTGAGACCCAGAGATTCGTCAGTGTCCTTTGAGCATAACCCAGAGAGAAGTCAGTGACATTAGAGCGTAGA
Source organism: Isurus oxyrinchus (assembly GCA_026770705.1). Taxonomy (NCBI): domain Eukaryota; kingdom Metazoa; phylum Chordata; class Chondrichthyes; order Lamniformes; family Lamnidae; genus Isurus; species Isurus oxyrinchus. The sequence continues at coordinate 2,450,247 of JANJGN010000030.1, read as the reverse complement.
CCAGAGCGACATCAGTGTCCTTAGTGTCTAACCCAGAGAGTCATCAATGTCCTTAGAGCTTAACCCAGAGAGTCGTCAGTGTCCTTAGATAGTAACCCAGAGAGTCGTCAGTTTCATTAGAGCATAAAGCAAAGATTCGTCAGTGTCTTTAGAGAGTAACCTAGAGAGTCATCAATGTCCTTAGAGCATAAACCGGAGAGGCATAAGTTTCCTTAGAGAGTAAACCAGAGATTCGTCAATGTCTTTAGAATGAAACCCAGAAAGTCGTCAATTACTAAGAGCGTAAACAAGAGAGTTGTCAGACTCCTTAGAGCGTACACCAGAGAGACGTCAGTGTCCTTTGAGCATAGCCTAGAGATTAATCAATGTCCTACGAGCGTAAACCAGAGAGTCATCAGTGTCCTCAGAGCATAAACCAGAGAGACGTCAATGTCCTCAGAGCGTAAGCAGGAGAGTGGTCAATGTCCTTAGCGTGTAACACGGAGAGTCATCAATTTCCTTAGAGCGTAAATCAGAGATTCGTCAGTGTCCTTAGAGTGTAACCCAGAGAGTTGTCAGTGTCCTTATAGCGTAGCCCAGAGAGTCGTCAGTGTCCTTAGTGTCTAACCCAGAGTGCTGTCAGAGTCTATAGAGGGTAATCCTTATGTCCTTAGAGATTAACACAGAGCGTCATAAGCGTCCATTGAGCGTAACGCAGAGACACGTGAATGTCCTTATAGCGTAACCCAGAGAGTCGTCAATGTGCTTAGTGTGTAATCCAGAGAGAAGTCAGTGTCCTTAGAGCGTAACCCAGAGAGTCGTCAGCTTCCTTAGAGCGCAAACTAGAGAGATGTCACTGTCCTTAGCGTGTAAACCATAGACTTGTCAGTGTCCTTAGAGCATAACCCAGAGAGTTGTCAGTTTCCTTAGGGCGAAATGCAGACAGATGTCAAAGTCCCTTTGAGAGTGACGCAGAGAGACGTGAATGTCCGTAGAATGTAAACCAGAGAGTTGTCAATGTACTCAGAGCATAACCCAGAGTGAAGTCCATGTGTTTAGGACATAGCCCGGAGATACATCAATGTCCTTATAGTGTAACCCAGTGAGTCGTAAACATGATTAGTGTGAAAAGCAGAGAGGTCAGTGTCCTTAGAGCGTAACCCAGAGAGTTGTCAGTTTCCTCAAAGCGTAAACCAGAGAGAAGTCAATGTACTTTGAGCAGAGCCCGGAGATTCATCAATGTCCTTATAGCGTAACCCAGAGAGACGTCATTGTCCTTAGAACATAACACGGAGAGTCGTCAGTTTCCTTAGAGCGTAAACCAGAGATTCGTCAATGTCTTTAGAGCGTAACCCAGAGAATCATCAATGTCCTAAGAGCATAAACCAGAGAGACGTCAATGTCTTAGAGCATAACTTGGAGAGTCGTCAATGTCCTTAAAGTGTAACACGGAGCATCGTCAATTTCCTTAAAGCGTAAACCAGAGGTTCATAAGTGTCCTTAGAGCGTAACCCAGAGAGTTGTCAGTGTCCTTAGAGCGTAGACCAGAAAGTCATCAGTGTCTTTAGTGCCTAGCCCAGAGAGTTTTCAGAGTCTTTAGCGGGTAACCCGGAGTTTCGTAGGTGTCCAGAGAGACGTCAGAGTCCTTTGAGCGTAACGCAGAGAGACGTGAATGTCCTTAGAATGTAACCTAGAGAGACGTCAATGTGCTTTGAGCACATACCGGAGATACATCAATGTCCTTAAAGCGTAACCCAGAGGGTCGTCAATGTAGTTAGTGGGTAAACCAGAGAGATGTCAATGTGCTTTGAGCATAGCTCAGAGATCCATCAATGTCCTAATAGCGTAATCCAAAGAATCGTCAATGTCTTTAGACCATAAAGCAGAGAGTCGTCAGTGTCCTTAGAGCGTAACCCAGAGAGTCGTCAGTTTCCTTAGAGCATAAACCAGCGATTGGTCAATGTCCTTACAGCATAACCCAGAGAGACATCAAAGTCCTTAGAGCTTAACCCAGAGATTCGCCAATTTCCTTAGAGCATAAACCAGAGATTGGTAAATGTTCTTAGAGCGTAACCCAGAGAGTCATCAAAGTCCTTAGAATTTAACACAGAGATTCGTCAATTTCCTTAGAGCATAAACCAGAGATTGGTCAACGTCCTTACAGCGTAACCCAGAGAGTCATCAATGTCCTTAGAACTTAACCCAGATATTCGTCAATTTCCTTAGAGCGTAAACCAGAGAGTCGTCCGTGTCCTTAGAGCGCAACCTAGATAGACGTCACTGTCCTTAGCGTGTAAAACATAGAGTCGTCAGTGTCCTTAGAGCATAACCTGGTGAGTCTTCAGTTTCCTTAGAGCGTAAACCAGATATTCGTCAATGTCGTTAGAGCGTAACCCAGAAAAATGTCATTGTCCTTAGAGCGTAACCGTGAGTTTAGTCAGTGTCCTTTGAGCGTAACCCAGAGAGACATCAGTGTCCTTAGAGCATCACCCGGCAATTTGCCAGTGTCCTTAGAGCGTAACCCAGAGAGTCGTAGGTGTCCTTAGAGCTTAACCCAGAGACACGTCATTGTCCTTAGATCGTAAACCTGAGGTTAATCAATGTCATTTGAGCGTAACCCAGAGATTCGTCAATGTCCTAAGAACATAAACCAGAGAGTCATCAAAGTCCTTAGAGCTTAACCCAGAGATTCGCCGATTTCCTTAGAGCATAAACCAGAGATTGGTAAATGTTCTTAGAGCGTAAACCAGAGAGTCGTCCGTGTCCTTAGAGCGCAACCTAGATAGACGTCACTGTCCTTAGCGTGTAAAACATAGAGTCGTCAGTGTCCTTAGAGCATTAGCTGGAGAGTCTTCAGTTTCCTTAGAGCGTAAACCAGAGATTCGTCAATGTCGTTAGAGCGTAACCCAGAGAAATGTCATTGTCGTTAGAGCGTAACCGTGAGTTTAGTCAGTGTCCTTTGAGCGTAACCCAGAGAGACATCAGTGTCCTTAGAGCATCAACCGGCGATTTGTCAGTGTCCTTAGAGCGTAACCCAGAGAGTCGTAGGTGTCCTTAGAGCTTAACCCAGAGACACGTCATTGTCCTTAGATCGTAAACCTGAGGTTAATCAATGTCATTTGAGTGTAACCCAGAGATTCGTCAATGTCCTAAGAGCGTAAACCAGAGAGTCATCAGTGTCCTCGGAACATAAACCAGAGAGACGTCAATGTCCTTAGAGCGTAAGCTGGAGCATCATCAATTTCCTTAGACCGTAAAACAGAGATTCGTCAGTGTCCTTAGAGTGTAACCCAGTGAGTTGTCAGTGTCCTTAGAGCGTAGCCCAGAGAGTCGTCAGTGTCCTTAGTGCCTAACCCAGAGAGTTGTCAGAGTCTTTAGAGTGTAACCTGCAGTTTGGTAGGTGTGCTTAGAGTTTAACACAGAGAGTCGTCAGAGTCCTTTGAGCGTAACTCAGAAAGACGTGAATGACCTTAGAACGTAACCCAGAGAGTCGTCAATGTCATCAGAGCGTAATTGAGAGAGACGTCAATGTGCTTTGAGCACAGCCCGGAGATACATCAATGTCCTTATAGCGTAACCCAGAGAGTCGTCAATATGCTTAGTGTGTAACGCAGAGAGAAGTGAGTGTCCTCAGAGCATAACCCAGAGAGTCGTCAATGTCCTTAGAGCATAAACTAGAGAGATGTCTGTATACTTAGAGCGTAACCCAGAGAGTCGTCAATGTACTTAGAGCGTAACCCAGAGGGTCGTCAATGTAGTTAGTGGGTAAACCAGAGAGACGTCAATGTGCTTTGAGCATAGCCCGGAGATCCATCAATGTCCTAATAGCCTAATCCAAAGAGTCGTCAATGTCCTTAGACCATAAAGCAGAGAGTCGTCAGTGTCCTTAGAGCGTAACCTGGAGATTCGTCAATGTCCTTAGAACAAAATGTAGAGAGTCGTCAATGTCGTCAGAGTGTAAACCAGAGAGAAGTCAATTTGTTTTGAGCATAGCCCAGAGATTCAGCAATGTCTTTATAACATAACCCAGAGAGATGTCAGTGTCCTTAGAGCATAACCTGGTGAGTCCTCAGTTTCCTTAGAGCGTAAACCAGAGTTCCATCAGTGTCCTTAGAGCGTAACCTGGTGAGTCGTCAGTTTCCTTAGAGCGTAACCCAGAGATTCATCAATGTCCTTAGAGCGAAAACCATAGAATCATCATCGTCCTTAGAGTGTAACATGGCGAGTTATCAGTTTCCTTAGAGCGTAACTCAGTGAGACATCAGTTCCCTGAGATTCGTCAGTGTCATTTGGGCATTACCCAGAGAGATGTCAGTGTCCTTAGAGTGATAACCATAGAGTCGTCAGTGTCCTTAGAGCGTAACCTGGAGATTCATCAATGTCTTTAGAGCAAAACATAGAGAGTCGTCACTGTTGTCAGAGTGTAAACCAGAGAGAAATCAATTTGCTTTGTGCATAGTCTGGAGATTCAGCAATGTCTTTATAACATAACCCAGAGAGATGTCATTGTCCTTAGAGCGTAAACCATAGAGTCGTCAGTGTCCTTAGAGCGTAAACCAGGGCTCCATCAGTGTCCTTAGAGCGTAACCTGGTGAGTCGTCAGTTTCCTTAGAGCGTAACCCAGTGAGACGTCAGTGTCCTTAGAGCGTAAACCAGAGCTCCATCAGTGTCCTTAGAGTGTAACCTGGTGAGTTGTCAGTTTCCTTAGGGCGTAAACCAGAGATTCGTCAATGTACGTAGAGCATAACCCAGAGAAACGTCATTGTCCTTAGAGCGTAACCATGAGTTTAGTCAGTGTCCTTTGATCGTAAACCAGAGAGTCGTCAGTGTCCTTACAGCATCACCCGGACATTCATCAGTGTCCTTAGAGTGTAACCCAGAGAGTCGTAGGTGTCTTTAGAGCCAAACCCAGAGAGACGTCATTGTACTTAGAGTGTAACCCTGAGGTTAATCAGCGTCTTTTGAGTGTAACCCAGAGATTCCTCAGTGCCGTTAGAGTGAGACCCAGAGAGACTTCAGCGTCCTTATAGCCTGACCCAGAGATTCGTCAGTGTCATTTGAGCGTAACCCAGAGATTTGTCATTGTCCTAAGAGCGTAAACCGGAGAGTCATCAGTGTCCTCAGAGCATAAAACAGAGAGATGTCAGTGTCCTTAGAACATAACCCAGAGAGTCGTCAGTTTCCTTAGACCATAAACCAGAGTTTGGTCAATGTCCTCACAGCGTAACCCAGAGAGTCATCAAAGTCCTTAGAGCTTAACCCAGAGATTCGTCAATGTCCTTAAAGCATAACCCAGTGCCTCATCAAAGTCCTTAGAGCTTAACCCAGAAATTCATCAATTTTCTTAGAGCATAAACCAGAGATTTGTCAATGTCCTTACAGCGTAACCCAGAAAGTCAACAAAGTCCTTAGAGCTTAACCCTGATATTCGTCAATTTCCTTAGAGCGTAAACCAGAGTCGTCAGTGTCCTTAGAGCACAACGTAGAGAGACGTCACTGTCCTAAGTGTGTAAAACATAGAGTCGTCAGTGTCCTTAGAGCATAACCTGGAGAGTCTTCAGTTTCCTTACAGCGAAAACCAGAGATTCGTCAATGTCGTTAGAGCGTAACCCAGAGAAATGTCATTGTCCTTATAGCGTAACCATGAGTTTAGTCAGTGTCCTTTCAGCGTAACCCAGAGAGTCGGCGGTGTCCTTACAGCATCACCCGGAGAATCGTCAGTGTCCTTAGAGCATAACCCAGAGAGTTGTAGGTGTCCTTAGAGCTTAACCCAGAGAGACGTCATTGTCCTTAGAGCATAACCCTGAGGTTAATCAGCGTCTTTAGAGCGTAACCCAGAGACTGGTCAGTGTCCTTAGAGTGAGATCCAGAGAGACTTCAGCGTCCTTAAAGCATAACCCAGAGATTCGTCAGTGTCCTAAAAGCGTAAACCAGAGAGTCATCAGTGTCCTCAGAGCATAAACCAGAGAGACGTAAATGTCCTTAGAGCGTAACCTGGTGCGTCATCAATGTCCTTAGAGTGTAACACGGAGAGTCGTCAATTTCCTTAGACTGTAAACCAGAGATTCGTCAGTGTCCTTAGAGCGTAAGCCAGTGAGTTGCCAGTGTCCTTAGAGCGTAGCCCAGAGAGTCATCAGTGTCCTTAGTGCCTAACCCAGAGAGTTGTCAGAGTCTTTAGAGCGTCACCCGGAGTTTCGTAGGTGTCCTTAGAGCTTAACACAGAGAGTCGTCAGAATCTTTTGAGCGTAACGCAGAGAAACGTGAATGTCCTTAGAACGTAACCCAGAGAGTCGTCAATGTCATCAGAGCGTAACCGAGAGAGACGTCAATGTGCTTTGAGCACAGCCCGGAGATATATCAATGTTCTTATAGTGTAACCCAGAGATTCGTCAATATGCTTAGTGTGTAACCCAGAGAGAAGTGAGTGTCCTTAGAGCATAACCCAGAGAGTCGTCAAAGTACTAAGAGAGTAACCCAGAGGGTCATCAATGTAGTTAGTGGGTAAACCAGAGAGACGTCAATGTGCTTTGAGCATAGCCCGGAGATCCATCAATGTCCTAATAGCCTAATCCAAAGAGTCGTCAATGTCCTTAGACCATAAAGCAGAGAGTCGTCAGCGTCCTTAGAGCGTAACCCAGAGAGTCGTCAGTTTCCTTAGAACCTAAACCAGAGATTGGTCAATGTCCTTAAAGCGTAACCCAGAGAGTCATCAAATCCTGAGAGCTTAACTCAGAGATTCGTCAATTTCCTTAGAGCATAAACCAGAGGTTGGTCAATGTTCTTAGAGTGTAACCCAGAGAGTCATCAAAGTCTTTAGATCTTAACTCAGAGATTCGTCAGTTTCCTTAGAGCATAAACCAGAGATTGGTCAATGTCCTTAGAGCGTAACCCAGAGAGTCAACAAAGTCCTCAGAGCTTAACCCAGATATTCGTCAATTTGCTTAGAGCGTAAACCAGAGAGTCGTCAGTGTCCTCAGAGCGCAACTTAGAGAGACGTCATTGTCCTTAGCGCGTAAATCAGAGTCGTCAATGTCCTTAGAGCATAACCTGGAGAGTCTGCAGTTTCCTTAGAGCTTAACCCAGAGAATCGTCAATGTCCTTAGAGTGTAAACCAGAGAGTCATCAGTGACCTTAGAGTGTAACCCAGAGAGTCGACAGTCTCCTTAGAGCATAAAACAGAGATTGGTCAATGTCCTTAGAGCGTAACCCAGAGAGTCATCAAAGTCCTTAGAGCTTAACCCAGAGATTCGTCAATGTCCTTAGAGCGTAACCCAGAGAAACGTCAGTGTCCTTTGAGCGTAACCGAGAGAGTCGTAGGTGTCCTTACAACTTAACCCAGAGAGACATCAGTGTCCTTGGAGCATCACCCGGTGATTTGTCAGTGCCCGTAGAGCGTAACCCAGAGAGACGTCATTGTCCTTACAGCGTAACCCTGAGGTTAATCAGCGTCTTTTGAGCATAACCCAGAGATTCGTCAGTGTCCTAACAGCGTAAACCGGAGTGTCATCAGTATCCTCAGAGTAAAACCAGAGAGACGTCAACGTCCTTAAAGCGTAACCTCGAGCATCGTCAATGTACTTAGAGTGTAACACGGAGAGTCGTCAATTTCCTTAGACCGTAAACCAAAGATTCGTCAGTGTCCTTAGAGCGTAACCCAGAGGATCGTCAATGTAGTTAGTGGGTAAGCCAGAGAGACGTCAATGTGCTTTGAGCAAAGCCCGGAGATCCATTAATGTCCTAATAGCCTAATCTAAAGAGTCGTCAATGTCATTAAACCATAAAGCAGAGAGTCGTCAGTGTCCTTAGAGCGTAACCCAGAGAGACGTCAGTTTCCTTAGAGCATAAACCAGAGAATGGTCAATGTCCTTACAGCGTAACCCAGAGAGTCATCAAAATCCTTAGAGCGTAACCCAGAGATTCGTCAATTTCCTTAGAGCATAAACCAGAGATTTGTCAATGTCTGTTGAGCGTAACCCAGAGAGTCATCAAAGTCCTTCGAGCTTAAACCATAGATTTGTCAGTTTCCCGAGAGCATAAACCAGATATTGGCCAATGTCCTTAGAGCGTAACCCAGAGAGTCATCAGAGTCCTTCGAGCTTAACCCAGAGATTTGTCAGTTTCCTTAGAGCATAAATCAGAGATTGGTCAATGTCCTTAGAGTGTAACCCAGAGCGTTATCAAAGTCCATAGATCTTAACCCAGATATTCGTCAATTTCCTTAGAGCGTAAACGAGAGAGTCGTCAGGCTCCTTAGAGCGCAACCTAGAGAGACGGCACTGTCCTTAGCGCATAAACCATAGAGTTGTCAGTGTCCTTAGAGCATAAGCTGGAGAGTCTTCAGTTTCCTTAGAGCATAAACCTGAGATTCGTCAGTGTCCTTAGAGCATAACCCAGAGAGTTGTCAGTTTCCTTTAGCGTAATCCAGAGAGACATCAGTTTCCTTAGTGCATAAACCAAAAATTTGTCAATGTACTCAGAGCGTAACCCAGAGAGTCATCAATGTTCTTAGAGTTTACCCAGAGATTCATCAATGTCCTTGGAACATAAACCAGAGATACGTCAGTGTCCTTAGAGCGTACCCAGAGTGTCGTCAATGTCCTTACAGCATAACCCAGAGAGTGGTCAGTTTCTTTAGAGCGTAAACCAGAGAGACGCCAGTGTCCTTAGAGCACAAACTAGAGGTATGTCAGTGTCATTAGAGCTTAACCAGAGATTCGTCAATGTCCTCAGAGCATAACTCAGAGAGATGTCCATATGTTTTGAGCATAGCCCGGAGATACAACAATGTCCTTATAGTGTAACCCAGAGAGTGGTCAACGTGCTTAGTGTGTAACGCAGAGAGAAATCAGTGTCCTTAGAGCATAACCCAGAGAGTTGACAGTTTCCTCAGAGCGTAAACCAGAGAGAAGTCAATGTGCTTTGAGCAGAGCCCAGAGATTCGTCAGTGTCCTTAGAGTGTAACCCAGAGTGTTGTCAGTGTCCTTAGAGCATAACCTGGAGAGTCTTCAGTTTCCTTAGAGCATAAACCAGAGATTTGTCAGTGTCCTTAGAGCATAACCCAGAGAGTAGTCAGTTTCCTTAGAGCTTAACTCAGAGATTCATCAATGTCCATAAAGCGTAACCCAGAGAGTCACGAATGTCCTTAGAGCGTAAACCATAGAGTCGTCAGTGTCCTTAGAGCTTAACACAGAGAGTCATCAAGGTGCTTAGTGTGTAACCCAGAGAGCCGTCAGTTTCCTTCTTGCATATACCGGAGAATGGTCAGTGTCCTTAGAACATAACCCAGAGAGTCATCAATGTCCTCAGAACATAACCCAGAGAGACGTCAATGAGCTGTGAGCAGAGTCTAGAGATCCATCAATGTCCTTATAGCCTAATCCAGAGAATTGTCAGTTTCCTAAGAGCGTAAACCAGAGATTCGTAGGTGTCCTTAGAGCTTAACCCAGAGAAACGTCATTGTCCTTAGAGCGTAACCCTGAGTTTAGTCACTGCCCTTAGAGCGTAACCCAAAGAGTCATAGGTGTCCTTAGAGCTTAACCCAGAGAGAAGTCATTGTCCTTATAGCGTAACACTGCGGTTAATCAGCGTCTTTTGAGCGTAACCCAGTGATTCATCAGTGGCCTTAGTGTGAGACCCGGAGATTCGTCAGTGTCATTTGGGCATTACCCAGAGAGATGTCAGTGTCCTTAGAGTGATAACCATAGAGTCGTCAGTGTCCTTAGAGCGTAACCTGGAGAATCGTCAATGTCCTTAGAGCAAAACATAGAGAGTCGTCACTGTTGTCAGAGTGTAAACCAGAGAGAAGTCAATTTGTTTTGTGCATAGTCTGGAGATTCAGCAATGTCTTTATAACATAACCCAGAGAGATGTCATTGTCCTTAGAGCGTAAACCATAGAGTCGTCAGTGTCCTTAGAGCGTAAACCAGGGCTCCATCAGTGTCCTTAGAGCGTAAACCAGGGCTCCATCAGTGTCCTTAGAGCGTAACCTGGCGAGTCGTCAGTTTCCTTAGAGCGTAACCTGGCGAGTCGTCAGTTTCCTTAGAGCGTAACCCAGTGAGACGTCAGTGTCCTTAGAGCGTAAACCAGAGCTCCATCAGTGTCCTTAGAGTGTAACCTGGTGAGTTGTCAGTTTCCTTAGAGCGTAAACCAGAGATTCGTCAATGTACGTAGAGCATAACCCAGAGAAACGTCATTGTCCTTAGAGCGTAACCCTGAGTTTAGTCAGTGTCCTTTGAGCGTAACCCAGAGAGTCGTCAGTGTCCTTACAGCATCACCCGGAGATTCATCAGTGTCCTTAGAACGTAACCCAGAGAGGCGTAGGTGTCTTTAGAGCCAAACCCAGAGAGACGTCATTGTACTTAGAGTGTAACCCTGAGGTTAATCAGCGTCTTTTGAGTGTAACCCAGAGATTCCTCAGTGTCGTTAGAGTGAGACCCAGAGAGACTTCAGCGTCCTTATAGCCTGACCCAGAGATTCGTCAGTGTCATTTGAGCGTAACCCAGAGATTTGTATTTGTCCTAAGATCGTAAACCGGAGAGTCATCAGTGTCCTCAGAGCATAAAACAGAGAGATGTCAGTGTCCTTCGAGCGTAACCTAGAGAGTCGTCAGTTTCCTTAGACCATAAACCAGAGTTTGGTCAATGTCCTTACAGCGTAACCCAGAGAGTCATCAAAGTCCTTAGAGCTTAACCCAGAGATTCGTCAAAGACCTTAAAGCATAACCCAGAGCCTCATCAAAGTCCTTAGAGCTTAACCCAGAAATTCATCAATTTCCTTAGATCATAAACCAGAGATTTGTCAATGTCCTTACAGCGTAACCCAGAAAGTCAACAAAGTCCTTAGAGCTTAACCCTGATATTCATCAATTTCCTAAGAGCGTAAACCAGAGTCGTCAGTGTCCTTAGAGCATAACCTGGAGAGTCTGCAGTTTCCTTAGAGCTTAACCCAGAGAATCGTCAGTGTCCTTAGAGCGTAAACCAGAGAGTCATCAGTGACCTTAGAGTGTAACCCAGAGAGTCGTCAGTCTCCTTAGAGCATAAAACAGAGATTGGTCAATGTCCTTAGAATGTAACCCAGAGAGTCATCAAAGTCCTTAGAGCTTAACCCAGAGATTCGTCAATTTGCTCATAGCGTAAACCATAGAGTCGTCAATGACCTTAGAGCATAACCCGGAGAGTCTTCAGTTTCCTTAGAGCGTAAACCAGAGATTCGTCAGTGTCCTTAGAGCGTAACCCAGAGTGTTGTCAGAGTCTTTAGAGCGTAACCCAGAGTTTCGTAGGTGTCCTTAGAATTTAACACAGAGTCGTCAGAGTCCTTTGAGCGTAAGGCAGAGAGTCATGAATGTCCCTAGAATGTAACACAGAGAGTCGTCAATGTCATTAGAGCATAAACTAGAGAGACATCAATGCGTTTCAAGCACAGCCCAGAGATACATCAATGTCCTTATAGCGGAACCCAGAGAGTCGTCAATGTGCTTAGTGTGTAACCCAGAGAGAAGTCAGTGTCCTTAGAGCATAACCCAGAGAGTCATCAATGTCCTTAGAGCTTAAACTACAGAGATGTCTGTATACTTAGAGCATAACCCAGAGAGTCGTCAGTGTCCTTAAAGCGTAACCCAGAGGGTCATCAATGTAGTTAGTGGGTAAACCAGAGAGACGTCAATGTGCTTTGAGCATAACCCGGAGATCCATCAATTTCCTAACTGCGTAATCCAAAGAGTCGTCAATGTTCTTAGACCATAAATTAGAGAGTTGTCAGTGTCCTTAGAGCGTAACCTGGAGATTCGTCAATGTCCTTAGAACAAAATGTAGAGAGTCGTCAATGTCGTCAGAGTGTAAACCAGAGAGAAGTCAATTTGTTTTGAGCATAGCCCAGAGATTCAGCAATGTCTTTATAACATAACCCAGAGAGATGTCAGTGTCCTTAGAGCATAACCTGGTGAGTCCTCAGTTTCCTTAGAGCGTAAACCAGAGTTCCATCAGTGTCCTTAGAGCGTAACCTGGTGAGTCGTCAGTTTCCTTAGAGCGTAACCCAGAGATTCATCAATGTCCTTAGAGCGAAAACCATAGAATCATCATCGTCCTTAGAGTGTAACATGGCGAGTTATCAGTTTCCTTAGAGCGTAACTCAGTGAGACATCAGTTCCCTGAGATTTGTCAGTGTCATTTGGGCATTACCCAGAGAGATGTCAGTGTCCTTAGAGTGATAACCATAGAGTCGTCAGTGTCCTTAGAGCGTAACCTGGAGATTCATCAATGTCCTTAGAGCAAAACATAGAGAGTCGTCACTGTTGTCAGAGTGTAAACCAGAGAGAAGTCAATTTGCTTTGTGCATAGTCTGGAGATTCAGCAATATCTTTATAACATAACCCAGAGAGATGTCATTGTCCTTAGAGCGTAAACCATAGAGTCGTCAGTGTCCTTAGAGCGTAAACCAGGGCTCCATCAGTGTCCTTAGAGCGTAAACCAGGGCTCCATCAGTGTCCTTAGAGCGTAACCTGGCGAGTCGTCAGTTTCCTTAGAGCGTAACCCAGTGAGACGTCAGTGTCCTTAGAGCGTAACCTGGCGAGTCGTCAGTTTCCTTAGAGCGTAACCCAGTGAGACGTCAGTGTCCTTAGAGCGTAAACCAGAGCTCCATCAGTGTCCTTAGAGTGTAACCTGGTGAGTTGTCAGTTTCCTTAGAGCGTAACCCAGTGAGACGTCAGTGTCCTTAGAGCGTAAACCAGAGCTCCATCAGTGTCCTTAGAGTGTAACCTGGTGAGTTGTCAGTTTCCTTAGAGCGTAAACCAGAGATTCGTCAATGTACGTAGAGCGTAACCCAGAGAAACGTCATTGTCCTTAGAGCGTAACCCTGAGTTTAGTCAGTGTCCTTTGAGCGTAACCCAGAGAGTCGTCAGTGTCCTTACAGCATCACCCGGAGATTCATCAGTGTCCTTAGAACGTAACCCAGAGAGGCGTAGGTGTCTTTAGAGCCAAACCCAGAGAGACGTCATTGTACTTAGAGTGTAAACCTGAGGTTAATCAGCGTCTTTTGAGTGTAACCCAGAGATTCCTCAGTGTCGTTAGAGTGAGACCCAGAGAGACTTCAGCGTCCTTATAGCCTGACCCAGAGATTCGTCAGTGTCATTTGAGCGTAACCCAGAGATTTGTATTTGTCCTAAGATCGTAAACCGGAGAGTCATCAGTGTCCTCAGAGCATAAAACAGAGAGATGTCAGTGTCCTTAGAGCGTAACCTAGAGAGTCGTCAGTTTCCTTAGACCATAAACCAGAGTTTGGTCAATGTCCTTACAGCGTAACCCAGAGAGTCATCAAAGTCCTTAGAGCTTAACCCAGAGATTCGTCAAAGACCTTAAAGCATAACCCAGAGCCTCATCAAAGTCCTTAGAGCTTAACCCAGAAATTCATCAATTTCCTTAGATCATAAACCAGAGATTTGTCAATGTCCTTACAGCGTAACCCAGAAAGTCAACAAAGTCCTTAGAGCTTAACCCTGATATTCATCAATTTCCTAAGAGCGTAAACCAGAGTCGTCAGTGTCCTTAGAGCATAACCTGGAGAGTCTGCAGTTTCCTTAGAGCTTAACCCAGAGAATCGTCAGTGTCCTTAGAGCGTAAACCAGAGAGTCATCAGTGACCTTAGAGTGTAACCCAGAGAGTCGTCAGTCTCCTTAGAGCATAAAACAGAGATTGGTCAATGTCCTTAGAATGTAACCCAGAGAGTCATCAAAGTCCTTAGAGCTTAACCCAGAGATTCGTCAATTTGCTCATAGCGTAAACCATAGAGTCGTCAATGACCTTAGAGCATAACCCGGAGAGTCTTCAGTTTCCTTAGAGCGTAAACCAGAGATTCGTCAGTGTCCTTAGAGCGTAACCCAGAGTGTTGTCAGAGTCTTTAGAGCGTAACCCAGAGTTTCGTAGGTGTCCTTAGAATTTAACACAGAGTCGTCAGAGTCCTTTGAGCGTAAGGCAGAGAGTCATGAATGTCCCTAGAATGTAACACAGAGAGTCGTCAATGTCATTAGAGCATAAACTAGAGAGACATCAATGCGTTTCAAGCACAGCCCAGAGATACATCAATGTCCTTATAGCGGAACCCAGAGAGTCGTCAATGTGCTTAGTGTGTAACCCAGAGAGAAGTCAGTGTCCTTAGAGCATAACCCAGAGAGTCATCAATGTCCTTAGAGCTTAAACTACAGAGATGTCTGTATACTTAGAGCATAACCCAGAGAGTCGTCAGTGTCCTTAAAGCGTAACCCAGAGGGTCATCAATGTAGTTAGTGGGTAAACCAGAGAGACGTCAATGTGCTTTGAGCATAACCCGGAGATCCATCAATTTCCTAACTGCGTAATCCAAAGAGTCGTCAATGTTCTTAGACCATAAATTAGAGAGTTGTCAGTGTCCTTAGAGCGTAACCCAGAGTGTCGTCAATGTCCTTACAGCATAACCCAGAGAGTGGTCAGTTTCTTTAGAGCGTAAACCAGAGAGACGCCAGTGTCCTTAGAGCACAAACTAGAGGTATGTCAGTGTCATTAGAGCTTAACCAGAGATTCGTCAATGTCCTCAGAGCATAACTCAGAGAGATGTCCATATGTTTTGAGCATAGCCCGGAGATACAACAATGTCCTTATAGTGTAACCCAGAGAGTGGTCAACGTGCTTAGTGTGTAACGCAGAGAGAAATCAGTGTCCTTAGAGCATAACCCAGAGAGTTGACAGTTTCCTCAGAGCGTAAACCAGAGAGAAGTCAATGTGCTTTGAGCAGAGCCCAGAGATTCGTCAGTGTCCTTAGAGTGTAACCCAGAGTGTTGTCAGTGTCCTTAGAGCATAACCTGGAGAGTCTTCAGTTTCCTTAGAGCATAAACCAGAGATTTGTCAGTGTCCTTAGAGCATAACTCAGAGAGTAGTCAGTTTCCTTAGAGCTTAACTCAGAGATTCATCAATGTCCATAAAGCGTAACCCAGAGAGTCACGAATGTCCTTAGAGCGTAAACCATAGAGTCGTCAGTGTCCTTAGAGCTTAACACAGAGAGTCATCAAGGTGCTTAGTGTGTAACCCAGAGAGCCGTCAGTTTCCTTCTTGCATATACCGGAGAATGGTCAGTGTCCTTAGAACATAACCCAGAGAGTCATCAATGTCCTCAGAACATAACCCAGAGAGACGTCAATGAGCTGTGAGCAGAGTCTAGAGATCCATCAATGTCCTTATAGCCTAATCCAGAGAATTGTCAGTTTCCTAAGAGCGTAAACCAGAGATTCGTAGGTGTCCTTAGAGCTTAACCCAGAGAAACGTCATTGTCCTTAGAGTGTAACCCTGAGTTTAGTCACTGCCCTTAGAGCGTAACCCAAAGAGTCATAGGTGTCCTTAGAGCTTAACCCAGAGAGAAGTCATTGTCCTTATAGCGTAACACTGCGGTTAATCAGCGTCTTTTGAGCGTAACCCAGTGATTCATCAGTGGCCTTAGTGTGAGACCCGGAGATTCGTCAGTGTCATTTGGGCATTACCCAGAGAGATGTCAGTGTCCTTAGAGTGATAACCATAGAGTCGTCAGTGTCCTTAGAGCGTAACCTGGAGAATCGTCAATGTCCTTAGAGCAAAACGTAGAGAGTCATCACTGTTGTCAGAGTGTAAACCAGAGAGAAGTCAGTTTGTTTTGTGCATAGTCTGGAGATTCAGCAATGTCTTTATAACATAACCCAGAGAGATGTCATTGTCCTTAGAGCGTAAACCATAGAGTCGTCAGTGTCCTTAGAGCGTAACCCAGTGAGACGTCAGTGTCCTTAGAGCGTAAACCAGAGCTCCATCAGTGTCCTTAGAGCGTAACCTGGCGAGTCGTCAGTTTCCTTAGAGCGTAAACCAGAGATTCGTCAATGTACGTAGAGCGTAACCCAGAGAAACGTCATTGTCCTTAGAGCGTAACCCTGAGTTTAGTCAGTGTCCTTTGAGCGTAACCCAGAGAGTCGTCAGTGTCCTTACAGCATCACCCGGAGATTCATCAGTGTCCTTAAAGCGTAACCCAGAGAGTCGTAGGTGTCCTTAGAGCCAAACCCAGAGAGACGTCATTGTACTTAGAGTGTAACCCTGAGGTTAATCAGCGTCTTTTGAGTGTAACCCAGAGATTCCTCAGTGTCGTTAGAGTGAGACCCAGAGAGACTTCAGCGTCCTTATAGCCTGACCCAGAGATTCGTCAGTGTCATTTGAGCATAACCCAGAGATTTGTCATTGTCCTAAGAGCGTAAACCGGAGAGTCATCAGTGTCCTCAGAGCATAAAACAGAGAGATGTCAGTGACCTTAGAACATAACCCAGAGAGTCGTCGGTTTCCTTAGACCATAAACCAGAGTTTGGTCAATGTCCTCACAGCCTACCCCAGAGCCTCATCAAAGTCCTTAGAGCTTAACCCAGAAATTCATCAATTTCCTTAGAGCATAAACCAGAGATTGGTCAATGTCCTTACAGCGTAACCCAGAAAGTCAACAAAGTCCTTAGAGCTTAACCCTGATATTCGTCAATTTCCTTAGAGCGTAAACCAGAGTCGTCAGTGTCCTTAGAGCACAACCTAGAGAGACGTCACTGTCATAAGCACGTAAAACATAGAGTCGTCAGTGTCCTTAGAGCATAACCTGGAGAGTCTTCAGTTTCCTTACAGCGAAAACCAGAGATTCGTCAATGTCGTTAGAGCGTAACCCAGAGAAATGTCATTGTCCTTATAGCGTAACCATGAGTTTAGTCAGTGTCCTTTCAGCGTAACCCAGAGAGTCGGCGGTGTCCTTACAGCATCACCCGGAGAATCGTCAGTGTCCTTAGAGCATAACCCAGAGAGTTGTAGGTGTCCTTAGAGCTTAACCCAGAGAGACGTCATTGTCCTTAGAACATAACCCTGAGGTTGATCAGCGTCTTTAGAGCGTAACCCAGAGTCTGGTCAGTGTCCTTAGAGTGAGACCCAGAGAGACTTCAGCGTCCTTATAGCATAACCCAGAGATTCGTCAGTGTCCTAAAAGCGTAAACCAGAGAGTCATCAGTGTCCTCAGAGCATAAACCAGAGAGACGTAAATATCCTTAGAGCGTAACCTGGTGCGTCATCAATGTCCTTAGAGTGTAACACGGAGAGTCGTCAATTTCCTTAGACTGTAAACCAGAGATTCGTCAGTGTCCTTAGAGCGTAAGCCAGTGAGTTGTCAGTGTCCTTAGAGCGTAGCCCAGAGAGTCATCAGTGTCCTTAGTGCCTAACCCAGAGAGTTGTCAGAGTCTTTAGAGCGTCACCCGAAGTTTCGTAGGTGTCCTTGGAACTTAACACAGAGAGTCGTCAGAATCTTTTGAGCGTAACGCAGAGAAACGTGAATATCCTTAGAACGTAACCCAGAGAGTCGTCAATGTCATCAGAGCGTAACCGAGAGAGACGTCAATGTGCTTTGAGCACAGCCCGGAGATATATCAATGTCCTTATAGTGTAACCCAGAGATTCGTCAATATGCTTAGTGTGTAACCCAGAGAGAAGTGAGTGTCCTTAGAGCATAACCCAGAGAGTCGTCAAAGTACTAAGAGCGTAACCCAGAGGGTCGTCAATGTAGTTAGTGGGTAAACCAGAGAGACGTCAATGTGCTTTGAGCATAGTCCGGATATCCATCAATGTCCTAATAGCCTAATCCAAAGAGTCATCAATGTCATTAGACCATAAAGCAGAGAGTCATCAGTGTCCTTAGAGCGTAACCCAGAGAGTCGTCAGTTTCCTTAGAACATAAACCAGAGATTGGTCAATGTCCTTACAGCGTAACCCAGAGAGTCATCAAATCCTGAGAGCTTAACTCAGAGATTCGTCAATTTCCTTAGAGCATAAAACAGAGATTGGTCAATGTTCTTAGAGTGTAACCCAGAGAGTCATCAAATTCCTTAGAGCTTATCTCAGAGATTCGTCAGTTTCCTTAGAGCATAAACCAGAGATTGGTCAATGTCCTTAGAGTGTAACCCAGAGAGTCAACAAAGTCCTCAGAGCTTAACCCAGATATTCGTCAATTTGCTTAGAGCGTAAACCAGAGAGTCGTCAGTGTCCTCAGAGCGCAACTTAGAGAGACGTCATTGTCCTTAGCGTGTGAAACAGAGTTGTCAATGTCCTTAGAGCATAACCTGGAGAGTCTGCAGTTTCCTTAGAGCTTAACCCAGAGAATCATCAGTGACCTTAGAGTGTAACCCAGAAAGTCGTCAGTCTCCTTAGAGCATAAAACAGAGATTGATCAATGTCCTTAGAATGTAACCCAGAGAGTCATCAAAGTCCTTAGAGCTTAACCCAGAGATTCGTCAATTTGCACATAGCGTAAACCATAGAGTCGTCAGTGACCGTAGAGCATAACCCGGAGAGTCTTCAGTTTCCTTAGAGCGTAAACCAGAGATTCGTCAGTGTCCTTAGAGCGTGACCCAAAGTGTTGTCAGAGTCTTTAGAGCGTAACCCAGAGTTTCGTAGGTGTCCTTAGAGTTTAACACAGAGAGTCGTCAGAGTCCTTTGAGCGTAACGCAGAGAGTCATGAATGTCCCTAGAATGTAACACAGAGAGTCGTCAATGTCATCAGAGCGTAAACTAGAGAGATGTCAATGTGCTTCGATTACCGCCCAGAGATACATCAATGTCCTTATAGCGGAACCCAGAGAGACGTCAATGTGCTTAGTGTGTAACCCAGAGAGAAGTCAGTGTCCTTAGAGCATAACCCAGAGAGTCATCAAAGTCCTTAGAGCTTAACCCAGAGATTCGTCAATTTCCTTAGGGCGTAACCCAGAGATACGTCAGTGTCCTAAGAGCGTAAACCGGAGTGTCATCAGTGTCCTCACAGCATAAACCAGAGAGACGTCAACGTCCTTAGAGCGTAACCTGGAGCGTCGTCAATGTACTTAGAGTTTAACACGGAGAGTCGTCAATTTCCTTAGACCGTAAACCAAAGATTCGTCAGTCTCCTTAGAGCGTAAACCTGAGAGATGTCTGTGTACTTAGAGCATAACCCAGAGAGTTGTCAGTGTCCTTAAAGCGTAACCCAGAGGATCGTCAATGTAGTTAGTGGGTAAACCAGAGAGACGTCAATGTGCTTTGAGCATAGCCCGGAGATGCATCAATGTCCTACTAGCCTAATCTAAAGAGTCGTCAATGTCATTAAACCATAAAGCAGAGAGTCGTCAGTGTCCTTAGAGCGTAACCCAGAGAGTCAT
This sequence comes from Isurus oxyrinchus, assembly GCA_026770705.1. NCBI lineage: Eukaryota > Metazoa > Chordata > Chondrichthyes > Lamniformes > Lamnidae > Isurus > Isurus oxyrinchus. The sequence goes on along the minus strand of JANJGN010000030.1, from coordinate 2,431,082 downwards.
CAGTTTCCCTAGAGCATGAACCAGAGATTGGCCAATGTCCTTTGAGCGTAACCCAGAGAGTCATCAAAGGCCTTAGAGCTTTACCCAGAGATTCGTCAGTTTCCTCAGAGAATAAATCAGAGATTGGTCAATGTCCTTAGAGTGTAACCCAGAGCGTTATCAAAGTCCATAGAGCTTAACCCAGATATTCGGCAATTTCCTTAGAGCGTAAACCTGAGAGTCGTCAGGGTCCTTATAGCGCAACCTAGAGAGACGTCACTGTTCTTAGCGCGTAAACCATAGAGTCGTCAGTGTCCTTAAAGCATAAGCTGGACAGTCTTCAGTTTCCTTAGAGCATAAACCTGAGATTCGTCAGTGTCCTTAGGGCATAATCCAGAGAGTTGTCAGTTTCCTTAGAGCGTAATCCAGAGAGACGTCAGTTTCCTTAGTGCATAAACCAAAGATTCGTCAATGTACTTAGAGCGTAACCCAGAGAGTCATCAATGTTCTTAGAGTTAACCCAGAGATACATCAATGTCCTTAGAACGTAAACCAGAGATACGTCAGTGTCCTTAGAGCGTAACCCAGAGTGTCGTCAATGTCCTTACAGCATAACCCAGAGAGTGGTCAGTTTCTTTAGAGCGTAAACCAGAGAGACGCCAGTGTCCTTAGAGCACAAACTAGAGGTATGTCAGTGTCATTAGAGCTTAACCAGAGATTCGTCAATGTCCTCAGAGCATAACTCAGAGAGATGTCCATATGTTTTGAGCATAGCCCGGAGATACAACAATGTCCTTATAGTGTAAACCAGAGAGTGGTCAACGTGCTTAGTGTGTAACGCAGAGAGAAATCAGTGTCCTTAGAGCATAACCCAGAGAGTTGACAGTTTCCTCAGAGCGTAAACCAGAGAGAAGTCAATGTGCTTTGAGCAGAGCCCAGAGATTCGTCAGTGTCCTTAGAGTGTAACCCAGAGTGTTGTCAGTGTCCTTAGAGCATAACCTGGAGAGTCTTCAGTTTCCTTAGAGCATAAACCAGAGATTTGTCAGTGTCCTTAGAGCATAACCCAGAGAGTAGTCAGTTTCCTTAGAGCTTAACTCAGAGATTCATCAATGTCCATAAAGCGTAACCCAGAGAGTCACGAATGTCCTTAGAGCGTAAACCATAGAGTCGTCAGTGTCCTTAGAGCTTAACACAGAGAGTCATCAAGGTGCTTAGTGTGTAACCCAGAGAGCCGTCAGTTTCCTTCGTGCATATACCGGAGAATGGTCAGTGTCCCTAGAGCATAACCCAGAGAGTCATCAATGACCTCAGAACATAACCCAGAGAGACGTCAATGAGCTGTGAGCAGAGTCTAGAGATCCATCAATGTCCTTAAAGCCTAATCCAGAGAATTGTCAGTTTCCTAAGAGCGTAAACCAGGGATTCGTAGGTGTCCTTAGAGCTTAACCCAGAGAAATGTCATTGTCCTTAGAGCGTAACCCTGAGTTTAGTCACTGCCCTTAGAGCGTAACCCAAAGAGTCATATGTGTCCTTAGAGCTTAACCCAGAGAAACGTCATTGTCCTTAGAGCGTAACCCTGAGTTTAGTCACTGCTCTTAGAGCGTAACCCAAAGAGTCATAGGTGTCCTAGATCTTAACCCAGAGAGAAGTCATTGTCCTTATAGCGTAACACTGCGGTTAATCAGCGTCTTTTGAGCGTAACCCAGTGATTCATCAGTGGCCTTAGTGTGAGACCCGGAGATTCGTCAGTGTCATTTGGGCATTACCCAGAGAGATGTCATTGTCCTTAGAGGTAAACCATAGAGTCGTCAGTGTCCTTAAAGCGTAAACCAGGGCTCCATCAGTGTCCTTAGAGCGTAACCTGGCGAGTCGTCAGTTTCCTTAGAGCGTAACCCAGTGAGACGTCAGTGTCCTTAGAGCGTAAACCAGAGCTCCATCAGTTCCTTAGAGTGTAACCTGGTGAGTTGTCTGTTTCCTTAGAGCGTAACCCAGAGAAACGTCATTGTCCTTAGAGCATAACCCTGAGTTTAGTCAGTGTCCTTTGAGCGTAACCCAGAGAGTCGTCAGTGTCCTTACAGCATCACCCGGAGATTCATCAGTGTCCTTAGAGCGTAACCCAGAGAGTCGTAGGTGTCCTTAGAGCTAAACCCAGAGAGACGTCATTGTCCTTAGAGCGTAACCCTGAGGTTAATCAGCGTCTTTTGAGTGTAACCCAGAGGTACCTCAGTGTCGTTAGAGTGAGATCCAGAGAGACTTCAGCGTCCTTATAGCCTGACCCAGAGATTCGTCAGTGTCATTTGAGCGTAACCCAGAGATTTGTCATTGTCCTAAGAGCGTAAACCGGAGAGTCATCAGTGTCCTCAGAGCATAAAATAGAGAGACGTCAGTGTCCTTAGAACATAACTCAGAGAGTCGTCAGTTTCCTTAGACCATAAACCAGAGTTTGGTCAATGTCCTTACAGCATAACCCAGAGAGTCATCAAAGTCCTTAGAGCTTAACCCAGAGATTCGTCAATGTCCTTAAAGCATAACCCAGAGCCTCATCAAAGTCCTTAGAGCTTAACCCAGAAATTCATCAATTTCCTTAGAGCATAAACCAGAGATTGGTCAATGTCCTTACAGCGTAACCCAGAAAGTCAACAAAGTCCTTAGAGCTTAACCCTGATATTCGTCAATTTCCTTAGCGCGTAAACCAGAGTCGTCAGTGTCCTTAGAGCACAACCTAGAGAGACGTCACTGACCTAAGCGCGTAAAACATAGAGTCGTCAGTGTCCTTAGACCATAACCTGGAGAGTCTTCAGTTTCCTTACAGTGAAAACCAGAGATTCGTCAATGTCGTTAGAGCGTAACCCAGAGAAATGTCATTGTCCTTATAGCGTAACCATGAATTTAGTCAGTGTCCTTTCAGCGTAACCCAGAGAGTCGGCGGTGTCCTTACAGCATCACCCAGAGAATCGTCAGTGTCCTTAGAGCATAACCCAGAGAGTTGTAGGTGTCCTTAGAGCTTAACCCAGAGAGACGTCATTGTCCTTAGAGCATAACCCTGATGTTAATCAGCGTCTTTAGAGCGTAACCCAGAGACTGGTCAGTGTCCTTAGAGTGAGATCCAGAGAGACTTCAGCGTCCTTATAGCATAACCCAGAGATTCGTCAGTGTCCTAAAAGCGTAAACCAGAGAATCATCAGTGTCCTCAGAGCATAAACCAGAGAGACGTAAATGTCCTCAGAGCGTAACCTGGTGCGTCATCAATGTCCTTAGAGTGTAACACGGAGAGTCGTCAATTTCCTTAGACTGTAAACCAGAGATTCGTCAGTGTCCTTAGAGCGTAAGCCAGTGAGTTGTCAGTGTCCTTAGAGCGTAGCCCAGAGAATCATCAGTGTCCTTAGTGCCTAACCCAGAGAGTTGTCAGAGACTTTAGAGCGTCACCCGGAGTTTCGTAGGTGTCCTTGGAACTTAACACAGAGAGTCGTCAGAATCTTTTGAGCGTAACGCAGAGAAACGTGAATGTCCTTAGAACGTAACCCAGAGAGTCGTCAATGTCATCAGAGCATAACCGAGAGAGACGTCAATGTGCTTTGAGCACAGCCCGGAGATATATCAATGTCCTTATAGCGTAACCCAGAGATTCATCAATATGCTTAGTGTGTAACCCAGAGAGAAGTGAGTGTCCTTAGAGCATAACCCAGAGAGTCGTCAATGTTCTTAGAGCATAACCCAGAGGGTCGTCAATGTAGTTAGTGGGTAAACCAGAGAGACATCAATGTGCTTTGAGCATAGCCCGGAGATCCATCAATGTCCTAATAGCCTAATCCAAAGAGTCGTCAATGTCCTTAGACCATAAAGCAGAGAGTCGTCAGTGTCCTTAGACCGTAACCCAGAGAGTCATCAGTTTCCTTAGAACATAAACCAGAGATTGGTCAATGTCCTTACAGCGTAACCCAGAGAGTCATCAAATCCTGAGAGCTTAACTCAGAGATTCGTCAATTTCCTTAGAGCATAAACCAGAGATTGGTCAATGTTCTTAGTGTGTAACCCAGAGAGTCATCAAAGTCCTTAGAGCTTAACTCAGAGATTCATCAGTTTCCTTAGAGCATAAACCAGAGATTGGTCAATGTCCTTAGAGCGTAACCCACAGAGTCAACAAAGTCCTTAGAGCTTAACCCAGATATTCGTCAATTTGCTTAGAGCGTAAACCAGAGAGTCGTCAGTGTCCTCAGAGCGCAACTTAGAGAGACGTCATTGTCCTTAGCGCGTAAAACAGAGTCGTCAATGTCCTTAGAGCATAACCTAGAGAGTCTGCAGTTTCCTTAGAGCTTAACCCAGAGAATCATCAATGTCCTTAGAGTGTAAACCAGAGAGTCATCAGTGACCTTAGAGTGTAACCCAGAGAGTCGTCAGTCTCCTTAGAGCATAAAACAGAGATTGGTCAATGTCCTTAGAATGTAACCCAGAGAGTCATCAAAGTCCTTAGAGCTTAACCCAGAGATTCATCAATTTGCTCATAGCGTAAACCATAGAGTCATCAGTGACCTTAGAGCATAACCCGGAGAGTCTTCAGTTTCCTTAGAGCGTAAACCAGAGATTCGTCAGTGTCCTTAGAGCGTGACCCAAAGTGTTGTCAGAGTCTTTAGAGCGTAACCCAGAGTTTCGTAGGTGTCCTTAGAGTTTAACACAGAGAGTCGTCAGAGTCCTTTGAGCGTAATGCAGAGAGTCATGAGTGTCCCTAGAATGTAACACAGAGAGTCATCAATGTCATTAGACCGTAAACTAGAAAGACGTCAATGTGCTTCGAGCACAGCCCGGAGATACATCAATGTCCTTATAGCGGAACCCAGAGAGTCGTCAATGTGCTTGGTGTGTAACCCAGAGAGAAGTCAGTGTCCTTAGAGCATAACCCAGAGAGTCATCAATGTCCTTAGAGCTTAAACTACAGAGATGTCTGTATACTTAGAGCATAACCCAGAGAGTCGTCAGTGTCCTTAAAGCGTAACCCAGAGGGTCGTCAATGTAGTTAGTGGGTAAACCAGAGAGACGTCAATGTGCTTTGAGCATAACCCGGAGATCCATCAATTTCCTAACTGTGTAATCCAAAGAGTCGTCAATGTCCTTAGACCATAAATTAGAGAGTTGTCAGTGTCCTTAGAGCGTAACCCAGAGAGTCATCAAAGTCCTTAGAGCTTAACCCAGATATTCGTCAATTTCCTTAGAGCATAAACCAGAGATTGGTCACCGTTCTTAGAGTGTAACCCAAAGAGTCATCAAAGTCCTTAGAGCTTAACCCAGAGATTCGTCAATGTCCTTAGAGCGTAACCCAGAGAAACGTCAGTGTCCTTTGAGCGTAACCCAGAGAGTCGTAGGTGTCCTTACAACTTAACCCAGAGAGACACCAGTGTCCTTGGAGCATCACCCGGTGATTCGTCAGTGTCCGTAGAACTTAACCCAGAGAGACGTCATTGTCCTTAGAGCATTACCCTGAGGTTAATCAGCGTCTTTTAAGCGTAACCCAGAGATTCGTCAGTGTCCTAAGAGCGTAAACCGGAGTGTCATCAGTGTCCTCAGAGCATAAACCAGAGAGACGTCAATGTAGTTAGTGAGTAAACCAGAGAGACGTCAATGTGCTTTGATCGTAGCCCGGAGTTCCATCAATGTCCTAATAGCCTAATCCAAAGAGTCTTCAATGTCCTTAGACCATAAAGCAGAGAGTCGTCAGTGTCCTTGGAGCGTAACCCAGAGAGTCATCAAAGTCCTTAGAGCTTGACCCAGAGATTCGTCAATTTGCTTAGAGCGTAAACCATAGAGTCGTTACTGTCCTCAGAGCATAACCTGGAGAGTCTTCAGTTTCCTTAGAGCATAAACCAGAGATTCGTCAGTGTCCTTAGAGCGTAACGCTAAGTTTAGTCAGTGTCCTTGGAGCGTAAGCCAGAGAGTCGTAGGTGTCCATAGAACTTAACCCAGAGGGACATCAGTGTCCTTGGAGCATCACCCGGTGATTCATCAGTGTCCTTAGAGCTTAATTCAGAGAGTTGTCAGTGTCATTAGTGCCTAAGCTAGAGATTTGTCAGAGTCTTTAGAGCATAACCCGGAGTTTCATAGGTGTCATTAGAGTTTAACACAGAGAGTCATCAGAGTCCTTTGAGCGTAACGCAGAGAGACATGAATGTCCTTAGAACGTAACCCAGAGAGTCGTCAATGTCATCAGAGCGTAACCTACAGAGACGTCAATGTGCTTTGAGCACATACCGGAGATACATCAATGTCCTTATAGCGTAACCCAGAGAGTTATCAATGTGCTTAATGTGTAACCCAGAGAGGTGTGAGTGACCTTAGAGCATAACTAAGAGATTCGTCAATGTGCTTAGTGTTTAACCCAGAGAGAAGTCAGTGTTCTTAGAACATAACCCAGAGAGACGTCAATGTCCTTAAAGCGTAAACTAGAGAGATGTCAGTGTCCTTAGAGCATGACCCGGAGAGTCTTCAGTTTCCTTAGAGCATAAACCAGAGATTCGTCAGTGTCCTTAGAGCGTAACCCTAAGTTTAGTCAGTGTCCTTAGAGCTTAACCCAGAGAGTCATCGGTGTCCTTAGAACTTAACCCAGAGAGACATCAGTGTCCTTGGAGCATCACCTGGTGATTCATCAGTGTCCTTAGAGCGTAACCCTGAAGTTAATCAGCATCTTTTGAGCGTAACCCAGAGATTCGTCAGTGTCCTAAGAGCGTAAACCGGAGTGTCATCAGTGTCCTCAGAGCATAAACCAGAGAGACGTCAACGTCCTTAGAGCGTAACCTGGAGCGTCATCAATGTACTTAGAGTGTTAAATGGAGAGTCGTCAATTTCCTTAGACCGTAAACCAAAGATTCATCAGTGTCCTTAGAGCATAACCCCGAGAGGCTTCAGTTTCCTTAGAGCATAAACCAGAGATTCGTCAGTGACCTTAGAGCGTAACCCAGTGAGTCGTCAATGTCCTTAGAGCATAACCCAAAGAGTCGTCAGTTTCCTTAGAGCGTAACGCAGACAGACGTCAAAGTCCTTTGAGAGTAATGCAGAGAGAAGTGAATGTCCTTAGAATGTAAACCAGAGGGTCATCAATGTCCTCAGAGCACAACCCTTATAGTGTAACCCAGAGAGTCATCAATGTGCTCAGTATGTAACGCAGAGAGAACTTAGTGTCCTTAGAGCATAACCCAGAGAGTTGTCAGTTTCCTCAGAGCGTAAACCAGAGAGAAGTCAATGTGCTTTGAGCAGAGGCCGGAGATTCATCAATGTCCTTATAGTGTAACCCAGTGAGTCGTAAGTTTCCTCAGAGCGTAAACCAGAGATTCGTCTGTGTCCTTAGCGCATAAACCAGAGTGCCATCAATGACCTTAGAGCATAAACAGGAGAGTCGTCAGAGTCCTTAGAGCTTAACCCAGAGTGACATCAGTATCCTTTGAGCGTAGCCTAGAGATTCATCAATGTCCTTTGAGCGTAAACCGGAGAGTCCTCAATGTCCTTAGAGAGTAATCCGGAGATTCATCATTATCTTTATTGCATGACCCAGAGATTTGTCAGTGTCCTTAGAGCATAACTCAGAGATTCATTAACATCCATAAAGCGTAACCCAGAGAGTCATGAATGTCCTTAGAGCGTAATCCAGAGAGACGCCACTGTCCTTAGAGCGTAAACCATAGAGTTATCAGTGTCCTTAGAGCTTAACACAGAGCGTCATCAAGTGCTTAGTGTGTAACCCAGAGAGTCGTAAGTTTTGTTAGAGCGTTAACTAGAGATTCTTCAGTGTCCTTACAGCATAACCCAGGAGTCGTCAATGTCCTTAGAACGTATACTGGGGAATAGTCAGAGTCCTTGGAGCATAACCCAGAGAGACATCAATGAGCTGTGAGCAGAGCCTAAAGATCCATCAATGTCCTTGTAACCTAATCCAGTGAATTGTCAGTTTTCTTACAGCGTAAACCAGAGATTCATCAATGTCCTTAGATCATAACCCTAAGTTTAGTCAGTGTCCTTTGAGCGTAACCCAGAGAGTGGTAGGTGTCCTTAGAACTTAACCCAGAGAGATATCAGTGTCCTTGGAGCATCACCCGGTGATTCGTCAGTGTCCTTAGAGCTTAACCCGGAGAGACGTCATTGTCCTTAGAGCGTGACCCTGAGGTTAATCAACGTCTTTTGAGCGTAACCCAGAGATTTGTCAGTGTCCTAAGACCGTAAACCGGAGTGTCATCAGTGTCCTCAGAGCATAAACCAGAGAGACGTCAACGTCCTTAGAGCGTAACCTTGAGCGTCGTCAATGTACTTAGAGTGTAACATGGAGAGTCGTCAATTTCCTTAGACCGTAAACCAAAGATTCGTCAGTGTCCTTAGAGCATAACCCAGAGAGTTGTCAGTGTCATTAGTGCCTAACCCAGAGAGTTGTCAGAGTCTTTAGAGCGTAACCCGGAGTTTCGTAGGTATCCTTAGAGTTTAACACAGAGAGTCGTCAGAGTCCTTTGAGCGTAACACAGAGAGACGTGAATGTCCTTAGAACATAACCCAGAGAGTCATCAATGTTATCAGAGCGTAACCTAGAGAGACGTCAATGTGCTTTGAGCAGAGCCCGGAGATTCATCAATGTCCTTATAGTGTAATCCAGTGAGTCGTAAGTTTCCTTAGAGCGTAAACCAGAGATTCGTCTGTGTCCTTAGCGCGTAAATTAGAGTGCCATCAATGACCTTAGAGCATAAACAGGAGAGTCGTCAGAGTCCTTAGAGCTTAACCCAGAGTGACATCAGTGTCCTTTGAGTGTAGCCTAGAGATTCATCAATGTCCTTTGAGCGTAAACCGGAGAGTCTCAATTTCCTTAGAGAGTAATCCAGAGATTCATCATTATCTTTATTGCATGACCCAGAGATTCGTCAGTGTCCTTAGAGCATAACTCAGAGATTCATCAATGTCCATAAATCGTAACCCAGAGAGTCATGAATGTCCTTAGAGTGTAATCCAGAGAGACGTCACTGTCCTTAGAGCGTAAACCATAGAGTCATCAGTGTCCTTAGAGCTTAACACAGAGAGTCATCAAGTGCTTAGTGTGTAACCCAGAGAGTCATAAGTTTTGTTAGAGCGTAAACCAGAGATTCTTCAGTGTCCTTAGAGCATAACCCAGAGAGTCATCAATGTCCTTAGAACGTATACTGGAGAATAGTCAGAGTCCTTGGAGCATAACCCAGAGAGTCGTTGATGTCCTCAGAGCATAACCCAGAGAGACGTCAATGAGCTGTGAGCAGAGCCTGGAGATCCATCAATGTTCTTATAGCCTAATCCAGAGAATTGTCAGTTTCCTTACAGCGTAAACCAGAGATTCGTCAATGTCCTTAGAGCGTAACCCTAAGTTTAGTCAGTGTCCTTTGAGCGTAACCCAGAGAGACATAGGTGTCCTTAGAGCATCCTGTGATTCGTCAGTGTCCTTAGAGCATCACGCAGAGAGTCATAGGTGTCCTTAGAGATTAACCCAGAGTGACGTCATTGTCCTTAGAGCGTAACCCTGAGGTTAATCATCGTCTTTTGAGCGTAACCCAGAGATTCGTCAGTGTCCTTAGAGTGAGACACAGAGAGACGTCAGCGTCCTTAGAGTATAACGCACAGATTCGTCAATGTCTTTAGAGTGTAACTCATTGAGTCGTCAATGTCCTTAGAGCATAACCCAGAGAGATGTCAGTGTCCTTATAGCGTAAACCATAGAATCATCAGTGTCCTTACAGCATAACCTAGAGAGTTGTCAATGTCCTCAGAGTATAAACCAGAGAGAAGTCAATTTGCTTTGAGCATAGCCCGGAGATTCAGCAATGTCTTTTTAACGTAACCCAGAGAGACGTCACTGTCCTTAGAGCTTAACACAGAGATTCATCAATGTCCTTAGAGCGTAACCTGGCGAGTCGTCAGTTTTCTTAGAGCGTAACCCAGTGAGACATCAGTTCCCTGAGCGCGTAAACCAGAAATTTGTCAGTGTCCTTAGAGGGTAACCCAGAGTATCGTAGGTGTCCTTAGAGCTTAACCCAGAGAGACGTCATTGTCCTTAGAGTCTAACCCGCAGAGGCGTCAGTGTCCTTATTGTCTAACCCTGAATTTAGTCAGTGTCCTTTGAGCGTAACCCAGAGATTCATCAATGTCCTTTGAGCGTATCCCAGAGAGACATCAGTGTCCTTAGAGCGTCACCGGAGATTCGTCAGTGTCCTTAGATCGTAACCCAGAGATACGTTATTGTTCTTAGAGCATAACCCTGAGGTTAGTCAGTGTCTTTTGAGCGTAACCCAGAGAGTCGTCAGTGTCCTTAGAGCAAAACCCAGAGAGTTGTCAACGTCCTTAGCGCGTAACCCAGAGAGTTGTAGGTGTTCTTACAGCTCAACCCAGAGATTTGTCACTGTCCTTAGAGAGTAACTCAGTCATTCGTCAATTTCCTTAGCGCAAACCCCAGTGTCATCAGTGTCCTTACAGTGTAACACAGAGAGTCGTCAGTGTCCTTAGAGCGTAACCCTCAGGTTAGTCAGTGTCCTTAGAGCGTAACCTAGAGAGTCGTAGGTGTCCTTAGAGCTTAACCCAGAGAGACTTCAGTGTCCATAGAATGTCACCCAAAGAGTCGTCAGTGCCCCCACAGCATAAACCAGAGAGACGTCATTGTCCTTAGAGGGTAACCCTGAGGTTAGTCAGTGTCCCTTGAGCATAACCCAGACATTTATCTGTGCCCTTAGAGCGTAACCCAGAGAGTAGCCAGTGTCCTTAGAGTGTAACTGTAAGAGTCATCAGCATCCCTACAGCATAACGCAGAGAGACGTCATTGTCCTTAGAGCGTAAACGTGAGTTTAGTCAGTGTCCTTAGAGCCTCACCGAGAGAGATATCAGTATCCTTAGAGGGAATCCCAGAGAATCGTCAGTGTGCTTAGAGGGTAATGCAGAGAGACGTCAGTGTCCTTAGACCATAACCCAAAGATTCGTGATTGTCCTTAGAACGTAACCCAGAGAGTCGTCAATGTCATCAGAGCGTAACCTACAGAGACGTCAATGTGCTTTGAGCACATACCGGAGATACATCAATGTCCTTATAGCGTAACCCAGAGAGTTGTCAATGTGCTTAATGTGTAACCCAGAGAGAAGTGAGTGACCTTAGAGCATAACCAAGAGATTCATCAATGTGCTTAGTGTTTAACCCAGAGAGAAGTCAGTGTTCTTAGAGCATAACCCAGAGAGACGTCAATGTCCTTCAAGCGTATCCTGTAGAGACGTCAGTGTCCTTCCAGCGTAACCCAGAGAGACGTCAGTGTCATTAGAACGAAACCCAGAGATATTTCAGTGTCCTTAGAGTGTAACTGAGAGAGACATCAGTGTCCTTAGAGTGTAACCCAGAGAGTCGTCAGTGTCCTTAGAGGGTAACCCAGAGAGTCATCAGTGTCCTTAGAGGGTAACCCAGAGAGTCGTCAGTGTCCTTAGAGCGGAACCCAGAGAGTCGTCAGTGTCCGTAGAGTGTAAACCAGTGATTAGTGTGTGTCCTTAATGCGTAACTCAGATAGTCATCAGTTTCCTTAGAGCATAGACCAGAGAGACGTCAATGTCCTTCGAGCGTAACCCGGAGAGTAATCAATGTACTTGGAGTGTAACCGGAGTAGTCGTCAATGTCTGTCGAGCATAACCCGGAGAGACGTCAATGTCCTTAGAGCATAGACCATAGAGTCATCAACGTCCTTCCTGAGTAACCCAGAGAGACATTAGTGTCCTTAGAATGAAGACCAGAGATTTCTCAGAGTCCTCAGAGCGTAACCCGAAGAGTCAACAGTGTCCTTAGACTGTAAGCCAGAGATTCGTCAGTGTCCATGGAGCGTAAACTAGGGTTTCGTTACTGTCCTTAGAGCGTTATTCAGAGATTAGTCTGTGTCCTTAGTGCGTACCTCAGATAGTCATCAGTGTCCTTAGAGCATAGAACAGAGATTTATCAGAGTCCTCAGAGCGTAACCCAGAGAGACGTTAGTGTCCTTAGAATGAAGCCCAGAGATTTGTCAGTGTCCTTCAAGCGTAACCCAGAGAGACATCAATGTACTTAGAGTGTAACCGGAGGAGACGTCAATGTCTTTCGAGCGTAATCCAGAGAGACGTCAATGTCCCTTCTGCGTAACCCAGAGAGACATCATTGTACTTAGAAGGTAACCCTGAGTTTAGTCAGTATCCTTTGAGCATAACCCAGACTGTCGACACTGTCCTTTCAGAGTAACCCAGAGAGTGGTCAGTGTCCCTACAGCATAAACCAGAGATTCATCCATGTCCTTAGAGCTTAACGCAGAGATTCATCAGTGTCCTTAGTGCGTAACCCAGAGAGTATTCAGTGTCATTATGGCATAACCCCGAGAGACGTCAATGTCCTTAGACCAAAACTAGGAGACTCATCAATGTCCTTAGAGCGTAAAACATAGATTCCACCACGTCCTTATAGCGTAACCCAGAGAGTTGTCAGCGTCCTTAGAGCGTAATCCGGAGAGACGTCAGTGTCTATGGAGCTTAACCCAGAGAGTCGTCAGTGTCCTTAGAGTGTAAACCATAGATTAGTGAGTGTCCTTAATGCGTAACCCAGATAGTGCTCAGAGTTCTTAGAGCATAGACCAGAGAGACGTCAATGTCCTTAAAGCATAAACAAGAAAGTCATCAGTGTCTTTAGAGCGTAACCCTGAGGTTAGTCAGTGTCGTTAGAGCGTAACCAAAAGAGTCATCAGTGTCCCCACAGCATAAACCAGAGAGTTGTCATTGTCCTTAGAGGGTAACCCTGAGGTTAGTCAGTGTCCTTTGAGCATAACCCAGACATTTATCTGTGCCTTTAGAACGTAACCCAGAGAGTAGCCAGTGTCCTTAGAGCGTAACTCTAAGATTCGTCAGTGTCCCTACAGCAAAACCCAGAGGCGTCATTGTCCTTAGAGCGTAACCCTGACATTAGTCAGCGTCTTTTAGAGCTTAACCCAGAGAATCCTTAGTGTCCTTAGAGCATAACACGGAGAGACATCCGTGTCCATAGAACCTAAGCCAGAGAGACGTCAGTGTCCTTAGACCATAACCCAAAGATTCGTGAGTGTCCTTAAAGCATTAACCAGAGATTCAACACAGTACTTAGAGCATAACCTGGAGATTCATCAATGTCCATAGTGCATAACCCAGAGAGACGTCAGTGTCCTTCGAGTGTAACCCAGAGAGTAGTCAGTGTCGATGTAGCGTATGCCAGAAAGATGTCAGTGTCCTTAAAGACTAACACGGAGATTGATCAATGCCCTTAGAGCGTAACCCAGAGAGGGTTCAGTGTCCTTAGAGCGTAACCGGGTGGGACTACAGTGTCCTTAGAACAAGATTCGGCAGTCTCTTTAGAGCGTAAAAACACAGAGATTCATCAATGTCCTCAAAACATAACCCAGAGATTCATCAGTGTCCTTAGAGCATAACCCTGAGGTTAGTCATTGTCCTTAGAGCGTAACCTAGAAAGTCGTAGGTGTCCTTAGAGCTTAACCCAGAGAGACTTCAGTGTCCTTAGAGCGTAACCAAAAGAATCGTCAGTGTCCCTACAGCATAAACCAGAGAGACGTCATTGTCCTTAGAGGATAATCCTGAGGTTAGTCAGTGTCCTTTGAGCATAACCCAGATAGTTGTCTGTGTCCTTAGAGCATAACCCAGAGAGTAGCCAGTGTCCTTAGAGCGTAACTCTAAGAGTCGTCAGTGTCCCTACAGCATAACCCAGAGAGACGTCATTGTCCTTAGAACGTAACCCAGGCATTTGTCAGTGTCCTTAGAGTGTAACCCAGAGATTCGTCCCTGTCCTTAGTGCATAACCCAGAGAGTTGTCAGTGTCCTTAGAACGTAACCCAGAGAGTTGTCAGTGTCCTTAGAACGTAACCCAGAGAGTCGTCAGTGTCCATGTAGCGTAAGCTAGAGAGACGTGAGTGTCCTTAGAGACTAAGCTGGAGATTCATCAATGTCCTTAGAGCATTACCGAGTGGGACATCAGTGTCCTTAGAGCGTAAAGCAGGGATTTGTCAATGTCCTTAGAGCGTAACCCAGAGAGACAACAGTTTCCTTAGAGCGTAAACCATAGAGTCGTCAATGATTTTAGAGCGTAACACAGTAGTCGTCAATGTACTGAGAGTGTAACCTGGAGATTCATCAGTGTCCTTAGAGCATAAACCAGAGAGTCGTCAATGTCCTTACAGTGTAATCCGGAGGTTCGTCAGTTTCCTTAGAGCGTAAATCAGAGATTCGTCAGTGGCCTTACAGCATAACCCAGAGAGTCATCAATGCCCTTAAAGCTTAACCCGGAGAGTCGTCAATGTCCTGAGAGAGTAACCGAGAGATTCATCAATGTTCTTAGAGCGTAGCCCAGAGATTAGTCAATGTCCTTAGACCATAACCCAGAAGTCGTCAATGTACTGAGAGCGTAAACCAGAGTGAGGTCAGTGTCCTTAGACAGTAACCCGGAGATTCATCAGTGTCCTTAGAGTGAAACCAAGAGAGTCATCCATGGCCTTAGAGCGTAACGCAGAGATTCTTCAATGTCCTCAGTGCGTAACCCAGTGCGTAACGTCAATGTGCTTTGAGCATAGACCGGAGATCCATCAATATCCTTATAGCGTACCCCAGAGAGTCATCAATGTGCTTAGAGCGTAATTCGGAGAGTCGTCAGTGTCCTTAGAGCGTAAACCAGAGATTCGCCAGTGTCCTTAGAGCATAACCCAGAGAGTCGTCAATGTCCTTGGAGTGTAACCCTAGAGTCGTCAGTGTCCTTAAAGCATAACCCAGAGAGTTGTCAATGTCCTTGGAGCGTAACCCAGGGAGACGTCAATGTCCTTGGGGCGTAACCCAGGGAGACGACAGTCTCCTTAGAGCGTAACCCAGGGAGTCGTAGGTGTCCTTTGAGGTTAACCCAGAGAGACGTCAGTGTCCTTCCAGCATAACCCAGAGAGTCGTCATTGTCTTTGGAGCGTAACCCAAAGAGTCGTCAATGTCCCGAGAGAGTAACCGAGAGATTCATCAATCTTCTTAGAGTGTCACCCAAAAGTTGTCAGTGTACTGAGAGCGTAACCCAGAGCGAGGTTATTGTCCATAGAGCATAACCTGAGACTCATCAATGTCCTTAAAGCAATAGCCCGGAGATTCGTCAGTGTCCTTGGAGCGTAACCCAGAAATTCGTCAGTGTTATTAGAGCATCACACGGAAATTCATCAATGTCCTTAGAGCGTAAACCAGACTTTCGTCAGTGTCCTTTGAGCATAACCAAGAGAGACGTCAGTGTCCTCAGAGCGTAACCCACCGATTCTTCAATGTCCTTAGAGCGTAATCAGTGAGACGTTAGGGTCCTTAGAACGGAACCCAGAGTTTCGACAGTTTCCTTTGAGCGTTGCCCGGAGATTTGTAGGTGTCCTTAGAGCGAGGCCCAGAGATTCGTCAGTGTCATTTGAGCATAACCCAGAGAGACGTCAGTGACCTTAGAACGTGACCCAGAAATTTGTCAGTGTCCTTAAAGTATAGCCCAGAGCGACGTCAGTGTCCTTAGTGCCTAACCAAGAGAGTCGTCAGAGTCCTTAGAGCGTAACACACAGAGACGTCAATGTCCTTAGAGCGCAACCCGGAGATTCGTCAATGTCCTTAGAGCGTAACACAGAGAGTCTTCAATGTCCTCAGAGCGTAACCCGGAGATTCATCAATGTCCTTAGAGTGTAACCCAGAGAGTCGTCAATGTCCTCAGAGCGTAACCCAGAGATTCGTCAATGTGCCTTGAGCATAGCCTGGAAATCCATCAATGTACTGATAGCGTAACTCAGACAGTCGTCAATGGGCTTAAAGCGTAACCCGGAGATTCATCAGTGTCCTTAGATCGAAACAAGAGAGTCATCCATGTCCTTAGAACGTAATGCAGAGATTCTTCAATGTCCTCAGAGCCTAAGCCAGAGAGTCGTCAATGTGCTTATTGTGTAACCCAGAGAGACGTCAGTGTTCTTAGAGCATAACCCAGAGAGTCATCAGTTTCCTTACAGAGTAAACCAGAGATTTGTCAGTGTCCTTAGAGCATAACTCAGAGAGTCATCAATATCCTTAGAGCATAATTCGGAGAGTCGTCAGTGTCCTTAGACCCGTAAACCAGAGATTCGCCAGTGTCCTTAGAGCATAACCCAGAGAATTATCAGTTTCCTTAGACCGTAAACCAGAGATTCATCAGTGTCCTTAGAGCATTACCCTGAGAGTCGTCAATCTCCTTAGAGCGTAGCCCAGAGAGAAGTCAGTGTCCTTAGTGCCTAACCCAGAGAGTTGTCAGAGTCCTTAGAGCATACCGCAGAGAGACGTCAATGTCCTTAGAGCATAACCTGGAGATTCGTAGGTGTCCTTAAAGCTTAACATAGAGAGTCATCAGAGTCATGTGAGCGTAACGCAGAGAGACACGAATATCCTTAGAAGGTAAGCCAGAGAGTCGTCAATGTCCTCAGAGCATAACCTAGAGAGACGTCAATGTGCTTTGAGCTTAGCCGGAGATCCATCAATGTCCTTACAGTGTAACCCAGAGAGTCGTCAGTGTCCTTAGAGCGGAACCCAGAGAGTCGTCAGTGTCCGTAGAGTGTAAACCAGTGATTAGTGTGTGTCCTTAATGCGTAACTCAGATAGTCGTCAGTTTCCTTAGAGCATAGACCAGAGAGACGTCAATGTCCTTCGAGCGTAACCCGGAGAGTAATCAATGTACTTGGAGTGTAACCGGAGTAGTCGTCAATGTCTGTCGAGCATAACCCGGAGAGATGTCAGTGTCCTTAGAACGTAACCCAGAGAGTTGTCAGTGTCCTTAGAACGTAACCCAGAGAGTCGTCAGTGTCCATGTAGCGTAAGCTAGAGAGACGTGAGTGTCCTTAGAGACTAAGCTGGAGATTCATCAATGTCCTTAGAGCATTACCGAGTGGGACATCAGTGTCCTTAGAGCGTAAAGCAGGGATTTGTCAATGTCCTTAGAGCATAACCCAAAGAGGCGTCAATGTCCTGAGAGAGTAACCAAGAGATTCATCAATGCTCTTTGAGCGTAACCCAGAGATTCGTCAATGTACTTCAGCACAACCCAGAGTGAGATCATTGTCCATAGAGCGTAACCAGAGATTCATCAATGTCCTTAGAGCTTAACCCAGAGAAACGTCCGTGTCCTTAGAGCATAACCCAGAGATTCGTCATTGTCCTTAGAGCGTAACCCAGAGTGTCGTCAATGTCTTTACAGCGTAACCCAGAGTTTTGTCATTGTCCTTAGTGTAAACCAGGGATTCGTCAATGTTCTTAGAGCGTAACTCAAAGAGTCGTCAATGTCCTGAGAGAGAAACCGAGAGATTCATCTGTGCCCTTAGAGCGTAACCCTGAGGTTAGTCATTGTCCTTAGTGCCTAACCCAGAGAGTCGTCAGAGTTCTTAGAGCGTAACGCAGAGAGACGTCAATGTCCTTAGAGCATAACCCGGAGATTCATAGGTGTCCTTAGAGCTTAACACAGAGAGTCATCAGAGTCATTTGAGCGTAACGCAGAGAGATGCGAATATCCTTAGAACGTAAGCCAGAGAGTCATCAATATCCTCAGAGCGTAACCCAGAGAGACAACAGTTTCCTTAGAGCGTAAACCATAGAGTCGTCAATGATTTTAGAGCGTAACACAGTAGTCGTCAATGTACTGAGAGCGTAACCTGGAGATTCATCAGTGTCCTTAGAGCATAAACCAGAGAGTCGTCAATGTCCTTACAGTGTAATCCGGAGGTTCGTCAGTTTCCTTAGAGCGTAAATCAGAGATTCGTCAGTGGCCTTACAGCGTAACCCAGAGAGTCATCAATGCCCTTAAAGCTTAACCCGGAGAGTCGTCAATGTCCTGAGAGAGTAACCGAGAGATTCATCAATGTTCTTAGAGCGTAGCCCAGAGATTAGTCAATGTCCTTAGACCATAACCCAGAAGTCGTCAATGTACTGAGAGCGTAAACCAGAGTGAGGTCAGTGTCCTTAGACAGTAACCCGGAGATTCATCAGTGTCCTTAGAGTGAAACCAAGAGAGTCATCCATGGCCTTAGAGCGTAACGCAGAGATTCTTCAATGTCCTCAGTGCGTAACCCAGTGCGTAACGTCAATGTGCTTTGAGCATAGACCGGAGATCCATCAATATCCTTATAGCGTACCCCAGAGAGTCATCAATGTGCTTAGAGCGTAATTCGGAGAGTCGCCAGTGTCCTTAGAGCGTAAACCAGAGATTCGCCAGTGTCCTTAGAGCATAACCCAGAGAACCGTCAATGTCCTTAGACTGTAATCCGCAGATTCGTCAGTGTCCTTATTGCATAACCCAGAGAGTCGTCAATGTCCTTGGAGTGTAACCCTAGAGTCGTCAGTGTCCTTAAAGCATAACCCAGAGAGTCGTCAATGTCCTTGGAGCGTAACCCAGGGAGACGTCAATGTCCTTGGGGCGTAACCCAGGGAGACGACAGTCTCCTTAGAGCGTAACCCAGGGAGTCGTAGGTGTCCTTTGAGGTTAACCCAGAGAGACGTCAGTGTCCTTCCAGCATAACCCAGAGAGTCGTCATTGTCTTTGGAGCGTAACCCAAAGAGTCGTCAATGTCCCGAGAGAGTAACCGAGAGATTCATCAATCTTCTTAGAGTGTCACCCAAAAGTTGTCAGTGTACTGAGAGCGTAACCCAGAGCGAGGTTATTGTCCATAGAGCATAACCTGAGACTCATCAATGTCCTTAAAGCATAGCCCGGAGATTCGTCAGTGTCCTTGGAGCGTAACCCAGAAATTCGTCAGTGTTATTAGAGCATCACACGGAAATTCATCAATGTCCTTAGAGCGTAAACCAGACTTTCGTCAGTGTCCTTTGAGCATAACCAAGAGAGACGTCAGTGTCCTCAGAGCGTAACCCACCGATTCTTCAATGTCCTTAGAGCGTAATCAGTGAGACGTTAGGGTCCTTAGAACGGAACCCAGAGTTTCGACAGTTTCCTTTGAGCGTTGCCCGGAGATTTGTAGGTGTCCTTAGAGCGAGGCCCAGAGATTCGTCAGTGTCATTTGAGCATAACCCAGAGAGACGTCAGTGACCTTAGAACGTGACCCAGAAATTTGTCAGTGTCCTTAAAGTATAGCCCAGAGCGACGTCAGTGTCCTTAGTGCCTAACCAAGAGAGTCGTCAGAGTCCTTAGAGCGTAACACACAGAGACGTCAATGTCCTTAGAGCGCAACCCGGAGATTCGTCAATGTCCTTAGAGCGTAACACAGAGAGTCTTCAATGTCCTCAGAGCGTAACCCGGAGATTCATCAATGTCCTTAGAGTGTAACCCAGAGAGTCGTCAATGTCCTCAGAGCGTAACCCAGAGATTCGTCAATGTGCCTTGAGCATAGCCTGGAAATCCATCAATGTACTGATAGCGTAACTCAGACAGTCGTCAATGGGCTTAAAGCGTAACCCGGAGATTCATCAGTGTCCTTAGATCGAAACAAGAGAGTCATCCATGTCCTTAGAACGTAATGCAGAGATTCTTCAATGTCCTCAGAGCCTAAGCCAGAGAGTCGTCAATGTGCTTATTGTGTAACCCAGAGAGACGTCAGTGTTCTTAGAGCATAACCCAGAGAGTCATCAGTTTCCTTACAGAGTAAACCAGAGATTTGTCAGTGTCCTTAGAACATAACTCAGAGAGTCATCAATATCCTTAGAGCATAATTCGGAGAGTCGTCAGTGTCCTTAGACCCGTAAACCAGAGATTCGCCAGTGTCCTTAGAGCATAACCCAGAGAATTATCAGTTTCCTTAGACCGTAAACCAGAGATTCATCAGTGTCCTTAGAGCATTACCCTGAGAGTCGTCAATCTCCTTAGAGCGTAGCCCAGAGAGAAGTCAGTGTCCTTAGTGCCTAACCCAGAGAGTTGTCAGAGTCCTTAGAGCATACCGCAGAGAGACGTCAATGTCCTTAGAGCATAACCTGGAGATTCGTAGGTGTCCTTAAAGCTTAACATAGAGAGTCATCAGAGTCATGTGAGCGTAACGCAGAGAGACACGAATATCCTTAGAAGGTAAGCCAGAGAGTCGTCAATGTCCTCAGAGCATAACCTAGAGAGACGTCAATGTGCTTTGAGCTTAGCCGGAGATCCATCAATGTCCTTACAGTGTAACCCAGAGAGTCGTCAGTGTCCTTAGAGCGGAACCCAGAGAGTCGTCAGTGTCCGTAGAGTGTAAACCAGTGATTAGTGTGTGTCCTTAATGCGTAACTCAGATAGTCGTCAGTTTCCTTAGAGCATAGACCAGAGAGACGTCAATGTCCTTCGAGCGTAACCCGGAGAGTAATCAATGTACTTGGAGTGTAACCGGAGTAGTCGTCAATGTCTGTCGAGCATAACCCGGAGAGATGTCAGTGTCCTTAGAACGTAACCCAGAGAGTTGTCAGTGTCCTTAGAACGTAACCCAGAGAGTCGTCAGTGTCCATGTAGCGTAAGCTAGAGAGACGTGAGTGTCCTTAGAGACTAAGCTGGAGATTCATCAATGTCCTTAGAGCATTACCGAGTGGGACATCAGTGTCCTTAGAGCGTAAAGCAGGGATTTGTCAATGTCCTTAGAGCATAACCCAAAGAGGCGTCAATGTCCTGAGAGAGTAACCAAGAGATTCATCAATGCTCTTTGAGCGTAACCCAGAGATTCGTCAATGTACTTCAGCACAACCCAGAGTGAGATCATTGTCCATAGAGCGTAACCAGAGATTCATCAATGTCCTTAGAGCTTAACCCAGAGAAACGTCCGTGTCCTTAGAGCATAACCCAGAGATTCGTCATTGTCCTTAGAGCGTAACCCAGAGTGTCGTCAATGTCTTTACAGCGTAACCCAGAGTTTTGTCATTGTCCTTAGTGTAAACCAGGGATTCGTCAATGTTCTTAGAGCGTAACTCAAAGAGTCGTCAATGTCCTGAGAGAGAAACCGAGAGATTCATCTGTGCCCTTAGAGCGTAACCCTGAGGTTAGTCATTGTCCTTAGTGCCTAACCCAGAGAGTCGTCAGAGTTCTTAGAGCGTAACGCAGAGAGACGTCAATGTCCTTAGAGCATAACCCGGAGATTCATAGGTGTCCTTAGAGCTTAACACAGAGAGTCATCAGAGTCATTTGAGCGTAACGCAGAGAGATGCGAATATCCTTAGAACGTAAGCCAGAGAGTCATCAATATCCTCAGAGCGTAACCCAGAGAGACAACAGTTTCCTTAGAGCGTAAACCATAGAGTCGTCAATGATTTTAGAGCGTAACACAGTAGTCGTCAATGTACTGAGAGCGTAACCTGGAGATTCATCAGTGTCCTTAGAGCATAAACCAGAGAGTCGTCAATGTCCTTACAGTGTAATCCGGAGGTTCGTCAGTTTCCTTAGAGCGTAAATCAGAGATTCGTCAGTGGCCTTACAGCGTAACCCAGAGAGTCATCAATGCCCTTAAAGCTTAACCCGGAGAGTCGTCAATGTCCTGAGAGAGTAACCGAGAGATTCATCAATGTTCTTAGAGCGTAGCCCAGAGATTAGTCAATGTCCTTAGACCATAACCCAGAAGTCGTCAATGTACTGAGAGCGTAAACCAGAGTGAGGTCAGTGTCCTTAGACAGTAACCCGGAGATTCATCAGTGTCCTTAGAGTGAAACCAAGAGAGTCATCCATGGCCTTAGAGCGTAACGCAGAGATTCTTCAATGTCCTCAGTGCGTAACCCAGTGCGTAACGTCAATGTGCTTTGAGCATAGACCGGAGATCCATCAATATCCTTATAGCGTACCCCAGAGAGTCATCAATGTGCTTAGAGCGTAATTCGGAGAGTCGCCAGTGTCCTTAGAGCGTAAACCAGAGATTCGCCAGTGTCCTTAGAGCATAACCCAGAGAACCGTCAATGTCCTTAGACTGTAATCCGCAGATTCGTCAGTGTCCTTATTGCATAACCCAGAGAGTCGTCAATGTCCTTGGAGTGTAACCCTAGAGTCGTCAGTGTCCTTAAAGCATAACCCAGAGAGTCGTCAATGTCCTTGGAGCGTAACCCAGGGAGACGTCAATGTCCTTGGGGCGTAACCCAGGGAGACGACAGTCTCCTTAGAGCGTAACCCAGGGAGTCGTAGGTGTCCTTTGAGGTTAACCCAGAGAGACGTCAGTGTCCTTCCAGCATAACCCAGAGAGTCGTCATTGTCTTTGGAGCGTAACCCAAAGAGTCGTCAATGTCCCGAGAGAGTAACCGAGAGATTCATCAATCTTCTTAGAGTGTCACCCAAAAGTTGTCAGTGTACTGAGAGCGTAACCCAGAGCGAGGTTATTGTCCATAGAGCATAACCTGAGACTCATCAATGTCCTTAAAGCATAGCCCGGAGATTCGTCAGTGTCCTTGGAGCGTAACCCAGAAATTCGTCAGTGTTATTAGAGCATCACACGGAAATTCATCAATGTCCTTAGAGCGTAAACCAGACTTTCGTCAGTGTCCTTTGAGCATAACCAAGAGAGACGTCAGTGTCCTCAGAGCATAACCCACCGATTCTTCAATGTCCTTAGAGCGTAATCAGTGAGACGTTAGGGTCCTTAGAACGGAACCCAGAGTTTCGACAGTTTCCTTTGAGCGTTGCCCGGAGATTTGTAGGTGTCCTTAGAGCGAGGCCCAGAGATTCGTCAGTGTCATTTGAGCATAACCCAGAGAGACGTCAGTGACCTTAGAACGTGACCCAGAAATTCGTCAGTGTCCTTAAAGTATAGCCCAGAGCGACGTCAGTGTCCTTAGTGCCTAACCAAGAGAGTCGTCAGAGTCCTTAGAGCGTAACACACAGAGACGTCAATGTCCTTAGAGCGCAACCCGGAGATTCGTCAATGTCCTTAGAGCGTAACACAGAGAGTCTTCAATGTCCTCAGAGCGTAACCCGGAGATTCATCAATGTCCTTAGAGTGTAACCCAGAGAGTCGTCAATGTCCTCAGAGCGTAACCCAGAGATTCGTCAATGTGCCTTGAGCATAGCCTGGAAATCCATCAATGTACTGATAGCGTAACTCAGACAGTCGTCAATGGGCTTAAAGCGTAACCCGGAGATTCATCAGTGTCCTTAGATCGAAACAAGAGAGTCATCCATGTCCTTAGAACGTAATGCAGAGATTCTTCAATGTCCTCAGAGCCTAAGCCAGAGAGTCGTCAATGTGCTTATTGTGTAACCCAGAGAGACGTCAGTGTTCTTAGAGCATAACCCAGAGAGTCATCAGTTTCCTTACAGAGTAAACCAGAGATTTGTCAGTGTCCTTAGAGCATAACTCAGAGAGTCATCAATATCCTTAGAGCATAATTCGGAGAGTCGTCAGTGTCCTTAGACCCGTAAACCAGAGATTCATCAGTGTCCTTAGAGCATTACCCTGAGAGTCGTCAATCTCCTTAGAGCGTAGCCCAGAGAGAAGTCAGTGTCCTTAGTGCCTAACCCAGAGAGTTGTCAGAGTCCTTAGAGCATACCGCAGAGAGACGTCAATGTCCTTAGAGCATAACCTGGAGATTCGTAGGTGTCCTTAAAGCTTAACATAGAGAGTCATCAGAGTCATGTGAGCGTAACGCAGAGAGACACGAATATCCTTAGAAGGTAAGCCAGAGAGTCGTCAATGTCCTCAGAGCATAACCTAGAGAGACGTCAATGTGCTTTGAGCTTAGCCGGAGATCCATCAATGTCCTTACAGTGTAACCCAGAAGTCGTCAATGTACTGAGAGCATAAACCAGATTGAGGTCAGTGTCCTTAGAGAGTAACCTGGAGATTCATCAGTGTCCTTAGAGTGAAACCAAGAGAGTCATCCATGTCCTTAGAGCATAACGCAGAGATTCTTCAATGTCCTCAGAGCGTAACTTAGAGAGACGTTAATGTGCTTTGAGCATAGCCCGGAGATCCATCAAAGTTCTTATAGCGTACCCCACAGAGTCGTCAATGTCCATAGAGCGTAATTCGGAAAGTCGTCAGTGTCCTTAGAGCGTAAACCAGAGATTCATCAGTGTCCTTAGAGCATAACGCAGAGAATCGTCAGTTTCCTTAGACTGTAAACCAGAGTTGTGTCAGTGTCCTTAGAGCGTAACCCAGAGAGTCGTCAGTGTCCTTAGAGCGTAGCCCAGAGAGATGTCAGTGTCCGTAGTGCCTAAGACAGAGAGTCGTCAGAGTCCTTAGAGCATAACGCAGAGAGACATCAATGTCCTTAGAGCGTAGCCCAGAGAGTCGTCAGAGTCCTTAGAACATAAACCAGAGTGTTTTCAATGTCCTCAGAGCGTAACCCAGAGAGAAGTCAATGTGCTTTGAGCGTAACCTGGAGATTCATCAGTGTCCTTAGTGTGAAACCAAGAGAGTCGTCCCTGTCCTCAGAGCGTAACCCAGAGAGACATCAATGTGCTTTGAGCATAGCTTGGAGATCCATCAATATCCTTATAGTGTACCCCAGAGAGTCATCAATGTGCGTGTGTAACCCAGAGCGACGTCACTGTCCTTAGATCATAACCCAGAGAGTCATCAGTTTCCTTAGAGAGTAATTCGGAGAGTTGTCAGTGTCCTTAGAGCGTAAACCAGAGATTCGCCAGTGTCCTTAGAGAGTAGCCCAGAGGCTCGTCAGTGTCCTTAGAGCGTAACCCAGAGAATCGTCAGTTTCCTTAGACCGTAAACCAGAGATTCATCAGTGTCCTTAGAGCGTAACCCAGAGCGATGTCAATGTCCTTAGAGTGTAACCCGGAGATTCGTAGGTGCCATTAGAGCTTAACACAGAGAGTCATCAAAGTCCTTTGAGAGTAACGCAGAGAGACGCGAATGTCCTTAGAGCATAATCCAGAGAGACGTTAGGGTCCTTAGAGCGTAATCCAGAACAACGTCAATGTCCTTAGAATGGAACGCGGAGATTCGACAGTTTCCTTTGAGCGATGCCCAGAGATTTGTAGGTGTCCTTGGAGTGAGACTCAGACAGACGTCAGTGTCCTTATAGCGTGACCCAGAGATTCATCAGTGTCCTTTGAGAGTAACCCAGAGAGATGCCAGTGACCTTAGAGTGTGACCCAGAGATTCATCAGTGTCCTTAAAGTATAGCCCAGAGCAACGTCAATGTCCTTAGTGACTAACCAAGAGAGTCGTCAGAGTCCTTAGAACGTAACACAGAGATTCATCAATGTCCTTAGAGCATAACCCAGAGAGTCGTCAATGTCCTCAGAGCGTAATCCAGAGATTTGTCAATGTGCATTGAGCACAGCCTGGAGATCCATCAATGTCCTTATTGCGTAACCCAGAGAGTCGTCAATATGCTTAAAGCGTAACCCGGAGATTCATCAGTGTCCTTAGATCGAAACCAAGAGAGTCGTCCATGTCCTTAGAACGTAACGCAGAGATTCTTCAATGTCCTCAGAGCGTAAGCCAGAAAGTTGTCAGTATCCTTACAGCGTAACCCAGAGAGTCGTCATTGTCCTTAGAGCATAATTCAGAGAGTCGTCCATGTCCTTAGAGCGTAACACAGAGATTCTTCAATGTCCTCAGAGCGTAACCGAGAGAGAAGTCAATGTGCTTTGAGCATAGCCCGGAGATCCATCAATGTCCTTATAGCGTAAACCAGAAAGTCGTCAATGTGCTTAGTGTGTAACCCAGAGAGACGTCAGTGTACTTAGAGCGTAACCCAGAGAGTTGTCAATGTCCTTAGAGTTTAACCCAGAGATGCATCAATGTCCTTACAGCGTAAACCAGAGAGTCATCAATGCACTTCGAGCGTAACTCAGAGATTCGTCAATGTCCTTAAAGCGTAACCCAGAGATTCATCAGTGTCCTTAGATCGAAACCAAGAGAGTCGTCCATGTCCTTAGAACGTAACGCAGAGATTCTTCAATGTCCTCAGAGCGTAAGCCAGAGAGTTGTCAGTATCCTTAGAGCGTAACCCAGAGAGTCGTCAGTGTCCTTAGAGCGTAATTCGGAGAATCGTCCATGTCCTTAGAGCGTAATGCAGAGATTCTTCAATGTCCTCAGAGCGTAATCGAGAGAGAAGTCAATGTGCTTTGAGCATAGCCAGGAGATCCATCAATGTCCTTATAGCGTAACCCAGAAAGTTGTCAATGTGCTTAGTGTGTAAGCCGGAGAGACGTCAGTGTACTTAGAGCGTAACCCAGAAAGTTGTCAATGTCCTTAGAGTTTAACCCAGAGATGCATCAATGTCTTACAGCGTAAACCAGAGAGTCATCAATGCCCTTCGAGCGTAACTCAGAGATTCGTCAGTGTCCTTAAAGCATAACCCGGAGATTCATCAGTGTCCTTAGAGTGAAACCAACAGAGTCGTCCATGTTCTTAGAGCGTAACGCAGAAATTCTTCAATGTCCTCGTAGACGTCAATGTCTTTATAGCTTACCCCAGAGAGTCATCAATGCCCTTAGAGCGAAATTCGAAGAATCGTTAGTTTTCTTAGACCGTAAACCAGACATTCGTCAGTGTCCTTAGAGCATGGCCCAGAGAGTCGTCAGAGTCCTTAGAGCATACCGCAGAAAGACGTCAATGTCCTTAGAGCATAACCTGGAGATTCGTAGGTGTCCTTAGAGCTTAACACAGAGAGTGATCAGAGTCCTTTGAGTGTAACGCAGAGAGACGCGAATGTCCTTAGAACGTAACCCAGAGAGACATCAATGTGCTTTGAGCACAGCCCGGAGATCCATCAACGTCCTTATAGCGTACCCCAGAGAGTCGTCAATGTGCTTAGTGTGTAACCCAGAGAGTAGTCAGTGTCCTTAGAGCATAAACTAGAGAGATGTCTGTATACTTAGAGCATAACCCAGAGAGTCATCAATGTACTTAGAGCGTAACCCAGAGGGTCGTCAATGTAGTTAGTGGGTAAACCAGAGAGACGTCAATGTGCTTTGAGCATAGCCCGGCGATCCATCAATGTCCTAATAGCCTAATCCAAAGAGTCGTCAATATCCTTAGACCATAAAGCAGAGAGTCGTCAGTGTCCTTAGAGCGTACCCCAGAGAGTCGTCAATGGGATTAAAGCATAACCCGGAGATTCATCAGTGTCCTTAGATCGAAACCAAGAGAGTCGTCCATGTCCTTAGAACGTAATGCAGAGATTCTTCAATGTCCTCAGAGCCTAAGCCACAGAGTCGTCAATGTGCTTATTGTATAACCCAGAGAGTCGTCAATATCCTTAAAGCGTAATTTGAAGAGTCATCAATGTCCTTAAAGCGTAAACCAGAGATTCGCCAGTGTCCTTAGAGCATAAACCAGAGATTCGCCAGTGTCCTTAGAGCATAACCCAGAGAATCATCTGTTTCCTTAGACCGTAAACCAGAGATTCATCAATGTCCTTAGAGCGTTACCCAGAGAGTCGTCAGTGTCCTAACAGTGTAACCAAGAGAGTCATCAGTTTCCTTAGAGTGTAACCAGGAGAGTCGTCAATGTCCTTAGAGTGTAACCCAGAGAGTTGTCAAAGTCCTTCGAGTTTAACCCAGAGATTCGTCAGTGTCCTCAGAGCGTAAATCATAGAGTCGTCAACGTCCTTAGAGCATAACCCAGCAGTCGTCAATGTACTGAGAGCGTAACCCAGAGCAAGGTCATTGTCCATAGAGCGTAACCAGATATTCATCAGTGTCTTAAAGCGTAACCCAGAGATTCATCAGTGTCCTTTGAGCGAAACCAAGAGCGTCGTCAATGTCCTTAGAGCGTAACGCAGAGATTCTTCAATGTCCTTAGAGCGCACTCCAGTGAGACGTTACGGCTCTTAGAACGGAACCCGGAAATTCATCAATTTCCTTGGAGTATTGCGCAGAGATTCGTAAGTGTCCTTAGAGTGAGACCCAGAGAGATGTCAGTATCCTTATAGCGTAACCCAGAGATTCATCAGTATCCTTTGAGCGTAACGCAGAGAGACTTCAATGTGCTTAGAACGTAACCCAGAGAGTCGTCCATGTCCTCAGAGCAAAACCCAGAGAGACGTCAATGTGCTTTGAGCATAGCCCGAAGATCCATCAATGTCCTTATAGCGTAACCCAGAAAGTCATCAATGTGCTTAGTGTGTAACCCAGACTGACGGCAGTGTCCTTAGAGCAGAACCTAGAGAGTTGTCAGTTTCCTTAGAGTGTAACCCCGAGAGTCGTCAATTACCTTAGAGCATAACCCGGAGATTCATCAGTTTCCTTAGGGCGTAACCCAGAGAGTCATCAATGACCTCAGAGCTTAAACTAGAGAGCCTTCCGTGTCCTTAAAGCATAACCCAGGGAGACGTCATTATCCTTAGAGCATAACCCGGAGAGTCGTCAGTTTCCTTAGAGCGTAACCCAGAGAGTCGTTAATGTGCTTAGTGCGTAATCCGGAGAGTCGTCAGTGTCCTTAGAGCGTAGCCCAGACAAACGTCAGTATCATTAGTGCCTAACGCAGAGAGTCGTCAGAGCCGTTAGAGCGTAACCCGGAGATTCGTAGGTGTCCTTAGAGCTGAACACAGAGAGTCGTCAAGTCCATTGAGCGTAACGCAGAGAGACATGAATGTCCTTAGAAAGTAAACCAGAGAGTCATCAATGTCCTCAGAGCATAATCCAGAGAAACATCAATATGCTTTGAGCTTAGCCGGAGATCCATCAATGTCCTTATAGCGTAACCCAGAGAGAAGTCAGTTTCCTTAGAGTGTAAATCAGAGATACTTCAGTGACATTAGAGCGTAACCCAGAGATTTGTCAATGTCCTTAGAGCGTAAACCAGAGATTCGTCAGTGTCCTTAGAGTGTAACCCAGAGATACGTTAATGTCCTTAGAGCGTAAAGCAGAGAATCGTCTGTGTCCTTATAGCATAACCCAGAGAGACGTCAGTGTCCTTAGAGCATAACCTGGAGATTCGTCAATGTCCTAATAGCGTAACCCGGAGATTCGTCTATGTCCTTAGAGCATAACCTAGAGAGACATCAATGTGCTTTGAGCATAACCCGGAGATTCATCAATGTCCTTATAGCGTAAACCAGAGAGTCGTCAATGCGCTTCGTGTGTAACCCAGAGAGATGTCAGTGCCCTTAGAGCATAACCCAGAGATTCGTCAGTGTCCTTAGAGTGTAACCCAGTGAGTCATCAATGTGCTTAGTGTGTAACCCAGAGAGTCGTCAGTTTCCTTAGAGCGTAACCCAGAGAGATGTCTCTGTCCTTAGAGCGTAAACCATAGAGTTGTCAGTGTCCTTAGAGCATAACTCGGAGAGACGACAATGTCCTTAGAGCGTAACCTGGAGTGTCGTCAATGTCCTTAGAGCGTAAACCAGAGATTCGTCAATGTCCTTAGAGCGTAAACCAGAGAGTTGTCAGTGTCCTTAGAGCGCAACCTAGAGAGACGTCATTGTCCTTAGCGCGTAAACCATAGAGATGTCAGTGTATTTAGAGCATAACCTGGAGAGTGGGCAGTTTCCTTAGAGCGTAAACCATTGATCCTTCAGTGTCCTTAGAGCATAACCCAGGGAGTCGTCAGTGTTGTTAGAGCGTAACCTGGAGAGTCGTCAATGTCCTTAGAGCATAACCCGGTGAGTCGTCAGTTTCCTTAGAGCGTTAACCAGAGATTCATCAGTGTCCTTAGAGCGTAACCTAGAGAGTCGTCAATGTCCTTAGAGCATAAACCAGAGAGTCTTCAATGTCCTTAGAGAATAACCCAGAAATTCGTCAGTGTCCTTAGATCGTAACCTTGAGAGTCATCAATGTCCTTAGAGCAGAACCTAGGGATTCGTCAATGTCCTTAAAGCATAACCCAGAGATTCATCAGTCAAAGAAATCAAAAGTTTGTACGGGATTGAAAGGTTCTCAGGTGCATCTATTTCAATGCAAGGAGTATTGTCGGAAAGGCAGATGAGCTTAGGGTGTGTATTGGCACATGGGATTACGACATAATTGCTATTAGTGAGACTTGGTTGCAGGAGGGGCAGGACTGGCAGCTCAATGTTCCGTGGTTCCGTTGTTTCAGACGTGATAGAGGGAGAGGGATGAAAGGGGGAGGAGTGGCATTACTAGTCAGGGAAAATATCACAGCTGTGTGTAGACAGGACAGCCCGGAGGGCTCGTCTACAGAGGCCATATGGGCGGAGCTGAGGAACGGGAAAGGTGTGACCACACTAATAGGGTTGTATTAGTAACCACCCAATAGTCAGAGAGAATTGGAGGAGCAAATCTGCAGAGAGATAGCAGACCGATGTAAGAAACAGAAAGTTGTGATAGGAGATTTTAACTTTCCACATATTGACTGGGACTCCCATACTGTAAAAGGGCTGGATGGCTTGGAGTTTGTGAAATGTGTTCAGGAAAGTTTTCTACATCAATATATAGCGGTACCAACAAGAGAGGATGCAATACTTGATCTCCTATTAGGGAACCAGACAGGTCAGGTGACAGAAGTATGTGTAGGCAAACATTTTGGGTCCAGTGACCACAATGTCATTAGTTTTAAGTTAATTATGGATAAGGATAGGTCTGGTCCTCGAGTTGAGATTCTAAATTGGAGAAAGGCCAATTTTTTGGAAATGAGAAAGGATCTAGGAAGAGTGGATTGGGATAAGTTATTTTCTGGCAAGGATGTGTTCAGTAAGTGGAAGGCATTCAAAGGTGAAATTTTGAGAGTGCAGAGTTTGCATGTTCCTGTTAGGATTAAAGACAAAGTTAACAGGCATAGGGAACCTTGGTTTTCAGGGATATTGGCGATCTGGTTAAGAAGAAGAGAGAGGTGTATAGCAGGTATAGGCAACAAGGAGCAAATGAGGTACTTGTAGAGTATAGAAAATGTAAGAAAATACTAAAGAAGGAAATCAGGAAGGCAAAAAGAAGCCATGAGGTTGCTTTGGCAGATAATGTGAAGGTAAACCCGAAGGGTTTCTACAAGTATATTAAGAGTAAAAGGATAGTAAGGGACCTTGAAGATCAGAGTGGTCTATGTGTGGAGCCTCATGAGATGGGGCAGATCTTAAACAGGTTTTTTGCATCAGTATTTACTCAGGAAACTGGCATAGTGTATAAGGAAGGAAGGGAAACAAGCAGTAGTGTCATGGAACATATAGAGATTAAAGAGGAGGAGGTGCTTGCTGCTTTACAGCGAATAAAGGTAGATAAATCCCCCGGGCCTGACATGATATTCCCTCGGACCTTGAGGGAGACTAGTGTGGAGGTTGCGGGGGCCCTGGCAGAAATATTTAAAATGTCCTTGGCCACGAGTGAGGTGCCGGAGGATTGGAGGGTAGCTCATGTTGTTCCATTGTTTAAAAAAGGCTCCAAAAGTAAGCCAGGTAATTACAGGCCAGTGAGCCTGATGTCACTGGTGGGTAAATTGTTGGAGGGTGTTCTGAGAGATTGGATATATAATTATTTGGACAGCCAAGGGCTGATTAAGGATAGTCAGCATGGCTTTGTGCATGGTAGGTCGTGTTTAACGAACCTTGTAGAGTTTTTCGAGGAGGTAACCAAGAAAGTAGATGAAGGAAAGGCTGTAGATGTTGTCTACATGGACTTTAGTAAGGCCTTTGACAAGGTGCCACATGGGAGGTTAGTTCAGAAGGTTCAGACATTTGGTATCCATGGTCAGGTTGTAAACTGGATTCGAAATTGGCTGTGTGGGAGAAGACAGAGAGTGGTAGTGGATGATTGCTTCTCAGACTGGAGGCCTGTGACTAGTGGTGTGCCTCAGGGATCTGTGCTGGGACCATTGTTGTTTGTTGTCTATATCAATGATTTGGATGATAATGTGGTGAATTGGATCAGCAAGTTTGCTGATGACGCTAAGATTGGAGGCGTTGTGGACAGCGAGGACAGCTTTCAAAGCTTGCAGAGAGATCTGGACCAACTGGAAAAATGGGCCAGAAAATGGCAGATGGAATTTAATGCAGAAAAGTGTGAGGTGTTACATTTTGGAAGGTCAAACCAAGGTAGAACATACACAGTAAATGGTAGGGCACTGAGGAGTACGGAGGAACAAAGGGACCTGGGAGTTCAGATACATAATTCCCTGAAAGTGGCATCACAGGTAGACAGGGTTGTAAAGAAAGCTTTTGGCATACTGGCCTTCATAAATCAAAGTATTGAGTATAGGAGTTGGGATGTTATGGTGAGGTTGTATAAGACATTGGCGAGGCCAACTTTGGAGTATTGTGTGCAGTTCTGGTCGCCTAACTACAGGAAGGATATCAGTAAGATTGAGAGAGTGCAGAGAAGATTTACTAGGATGTTGCCGGGTCTTCAGGAGTTGAGTTACAGGGAAAGATTAAACAGGTTAGGACTTTATTCCTTGGAGCGTAGAAGAATGAGGGGAGATTTGATAGAAGTTTACAAAATTATAGACAGAGTAAATGCGAGTAGGCTCTCTCCACTTAGATTAGGAGAGATAAACACGAGAGGACATGGCTTTAGGGTGAAAGGAGAAAGGTTTAGGGGGAACATTAGGGGGAACTTCTTCACTCAGAGAGTGGTGAGAGTGTGGAATGAGCTACCATCTGATGTGGAAAATGTGGGCTCACTCTTAGGTTTTAAGAATAAATTGGATAGATACATGGATGGGAGAGGTCTGGAGGATCATGGACATGGGGCAGGATCAATGGGACTAGTGGAATAATATTTTGGCACAGAGTAGAAGGGCTGAATGGCCTGTTTTTCTGTGCTGTATGTTCTATGGTTCTTTGGTCCTTAGAGCGTAACCCAGAGATGCGTCAATGTTAATAGAGTGTAAACCAGAGAGATGTCAGTATCCTTACAGCATAACCCAGAGAGTCATCAGTGTCCTTAGAGCCTCAACCAGGAAGACGTCAGAGTCCATAGAGCGTAACCCAGAGGTTTGTCAAAGGCCTTAGCGCGTAACCCAGAGAGACCTCATTGTCCTTACAGCGTGGCCCAGTGTTTCGGCAATGTTCTTAAAGCATAACCCAAAGAGTCGACACTGTCCTTAGAGCGTAACCCTGATGTTAGTCAGTGTCCTTAAAGCCTAACCCAGAGAGTCGTAGGTGCCCTTGGAGCTTAACCCAGAGAGATGTCAGTGTTCTTACAGCGGAACTCAGAGAGTCGTCAGTGTCCTTAGAGTTTCACCCAGAGAGACGTCAGTGTCCTTAGAGCGTAACCCATAGATTCATCAATGTCCTTGGAGAGTAACTCGGATTTTCGTCAATGTCCTTAGAGCCTAACCCAGAGATTTGTGAGTAACCTTAGAGCAGAACCCAGAGAGTCGTCAGTGTCCTTTGGAGCGTAACCCAGAGATTCATCAATGTCCTTAGAGAGTAACCCAATCATTCGTCAATTTCCTTAGCACATAACCCAGGGTATCGTCAGTGTCATTAGAGTGTAACACAGAGAGTCGTAGGTGCCCTTAAAGCATAATCCAGAGAGACATAATTGTCCATAGAGCGTAAACCTGAGGTTAGTCAGTGTCCTTAAAGAGTAACCCAGAGAGTCGTAGGTGCCCTTGGAGCTTAACCCAGAGAGACGTCAGTGTTCCTACAGCGGAACTCAGAGAGCCGTCAGTGTCCTTGGAGCTTCAACCAGAGAGATGTGTGTCCTTTGAGCGTAACCCAGAGACTCGTCAGTGTCCTTACAGCAAAACCCGGAGAGTCGTCAGTGGCCTTAGAGAGTACCCAGAGAGTCTTATGTGTCCTTACAGCTGAATCCAAAGATTCGCCACTGTCCTTAGAGAGTAACTCAGTCATTCGTCAATTTCCTTAGCGCAAACCCCAGAGTGTCATCAGTGTCCTTACAGTGTAACACAAAGGGTCATCATTGTCCTTAGAGCGTAACCCAGAGAGTCTTCAGTGTCCTGAGAGCCTCACCCAGGGTGACGTCAGAGTCCATAGAGCGTAACCCAGTGGTTCGTCAAAGGCCTTAGAGTGTAAACCAGAGAGACCTCATTGTCCTTACAGCATGGCCCAGTGTTTCGTCAATGTTCTTAAAGCGTAACCCAAAGAGTCGGCAGTGTCATTAGAGCGTAACCCTGAGGTTAGTCAGTGTCCTTAAAGCCTAACCCAGAGAGTCGTGGGTGCCCTTGGATCTTACCCCAGAGAGACGTCAATGTTCCTACAGCGTAACTCAGAGAGTCATCAGTGTCCTTAGAGCTTCACCCAGAGAGATGTCAGTGTCCTTAGAGCGTAACCCAGAGAATCATCAATGTCCTTGGAGCATAACCCGGATTTCCGTCAATGTCCTTAGAGCATAACCCAGAGATTCGTGAGTAACCTTCGAACAGAACACAGAGAGTCGTCAGTGTCCTTTGGAGCATAACCCAGAGATTCGTCAACGTCCTTAGAGAGTAACCCAGTCATTTGTCAATTTCCTTAGCGTGTAACCCAGGGTATCGTCAGTGTCATTAGAGCGTAACAGCAACAGTCATCAGTGTCCTTAGACCATAACCCAACGATTCGTGAGTGTCCTTAGAGTGGAACACAGAGAATCATCACTGTCCTTAGAGTGTAAACCAGAGATTAGAGTTTGTCCTTAGTGCGTAACTCAGATAATCATCAGTGTCCTTAGAGCATAGACCAGAGAGAAATCAATGTCCTTTAAGCATGACCTAGTGAGTCGTTAATGCCCTAGGAGCATAACCCAGGGAGACATCAGAGTCCTTAGTGTATCACCCGGAGATTCGTCAGTGTCCTTAGAGGGTAACCCAGAGAGACATCATTGACCTTCGAGCGTAACCCTGAGGTTAGTCAGTGTCCTTGGAGCAAAACCCGGAGAGTCATCAGTGTTCTTAGAGCATAACCCAGAGAGTCATAGGTGTCTTTACAACAGAACCCAGAGATTTGTCACTGTCCGTAGAGAGTAACTCAGTCATTCATCAATTTCCTTAGAGCATACCCCACAGTGTTATCAGTGTCCTTGTGGCATAACACAGAAAGTCATCATTGTCATTAGAGCGTAACCCAGAGAGTCTTCAGTGTCATTAGAGCCTCACCAAGGGTGACGTCAGAGTCCATACAGCGTAACCCAGAGGTTCATCAAAGGCCTTAGCGCGTAAACCAGAGAGACCTCATTGTCTTTACAGCATGGCCCAGTGTTTCGGCAATGTTCTTAAAGCGTAACCCAAAGAATCGGCCGTGTCCTTAGAGCGTAACCCTGAGGTTAGTTAGTGTCCTTAAAGCGTAACCCAGAGAATCGTCAGTGTCCTTAGAGCTTCACCCATAGAGACATCAGTGTCCTTAGAGTGTAACCCAGAGATTCATCGATGTCCTTAGAGCATAACACAGAGAGTCGTCAGTGTCCTTGGACCATAATCCAAAGATTCATGAGTGTCCTTAGAGCGGAACCCAGAGAGTCATCAGTGTCTTAGATCGTAACCCAGAGATTAGTCAGTGTCCCAAGAGCGTAACCCAGAGAGACGTTAGTCCTTTGGAACATAACCCAGAGATTTGTCAATGTCCTTAGAGAGTAACCCAGTCATTTGTCAATTTCCTTAGCGCATAACCCAGGGTGTCATCAGTGTCATTAGAGTGTAACACAGAGAGTCGTCAGTGTCCTTGAACCATAACCCAAAGATTCGTGAGTGTCCTTAGAGCGGAACCCAGAAAGTCATCAGTGTCCTTAGAGCAAAACCCAGAGAGTCGTCAGTGTCCTTAGAGCATAGACCAGAGAGATGTCAATGTCCTTCGAGCGTAACCCAGTGAGTCGTCAATGCCATAGCAGCGTAACCCAGAGAGTCATCAGTGTCCTTAGCTTAACACCGGGAGATTCATCAGTGTCCTCAGAGCGTAACCCTGAGGTTAGTCAGTGTCCTTTGAGCGTAACCCAGAGAGTCATCAGTGTCCTTAGAGCAAAACCCGAAGAGTCGTCAGTGTCCTTAGAGCGTAACCCAGAGAGTCGTAGGTGTCCTTACAGCAGAACCCAGAGATTCGTCACTGTCCTTAGAGAGTAACTCAGTCATTTGTCAATTTCCTTAGCGCGTACCCCAGATTGTGATCAGTGTCCTTACAGTGTAACACAGAGGGTCATCATTGTCCTTAGAGCATAAACCATAGAAGCGTCATTGTCCTCAAAGCGTAACCCAAAGAGTCGG
Organism: Isurus oxyrinchus; assembly: GCA_026770705.1. NCBI lineage: Eukaryota > Metazoa > Chordata > Chondrichthyes > Lamniformes > Lamnidae > Isurus > Isurus oxyrinchus. The sequence continues at coordinate 2,395,131 of JANJGN010000030.1, read as the reverse complement.
CAGTGTCCTTAGAGCGTAACCCTGAGGTTAGTCAGTGTCCTTAATTCGTAACCCAGAGAGTCGTCAGTGTCCTTTGAGCTTCACCCAGAGAGACGTCAGTGTCCTTAGAGCGTAACCCAGAGATTCATCAATGTCCTTAGAGCATAACCCAGAGATTCATCAATGTCCTTGGAGCGTAACCTGGATTTTCGTCAACGTCCTTAGAGCGTGACCCAGTCATTCGTCAATTTCCTTAGTGCGTAACCCTGGGTGCCATCAGTGTCATTAGAACGTAACACAGAGAGTCGTATGTGTCCTTAGAGCTTAACCCAGAGAGACGTCATTGTCCTTAGAGCGTAACCCTGAGGGTAGTCAGTATCCTTTGAGCGTAACCCAGAGAATCGTCAGTGTCCTTAGAGCAAAACCCAGAGAGTAGTCAGTGTCTTTAGAGCATAACCCAGAGAGTTGTAGGTGTTCTTACAGCTCAACCCAGAGATTTGTCACTGTCCTTAGAGAGTAACTCAGTCATTCGTCAATTTCGTTAGCGTATACCCCAGAGTGTCATCAGTGTCCTTACAGTGTAACACAGAGAGTCATCATTGTACTTAGAGCGTAACCCAGAGAGTTGTTAGCGTCCTTAGAGCCTCAACCAGGGAGACGTCAGAGTTCATAGAGCATAACCCAGAGTTTCGTCAAAGGCCTTAGCGCGTAACCCAGAGAGACCTCATTGTCCTTACAGTGTGGCCCAATGTGTCGTCCATGTTCTTAAAGCATAACCCAATGAGTCGGCAGTGTCCTTAGAGCGTAACCCAGAGAGTCGTAGCTATTCTTACAGCTGAACCCAGAGATTTGTCACTGTCCTTTGAGAGTAACTCAGTCATTCGTCAATTTCCTTAGCGCATTCCCCAGAGTATCATCAGTGGCCTTACAGTGTAACACAGAGGGTCATCATTGTCCTTAGAACTTCATCCAGAGAGGCGCCATTGTCCTAAAAGCATAACCCAAAGATTCATCAATGTCCTTGGAGCGTAACCCGCATTTTCGTCAATGTCCTTAGAGCGTAACCCAGAGATTCATGAGTAAACATAGAGCAGAACCCAGAGAGTCATCAGTGTCCTTTGGAGCATAACCCAGTGATTCGTCAACGTCCTTAGAAAGTAACCCAGTCATTCGTCAATTTCCTTAGTGCGTAACCCAGGGTGTCATCAGTGTCATTAGAGCATAACACAGAGAGTCGTAGGTGTCCTTAGAGCATAACCCAGAGAGACGTCATTGTCCTTAGAGTGTAACCCTGAGGTTAGTCAGTGTCCTTTTAGCGTAACCCAGAGAGTTGTAGGTGTTCTTACAGCTCAATCCAGAGATTCGTCACTGTCCTTAGAGAGTAACTCAGTCATTCGTCAATTTCCTTAGAGCAAACCCCAGTGTCATCAGTGTCCTTACAGTGTAACACAGAGAGTCATCATTGTCATTAGAGCATAACCCAGAGAGTCGTCAGTGTCCATAGAGCGTACCCCAGAGGTTTGTCAAAGGCCTTAGCGCGTAACCCACAGAGACCTCATTGTCCTTACAGCGTGGCCCAGTGTTTCATCAATGTTCTTAAAGCGTAAACCAAAGAGTCGGCAGTGTACTTAGAGCGTAACTCTGAGTTTAGTCAGTGTCCTGAAAGGGTAACGCAGGGAGTCATAGGTGCCCTTGGAGCTGAACCTAGAGAGACAACAGTTTTCCTACAGCGTAACTCAGACTTGTCAGTGTCCTTAGATCTTCACGCAGAGAGACGTCAGTGTCCTTAGAGCGTAACCCAGAGAATCATCAATGTCCCTGGAGCAAATCCCAGATTTTCGTCTATGTCCTTAGAGCATAACCCAGGGTGTCGTCAGTGTCATTAGAGCGTAACACAGAGAGTCGTAGGTGTCCTTACAACAGAACCCAGAGATTCGTCACTGTCCGTAGAGAGTAACTCAGTCATTCATCAATTTCCTTAGAGCATACTCCAGAGTGTCATCAGTGTCCTTACGGCATAACACAGAGAGTCATCATTGTCCTTAGAGCGTAACCCAGAGAGTCTTCAGTGTCATTAGAGCCTCACCAAGGGTGACGTCAGAGTCCATGGAGCGTAACCCAGAGGTTCGTCAAAGGCCTTAGCGCGTAACCCAGAGACACCTCATTGTCCTTACAGCATGGCCCAGTGTTTCATCAATGTTCTTAAAGCGTAACCCAAAGAGTCGGCAGTGTCCTTAGAGCGTAACCCTGAGGTTAGTCAGTGTCCTTAAAGCGTGACCCAGAGAGTCGTAGGCGCCCTTGGAGCTTAACTCAGAGAGACGTCAGTGTTCCTACAGCGGAACTCAGAGAGTCATCAATGTCCTTAGAGCTTCACCCAGAGAGACGTCAGTGTCCTTAGAGCGTAACCCTGAGTTTAGTCAGTGTCCTGAAAGGGTAACCCAGGGAGTCATAGGTGCCCTTGGAGCTGAACCTAGAGAGACAACAGTTTTCCTACAGCGTAACTCAGAGTTGTCAGTGTCCTTAGATCTTCACGCAGAGAGACGTCAGTGTCCTTAGAGCGTAACCCAGAGAATCATCAATGTCCCTGGAGCAAATCCCAGATTTTCGTCTATGTCCTTAGAGCATAACCCAGGGTGTCGTCAGTGTCATTAGAGCGTAACACAGAGAGTCGTAGGTGTCCTTACAACAGAACCCAGAGATTCGTCACTGTCCGTAGAGAGTAACTCAGTCATTCATCAATTTCCTTAGAGCATACCCCAGAGTGTCATCAGTGTCCTTACGGCATAACACAGAGAGTCATCATTGTCCTTAGAGCGTAACCCAGAGAGTCTTCAGTGTCATTAGAGCCTCACCAAGGGTGACGTCAGAGTCCATGGAGCGTAACCCAGAGGTTCGTCAAAGGCCTTAGCGCGTAACCCAGAGACACCTCATTGTCCTTACAGCATGGCCCAGTGTTTCATCAATGTTCTTAAAGCGTAACCCAAAGAGTCGGCAGTGTCCTTAGAGCGTAACCCTGAGGTTAGTCAGTGTCCTTAAAGCGTAACCCAGAGAGTCGTAGGCGCCCTTGGAGCTTAACCCAGAGAGACGTCAGTGTTCCTACAGCGGAACTCAGAGAGTCATCAGTGTCCTTAGAGCTTCACCCAGAGAAATGTCAGTGTCCTTAGAGCGTAACCCAGAGATTCATCAATGTCCTTGGAGCGTAACCCAGATTTTCGTCAATGTCATTAGAGCGTAACCTAGAGATTCGTGAGTAACCTTAGAGCAGAACCCAGAGAGTCGTCAATATCATTAGAGCATAACACTGAGAGTCGTAGGTGCCCTTGGAGCTTCACCCAGAGAGAGACGTCAGTGTCCTTAATGCATAACCCACAGATTCATCAATGTCCTTGGAGCGGAATTCGGATTTTTGTCAATGTCTTTAGAGCGTAACTCAGAGATTTGTGAGTAAATTTAGAGCAGAACCCAGAGAGTCGTCAGTGTCCTTTGGAACGTAACCCAGAGATTCGTCAACGTCCCTAGAGAGTAACGCAGTCATTCGTCAATTTCCTTAGCACATAACCCAGGGTGTCATCAGTGTCATTAGAGCATAACACAGAGAGTCGTAAGTGTCCTTAGAACTTAACCCAGAGAGACGTCATTATGCTTAGACGGTAACCCAGAGAATCGTCAGTATCCTTAGAGCGTAATGTGGAGAGACGTCAGTGTCCACAAGAGTGTAACCCATTGGTTCGTCAATGGCCTTAGAACATAACCCAGAGATCCATCAGTGTCCTTAGTGCATGACCCAGATAGTCCTCAGTGTTCTTAGACCATGGACCAGAGAGATGTCAATGTCCTTCCAGCGTAATCCAGAAATTCGTCAGTGTCCTTAGAGCGTAACCCAGAGAGTTGTCAATATCTTTACAGGTCAGTGTCCTTAGAGCGTAACCTAGAGAGTCGTAGGTGTCCTCAGAGCTCAACCAAGAGAGTATTCAGTGTCCTAAGAGTGTAATTCAAAGAGTCGTCTGTGTCCCTACAGCGTAACCCTGGGAGACGTCATAGTCCTTAGAGGGAAACCCTGAGGTTAGTCAGTGTCCTTTGAGTGTAACCCAGAGAAACGTCAGTTTCCTTAGAGCGTAACACCAAGAGTCGTCAGTGTCCCTACAGCATAACCCAGAGAGACGTCATTGTCTTTAGATCGTAACCCTGAGGTTAGACAGTGTCTTTAGAGCTTAACCCAGGGATTCGTCAATGTTCTTAGAGCCTCACTCAGAGAGAAGTCGGTGTCCTTAGGACGTAACCCTGAGATTCGTCAATGTAATTAGAGCGTAACCCAGAGATTCATCAATGTCCATAGAGAGTAAACCAGAGAGACGTCTGTGTCTTTGGAGTGCAACCCAGAGATTCGTCAATGCACTTAGAGCGTAACCCAGAGAGACGTCTGTGTCCTTAATGCATTGACCAGAGAGACATCAATGTTCTTCGATGTAACCCAGAGAGACATCAGTGTCCTTAGAATGAAATCCAGAGACTCCTCAGTATCCTTAGAATGTAACCCGGAGAGACGTCAGTGACCTTAGAGCATAACCCAGAGATTCGTCAGTATCCTTAGAGCGTAATCCAAAGAGTCCTTAGAGCGTGAACAAGAGATTAGTCGGTGTCCTTAGTGCGTAACCCAGAGAGTCATCAATGCCCTTAGAACATAACTCGGAGAGACATCAGTGTCCTTACAGCATAACCCAGAGATTTGTCAATGTCCTTAGATCATAGACCAGAGAGACATCAACATCCATCGAGTGTAAATCAGAGAGACGTCAATGTCCTTAGAGTGTAACCCAGAGAGTCGTCAGTGACATTATGACATAACCCAGAGATACGTCAATGTCCTTCCAGCGTAACCCAGATGGACGTCAGTATCATTAGAATGAAATCAAGAGATTCGTCAATGTCTTTAGAGCGTAACCCAGAGAGTCGCCAGTATCATTATGGCATAACCCAGAGAGACGTCAATGGCCTTAGAGGGTAACTAGGAGATTTGCCAATGTCCTTAGAGCATAAACCGGAGATTCCTCCATGTCCTCAGAGCGTAACCCAGAGAGTCGTCAGTGTCCTTAGAGCATAGACCAGAGAGGCATCAATGTCCTTCCAGCGTAACCCAGAAATTCGTCTGTGTCCTTAGAGCGTAAACCAGAGATTCGTCAGTGTTCTTAGAGTGCAACCCGGAGAGTCTTCAATGTCCTTACAGCATAAACAATAAAGTCATCAGTATCCTTAGATCGTAACCCTGAGGTTAGTCAGTGTCCTTAGAGTGTAACCTAGAGAGTTATAGGTGCCCTTAGAGCGTAACCTGGAGAGTCGTCAATGTCCTTAGAGCATTACGCAGTGAGACAACAGTGTCCTTCGAGTGTAACGCGGAGAGATGTCAGCATCAATACAGTGTAACCCAGAGAGTCGTCAGTGTCCTTATAGCATAACCCAGAGAGACGACAGTGTCCTTAGAGTGTAACCGGAGAGTCGTCAATATCCTTAGAGCGTGAACAAGAGATTCATCAGTGTCCTTAGATCATAACCCAGAGATTTGTCAGTGTCCTAGAGCGTACCCCAGAGAGTCGTCAATGTCCTTATAGCATTACCCAGAGAGACATCAATGTCCTTCGAGCGTAAACCAGAGAGTCTTCAGAGTCCTCAGAGCATAACCCAGAGAGACGTCAGTGTCCTTAGGGCGTAAATCCAGAGATTTGTCAGTGTCCTTAGCGAGTAACCCAGTCATTCGTCAATTTCCTTAGTGCATAACCCAGAGTCTCGTCAGTGTCCTTAGAGCGTAACACAGAGAGCCGTCATTGTCCTTAGAACATAACCCAGAAAATCGTCAACATCCTTAGAGCGTAACCCAGAGAGTCGTCAGTATCATTATGGCATAACACAGAGAGATGTCAACGTCCTTCTTGCGTAACCCAGATGGACGTCAGTATCATTAGAACAAAATCCAGAGATTTGTCAGTGTCCTTAGAACATAACCCAGTGAGTCGTCAGTGTCCTTAGAGCATAATCCAGAGAGTCGTCAGTATCATTATGGAATAACCAGAGAGAAGTCAGTGTCCTTAGAGGGTAACTAGGAGATTCGCCAATGTCCTTAGAGCATAACCCGGAGATTCCTCCATGTCCTTAGCGTGTAACCCAGACAGTCGTCAGTGTCCTTAGAGCGTAATCCTTAGATTGGTGAGTATCCTTAGTGCATAATCCAGATAGTCCTCAGAGTTCTTAGAGCAAAGAGCAAGAGACATCAATGTCCTTCCAGCGTAACCCAGAGATTTGTCAGTGTCCTTACAGCATAAACAATTAAGTCATCAGTATCCTTAGATCGTAACCCTGAGGTTAGTCGGTGTCCTTAGAGTGTAACCTAGAGAGTATTCAGTAGCCTAAGAGCGTAACCCAAAGAGTCTTCAGTGTCCCTACAGTGTAACCCAGAGAGACGTCATTGTCCTTAAAGGATAATCCTGAGGTTAGTCAGTGTCCTTAGAGCATAACACAGACAGTCGTAGATGTCCTTAGAGGGTAACCCAGAAAAACATCAGTGTCCTTAGAGCGTAATGCGGAGAGACGTCAGTGTCCACAGAGCTTCACCCAGAAGTACATAATAGCCTTAGAACATAACCGAGAGAGTCGTCATTGTACTTACATCGTAGCCCAGAGAGTCGTCAGTGTCCTTAGATCGTAACCCAGAGATCCACCAGTGTCCTTTGAGTGTAAACCGAAGATTCATCAATGTCCTTCGAGCATAACACAGACAGAGATCAGAGTCCTTAGAGCGTAAACCAGAGATTCGTCAGTGTCCTTATAGCATAACGCAGAGATTCGTCAGTGTCCTTAGAGCGTAACCCAGAGAGTGGTCAGTGTCATTATGGCATAACCCACAGAGACATCAATGCCCTTAGAACATAACCGAGAAAGTCGTCATTGTACTTACAACGTAGCCCAGAGAGTCGTTAGTGTCCTTAGATCGTAACCCAGAGCTCCACCAGTGTTCTTTGAGTGTAAACTGAAGATTCATCAATGTCCTTCGAGTGTAACCTGGAGAGACGTCAGTGTCCTTACAGCGTAACCCAGCGAATCGTCAATGTACTTAGAGCGTAACGCGAAGAGACATCAGTGTCCTTTGAGCGTAACACAGAGAGAGGTCAGTGTCCTTAGAGCATAAACCAGAGATTTGTCTGCATCCTTAGTGCATAAACCAGAAATTCGTCAATGTCCTCAGAACATCCTTAGAGCATAACCCAGACAGTGGTCAGTATCATTATGGCATAACCCAGAGAGACATCAATGCCCTTAGAATGGAACTAGGAGATTTGCCAATGTCCTTATAGCATAACCCGGAGATTCCTTCATGTCCTTAGAGTGTAATCCAGAGAGTCATCAGTGTCCTTACAGCGTAACCCGGAGAGACATCTGTGTCCATGGGGTGTAACCTGGAGTTGCCAATGTCCTTAAAGCGTAACCCAGAGAGTCATCAGTATCCTGAGAGCGTAAACCATAGATTAGTGAGTGTCCTTAGTGTGTAAACCAGATAGTCCTCAGTGTTCTTAGAGCATAGACCAGAGAGACATCAATGTCCTTCCAGCGTAACCCAGAGATTCGTCAGTGCCCTTACAGCATAAACAAGAAAATCATCAGTGTCCTTACAGCGTAACCCTGAGGTTAGTCAGCGTCCTTAGAGCGTAACCTAGAGAGTCGTAGGTGCCCTTAGAGTTTAACCCACAGAGACTTCAGTGTCCTTAGTGCGTAACCAATAGAGTATCCAGAGTCCTAAGAGCGTAAGTCGAAGAGTCGTCAGTGTCCCTACAGCAGAACCCAGAGAGATGTCATTGTCCTTTGAGCGTAACCCAGACAGTCGTCAGTGTCTTTAGAGCGTAACCCAGAGATTTATCAATGTCCATAGGGTGTAAAACTCGGAGGTTCATCAATATCCATAGAGAGTAAACCAGAGAGACGTCTGTGTCTTTGGAACGCAACCTGGAGATTCGTCAATGCACTTAGAGCATAACCCAGAGAGATGTCAGTGTCCTTAGTGCCTAACTCAGAAAGTCGCCAGTGTCCTTAGAGCATAGACCAGAGAGACGTCAATGTTCTTCGAGTGTAACCCAGACAGACGTCAGTATCCTTAGAACGAAACCCAGAAATTCGTCAGTATCCTTAGAGCGTAACCCAGAGTGTTGTCAATGTCCTTACAGCATAAACAAGAAAGTCATCAGTGTCCTTAGAGCGTAACCTAGAGTGTCGTAGGTGCTTCACCCAGGGAGAGGTCAGTGTCCTTAGGGCATAACCCTGAGATTCGTCAATGTAATTAGAGCATAACCCAGAGATTCGTTATTGTCCTTAGAGCGTAACCCAGAGATTCATCAATGTCCTTAGGGTGTAACCCAGAGACTCATCAATGTCCAAAGAGAGTAAACCAGAGAGATGTCTGTGTATTTGGAGTGCAACCCGGAGATTCATCAATGCACTTAGAGAGTAACTCAGAGAGACGTCAGTGTCCTTATTGCCCAACTCAGATAGTCATCAGTGTCCTTAGAGCATAGACCAGAGAGACATCAATGTTCTTTGAGCGTAACCCAGAGAGATGTCAGTGTCCTTAGAACGAAACCCAAAGATTCGTCAGTATCCTTAGAACGTAACCCAGAGAGTTGTCAGTGATCTTAGAGCGTAACCCGGAGATTCGTCAGTGTCCTTAGAGCATAGCCCGGAGAGTTGTCAATGTCCTTAGAGCGTGAACAAGAGATTCATCGGTGCCCTTAGGGCGTAACCCAGAGAGTCATCAGTGTCCTTTGAGTATAAACCGAAGATTCGTCAATGTCCTTAGAGCATAGACCAGAGAGATATCAATGTTCTTCGAGTGTAACCCAGAGAGACATCAGTATGCTTAGAACGAAACCCAGAGATTCGTCAGCATCCTTAGTGCGTAAACCAGACATTCATCAATGTCCTCAGAACATCCTTAGAGCGTAACCCAGAGAGTGGTCAGTGTCATTATGGCATAACCCAGAGAGACATTGATGCCCTTAGAACGTAACTAGGAGATTCACCAATGTCCTTATAGCATAACCCGGAGATTCCTTCATGTCCTTACAGCGTAACCCAGAGAGACGTCAGTGTCCATGTGGTATAACCTAGTGTTGCCAATGTCCTTAAAGCGTAACCCAGAGAGTCATCAGTGTCTTGAGAGTGTAAACCATAGATTAATGAGTGTCCTTAGTGTGTAATCCAGATAGTCCTCAGTGTTCTTAGAGCATAGACCAGAGAGACATCAATGTCCTTCCAGCGTAACCCAGAGATTCGTCAGTGTGCTTACAGCATAAACAAGAAAGTCATTAGTGTCCTTACAGAGTAACCCTAAGGATAGTCAGTGTCCTTAGAGCGTAACCTAGAGAGTCGTAGGTGCCCTTATGGTTTAATCCACAGAGACTTCAGTGTCCTTAGCGCGTAACCAATAGAGTATTCAGAGTCCTAAGAGCGTAAGCCGAAGTGTCGTCAGTGTCCCCACAGCGTAATCCAGAGAGATGTCATTGTCCTTTGAGCGTAACCCAGACAGTCGTCAGTGTCTTTAGAGCGTAACCCAGAGATTCATCAATGTCCATAGGGTGTAACCCGGAGATTCATCAATGTCCATAGGATGTAACCCGGAGATTCATCAATGTCCATAGGGTGTAACCCAGAGATTCATCAATGTCCAGAGAGAGTAAACCAGAGAGACATCTGTGTCTTTGGAGCGCAACCCGGAGATTCGTCAATGCACTTAGAGCATAACCCAGAGAGATGTCAGTGTTCTTAGTGCCTAACTCAGAAAGTCGCCAGTGTCCTTAGAGCATAGACCAGAGAGACGTCAGTATCCTTAGAGCGTAACCCAGAGAGTTGTCAGTGTCCTTACAGCATAAACAGGAAAGTCATCAGTGTCCTTAGAGCATAACCCTGAGGTTAGCCAATTTCCTTAGAGCATAACCCAGAGAGTCATAGGTGCCTCACCCAGAGAGGTCAGTGTCCTTAGAGCATAAACCTGAGATTCGTCAATGTAATTAGAGCATAACCCAGAGATTTGTTATTGTCCTTAGAGCGTAACCCAGAGATTCATCAATGTCCTTAGGGTGTAACCCAGAGATTCATCAATGTCCATAAAGAGTAAACCAGAGAGGCTCTTTGGAGCGCAACCCGGAGATTCGTCAATGCACTTAGAGCATAACCCAGAGAGACGTCAGTGTCCTTAGAGCCTAACTCAGATAGTTGTCAATGTCCTTAGACATACACCAGACAGACGTCAATGTTCTTCGAGTGTAACCCGGAGGGACGTCAATGTCCTTCGAACGTAACCCGGAGGGACGTCAATGTCCTTCGAACGTAACCCGGAGAGACATCAATGTCCTTAGAGCATAACCTAGAGAGTCATCAATGTCCTTAGAGTGTAACCCAGGGAGTCATCAGTGTCATTAGATCATAGACCATAGAGACGTCAATGTCCTTACACTGTAACCCAAAGGGACGTCAGTGTCATTAGAACGAAACCCAGAGATTTGTCAGTGTCCTTAGAGTGTAAACTAGATATTCGCCACAGTACTTGGAACATAACTCAGAGATTCATCAACATCCTTAGAGCGTAACCCAGTGGGTGGTCAGTGTCATTATGGCATAACCCAGAGAGACTTCAATGCCCTTAGAGCATAACTAGGAGATTCGCCAATGTCCATATAGCATAACCCAGAGATGCCTCCATGTCCTTAGAGCATAACCCAGACAGTCGTCAGTGTCCTTAGAGCATAACTCTAAGAGTCGTCAGTGTCCCTACAGCATAAGACAGAGAGACGTCATTGTCCTTAGAGCATAACATGAGGTTAGTCAGTGTCTTTAGAGCGTAACCCAGAGATTCGTCCGTGTCCTTAGAGCATAGCCCGGAAATTCATCAACGTCCTTATTGCATAGCCCAAAGAGACATCAGTGTCCTTAGACAATAACCCAGAGATTTTTCAGTGTCCCTAGAGCGTAACCCAGAGAATCGTCAATGTCCTTCGAGACTAACTCCGAGATTCGTCAATGTCCTTAGAGCGTAACCCAGAGTGTCGTCAATGTCTTTAGAGTGTAACCTGGAGAGACGTCAGTGTCCTTAGAGCATAACCCAGAGAATCGTCAATGTACTTAGAGCGTAACACGGAGAGACATCAGTGTCCATCGAGCATAATGCAGAGAGACGTCAGTGTCCTTAGAGCGTAACTCAGAGAATCGTCAGTGTCATTACAGCGTAACCCATAGAGTCGACAGTATCCTTAGAGTGTAAACCAGAGATTAGCGTGTGTCCTTAGTTGGTAACTCAGATAGTCGTCAGTGTCCTTAGTGCATAGACCAGAGAGACGTCAATGTCCTTCGAGCATAACCCATAGGGACGTCAATTTCCTTAGAGCATACCTAGAGAGTCGTCAGTGTCCTTAGATCATAGAGCATAGACACGTCAATTTCCTTCCAGCGTAACCCAGAGATTCGTCAGTGTCATTAGAACAAAACCAAGTGTTTGTCAGTGTCCTTAAAACGTAACCCAGAGAGTCATCTGTGTCCTTAGAGCGTAATCCAGAGATTCACCACAGTACTTAAAGCATAACCCAGAGATTTGGCAGTGTCCTTAGTGCGTAACCCAGAGATTCGGCAGTGTCCTTAGAGCGTAACCCAGAGAGTCGTCAGTGTCATTATGGTATAACCCAGAGAGACGTCAATGCCCTTAGAGTGTAACTCGGAGATTCGTCAGTGTCCTTAGAGCCTAACTCAGAGAGTCATTAGTGTCCTTAGGTCATAGACCATAGAGATGTCAATGTCCTTCCAGCGTAACCCAGAGGTATGTCAGTGTCATAGAGTGAAACCCAGAGATTCATCAGTGTGCTTAGAGTTTAACACAGAGATTCTTCAGTGTCTTTCCAGCGTATTTCAGAGATTCATCAGTGTCATTAGAAAGAAACCCAGAAATTCACCACAGTACTTAGAGCATAACCCAGAGATTCATCAATGTACTCAGAGCATGACCCAGAGAGTCGTCAGTGTCATTATGGCATAACCCAGAGAGACATCAATGTCCTTAGAGCATAACCCGGAGATTCCTCCATGTCCTTAGAGAGTAACCTAGAGAGTCGTAGATGTCCTTAGAGCTTAACCCAGAGAGACTTCAGTGTTCTTAGGGTGTAACGTAGAGAGTATTCAGTGTCCTAAGAGTGTAATCCAAAGAGTCATCAGTGTCCCTACAGTGTAATCCAGAGAGACGTCATTGTCCTTAGAGGGTAACCTAGAGGTTAGTCAGTGTCCTTAGAGCCTCACCCAGAGATAAGTAAGTGTCCTTGGGGCATAAGCCTGAGATTCGTCAATGTAATTAGAGCATAACCCAGAGATTCATTATTGTCTTTAGAGTGTAACCTAGAGATTCATCAATGCTCATAGAGAGTAAACCAGAGAGACATCTGTGTCTTTGGAGCGCAACCCAGAGATTCGTCAATGCACTTAGAGCGTAACCCAGAGAGATGTCAGTATCCTTAGTGCCTAAATCAGATAGTCATCAGTGTCCTTAGAGCATACAACAGAGAGACATCAATGTTCTTCGAGTGTAACCCAGAGAGACGTCCGTGTCCTTAGTTCGTAACCCAGAGATTCGTCAGTGTGCTTAGAGCGTAAACCGGAGAGTCGTCAATGTTATTAGAGCGTAATCCAAAGAGCCATCCGTGTCCTTAGAGCGTAACCCCGAGATTAGTCAAAGTCCTTAGAGTGTAGCCCAGAGAGACGGCAGTGACCTTAGAGCATAACTCTGAGATTTGTCAGGGTCCTTAGAGCGGAACCAAAGAGATTCATCAGTGTGCTTAGAGCCTCTCCCGGAGAGACGTCAGTGACCTTAGAACGTAACACGGAGATTCGTCAGTGTCCTTCGAGCATGAACAAGAGATTCATTGGTGTCCTTAGGGCATAACCCAGAGATTCGTCAGGATCCTTAGAACCTAACCCGGAGAGACGTCAGTGTCATTAGATCGTAACCCAGAGACTCGTCAAAATCCTTAGAGCGTAACCCAGAGAGTCGCCAATGTCCTTAGAATGTAACACGGAGAGACATCAGTGTCCTTAGAACATAACCCTGAGGTAGTCAGTGTCTTTAGAGCTTAACCCAGAGATTCGTCAGTGTTTTCAGAACGTAACACAGAGAGTCGTCAGTGTCCTTAGAGCATAACCCAGAGATTTGTCAGTGTTCTTACAGCCTCACCCAGAGATAAGTAGGTGTCCTGAAGGGGTAACCCTGAGATTTGTCAATGTAATTACAGCATAACCCAGAGATTCATTATTGTCCTTAGAGTGTAACCCAGAGATTCGTCAATGTCCTTAGAGTGTAACCCGGAGGTTCATCAATGTCCTTAGAGAGTAAACCAGAGAGATGTCAATGTCCTTAGAACGAAACCCAGAGATTCGCCAGTATCCTTAGAACATAAACCGGAGAGTCGTCAAAGTCCTTAGAGCGTAACCCAGAGATTCATCAATTTCCTTACAGCATAACCCAGAGATTTGTCAGTGTCCTAGAGCGTAAACCGGAGAGACGTCAGTGTCCTTAGAGCATAACCCAGAGATTCGTGAATGTCCTTAGACCGTCGACCAGAGATTCATCACTGTCCTTTCGAGATTCAAAACCAAAAAACTGCGGTTGCTGGAAATCCAAAACAAAAACAGAATTACCTGGAAAAACTCAGCAGTTCTGGCAGCATCGAGTTGACTTTTCGAGTACTCATGACCCTTCAACAGAACTCGGTGAATCCAAGGAGAGGGGTGAAATATAAGCTGGTTTAAGGTGGGGGAGGGGGGTGTTGGGTGGGGAGAGAGAAGTGGAGGGGGGGTGTGGTTGAAGGGACAAGCAAACAGTGATAGGAGCAGATCATCAAAAGATGTCACAGACAAAAGAACAAAAGAACACAGGTGTTAAAGTTGGTGATATTATCTAAACGAATGTGCTAATTAAGAATGGATGGTAGGGCACTCAAGGTATAGCTCTAGTGGGGGTGAGGGGGCATAAAAGATTTAAAAATAAGGTGGGAAAAGAAAAATCTATATAAATTATTGGAAAAAACAAAAGGAAGGGGGAAGAACAGAAAGGGGGTGGGGATGGAGGAGGGAGGTCAACATCTAAAGTTGTTGAATTGAACAAGAGGCATGGAATTTCAGTTGAAATCCACGTGGGGTAAGTCGGATTTCCAGCATCCACAGTTTTTTGTTTTTATCTCTTTGTTTAATTGACTGGCCCTCCTCTTCAAGGAATGCCTACCTTGAAGAAGTTTTGTTCCTCTCTACGACAAGATTTCCGTAATTCTCTTTTGCCTTGTACACCTTCATTGCTTTCCATTTTTCTCCTGGTGTTTGACAACGTGTTTACTAAAACCCGCTTTCACAGCCATATCTCCTTTCTCAGTGACTGTCTCCGTCTCCGACCTGCCCCACCTGGATTTCAATTGAAATTCCATCCCTCTTGTTTAATTCAACAACTTTAGATCTTGAACTCCCTCCTCCATCCCCACCCCCTTTCTGTTTCTTCCCCCTTCCTTTTGTTTTGTCCAACAATTTATATAGATTTTTCTTTTCCCACCCATTTCCATTATTTTTAAATTTTTTATGCCCTGCTAGCCTTTCCACCCCACCCCCACTAGAGCTGTACCTTGAGTGCCATACCATCCATTCTTAATTAGCACATTCATTTAGATAATATCACCAACTTCAACACCTCTGTGTTCTTTTGTTCTGTTGTCTGTGACATCTTTTGATGATCTGGTCCTATCACTGCTTGCTTGTCCCTACATCCACATCAACCCCTCCACTTCTCTCCCCCCACCCAACCCCCACCCACCCCAACCTTAAACCAGCTTATATTTCACCCCTCTCCTTGGATTCACCGAGTTCTGTTGAAGGGTCATGAGTATTCGAAACGTCAACTCTTTTCTTTTCCACCGATGCTGCCAGACCTGCTGAGTTTTTCCAGGTAATTCTGTTTTTGTTTTGGATTTCCAGCATCCGCAGTTTTTTGTTTTTATCTTTTTGATTTTATCATTTTGTTTTTATGCCATAATGACACTGACGACTCTCTGGATTACTCTCTAAGGACACTGACGTCTCTCTAGGTTATGCTCCAGGGACATTGACGACTCTCTGGGTTACGCTCTAAGGAAATTGACGATCTCCGGGTTATGTTCTAAGGATACTGACAAATTTCTGGTTTACGCCCTAAGGACATCAATGAATCTCTTGTTCACGCTACAAGGACATTGACGACTCTCCGGGTTACGCCCCAAGGACGCTGACAAATCTCTGGGTTACTCTCTAAGGGCACTGACTAACCTGTGGTTTACTATCTAACGACACTGACGTCTCTCCGGGATATGTTCTAAGGACACTGACATCTCTCCGAGTTAATGATGAATCTTTGGGTTTCGCTCTAAGGACACTGATGTCTCTCTGGATTACGCTCGAAGGACATTGACGTCTCTCTGGTCAATGCTCTAAGGACACTGACGATTATCTGAGTTATGCCATAATGACACTGACGACTCTCTGGGTTACTCTCTAAGGACACTGACAACTCTCTGGGTTACTCTCTAAGGACACTGACGACTGTCTGGGTTACTCTCTAAGGACACTGTCGTCTCTCCGGGTTACGCTCTAAGGACCTTGATGACTCTCTGGGTTACGGTCTAAGGAAATTGATGTCTCTTCGGGTTACATTCTAAGGATACTGACAAATCTCTGGTTTATGCCCTAAAGACATTAACGAATATCTTGTTCACGCTCTAAGGACCATGACAACTCTCCGGGTTACGCTCTAAAGACACTGACTAACCTGTGGTTTAGGATCTAATGAAACTGACGTCTCTCCGGGATATGTTCTAAGGACACTGACATCTCTCCGAGTTACATTCTAACGACATTGACGAATCTCTGGGTTTCGTTCTAAAGACACTGATGTCTCTCTGGATTATACTCGAAGGACATTGACGTTTCTCTGGTCTATGCTGTAAGGACACTGACGACTCTCTAGGTTATGGTCTAAGGACACTGACTAATCTCTGGGTTACTCTCTAAGGACACTGACAAATCTCTGGGAGATGCTCTAAGGGTGTTGACGACTCTCTGGGTTAAGCTCTAAGGATACTAACAAATCTCCGTGTTACGCCCAAAGACATTGACTAACCTGTGA
The DNA here is from genome assembly GCA_026770705.1 of Isurus oxyrinchus. Classification (NCBI taxonomy): domain Eukaryota; kingdom Metazoa; phylum Chordata; class Chondrichthyes; order Lamniformes; family Lamnidae; genus Isurus; species Isurus oxyrinchus. The sequence continues at coordinate 2,378,939 of JANJGN010000030.1, read as the reverse complement.
TCTAATGACACTGACGTCTCTCCAGGATACGTTCTAAGGACGCTGACTTCTCTCCGGGTTACATTCTAAAGATACTGACGAATCTTGGGGTTTTGTTCTAAGGAAGCTTACGATCCTCTGGGTTATGTTCTGAGGACATTGATGAATCTCTGGGTTACTCTCTAAGGACATTGACGACTCTTTGGGTTACGCTCTAAGGAAATTGATGAGTCTCTGGGTTATGATCTAACGACACTGACATCTCTCCGGGTTACGTTCTAAGGATACTGACAAATCTCTGTGTTATGCTCTAAGGTCACTGACGTCTCTCTGGATTATGCTCGAAGGACATTGACATCTTTCTGGTCGATGCTCTGAGGACACTGATGACTCTCTAGGTTATGCTCTAAGGACACTGGATAATCTCTGGGTTACTCTCTAAAGACACTGACGAATCTCTGGGTTAGGCTCTAAGGACACTGACTAATGCTGGGTTACACACTAAGGACACTGACGAATCTCTGGGTTAAGCTCTAAGACAGTGACGATCTCTGGGTTATGCTCTAAAGACACTGACAAATCTCTGGGTTACGCTAAAAGGACACTGCTTTCCTTTTCTCTCCTGGTGTATGACAAGGTGTTTACTAAAACCCACTTTCACAGCCATATCTCCTTTCTCAGTGACTGTCTCCATCTCCAACTTACCCCACATGGATTTCAACTGAAATTCCATCCTTCTTGTTCAATTCAACAACTTTAGATCTTGAGCTCCCTCCTCCATCCCCACCCCCTTTCTGTTTCTTCCCCCTTCCTTTTGTTTTTTCCAATAATTTATATAGATTTTTCTTTTCCCACCTATTTCCATTATTTTTAAATCTTTTATGCCCCCCAACCCCCACTAGAGCTGTACCTTGAGTGCCCTACCATTCATTCTTAATTAGCACATTCGTTTAGATAATATCACCAACTTCAACACCTCTGTGTTCTTTTGTTCTTTTGTCTGTGACATCTTTTGATGATCTGCTCCTATCACTGCCTGCTTGTCCCTACACCTACAACCACACCACCCCCCTCCACTTCTCTCCCCCACCCAACAACACACCCCAACAACACACCCCTCCCCCATCTTAAACCAGCTTATATTTCACCCATCTCCTTGGATTCACCGAGTTCTGTTGAAGGGTCATGAGGACTCGAAACGTCAACTCTTTTCTTCTCCGCCAATGCTGCCAGAGCTGCTGAGTTTTTCCAGGTAATTCTGTTTTCATTATGGCATAACTCAGATAGTCATTAGTGTCCTTAGAGCAATAACCAGCTAGACGTCAATGTCCTTCGAGCGTAACCCAGAGAGACGTCAGTTTCCTTAGAGCATAACACAGAAAGACGCCAGGGTCCTTACAGCATAAACCACAGATTAGTCAGTGTCCTTATAGCGTAACCCAGAGAGTCATCAGTGTCTTAGAGCTTAACCCGGAGAGTTGTCAGTGTCCTTAGAACGTAACCCAGAGAGACGTCAGTGCCTGTGGAGAGTAACCTAGAGAGTCGTCAATGTCCTTAGAGCATAAAGCATAGATTAGTGGGTGTCCTTAGAGCGTAACCCGGAGAGTCGTCAATGTCCTTAGAGCATAAACCATAGATTAGTGGCTGTCCTTAGATTGTAACCCGGAGAGTCATCAATGTCCTTAGTGCATGAAGAAGAGATTCGTTGGTGTCCTTAGGGTGTAACCCAGAGATTTGACAGTATCCTTAGAACCTAACCCAGAGAAATGTTATTGTCATTAGAGCATAACCCTGAGGTTAGTCAGTGTCTTTACAGCGTAACCCAGAGATTTGTCAATGTTCTCAGATCCTCACCCAGAGATAAGTAGGTGTCCTTAGGGGGTAACCCTGAGATTCGTCAATGTAATTAGAGCATAACCCAGAAATTCATTATTGTCCTTAGAGTGTAACCCAGAGATTCATCAATGTCATTAGATAGTAAACCAGAGAGACGTCAATGTCCTTAGAATGAAACCCAGAGATTCGTCAGTATCCTTATATAGTAAACCGGAGAGTCGTCAATGTCCTTAGAGCGTAACCCAGAGAGACGTCAATTTCCTGAGAGCAAAAACCAGAGATTTGTCAGTGTCCAACAGCGTACCCTAGAGAGTCGTCAATGTCCTTAGAGCGTAACCCAGAGAGTCTTTAGTGTCTTAGATCTTAACCCAGAGATTCATCAGTGTCCTTAGAGTGTAACACAGAGAGTCGTCAGTGTCTTAGAGCTTAACCCAGAGATTCGTCAGTATCCTTAGAGTGTAACCCAGAGATTAGTCAGTGTCCTTAGAGCATAACCTAGACAGTCGTTAGTGTCCTTAGAGTCTAACCCAGAAATTAGTCAGTGTCCCAAGAGCGTAACCCAGAGAGTCGTCAATGTCCTTAAAGCATTTCCCAGAGAGACGTCAATGTCTTTAGAGCGTAACCCAGAGAGTTGTCAATATCTTTAGAACGTAACCCGGAGAGACATCAGTGTCCTTAGAACATAACCCGGAGAGACGTTAGTGTCGTTAGATCGTAACCCAGAGACTCTTCAATTTCCTTTGAGCGTAACCCAGAGAGTCCTCAATGTCCTTAGAGCATAACCCAGAGATTCGTCAATTTCCTTAGAGCATAACCCAGAGATTTGTCAGTGTCCTGGAGCATACCTTAGAGAGTCATCAATGTCCTAAGAGCATAACCCAGAGATTCGTCAGTGTCCTTAGTTCATAACCCAGAAATTCGTCAGTGTCCTTAGAGCGTAAACCAGAGATTCATCACTGTACTTGGATCTTCACGCACAGAGGCATCAGTGAACCTAGAGCATGAGCCAGAGAGTCTTCATTGTCCTTTCGAGCGTAACCCAGAGAGTCGCCAACGCCCTTACAGCATCTCCCAGAGTTTCATCAGTGTCCTTAGAGTGTAACCCACAGATTAGTCAGTGTCCTTAGAGCATTACCTAGAGAGTCATCAGTGTCCTTAGAGCAAAACCCAGAGATTAGCCAGTGTCCTTAGAGTGTAACCCAGAGAGTCGTCAGTATCTTTAGAACGTAACCCGGAGAGACGTCAGTGTCCTTAGAACGTTACCCGGAGAGACGTCAGTATTGTTAGTCCGTAAACCAGAGACTCTTCAATTTCCTTAGAGCTTAACCCAGAGAGTCGTCAATGTCCTTAGAGCGTAACCCAGAGATTCGTCAATTTCCTTAGAGCATAACCCATAGATTTGTCAGTGTCCTAGAGCGTACCCTAGAGAGTCATCAATGTCCTAAGAGCATAACCCAGTGATTCGTCATTGTCCTTAGAGCGTAAACCAGAGAGTCGTCAATGTCCTTAGAACGTAACCCAGAGAGATGTCACAGTCCTTAGAGCGTAACCCAGAGATTCATGAGTGTCCTTACAGCATAAACCAGTGATTCATCACTGTACTTAGATCTTCAGCCACAGAGGCATCAGTGAACTTAGAGCATTACACAGAGAGTCGTCATTATCCTTTCGAACGAAACCCAGAGACTCGTCAGTGTCCCGAGCGCGTAAACCAGAGATTCGTCAGTGTCCTTAGAGCCTAACCCAGAAATTCGTCAGTGTCTTGAGTGCGTAACCCAGAGAGTCGTCAACACTCTTAGAGCATCTCTCAGAGTTTTGTCAGTGTCCTTAGAGCATAACCTAGAGAGTCGACAGTCGTTAGAGCCTCACCCAGAGATAAGTAGGTGTTCTTAGGGGGTAACCCTGAGATTCATCAATGTAATTAGAGCATAACCCAGAGATTCGTTATTGTCCTCAGAGTGTAATCCAGAGATTCGTCAATGTCCATAGAGAGTAAACCAGAGAGACGTCTGTGTCTTTGGAGTGTAACCCGGAGATTTGTCAATGCACTTAGAGCGTAACCCAGAGAGACATCAGTGTCCTTTGTGCTTAACTCAGATGGTCGTCAGTGTCCTAAGAGCATAGACCAGAGAGACGTCAATGTCCTTCGAGCGTAACCCAGAGAGATGTCAATGTACTTAGAGCGTAACCAAGAGATTCATCAGTATCCTTAGAACGTAACCCGCAAAGACGTCAGTGTCGTTAGATCGTAACCCAGAGAGTTGTCAATGTACTTAGAGCGTAACCCGGAGATTCGTCAGTGTGGTTAGAGAGTAACCCAGAGAGCCGTCAGTGTCGTTATGGCATAACCCATGAAGACGTCAATGCTCTTAGAGCGTAGCACAGAGAGACATCAGTGTCCTTATAGCGTAACCCAGAGATTCCTCTATGTCCTTACAGCAGAACCCAGAGAGAGGTCAGTGTCTGTGAAGCGTAACCTAGAGAGTCGTCAACGTCCTTAGAGCATAAACCATAGATTAGTCAGTGTCCTTAGTGTGTAACCTGGATATTCCTAAGTTATCTTAGAGCATAGACCAGAGAGATGTCAATGTCCTTCCAGCGTAATCCAGATATTCGTCAGTGTCCTTACAGCATAATCTGGAGAGTAGTCAATGTCCTTAGAGCAGAAACAAGAAAGTCATCAGTGTCCTTAGAGCGTAACCCTGAGGTTAGTCGTTGTCCTTAGAGCGTAACCTAGAGAGTCGTAGGTGTCCTAAGAGCTTAACCCAGAGAGACTTCAGTGTCCTTACAGCATAACCAAAAGAGTCCTAACAGTGTATTCCAAAGAGTCGTCACTGTCCCTACAGTGTAATCCAGAGAGACATCATTGTCCTTAGAGGGTAACCCTGAGGTTAGTCAGTATCCTTTGAGTGAAACCCAGACTGTTATCAGTGTCCGTAGAGTGTAACCCACCGATTAGTCAGTGTCCTTAGAGCATAACGTAGAGAGTCATCAGTGTCCTAGAGCATAACCCAGAGATTAGTCAGTGTCCTTAGAGTGTAACCCAGAGCGTCGTCATTATCTTTAGAACGTAACCTGGAGAGTCGTCAGTGTCGTTAGATCGTAACCCATAGATTCTTCAATTTCCTTAGAGCGTAACCCAGAGAGTCGTCAATGTCCTTAGAGTGTAAACCAGAGATTAGTCAGTGTCTCAAGAGCATAATCCAGAGAGTCTTCAGTGTCCTTAGAGCAATGACCAGAGAGACGTCAATGTCCTTCGAGCGTAACCCAGAGAGACGTCAGTTTCCTTAGAGCATAACCCAGAGAGTCGTCAATGTCCTTAGAGCGTAACCCAGAGATTCGTCAATTTCCTTAGAGCATAACCCAGAGATTTGTCAGTGTCCTAGAGCGTACCCTAGAGACTCGTCAATGTCCTAAGAGCATAACCCAGTGATTCGTCAGTATCCTTAGTTCATAACCCAGAGATTCATCATTGTCCTTAGAGTTTAAACCGGAGAGTCGTCAATGTCCTTAGAGCGTAATGCAGAGAGATGTCACTGTCCTTAGAGCGTAACCCGGAGATTCATGAGTGTCCTTAGAGCGTAAACCAGAGATTCATCACTGTACTTAGAACTTCACCCACAGAGGCATCAGTGAACCTAGAGCATGACCCAGAGAGTCGTCATTGTCCTTTCGAGCTTAACCCAGAAAGTCGTCAGTGTCCTTACAGCATCTCCCAGAGAGACGTCAATCTCTGTGTAACACTCTAAGGACACTGACTAACATTTGGTTTACACTCTAAGGACCCTGGCGTCCCTCTGTGTTACGTTCTAAGGAAACTCATGTCTCTCTGGTTTACGCTCTCGGGACACTGACGAATCTCTGGGTTACACTCGAAAGGACAATGACGACTCTCTGGGTCACGCTGTAAGTTCACTGATGTCTCTCTGGGTTACGCTCTAAGGAAATTGAAGAGTATCTGGCTTACGATCTAAGGACACTGACATCTCTCTGGATTATGCTTTAAGGATGTTGCCGATTCTCTGGGTTACGCTCTAAAGAAATTGACGAGTCTCTGGGTTACGATCTAATGACACAGACTTCTATCCGGGTTACGTTCTAAGGATACTGACGAATCTCTGGGTTACGCTCTAAGGACACTAACTTCTCACATGGTTACGCTCCCAGGTCATGGACGACTCTTTGGCTTACACGCTAAGGAATCTGACTAATCTCTGGGTTACACTCTAAGGACATTGACGTCTCCCTGGGAGATGCTCTAAGGTCATTGATGAATCTCTGGCTTACGCTCTCGGGATACTGACTAACCTCTGGGTTAGGCTCTAAGGACACTGATGATTCGCTGGGTTACGCTCTAAGGACACTGATTAACCTGTGGTTTACTCTCTAAGGACCCTGGCATCTTTCTGCTTTAAGTTCTAAGGAAACTGACATCTCTCTGGGTTACGCTGTAAAGACTCTGGTGTCTCTCTGGTTTATGCTTTCGGGACACTGACCAATCTCTGGGTTATGCTCTAAGACACAGACAAATCTCTGGTTTACCCTCGAAAGGACGATGACAACTCTCTGGGTCATACTCTAAGTTCACTGACGCCTCTGTGGGTGAAGCTCTAAGTACAGTGACGAATCTCTGGTTTACACTCTAAGGACATTGATGACTCTCTAGGGGGTACGCTAGCGTAACCCAGAGAAGCGTCAGTGTCCTTAGAGCATAAACCAGAGGTTCGTCAACGTCCTTAGAGTGTGACCAAGAGATTTGTCAGATTCCTTGCAGCGTAACCCAAAGAGTCGTCAATGTCCTTAGAGTGTAACCCATAGAGACATCAGTGTCCTCAGAGCATAAACCAGAGATTCGTCACTCTACCTAGAGCTTCACCCACAGAGGCATCAGTGAACTTAGAGCGTGACCCAGATAGTCGTCAGTGTCCTTACGAGCGTAACCCAGAGAGTCGTCAGTGTCCTGAAAGTGTAAACCAGAGAGACATCAAAGTCTTTAGAGTGTAACCTAGAGAGACATCAGTTTCCTTAGAAGATAACGCGGAGAGATGCCAGGGTCCTTAGAGCTTAAACCACAGGTTAGTCAGTGTCCTTAGAGCCTAATCCAGAGATTAGTCAGTGTCCCGAGAGCGTAACACAGAGATTCGTCAACGTCCTAAGAGCGAATCCCAGAGAGACGTCACTGTCCTTAGAGAGTAACCCAGAGATTTGTCAGATTCCTTGGAGCGTAACCCAAAGAGTCATCAGTGTCCTTAGAGCATAAACCAGAGACTCGTCAATGTAATTAGAGCATAACCCAGAGATTGGTTATTTTCCTTAGAGCGTAATCCACAGATTCGTCCGTGTTTTTAGCGCGTAACCCAAAGTGTCGTCAATATCCTTAGAGTGTAACCCGGAGTTTCATCAATGTCCATAGAGAGTAAACCAGAGAGACATCTGTGTCTTTGGAGCACAACCAGGAGATTCGTCAATGCATTTAGAGCGTAACCCAGAGAGACGTCAGTATCCTTAGTGCGTAACTCAGATAGTCGTCAGTGTCCTTAGAGCACAGACCAGAGAGACGTCAATGTCCTTCGAGATGTCAGTGTCCTTAGAACGAAACCCAGAGATTAGTCAGTCTCCTTAGTGTGTAACCCAGTGAGATGTCAGTGACCTTAGAGCATAACCCTGAGATTTGTCAGGGTCATATGTGCGTAACCCAGAGATTCATCAGTGTGCTTAGAGACTCACCTGGAGAGACATAAGTGTCCTTTGAACCTAACCCGGAGAGTCGTCAATGTCCTGAGGGCGTAACCCAGAGATTCCTCTGTGTCCTTAGAATGTAACCCGGAGATTCATCAATGTCCATAGAGAGTAAACCAGAAAGACATCAATGTCCTTAGAGCGTAACCCAGAGAGTCATCTGTATCCTTAGAACGTAACCCGAAGAGACGTCAGTGTTCTTAGAATGTAACCCGGAGAGACGTCAGTGTCGTTAAATCATAACCCAGAGACTCTTCAAATTCCTTAGAGCATAACCCAGAGAGTCATTAATGTCCTTAGAGCGTAACCCAGAGAGACGTCAGTGTCCTAGAGCGTAACCTAGAGATTCGTGATTGTCCTTTGAGCATAAACCAGAGATTCATCACTGTACTTAGAGCTTCACCCACAGAGGCGTCAGCGAACTTAGAGCTTGACCCACAGAGTCATCAGTGTACCGAGAGCGTAACCCAGGGAGCCGTCAGTTTCCTTAAAGTGTAACGCAGAGAGACGCCAGTGTACTTAGAGGTTAAACCACAGGTTAGTCAGTGTCCTTAGAGCCTAACCCAGAGATCAGTCAGTGTCCCGAAGGTGTAACCCAGAGATTCGTCAACGTCCTTAGAGCATCTCCCAGAGAGACATCAATGTCCTTAGACTGTAAACCAGAGATTAGTCAGCATCCCAAGAGCATAACCCAGAGATTCGTCAGCATCCTTAGAGCATCTCCCAGAGAGACATCAATGTCCTTAGAGTGTAACCCAGAGATTTGTCAGATTCCTTGGAGCGTAACCCAGAGTCATACGTGTCCATAGAGCGTAACTTGGATATTAGTCTGTGTCCTTAGAGTGTAACCCAGAGAGACGTCAGTGACCTTAGAGCGTAACCCTGAGATTTGTCAGGGTCCTTAGAGCATAACCCAGAGATTCATCAGTGTGCTTAGAGCCTCTCCTGGAGAGATGTCAGTGTCTTTAGAGAGTAACCTAGAGAGACGTCAGTGTCCTTAGAGCGTAACCCAGAGATTCGTGAGTGTCCTTAGAGCGTACAGCAGAGATTCGTCACCGTACTTAGAGTGTCACCCAGAGAGGCATCAATGTCCTTAGAGCGTAACCCGGAGATTCATCAATGTCCATAAAGAGTAAACCAGAAAGATTTCAGTGTCCTTAGAGCGTAACCCAGAGTGTCGTCAGTATCCTTAGAACGTAACCCGGAGAGACATCAGTGTCGTTAAATCATAACCCAGTGACTCTTCAAATTCCTTAGAGCATAACCCAGAGAGTCGTTAATGTCCTTAGAGCGTAACGCAGAGATTTGTCAGGGTCCTTAGAACATAACCCAGAGATTCATCAGTGTGCTTAGAGCCTCTCCTGGAGAGATGTCAGTGTCTTTAGAGAGTAACCTAGAGAGACGTCAGTGTCCTTAGAGCGTAACCCAGAGATTCGTGAGTGTCCTTAGAGCGTACAGCAGAGATTCGTCACCGTACTTAGAGTGTCACCCAGAGAGGCATCAATGTCCTTAGAGCGTAACCCGGAGATTCATCAATGTCCATAGAGAGTAAACCAGAAAGACTTCAGTGTCCTTAGAGCGTAACCCAGAGTGTCGTCAGTATCCTTAGAACGTAACCCGGAGAGACATCAGTGTCGTTAAATCATAACCCAGTGACTCTTCAAATTCCTTAGAGCATAACCCAGAGAGTCGTTAATGTCCTTAGTGCGTATCCCAGAGATTCGTCAATTTCCTTAGAGCATAACCCGGAGATTCATCAGTGTCCTTAGTTCGTAACCCACAGATTCGTCAGTGTCCTTAGACTGAAAACCGGAGAGTCGTCAATGTCCTTCGAGCGTAACCCAGAGAGACGTCAGTGTCCTTAGAGCGTAACCTAGAGATTCGTGATTGTCCTGCGAGTGTGAACCAGAGATTCGTCACTGTAGTAAGAGCTTCACCCACAGAGGCGTCAGTGAACTTAGAGATTGACCCAGAGAGTCATCATTGTCCTTTCGAGCGTAAGCCAGAGATTCGTCAGGGTCCCGAGTGTGTAAACCAGAGAGACGGCACTTTCCTTAGAGTGTAACGCAGAGAGACGCCAGGGTACTTAGAGCTTAAACCACAGGTTAGTCAGTGTCCTTAGAGCATAACTCAGAATCATCAGTGTCCTTAGAGCCTAACCCAGAGATTAGTCAGTGTCCCGAAAGCATAACCCAGAGATTCGTCAACGTCCTTAGAGCAAATCCCAGAGAGATGTCAATGTTCTTAGGGTGTAAACCAGACATTAGTCAGCATCCCAAGAGCATAACCCAGAGAATCGTCAGCATCCTTACAGCATCTCCCAGAGAGATGTCAATGTCCTTAAAGTGTAACCCAGAGATTTCTCAGATTCCTTGGAGCGTGTCCATAGAGCGTAACCCAGATATTAGTCAGTGTCCTTAGATTGTAACCCAGAGAGACGTCAGTGACCTTAGAGCGTAACTCTGAGATTTGTCAGGGTCGTTAGAGCGTAACCCATAGATTCATCAGTGTGCTTAGAGACTCTCCCGGAGAGACGTCAGTCTCCTTTGAGCGTAACCCAGAGAGTCGTCAATGTCTTTAGAACGTAACCTAGAGAGACGTCAGTGTCCTTAGAACGTAACCCAGAGAGTCGTCAATGTCCTAAGAGCATAACCCAGAGATTCTCAGTGTCCTTAGTTTATAACCCAGAAATTCGTGAGTGTCCTTAGAGTGTAAACCAGAGATTTGTCACTGTACTTATAGCTTCACCCACAGAGGCATCAGTGAACTGAGAGCATGACCCAGAGAGTTGTCAGTGTCCCAAGAGCGTAAACCAGAGATTCGTCTGTGTCCCGAGAGCGTAACCCAGAGAGACATCAGAGTCTTTAGAGCGTAACGCAGAGAGACGCCAGGGTCCTTAGAGCATAAACCACAGGTTAGTCAGTGTACTTAGAGTGTAACCCAGAGATTTGTCAGCGTCCTTAAACCATAACCCAGAGAATCGTCAGTGTCCTTAGAGTGTAATCTAAAGATTCGTCAGTGTCCTTAGAGTGTAACCCAGAGATTCGTCAGTGTCCTTAGTTCATAACCCAGAAATTCGTGTGTCCTTAGAGCGTAAACCAGAGATTTGTCACTGTACTTAGAGCTTCACCCACGGAGGCGTCATTGAACTTAGAGCGTGACCCAGATAGTCGTCAGTGTCCCAAGAGCGTTAACCAGACATTTGTTTGTGTCCTGACAGCGTAACCCAGAGCAACATTAGAGTCTTTAGAGCATAACACAGAGAGACGCCTGGGTCCTTAGAGCATAAACCACAGGTTAGTCAGTGTACTTAGAGCGTAACCCAGAGATTTGTCAGTCTCCTTAGAGCATAACCCAGAGAGTCGTCAGTGTCCTCAGAGCGTAACCCAGAGAGTCGTCAGTGTCCTTAGAGAGTAACCCAGAGAATCATCAGTGTCCTTAGAGCATAACACAGAGAGACACCAGTGTCCTTATAGTGTAACCCAGAGATTCATAAATGTGCTTAGAGCATAAGCCAGAGAGATGTCTATGTCCTTCGAGGGTAACCCAGAGATTTGTCCGTGTCCTTAGAGCATAACCCAGAGATTCGTCAATTTCCTTAGAGCAAAACCATGAGATTTGTCAGTGTCCTAGAGCGTACCCCCTAGAGAGGCGTCAGTGTCCTTTGTTCATAACCCAGAAATTCGAGAGTGTCCTTCAGGCGTAAACCAGAGATTTGTCACTGGACTTAGAGTATAACCCGAAGATTCGTCAGTGTCCTAGAGCGTACCCTAGAGAATCGTCAATGTCCTAACAGCGTAACCCAGAGAGATGTCAGTGTCCTTAGAGCGTAACCTAGAGATTCGTGATTGTCCCTCGAGCGTAAACCAGAGATTCGTCACTGTAGTTAGAACTTCACCCACAGAGGCGTCAGTGAACTTAGAGCATGACCCAGAGAGTCGTCAGTGTCCTAAGAGCGTAAACCAGAGATTCGTCTGTGTCCCGAGAGCGTAACCCAGAGAGACATCAGAGTCTTTAGAACGTAACGCAGAGAGACGCCAGGGTCCTGAGAGCATAAACCACAGGCTAGTCAGTGTCCTTAGAGCGTAACCCAGAGATTTGTCAGTGTCCTTAGACCATAACCCAGAAATTCGTCAGTGTCCTTAGAGCGTAATTCAAAGATTCGTCAGTGTCCTTAGAGCGTAAACCAGAGATTTGTCACTGTACTTAGAGCTTCACCCACGGAGGCATCAGTGAACTTAGAGTGTGACCCAGATAGTCGTCAGTGTCCCAAGAGCGTAAACCAGAGATTCGTTTGTGTCCCGAGAGCGTAAACCAGAGAGACATCAGCATCTCAAGAACGTAACCCAGAGAGTCATCAGCGTCCTTAGAGCATCTCCCAGGGAGACGTCAATGTCCTTAGAGTGTAACACAGAGATTAGTCAGATTCCTTGGAGCGTAAACCAAAGAGTTGTCCGTGTCCATAGAGCATAACCCAGATATTAGTCAGTGTCCTTAGATTGTAACCCAGAGAGATGTCAGTGACACTAGAGCGTAATCCTGAGATTTGTCAGGGTCCTTAGAGTGTAACCCAGAGATCCATCAGTGTGCTCAGAGCCTCTCCCGTAGAGACGTCAGTGTCATTTGAGTGTAACCCAGAGAGACATCTGTGACCTTAGTGCGTAACCCAGAGAGACATCTGTGACCTTAGTGCGTAATCCAGAGATTCGTGAGTGTCATTAGAGCGTATACCAGAGATTCGTCACTGTACTTAAAGCTTCACCCACAGAGGCGTCAGTGAACTTAGAGCGTGACCCAGAGAGTCGTCATTGTCCTTTCAAGCGTAACCCAGACATTCGTCAGTGTCCCTGGAGCGTAAACCAGAGAGACATCAGATTCTTTAGAGCGTAACCCAGAGATTCATCAGTTTCCTTACAGCTTGACCCAGAAATTTGTCAGCGTCCTAGAGCGTACCCCCTAGAAAGTAGTCAGTGTCCTTAGTTCATAACCCAGAGATTCGTCAGTGTCCTTAGAGCGTAAACAGGAGAGTCATCAATGTCCTTAGAGCATATCCCAGTGATTCGTGAGTGTCCTTAGAGCGTAAATCAGAGATTCATCATTGTACTTAGAGATTCACCCACAGAGGCGTCAGTGAACTGAGAGCGTCACCCAGAGAGTCATCAGTGTCCTTAGAGTGTAACCCAGAGAGACGCCAGGGTCCTTAGAGCGTGAACCACAGGTTAGTCAGTGTCCTTAGAGCATAACCCAGAGATTAGTCAGTTTCCTTAGAGCGTAACCCAGAGTCGTCAATGTCCTTAGAGTGAATCCCAGAGAGACGTCAATGTCCTTAGAGAGTAAACCAGACATTAGTCAGCATCCCAAGGGCCTAACCCTGAGAGTCGTCTGCATCCTTAGAGCATCTCCCAGAGAGACGTCAATGTCCTTAGAGTGTAACACAGAGATTAGTCAGATTCCTTGGAGCGTAAACCAAAGAGTCGTCCGTGCCCATAGAGCATAACCCAGATATTAGTCAGTGTCCTTAGATTGTAACCCAGAGAGACGTCAGTGACCTTAGAGCGTAACCCTGAGATTTGTCAGGGTCCTTAGAGCGTAACCCAGAGATTCATCAGTGTCCTTAGAGCGTAAACTGGAGAGTCGTCAATGGCCTTAGAGCGTATCCCAGTGATTTGTGAGTGTCCTTAGAGCGTATACCAGAGATTCATCACTGTACTTAGAGAATCACTCAAAGAGTCATCAGTGTCCTTAGATCGTAACCCAGAGAGACGCCAGGGTCCTTAGAGCGTAAACCACAGGTTAGTCAGTGTCCTTAGAGCAAAACCCAGAGAATCGTCAGTGTCCTTAGAGCGTAACCCAGAGAAACGTCACTGTCCTTAGAGCGTAATCCAGAGATTCGTCAGTGTCCTTAGAGTGTAACCCAGAGATTCGTCAGTGTCCTTAGAGCGAAACCCAGAGAAACGTCAGTGTCCTTAGAGCATAACCCACAAATTAGTCAGTGTACTTAAAGCATAGCCCAGAGAGTTGTCAGTGTCCTCAGAGCGTAACCCAGAGAGTCGTCAGCGTCCTTAGAGCGTAATACAGAGAGACATCAGTGTCCTTATAGCGTAACCCAGAGATTCGAAATTGTGCTTAGAGCGTAAGCCAGAGATATGTCTATGTCCTTTGAGGGTAACCCAGAGATGCGTCAGTGTCCTTAGAACGTAACCCAGAGAGACGTCAGTGTCATTAGATCGTAACCCAGAGACTCTGCAATTTCCTTAGAGCATAACCCAGAGAGTCATCAATGTCCTTAGAGCATAACCCAGAGATTCGTCAATTTCCTTAGAGCATAACCCAGAGATTTGTCAGTGTCCTTAGAGTGTAACCCAGGGAGACTTCAGTGACCTTAGAGGGTAACCCAGAGATTCGTCAGATTCCTTGGAGCATAACCCAAAGAGTCGTCAGTGTCCATAGAGCGTAACCCAGAGATTAGTTAGTGTCCTTATAGTGTAACCCAGGGAGACGTCAGTGACATTTGAGGGTAACCCTGAGATTTGTCAGGGTCCTTAGAGCATAACCCAGAGATTCATCAATGTCCATAGAGAGTAAACCAGAAAGACGTCAGTGTCCTTAGGGAGTAACCTGGAGAGACGTCAGTGCCGTTAGATCGTAAGCCAAAGACTCTTCAATTTTCTTAGAGCGTAACCCAGAGAGTCATTAATGTCCTTAGAGCGTAACCCTGAGATTCGTCAATTTCCTTAGAGCATAACCCAGAGATTTGTCAGTGTCCTAGAGCGTACCCTAGAGAGTCGTCAGTGTCCTAAGAACATAACCCAGAGATTTGTCAGTGTCGTTAGTTCGTAATCCAGAGATTCGTTAGTGTCCTTAGAGTGTAACCCAGAGATTCATGAGTGTCTTTAGAGCGTAAACCAGAAATTCGTCACTGTACTTAAAGCTTCACCCAAAGAGATGTCAGTGAACTTAGAGTGTGACCCAAAGAGCCGTCATTGTCCTTTCAAGCCTAACCCAGAGTCCCGAGAGCGTAATCCAGAGAGACGTTTGTGTCCTTCGGGGGTAACACAGAGATGCGTCAGTGTCCTTAAAGCATAACCCAGAGATTCGTCAGTGTCCTTAGAATGTAATCCAGAGACTCTGCAATTTCCTTAGAGCATAACCCAGAGATTCATCAATTTCCTTAGAGCATAACCCAGAGATTTGTCAGTGTCCTAGAGCGTACACTAGAGAGTCGTCAATGTCCTAAGAGCGTAACCCAGAGATTCGTGAGTGTCCTTAGAACGTAAACCAGAGATTCGTCACTGTATTTAAAGCTTCACGCACAGAGGCATCATTCAACTTAGAGCGTGACCCAGAGAGTCATCGGTGTCCTTTCGAACGTAACCCAGAGAGTCGTCAGTGTCCCGAGAGCGTAAACCAGAGATTCGTCTGTGTCCTTAAAGTGTAACCGAGAGAGTCGTCAGTGTCCTTACAGCGTAACCCAGAGACTCTGCAATTTCGGTAGAGCATAACCCAGAGATTTGTCAGTGTCCTAGAGCATACACTAAGAGTCGTCAATGTCCTAAGACCGTAACCCTGAGATTCATGAGTGTCCTTAGAACGTAAACCAGAGATTCGTCACTGTATTTAAAGCTTCATGCACAGAGGCATCATTGAACTTAGAGCGTGACCAAGAGAGTTGTAGGTGTCCTTTCGAGCGTAACCCAGAGAGTCGTCAGTGTCCCGAGAGCGTAAACCAGAGATTCGTCTGTGTCCTTAGAATGTAACCGAGAGAGTCGTCAGTGTCCTTAGAGCGTAACCCAGAGATTCATCAATGTCCATAGAGAGTAAACCAGAAAGACGTCAGTGTCCTTACAGCGTAACCCAGAGAGTCGTCAGTTTCCTTAGAGCGTAACGCAGAGACGCCAGGGTCCTTAGAGCGTAAACCACAGGTTAGTCAGTGTCCTTAGAGCGTAACCCAGAGATAAGTCAGTTCCTTAGAGAATAACCCAGAGAATCGTCAGTGTCCTTAGAGCGTAAAACAGAGAAATGTCACTGTCCTTAGAGCCTAATCCATAGATTCGTCAGCGTCCATAGAGTGTAAACCAGAGATTTATCAGTGTCCTTAGAGTTTAAACCGGAGAGTCGGCAATGTCCTTAGAGCGTAACCCAGAGAGACATCAGTGTACTTAGAGCATAACCCAGAGATTCGTGAGGGTCCTTAGAGTGTAAACGAGAGATTCGTTACTGTACTTCGAGCTTCACCCCCTGAGATGTCATTGAACTTAAAGCGTGACCCAGAGAGTCGTCATTGTTCTTTTGTGCGTAACCCAGAGAAACGTCAATGTCCTTAGAGTGAATCCCAGAGAGACATCAATATCCTTAGAGTGTAAACCAGAGATTAGTCAGCGGCCCGAGATCATAACCCAGAGAGTCGTCAGCGTCCTTAGAGCATCTCTAGGAGAGATGTCAATGTCCTTAGAATATAACCCAGAGATTTGTCAGATTCTTTGGAGCGTAACCCATAGAGTCGTCCGTGTCCATAGAGCGTAACCCAGAGATTCATCAGTGTGCTTAGAGCCTCTCCCGGATAGACGTCAGTGACCTCAGAACGTAACCTGGAGAGACGTCAGTGTCGTTAGATCATAACCCAGAGACTCTTTAATTTCCTTAGAGCGTAACACAGAAATTCATCAACGTCTTTAGAGCGAATCCCAGAAAGACGTCAATGTCCTTAGAATGTAAACCAGAGATTAGTCAGCGTCTCAAGAACGTAACCCAGAGAGTCATCAGCGTCCTTAGAGCATCTACCAGAGAGACGTCAGTGTCCTTAGAGTGTAACCCAGAGATTAGTCAGATTCCTTGGAGCGTAAACCAAAGAGTCGTCAGTGTCCATAGAGCATAACCCAGAGATTAGTCAGTGTCCTTAGAGCGTAACCCAGGGAGACATCAGTGACCTTAAAGGATAACCCAGAGATTCGTCAGATTCCTTGGAGCGTAACCCAAAGAGTCGTCCGTGTCCATCGAGTGTAAACCAGAGATTAGTTAGTGTCCTTAGAGTGTAACCCAGGGAGACGTCACTGACCTTAGAGGGTAACCCTGAGATTTGTCAGTGTCCTTAGAGTGTATCCCAGAGATTCATCAGTGTGCTTAGAGCCTCTCCCGGATAGACGTCAGTGTCCTTTGAGCGTAACCTGGAGATTCGTCAATGTCCATAGAGCGTAACCGAGAGACATCAGTATCCTTAGAGCATAACCCAGAGATTCGTGAGTGTCTGTAGAGCATATAGCAGAGATTCGTCACTGTACTTAGAGCATCACCCAGAGAGGCATCAGTGTCCTTAGAGCGTAACCTGGAGATTCATCAATGTCCATAGAGAGTAAACCAGAAAGACGTCGGTGTCGTTAGAGCGTAACCCAGAGATTCATCAGTTTCCTTAGAATGTAACGCAGAGAGACGCCAGGGTCCTTAGAGCGTAAACCACAGGTTAGTCAGTGTCCTTGGACCATAACCCAGAGATTTGTCAGATCCTTAGAGAATAACTCAGAGAATCGCCAGTGTCCTTGGAGCGTAACAAAGAGAAACGACACTGTCCTTAGAGCCTAATCCATAGATTCGTCAGTGTCCTTAGAGTGTAATCCAGTGATTTGTCAATGTCTTTACAGCGTAACCCAGAGAGACATCTGTGCCCTTAGAGCGTAACCCAGAGATTCGTGAGTGTCCTTAGAGCATCTACCGGAGATTCGTCACTGTGCTTAAAGCTTCACCCACAGAGGCGTCATTAAATTTAGAGCGTGACCCAGAGAGTCGTCATTGTCCTTTCGAGCGTAACCCAGAGAAACGTCAATGTCCTTAGAGTGAATCCCAGAGAGACGACCATGTCCTTAGAGTGTAACCCAGAGATTTGTCAGATTCTTTGGAGCATAACCCAAAGAGTCGTCCATGTCCATAGAGTGTAAACCAGAGATTAGTCAGCGTCCTTACAGCGTAACCCAGAGAAACGTCAATGTCCTTAGAGCGTAACGCAGAGATTCGTCATTGTCCTTAGAACATAACCCAGAGAGACATCAGTGTCCTTAGAACCTAACCCGGAGAGGCATCAATGTCATTAGATCGTAACGCAGAGACTCTTCATTTCCTTAGAGCTTAACTCAGAGAGTCGTTAATGTCCTTAGAGCATAACCCAGAGATTTGTCCGTGTCCTACAGCGTACCCTAGAGAGTCATCAATGTCCTAAAAGCGTAACACAGAGATTCATCAGTGTCCTTAGTTCATAACCCAGAGACTCATAAGTGTCCTTAGAGCGTAAACCAGAGATTCATCAATTTCCTTAGAGCGTAACCCAGAGATTTGTCAATGTCCTTAGACAATATCCCAGAGAGTCGTCACTGTCCTTAGAGCGTAACCTAGAGAATCATCAGTGTCCTTGGAGCGTAACGCAGAGAGACGTCAGTGTCCTTATAGCATAACCCAGAGAATCATAAATGTGCTTAGAGCGTAAGCCGGAGAGACGTCAATGTCCTTATTGGGTAACCCAGAGATTCATCAATGTCCATAGAGAGTAAACCAGAGAGATGTCTGTGTCTTTGGAGAGCAGCCAGGAGATTCGCATCGCACTTAGAGCGTAACCCAGAAAGACATCAGTATCCTTACTGCGTAACTCAGAGATTCGTCAGTGTACTTAGAGCATAGACCAGAGAGACGTCAATGTCCTTAGAATGTAAACCAGAGATTAGTCAGCGTCTCAAGAACGTAACCCAGAGAGTCATCAGCATCCTTAGATCATCTACCAGAGAGACGTCAGTGTCCATAGAGCGTAACCCAGAGATTAGTCAGTGTTCTTAGAGCGTAACCCAGGGAGACATCAGTGACCTTAGAAGATAACCCAGAGATTCGTCAGATTCCTTGGAGCGTAACCCAAAGAGTCGTCCGTGTCCATCGAGTGTAACCCAGAGATTAGTTAGTGTCCTTAGAGTGTAAACCAGGGAGAGGTCAGTGACCTTAGAGGGTAACACTGAGATTTGTCAGGGTCCTTAGAGCGTAACCCAGAGAATCATCAGTGTGCTAAGAGCCTCTCCCGGATAGACATCAGTGTCCTTTGAGCGTAACCTGGAGATTCGTCAATGTCCATAGAGCGTAACCGAGAGACATCAGTATCCTTAGAGCATAACCCAGAGATTCGTGAGTGTCTGTAGAGCATATAGCAGAGATTCGTCACTGTACTTAGAGCATCACCCAGAGAGGCATCAGTGTCCTTAGAGTGTAACCTGGAGATTCATCAATGTCCATAGAGAGTAAACCAGAAAGACGTCGGTGTCATTAGAGCGTAACCCAGAGAGTCGTCAGTTTCCTTAGAATGTAACGCAGAGAGACGCCAGGGTCCTTAGAGCGTAAACCACAGGTTAGTCAGTGTCCTTGGACAGTAACCCAGAGATTTGTCAGATCCTTAGAGAATAACTCAGAGAATCGCCAGTGTCCTTGGAGCGTAACAAAGAGAAACGACACTGTCCTTAGAGCCTAATCCATAGATTCGTCAGTGTCCTTAGAGTGTATTTCAGTGATTTGTCAGTGTCTTTAGAGCGTAACCCAGAGAGACATCTGTGCCCTTAGAGCGTAACCCAGAGATTCGTGAGTGTCCTTAGAGCATATACCGGTGATTCGTCAATGTCCTTAAAGCTTCACCCACAGAGGCGTCATTAAACTTAGAGCGTGACCCAGAGAGTCGTCATTGTCCTTTCGAGCGTAACCCAGAGAAACATCAATGTCCTTAGAGTGAATCCCAGAGAGACGTCCATGTCC
This sequence comes from Isurus oxyrinchus, assembly GCA_026770705.1. NCBI lineage: Eukaryota > Metazoa > Chordata > Chondrichthyes > Lamniformes > Lamnidae > Isurus > Isurus oxyrinchus. The sequence continues at coordinate 2,359,616 of JANJGN010000030.1, read as the reverse complement.
TTAGAGTGTAACCCAGAGATTTGTCAGATTCTTTGGAGTTTAACCCAAAGAGTCGTCCATGTCCATAGATTGTAAACCAGAGATTAGTCAGCGTCCTTACAGCGTAACCCAGAGAAACGTCAATGTCCTTAGTGAGTAATGCAGAGATTCGTCATTGCCCTTAGAACATAATCCGGAGAGACATCAGTGTCCTTAGAACCTAACCTGGAGAGACGTCAGTGTCATTAGATCGTAACCCAGAGACTCATCAATTTCCTTAGAGCGTAAACCAGAGATTCATTAATTTCCTTAGAGCGTAACCCCGAGATTTGTCAGTGTCCTTAGAGAATATCCCAGAGAGTCGTCACTGCCCTTAGAGCGTAACCTAGGGAATCATCAGTGTCCTTAAAGCGTAACGCAGAGAGACGTCAGTGTCCTTATAGCATAACCCAGAGAATCATAAATGTGCTTAGAGCGTAAACCGGAGAGACGTCATTGTCCTTAGAAGGTAACCCAGAGATTCATCAATGTCCATAGAGAGTAAACCAGAGAGATGTCTGTGTCTTTGGAGAGCAACCAGGAGATTCGCATCGCACTTAGAGCGTAACCCAGAGAGACATCAGTACCCTTACTGCGTAACTCAGAGATTCGTCAGTGTCCTTAGAGCATAGACCAGAGAGATGTCAATGTCCTTCGAGCGTAATCCACCGAGATGTCAGTGTCCTTAGAATGGAACCCAAAGATTCGTCAGTATCCTAAGAATGTAACCCGGAAAGACATCATTGTCATTAGATTGTGACCCAGAGACTCGTCAATTTCCTTAGAGCATAACCCAGAGATTCGTCAGTGTCCTTAGAACATAACCCAGAAATTCGTCAGTGTCTTTAGAGCGTAACCCAGAGATTAGTCAGTATCTTTAGAGTGCATCCTAGAAAGATGTCAGTGACCTTAGAGTGAAAACCTGAGATTTGTTAGGGGCCTTAGGGCGTAACACAGAGATCATCAGTGTGCTCAGAGCCTCTCCCGTAGAGACGTCAGTGTTGTTTGAGCGTAACCCGGAGATTCGTCACTGTACTTAAAGCTTCACCCACAGAGACGTCAGTGAACTTAGAGCGTGACCCAGAGAGTCATCATCGTCCTTTCGAGCGTAACCCAGACATTTGTCAGTGTCCCGAGAGCGTAAAACAGAGAGACATCAGATTCTTTAGAGCGTAGCCCAGAGATTCCTCAATTTGCTTACAGCTTGACCCAGAAATTTGTCAGCGTCCTAGAGCGTACCCCCTAGAAAGTAGTCAGTGTCCTTAGTTCGCAACCCAGAGATTCGTCAGTGTCCTTAGAGCGTAAACTGGAGAGGCGTCAATGTCCTTAGAGCTTAACCCAGGGATTCGTGAATGTCCTTAGAGCATATACCAGAGATTCATCATGGTACTTAGAGCATCACCCAGAGAGACGCCAGTGTCCTTAGAGCGTAAACCACAGGTTAGTCAGTGTCCTTAGAGTAAAACCCAGAGAGACATCAATGTCCTTAGAGTATAAACCAGAGATTAGTCAGTGTCCCAAGGGTCTAACCCAGAGAGTCGTCTGCGTCCTTAGAGCATCTCCCAGAGAGACGTCAATGTCCTTAGAGTGTAACCCAGAGATTAGTCAGATTCCTTGGAGCGTAACCCAAAGAGTCGTCCGTGTCCATCGAGCGTAACCCAGACATTAGTTAGTGTCCTTAGAGTGTAACCCAGGGAGCCGTCAGTGACCTTAGAGGGTAACCCTGAGATTTGTCAGGATCCTTACAGCGTAACCCAGAGATTCATCAGTGTCCTTAGAGTATAAACCAGAGATTGGTCAGTGTCCCAAGGGCCTAACCCAGAGAGTTGTTAGCATCCTTAGAGCATCTGCCAGAGAGACGTCAATGTCCTTAGAGTGTAACCCAGAGATTAGTCAGATTCCTTGGAGCGTAACCCAAAGAGTCATCAGTGTCCATAAAGCGTAACCCAGAGATTAGTCAATGTCGTTAGAGTGTAACCCAGAGAGACGTCAGTGACCTTAGAGTGTAACCCTCAAATTTGTCAGGGTCCTTAGAGCGTAAACCAAAGTTTCATCAGTGTGCTTAGAGCCTCTCCCGTAGAGACGTCAGTGTCCTTAGGCGTAACCTGGAGATTCGTCAATGTCCTTAGAGCATAACCCAGAGATTCGTGAGTTTCCTTACAGCGTAACCCAGACATACGTCTGAGTCCTTAGAGCGTAACCCGGAGATTCATCACTGTATTTAGAGCTTCACCCACAGATGTGTCAAAGAACTTAGAGCATGACCCAGAGAGTCGTCATTATCCTTTCGAGCGTAAGCCAGAGAGTCTTCAGTGTCCCGAGAGCATAAACCAGAGATTATTCTGTGAATTTAGAGCGGAACCCAGAAAGACGTCAGTTTCCTTAGAGCGTAACCCATACATTTGTCTGTGTCCTTAAAGCGTAATCCGGAGAGTCGCCAATGTCCTTAGAGCGTGAACAAGAGATCCTTTGGTGGCCTTAGGGCGTAACCCAGAGATTCATCAGTATCCTTAGAATGTAACCCGGAGAGACAGCAGTGTCGTTAGATCGTAACCCAGAGACTCGTCAATTTCCTTACAGCGGAACCTGAGAGTCGCCAATGTCCTTAGAGCAGAACCCAGAGTGTCATCAGTGTCCTTAGAACGTAACACGGAGAGACGTCAGTGCCTGTGGAGCGTAACCTAGACAGTTGTCAATGTCCTTAGAGCATAAACCATAGATTAGTGAGTGTCCTTAGTGTGTAAATTGGATATTCCTCAGTGATCATAGAGCATAGACCAGAGAGATGTCAATGTCCTTCCTGCATAATCCTGATATTCGTCAGTGTCCTTATAGCATAATCCGGAGAGTCGTCATTGTCCTTAGTTCAGAAACAAGAAAGTCATCAGTGTCCTTAGAGTGTAACCCTGAGGTTAGTCGTTGTCTTTAGAGCATAACCTAGAGAGTCGTAGGTGTCCTTAGAGCTTAACCCAGAGAGACATCAGTATCCTTAGAGCGTAACCAAGAGAGTATTCAGTGTCCTAACAGTGTAATCCAAAGAGTCGTCACTGTCCCTACAGCATAATCCAGATAGACGTCATTGTCCTTAGAGGGTAACACTGAGGTTAGTCAGTATCCTTTGAGCATAACCCAGACTGTCGTCAGTGTCCTTAGAGCGTAACCCGGAGAGTAGTCAGTGTCCTTAGAATGTAACTCTCAGAGTTGTCAGTGTCCCTACAGCATAACCCAGAGAGAAATCATTGTCATTAGTGTGTAACCCTGAGGTTAGTCAGTGTCTTTAGTGCTTAACCCAGAGAGACGTCAGTGTTCTTAGAGCCTCACCCAGAGATAGGTAGGTGTCCTTAGGGGGTAACCTGAGATTCGTCAATGTAATTAGAGCATCACCCAGAGATTCATCAATGTCCTTAGAGTGTAATCAGGAGATTCATCAATGTCCATAGAGAGTAAACCAAAGAGACGTCTGTGTCCTTTGTACGTAACCCAGAGATTCGTCAATGTATTTAGAGCATCACCCAGAGAGGCATCAGTGTCCTTAGAGTGTAACCCAGACCTTCGTCTGTGTCCTTAGAGCGTAACCCGTAGATTCATCAATGTCCGTATAGAGTAAACCAGAAAGACGTCAGTATCCTTAGAACATAACCCGGAAAGATGTCAGTGTCATTAAATCGTAACCCAGAGACTCTTCAATTTCCATAGAGCGTAACCCAGAGAGTCGTTAATGTCCTTAGAGCGTAATCCAGAGAGGCCTCAAATTCCTGAGAGCATCACCCAGAGATTTGTCAGTGTCCTAGAACGTACCGTAGAGAGTCGTCAATGTCCTAAGATTGTAACCCAGAGATTCATCAGTGTCCTTAATGCGTAACCCAGAGAGACATCAGTGTCCTTAGAGCTTAACTCAGAGATTCATGAGTGTCCTTCGAGCGTAAACCAGAGGTTCGTCACTGTACTTAGAGCTTCACCCACAGAGATGTCAGTGAACTTAGAGCGTGACCCAGAGAGTCGTCATTCTCCTTTCGAGCGTAACCCAGAGATTCGTCAGTGTCCTTAGAGCGTAACCCAGGGAGTCGTCAACGTCCTTAGAGCGAATCCCAGAGAGACGTCAATGTCCTTAGAGTGTAAACCAGAGATTAGTCAGCGTCCCAAGGGTCTAACCCAGAGAGTCGTCTGCGTCCTTAGTGCATCTCCCAGAGAGACATCAATGTCCTTAGAGTGTAACCCAGAGATTAGTCAGATTCCTTGGAGTGTAACCCAAAGAGTCGTCCGTGTCCATCGAGCGTAACCCAGAGATTAGTTAGTGTCCTTAGAGTGTAACCCAGGGAGACGTCAGTGACCTTAGAGGGTAACCCTGAGATTTGTCAGGGTCCTTAGAGCGTAATCCAGAGATTCATCAGTGTGCTCAGAGCCTCTCCCGTAGAGACGTCAGTGTCCTTTGAGCGTAACCCAGAGAGACATCTGTGACCTTAATGCGTAACCCAGAGATTCGTGAGTGTCCTTAGAGCGTATACCGGAGATTCGTCAATGTACTTAAAGCTTCACCCACAGAGACGTCAGTGAACATAGAGCGTGACCCAGAGAGATATAAGTGTCCTTAGAGCGTAATCCAGAGGGTCGTCAATGTCCTTCGAGCATAAACAAGAAAGTCATCAGAGTCCTTAATGCGTAACCCTGAGGTTAGTCAGTGTCCTTAGAGCATAACCTAGAGAGTCGTAGGTGTCCTTAGAGCTTAGCCCAGAGAGACCTCAGTGATCTTAGACCATAACCAAGAGAGTATTCAGTGTCCAAAGAGTGTAATCCAAAGAGTCGTCAGTGACCCCACAGTGTCCTTAGAGTGTAACACAGATTCATCAATGCAATTAGAGCATAACCCAGAGATTCATTATTTTCCTTAGAGCATAACCCAGAGATTCGTCAATGTCCTTAGAGTGTAACTCGGACATTCATCAATGTCCATAGAGAGTAAACCAGAGAGACGTCTGTGTCTTTGGAGCGCAACCAGGAGAATCGTCAATGCACTCAAAGCGTAACCCAGAGAGACGTCAGTATCCTTAGTGTGTAACCCAGATAGTCGTCAGTGTCCTTAGAGCGTAGACCAGAGAGACGTTAATTTCCTTCGAGCGTAATCCAGAGAGACGTCAGTGTAGTTAGATTGTAACCCAGAGACTCGTCAATTTCCTTAGAGCGTAACCCGGAGATTCGTAAATGTGTTTAGAGCGTAAGCCGGAGAGACATCCGTGTCCTTCGAGGGTAACCCAGAGATATGGTAGTTTCCTTAGAGCATATCCCAGAGATTCGTAAGTATCCTTAGAAAGTAACCCGGAGAGACGTCAGTGTCCTTAGGACGTAACACGGAGAGATGTCAGTGTCATTAGATCATAACCCAGGGAGTCTTCAATTTCCTTAGAGCGTAAAACAGAGAGTCGTCAATGTCCTTAGATCATAACCCAGAGATTCATCAATTTCCTTAGAGCATAACACAAAGATTTGTCAGTGTCCTAGAGCGTACCCTAGAGAGTCGTCAATATCCTAAGAGCGTAACTCAGAGATTCGTCAGTGTCCTTAGTTCATAACCCAGAGATTCGTCAATGTCCTTAGAGCGTAACCCAGAGAGACTTCAGTGTCCTTAGAGTGTAAACAGTGTGTCGTCAGGTGTCCTTAGAGAGTAATGCAGAGATTGATCAATGTCCTTAAAACGTAACCCAGAGATTCGTCAACGCCCTTAAAGAGCAACCCGGAGATTCGTCAGTGTGTTCAGAGCGTAATCCAGAGATTCGTCAGTGTCCTTAGAGCATAACCCAGCGAGACGTCAGTGTCCTTAGAGCGTAACGCAGAGAGACGCCAAGGTCCTTAGAGCATAACACACAGGTTAGTCAGTGTACTTAGAGCACAGTCCAGAGAGTCATCAGTGTTCTCAGAGTGTAACCGAGAGATTCTTCAATGTCCTTAGAGCGTTACACAGAGAGACATCAGTGTCCTTATAGCGTAAACCAGAGATTCGTAAATGTGCTTGGAGTGTAAGCCGGAGAGATGTCCATGTCCTTCGAGGGTAATCCAGAGATACGCTAGTTTCCTTAGAGCATAATCCAGAGATTCGTCAGTATCCTTAGAACGTAACCCGGAGAGACGTCAGTGTCTTTAGAACGCAACACTGAGAGATTTCAGTGTCGTTAGATCGTAACCCAGGGAGTCTTCAATTTCCTTAGAGCATAACCTAGAGTCATCAATAGCCTAAGAGCGTAACCCAGAGATTAGTCAGTGTCCTTAGAGCATAACCCAGAGAGTCGTCAGTGTCCTTAGAGTGTAACTCAGAGAGACTTGTGTCCTTAGAGCGTAAACAAGAGGATATTCAGTGTCCTAAGAGTGTAATCCAAAGGGCCGACAGTGATCCTACAGTGTAATCCAGAGAGACGTCAGTGTCCTTAGAGCCTAACCCAGAGATTAGTCAGTGTCCCGAGAGTGTAACCCAGAGATGTGTCAGATTCCTTGGAGCGTAACCTAAAGCGTCATCCGTGTCCTTACAGCGTAACCCAGAGATTCGTTACTGTGCTTAGAGCCTGTCCCAGAGAGACGTCAGTGACCTTAGAGCGTAACTCAGAGATTTGTCAGTGTCCTTAGAGCATAACCTGGAGCATCGTCAATGTCCTTACAGCGTGACCAAGAGATTCGTTGGTGTCCTCAGGGCGTAACCCAGTGATTCGTCAGTATCCTTATAACGTAACACGGAGAGACATCAGTGTCGTTAGATCGTAACCCAGAGACACGTCAATTTCCTTAGAGCGTAACACAGAGAGTCATCAATGTGCTTAGTTCGTAACCCAGAGAGACGTCAGTGTCCTTAGAACGTAACACGGAGTGATGTCACTGTCATTAGATCATAACCCAGGGAGTCTTCAATTTCCTTAGAGAGTAAACCAGAGAGTCAACAATGTCCTTAGATCATAACCCAGAGATTCATCAATTTCCTTAGAGCATAACCCAGAGATTCATCAATTTCCTTAGAGCATAACCCAGAGATTTGTCAGTGTCCTAGAGTGTACCCTAGAGAGTCATCAATGTCCTAAGAGCATAAACCAGAGATTCGTCAGTGTCCTTAGTTCATAACCCAGAGATTCGTCAATGTCCTTAGAGCGTAACCCAGAGAGACTTCAGTGTCCTTAGATTGTAAAAAGTGTGTCGTCAGGTGTCCTTAGAGAGTAACGCAGAGATTGATCAATGTCCTTAAAACGTAACCCAGAGATTCGTCAACGCCCTTAAAGAGCAACCCGGAGATTCGTCAGTGTGTTCAGAGCGTAATCCAGAGATTCGTCAGTGTCCTTAGAGCATAACCCAGCGAGACGTCAGTGTCCTTAGAGCGTAACGCAGAGAGACGCCAAGGTCCTTAGAGCATAACACACAGGTTAGTCAGTGTACTTAGAGCATAGCCCAGAGAGTCGTCAGTGTCCTCAGAGTGTAACCGAGAGATTCTTCAATGTCCTTAGAGCGTTACACAGAGAGACATCAGTGTCCTTATAGCGTAAACCAGAGATTCGTAAATGTGCTTGGAGTGTAAGCCGGAGAGATGTCCGTGTCCTTCGAGGGTAATCCAGAGATACGCTAGTTTCCTTAAAGCATAATCCAGAGATTCGTCAGTATCCTTAGAACGTAACCCGGAGAGACGTCAGTGTCCTTAGAACGCAACACTGAGAGATTTCAGTGTCGTTAGATCGTAACCCAGGGAGTCTTACAATTTCCTTAGAGCATAACCTAGAGAGTCATCAATATCCTAAGAGCGTAACCCAGAGATTAGTCAGTGTCCTTAGAGCATAACCCAAAGAGTCGTCAGTGTCCTTAGAGTGTAACTCAGAGAGACTTGTGTCCTTAGAGCGTAAACAAGAGGGTATTCAGTGTCCTAAGAGTGTAATCCAAAGGGTCGACAGTGATCCTACAGTGTAATCCAGAGAGACGTCAGTGTCCTTAGAGCCTAACCCAGAGATTAGTCAGTGTCCCGAGAGTGTAACCCAGAGATGTGTCAGATTCCTTGGAGCGTAACCTAAAGCGTCATCCGTGTCCTTAGAGCGTAACCCAGAGTTTCGTTAGTGTGCTTAGAGCCTGTCCCAGAGAGACGTCAGTGTCCTTAGAGCGTAACCCGGAGCGTCATCAACGTCCTTAGAGCGTGACCAAGAGATTCGTTGGTGTCCTTAGGACGTAACCCAGAGATTCGTCAGTATCCTTAGAACGTAACCCGGAGAGACGTCAGTGTCGTTAGATTGTAACCCAGAGACTCGTCAATTTCCTTAGAGCGTAACCCAGAGAGTCATCAATGTCCGTAGAACGTAACCCACAGAGACGTCAGTGTCCTTAGAACGTAACACGGAGTGATGTCAGTGTCATTGGATCGTAACCCAGGGAGTCTTCAATTGCCTTAGAGAGTAAACCAGAGAGTCAACAATGTCCTTAGATCATAACCCAGAGAATCATCAATTTCCTTAGAGCATAACCAAGAGATTTGTCAGTGTCCTAGAGCTTACCCTAGAGAGTCGTCAATATCCTAAGAGCATAAATTCAGAGATTCGTCATTTTCCTTAGTTTGTAACCCAGAGATTCGTCAGTGTCCTTAGGGCATAATCCAGAGAGTCGTCAGTGTTCTTAGAACATAATTCAGAGAGACTTCAGTGTCCTTAGAGTGTAAACAGTGTGTCGTCAGGTGTCCTTAGAGAGTAATGCAGAGATTGATCAATGTCCTTAAAACGTAACTCAGAGATTCGTCAACGCCCTTAAAGAGCAACCCGGAGATTCGTCAGTGTGTTCAGAGCGTAATCCAGAGATTCGTCAGTGTCCTTAGAGCATAACCCAGCGAGACATCAGTGTCCTTAGAGCGTAACGCAGAAAGATGCTAAGCTCCTTAGAGCATAAGCCACAGGTTAATCAGTGTACTTAGAGCATAGCCCAGAGTGTCGTCAGTGTCCTCAGAGTGTAACCCAAAGATTCGTCAGTGTCCTTACAGCGTTACACAGAGAGACGTCAGTGTCCTTATAGTGTAAACCAGAGATTCATAAATGTGATTGGAGGGTAAGCCGGAGAGACGTCCGTGTCCTTCGAGGGTAATCCAGAGATACGATAGTTTCCTTAGAGCATAACCCAGAGGTTCGTCAGTATCCTTAGAACATAACCCGGAGAGACGTCAGAGTCCTTAGAACGTAACACGGAGTGATGTCACTGTCATTAGATCATAACCCAGGGAGTCTTCAATTTCCTTAGAGAGTAAACCAGAGAGTCAACAACGTCCTTAGATCATAACCCAGAGATTCATCAATTTCCTTAAAGCATAACCCAGAGATTCATCAATTTCCTTAGAGCATAACCCAGAGATTTGTCAGTGCCCTAGAGTGTACCCTAGAGAGTCATCAATGTCCTAAGAGCATAAACCAGAGATTCGTCAGTGTCCTTAGTTCATAACCCAGAGATTCGTCATTGTCCTTAGAGTTTAAACCGGAGAGTCGTCAATGTCCTTAGAGCGTAATGCAGAGAGATGTCACTGTCCTTAGAGCGTAACCCGGAGAGACGTCAGTGTCCTTAGAACGTAACACGGAGTGATGTTAGTGTCATTAGATCGTAACCCAGGGAGTCTTCAATTTCCTTAGAGAGTAAACCAGAGAGTCAACAATGTCCTTAGATCATAACCCAGAGATTATCAATTTCCTTAGAGCATAACCCAAAGATTTGTCAGTGTCCTAGAGCGTACCCTAGAGAGTCGTCAGTATCCTAAGAGCGTAACTCAGAGATTCGTCAGTGTCCTTAGTTCATAACCCAGAGATTCGTCAATGTCCTTAGAGCGTAACCCAGAGAGACTTCAGTGTCCTTAGATTGTAAACAGTGTGTCGTCAGGTGTCCTTAGAGAGTAACGCAGAGATTGATCAATGTCCTTAAAACGTAACCCAGAGATTCGTCAACGCCCTTAAAGAGCAACCCGGAGATTCGTCAGTGTGTTCAGAGCGTAATCCAGAGATTCGTCAGTGTCCTTAGAGCATAACCCAGCGAGATGTCAGTGTCCTTAGAGCGTAACGCAGAGAGACGCCAAGGTCCTTAGAGCATAACACACAGGTTAGTCAGTGTACTTAGAGCATAGCCCAGAGAGTCGTCAGTGTCCTCAGAGTGTAACCGAGAGATTCTTCAATGTCCTTAGAGCGTTACACAGAGAGACATCAGTGTCCTTATAGCGTAAACCAGAGATTCGTAAATGTGCTTGGAGTGTAAGCCGGAGAGATGTCCGTGTCCTTCGAGGGTAATCCAGAGATACGCTAGTTTCCTTAGAGCATAATCCAGAGATTCGTCAGTATCCTTAGAACGTAACCCGGAGAGACGTCAGTGTCCTTAGAACGCAACACTGAGAGATTTCAGTGTCGTTAGATCGTAACCCAGGGAGTCTTACAATTTCCTTAGAGCATAACCTAGAGAGTCATCAATATCCTAAGAGCGTAACCCAGAGATTAGTCAGTGTCCTTAGAGCATAACCCAAAGAGTCGTCAGTGTCCTTAGAGTGTAACTCAGAGAGACTTGTGTCCTTAGAGCATAAACAAGAGGGTATTCAGTGTCCTAAGAGTGTAATCCAAAGGGTCGACAGTGATCCTACAGTGTAATCCAGAGAGACGTCAGTGTCCTTAGAGCCTAACCCAGAGATTAGTCAGTGTCCCGAGAGTGTAACCCAGAGATGTGTCAGATTCCTTGGAGCGTAACCTAAAGCGTCATCCGTGTCCTTAGAGCGTAACCCAGAGTTTCGTTAGTGTGCTTAGAGCCTGTCCCAGAGAGACGTCAGTGACCTTAGAGCGTAACTCAGAGATTTGTCAGTGTCCTTAGAGCGTAACCTGGAGCGTCATCAACGTCCTTAGAGCGTGACCAAGAGATTTGTTGGTGTCCTTAGAACGTAACCCAGAGATTCGTCAGTATCCTTAGAACGTAACCCGGAGAGACGTCAGTGTCGTTAGATCGTAACCCAGAGACTCGTCAATTTCCTTAGAGCGTAACCCAGAGAGTCGTCAATGTCCGTAGAACGTAACCCGGAGAGACGTCAGTGTCCTTAGAACGTAACACGGAGTGATGTCAGTGTCATTAGATCGTAACCCAGGGAGTCTTCAATTTCCTTAGAGAGTAAACCAGAGAGTCAACAATGTCCTTAGATCATAACCCAGAGATTCATCAATTTCCTTAGAGCATAACCAAGAGATTTGTCAGTGTCCTAGAGCTTACCCTAGAGAGTCGTCAATATCCTAAGAGCGTAAATTCAGAGATTCGTCATTTTCCTTAGTTTGTAACCCAGAGATTCGTCAGTGTCCTTAGGGCATAATCCAGAGAGTCGTCAGTGTTCTTAGAACATAACTCAGAGAGACTTCGGTGTCCTTAGAGTGTAAACAGTGTGTCGTCAGGTGTCCTTAGAGAGTAATGCAGAGATTGATCAATGTCCTTAAAACGTAACCCAGAGATTCGTCAACGCCCTTAAAGAGTAACCCGGAGATTTGTCAGTGTGTTCAGAGCGTAATCCAGAGATTCGTCAGTGTCCTTAGAGCATAACCCAGCGAGACATCAGTGTCCTTAGAGCGTAACGCAGAGAGACGCTAAGCTCCTTAGAGCATAAGCCACAGGTTAATCAGTGTACTTAGAGCATAGCCCAGAGTGTCGTCAGTGTCCTCAGAGTGTAACCCAAAGATTCGTCAGTGTCCTTACAGCGTTACACAGAGAGACGTCAGTGTCCTTATAAACCAGAGATTCATAAATGTGCTTGGAGGGTAAGCCGGAGAGACGTCCGTGTCCTTCGAGGGTAATCCAGAGATACGACAGTTTCCTTAGAGCATAACCCAGAGATTCGTCAGTATCCTTAGAACATAACCCGGAGAGACATCAGTGTCCTTAGAACGTAACACTGAGAGATTTCAATGTCATTAGATCGTAACCCAGGGAGTCTTCAATTTCCTTAGAGCATAACCTAGAGAGTCGTCAATATCCTAAGAGCGTAACCCAGAGATTCGTCAGTTTCCTTAGAACGTAACCCAGAGATTAGCCAGTGTCTTTAGAGTGTAACCCAGAGAGACTTCAGTGTCCTTAGAGCGTAAACAGGAGAGTATTCAGTGTCCTAAAAGTGTAATCCAAAGAGTCGTCAGTGATCCTACATCGTAATCCAGAGAGACGTCAGTGTTCTTAGAGTGTAACACAGAGATTCGTCAATGCAATTAGAGCATAACCCAGAGATACATTATTTTCCTTAGAACGTAACCCAGAGATTTGTCAATGACCTTAGAGGGTAACTCGGAGATTCATCAATGTCCATAGAGAGTAAACCAGAGAGACGTCTGTGTTTTTGGAGCACAACCAGGGGAATCGTCAATGCTCTTAGAGCATAACCCAGAGAGTGGTCAGTATCCTTAGTGCGTAACTCAGATAGTCGTCAGGGTCCTTACAGCATAGGCCAGAGAGACGTCTCCTTAGACATGTCCTTAGACCGTAAACAGTGTGTCGTCAGGTGCCCTTAGAGTGTAAACAGTGTGTTGGCAGGTGTCCTTAGAAAGTAATCCAGAGATTGATCAATGTCCTTACAACGTGACCCAGAGATTCGTCAACGCCCTTAAAGAGTAATCCAGAGATTCGTCAGTGTGTTCAGAGCGTAATCCAGAGATTCGTCAGTGTCCTTATAGCGTAACCCACAGGTTAGTCAGTGTTCTTTTGTTCTGTTGTTTGTGACATCTTTTGATGATCTGCTTCTATCACTGCTTGCCCGTCCCTACAACCACAACCCCCCACTCCACTTCTCTCCCCCCACCCAACCCCCCCCAACCACCCCCCCACACATACCTTAAACCAGCTTATACTTCACCCCTTCCTTGGATTCGCCTAGTTCTGTTGAAGGGTCATGAGGACTCGAAACGTCAACTCTTTTCTTCTCTGCCGATGCTGCCAGACCTGCTGAGATTTTCCAGGTAATTCCGTTTTTAGTTAGTCAGTGTACTTACAGCATAGCCCAGAGAGTCGTCAGTGTCCTTATAACGTAACCCAGAGAATCGTCAGTGACCTTATAGCGTAAACCAGAGATTCGTAAATGTGCTTAGAGCGTAAGCCGGAGAGATGTCCGTGTCCTTCGAGGGTAACCCACAGATACGGTAGTTTCCTTAGAGCATAACCCAGAGATTCGTCAGTATCCTTAGAACGTAACCCGGAGAGACGTCAGTGTCATTAGATCGTAACTCAGGGAGTCTTCAATCTCCTTAGAGCATAACCCAGAGAGTCATCAATGTCCTTAGAGCGTAACCCGGAGAGACGTCAGTGTCCTTAGAGCGTACCCCAGAGAGTCATCAATATCCTTAGAGCTTCACCCAGAGACTCATGAGTGTTCTAAGAGTGTAAAACAGAGATTCGTCAGTGTACTTAGAGCTTCACCCAGAGAGGCGTCAGTGTCCTTAGAGCGTAACGCAGAGAGATGCCAAGTTCCTTAAAGCGGAACCTACAGGATAGTCAGCGTATTTAGAGCATAGCCCAGAGAGTCGTCAGTGTCCTTAGATTGTAACCCAGAGATTCATCAGTGTCTGAGTGTATAACCCAGAGAAACATCAGTGTCCTTCCAGCATAAACCAGAGATTCGTAAATATGTTTTGAGCGTAAGCCGGAGAGACGTCAGTGTCCTTAGAGCTTGACCCAGGGAGTCGTCAATGTCCTAACAGCCTAACCCAGAGATTCGTCAATAACCATAGAGCATTATCCAGAGATTCATCAGTGTCCTTAGAGCATAATCCCGAGATTCATCAGTGTCATTAGAGTGTAACCCAGAGAGATGTCAGCGTCCTTAAAGCGTAACCCAGAGAGGCATCAGTGTCTTTAGAGCGTAACCCAGACATTCATCTGTGTCCTTAGATCGTAACCCAGAGAGTCATCATTGTCCATAGAGTGTAACCCAGAGAGCCGTCAAAGTACTCAGACCATAATGCGGAGAGAGGACTGTGTCTTTCGAGCATAACCTCGAGAGTTGCCAATGTCCTTAGAGCTTAACCCAAAGATTCATCACTGTACTTAAATCTTCACCTAGAGAGGCATCAATGTCCTTTGAGCGTAACCCAGAGAGTCATCAGTGTCCTAACAGAATACCCCAGAGATTAGTCAGTGTCCGGAGAGCGTAACCCCGAGATTCATCAGTGTCTTTAGAGCGTAACCCAGACATTCATCTGTGTCCTTAGATCGTAACCCAGAGAGTCATCATTGTCCACAGAGTGTAACCCAGAGAGCCGTCAATGTACTCAGACCATAATGCGGAGAGAGGACTGTGTCTTTCGAGCATAACCTCGAGAGTTGCCAATGTCCTTAGAGCTTAACCCAAAGATTCATCACTGTACTTAGATCTTCACCTAGAGAGGCATCAATGTCCTTTGAGCGTAACCCAGAGAGTCATCAGTGTCCTAACAGAATACCCCAGAGATTAGTCAGTGTCCGGAGAGCGTAACCCCGAGATTCATCAGTGTCTTTAGAGCGTAACCCAGAGATTTGTCAGTGTCCTTAAAGCGTAACAGAGAGATTCGTCAATGTCCTTAGAGTGTAACCTGAAGATTCATCAATGTCCATAGAGAGTAAACCAGAGAGACGTCTGTGTCTTTGGAGCGCAACCAGGAGAATCGTCAATGCATTTAGAGCGTAACCCAGAGAGACGTCAGTATCCTTAGTGCGTAACTCAGATAGATATCAGTGTCCTTAGAGCGTAGGCCAGAGAGACGTCAATGTCCTTCGAGTGTAATCTAGAGAGACGTCAGTGTCCTTAGAACGAAACCCAGAGATTCGTCAGTATCCTTAGAACATAACCCGGAGAGACATCAGTGTCGTTAGATTGTAACCCAGAGAGTCGTTAGTTTCCTTAGAGCGTAACGCAGAGAGACGCCAGGGTCCTTAGAGCGTAAACCACAGATTAGTCAGTGTCCTTAAGCGTAACCCAGAGATTTGTCAGTGTCCTTAGAGCCTAACCCAGAGAGTCGTCAGTGTCCTTAGAGCCAAACCCAGAGATTAGTCAGTGTCGCGAGAGCGTAACCCAGAGATTTGTCAGATTCCTTGGAGCGTAACCTAAAGAGTCATCCGTGTCCTTAGAGCATAACCCAGAGATTAGTCAGTGTCCTTAGATTGTAACCCAGAGATTAGTCAGTGTCCTTAGAGTGTAACACAGAGATTTGTCAGTGTGCTTAGAGTGTAACACAGAGATTCGTCAGTGTGCTTAGAGCCTCTCCCAGAGAGATGTCAGTGACATTAGTGCGTAACCCGGAGATACGTCAGTGTCCTTAGAGTGTGAACAAGAGATTCGTTGGTGTCCTTAGGGCATAACCCAAAGATTTGTCAGTATCTTTAGAACGTAACCAGGAGAGACGTCAGTGTCATTGGATCGTAACCCAGAGAGTCGTCAATTTCCTTAGAGCGTTACCCAGAGAGACGTCATTGTCCTTAGAGCGTAACTAGGAGATTCGTCAATGTCCTTAGAGCATAAACCAGAGATTCCTCTATGTCCTTAGAGCAGAACCCGGAGAGTCGTCAGTGTCCTTAGAGCGTAACCCAGAAAGATGTCAGTGTCCATGGAGCGTAATCTAGAGAATCGTCAATGTCCTTAGAGCATAAACCATAGATTACTGAGTATCCTTAGTGTGTAACCCGGATATCCGCAGTGTTCTTAGAGCATAGACCAGAGAGATGTCAATGTCCTTCCAGCATAATCCAGATATTTGTCAGTGTCCTTATAGTATAACCCGGAGAGTCGTCAATATCCTTAGAGCAGAAACGAGAAAGTCATCAGTGTCCTTAGAGCATAACCCTGAGGTTAGTCAAGTCCTTAGAGCGTAACCTAGAGAGTCATAGGTATCATTAGAGCTTAACCCAGAGAGACTTCAGTGTCCTTAGAGCGTAACACAGAGAGACGCCAGAGTCCTTAGAGCGTATCCCACAGGTTAGTCAGTGTCCTCAGAGCTTAACCCAGAGATTCGTAACTGTCCTTAGAGCGTAACCCAGAGAGACATAAGTGTCCTTAGAGCGTAACCCAGAGATTCATCAATGTCCATACAGAGTAAACCAGAGAGACGTCTGTGTCTTTGGAGTGCAACCCGGAGATTCGTCAATGCACTTAGAACGTAACCCAGAGAGACGTCAGTATCCTTAGTGCGTAACTCAAAGATTCGTCAGTATCCTTAGAACACAACCCGGAGAGACATCAGTGTCGTTAGATTGTAACCCAGAGACTCGTCAATTTCCTTAGAGCGTAACCCAGAGAGTCGTCAATGTCCTTAGAGCGTAACCCGGAGAGACGTCAGCGTCCTTAGAGCGTAACCAGGAGAGACGTCAGTGTCCTTACAGCGTACACCAGAGAGTCATCAATCTCCTTAGAGCTTCACCCAGAGACTCATGAGTGTTCTAAGAGTGTAACCCAGAGATTCGTCAGTGTCCTTAGAGCATAACCCAGCGAGAAGTCAGTGTCCTTAGAGCGTAATGCAGAGAGACGCCAAGTTCCTTAAAGCGGAACCCACAGGATAGTCAGTGTACTTAGTGCATAGCCCAGAGTGTCGTCAGTGTCCTTAGAGTTGTAACCTAGAGATTCATCAGTGTCCTTAGAGTGTAACCCAGAGAGTCATCATTGTCCATAGAGTGGAACCCAGAGTGCCGTCAATGTCCTTAGACCATAATGCGGAGAGAGGACTGTGTCTTTCGAGCATAACCTCGAGAGTTGTCAATGTCCTTACAGCATAACCCAAAGATTCATCACTGTACTTAGAGCTTCACCTAGAGAGGCATCAATGTCCTTTGAGCGTAACCCAGAGAGTCATCAGTGTCCTAACAGAATACCCCAGAGATTAGTCAGTGTCCGGAGAGCGTAACCCCGAGATTCGTCAGTGTCCTTAGAGTGTAACCCAGAGATTTGTCAGTGTCCTTGCAGCGTAACAGAGAGATTCGTCAATGTCCTTTGAGTGTAACTTGGCGATTCATCAATGTCCATAGAGAATAAACCAGAGAGACGTCTGTGTCTTTGGAGCGCAACCAGGAGAATCGTCAATGCACTTAGAGCGTAACCCAGAGAGACGTCAGTATCCTTAGTGCGTAACTCAGATAGACATCAGTGTCCTTAGAGCGTAGGCCAGAGAGACGTTAATGTCCTTCGAGTGTAATCTAGAGAGACGTCAGTGTCCTTAGAATGAAACCCAGAGATTCGTCAGTATCCTTAGAACATAACCCGGAGATACATCAGTGTCGTTAGATTGTAACCCAGAGAGTCGTTAGTTTCCTTAGAGCGTAACGCAGAGAGACGCCAGGGTCCTTAGAGCGTAAACCACAGATTAGTCAGTGTCCTTAAGTGTAACCCAGAGAGTCGTCAGTGTCCTTAGAGCCTAACCCAGAGATTTGTCAGTGTCCTTAGAGCATAACCCAGAGAGTCGTCAGTGTCCTTAGAGCCTAACCCAGAGATTTGTCAGTGTCGCGAGAGCGTAACCCAGAGATTTGTCAGATTCCTTGGAGCGTAACCTAAAGAGTCATCCGTGTCCTTAGAGCATAACCCAGAGATTAGTCAGTGTCCTTAGATTGTAACCCAGAGATTAGTCAGTGTCCTTAGAGTGTAACACAGAGATTTGTCAGTGTGCTTAGAGCGTAAAACAGAGATTCGTCAGTGTGCTTAGAGTGTAACACAGAGATTTGTCAGTGTGCTTAGAGTGTAACACAGAGATTCGTCAGTGTGCTTAGAGCCACTCCCAGAGAAACGTCAGTGACATTAGAGCGTAACCCGAAGATACGTCAGTGTCCTTAGAACGTAACCTGGAGAGTCGTCAATGTCTTTAGAGTGTGAACAAGAGATTCGTTGGTGTCCTTAGGGCATAACCCAAAGATTTGTCAGTATCTTTAGAACGTAACCAGGAGAGACGTCCGTGTCATTGGATCGTAACCCAGAGAGTCATCAATTTCCTTAGAGCGTTACCCAGAGAGACGTCATTGTCCTTAGAGCGTAACTAGGAGATTCGTCAATGTCCTTAGAGCATAAACCAGAGATTCCTCTATGTCCTTAGAGCAGAACCCGGAGAGTCGTCAGTGTCCTTGGAGCGTAACCCAGAAAGACGTCAGTGTCCATGGAGCGTAATCTAGAGAATCGTCAATGTCCTTAGAGCATAAACCATAGATTACTGAGTATCCTTAGTGTGTAACCCGGATATCCGCAGTGTTCTTAGAGCATAGACCAGAGAGATGTCAATGTCCTTCCAGCATAATCCAGATATTCGTCAGTGTCCTTATAGCATAACCCGGAGAGTCGTCAATATCCTTAGAGCAGAAACGAGAAAGTCATCAGTGTCCTTAGAGCATAACCCTGAGGTTAGTCAAGTCCTTAGAGCGTAACCTAGAGAGTCATAGGTATCATTAGAGCTTAACCCAGAGAGACTTCAGTGTCCTTAGAGCGTAACGCAGAGAGACGCCAGAGTCCTTAGAGCGTAACCAACAGGTTAGTCAGTGTCCTCAGAGCTTAACCCAGAGATTCGTAACTGTCCTTAGAGCGTAACCCAGAGAGACATAAGTGTCCTTAGAGCGTAAACCAGAGATTCATCAATGTCCATACAGAGTAAACCAGAGAGACGTCTGTGTCTTTGGAGTGCAACCCGGAGATTCGTCAATGCACTTAGAACGTAACCCAGAGAGACGTCAGTATCCTTAGTGCGTAACTCAGATATTCGTCAGTATCCTTAGAACTCAACCCAGAGAGACATCAGTGTCGTTAGATTGTAACCCAGAGACTCGTCAATTTCCTTAGAGCGTAACGCAGAGAGTCGTCAATGTCCTTAGAGCGCAAACCGGAGAGACGTCAGTGTCCTTAGAGCGTAACCAGGAGAGACGTCAGTGTCCTTAGAGCATACCCCAGAGAGTCATCAATCTCCTTATAGCTTCACCCAGAGACTCATGAGTGTTCTAAGAGTGTAACCCAGAGATTTGTCAGTGTCCTTAGAGCATAACCCAGCGAGACGTCAGTGTCCTTAGAGCGTAACTCAGAGAGACGCCAAGTTCCTTAAAGCAGAACCCACAGGATAGTCAGTGTACTTAGTGCATAGCCCAGAGAGTCGTCAGTGTCCTTAGAGCGTAACGCAGAGACATGCCAAGTTCCTTAAAGCGGAACCCACAGGATAGTCAGTGTACTTAGTTCATAGCCCAGAGAGTCGTCAGTGTCCTTAGAGTGTAACCCAGAGAGTCGTCAGTGTCCTTAGAGTGTAACCCAGAGAGTCGTCAGTGTCCTTAGAGTGTAACCCAGAGATTCGTCAGTGTACTTAGAGCTTCACCCAGAGAGGCATCAATGTCCTTAGAGCATAAACCAGAGAGTCGTCAATTTCCTTAAAGCTTCACCCAGAGATTTGTGAGTGTTCTAAGAGCGTAAAACAGAGATTCGTCACTGTACTTAGATCTTCACCCAGAGAGGCATCAGTGAACTTTGGGTGTTACCCACGGAGTCGTCAGTGTGCTTAGAACGTAACCAGAGAGTCATCAATCTCCTTAGAGCTTCACCCAGAGACTCATGAGTGTTCTAAGAGCGTTAAACAGAGATTCGTCAGTGTACTTAGAGCTTCACCCAGAGAGGCGTCAGTGTCCTTAGAGTGTAACCCAGAGATTCATCAGTGTCCTTAGAGCATAACCCAGCGAGACGTCAGTGTCCTTAGAGCGTAACTCAGAGAGGCGCCAAGTTCCTTAAAGTGGAACCCACAGGATAGTCAGTGTACTTAGTGCATAGCCCAGAGAGTCGTCAGTGTCCTTAGAGTATAACCCAGAGATTCATCAGTGTCCTTAGAGTGTAACCCAGAGATTCGTCAGTGTACTTAGTGCATAGCCCAGAGAGTCGTCAGTGTCCTTAGAGCGTAACCCAGAGATTCATCAATGTCCATAGAGAGTAAGCCAGAAAGACGTCTGTGTCTTTGGTTGCAACCCGGACATTCGTCAATGCACTCAGAGCATAACCCAGAGAGACGTCAGTATCCTTAGTGCGTAACTCAGATAGTCGTCAGTGTCCTTAGAGCACAGACCAGAGAGACGTCAATGTCCTTCGAGCGTAATCCAGAGAGATGTCAGTGTCCTTAGAACGAAACCCAGAGATTCGTCAGTATCCTTAGAACATAACCCGGAGAGACAACAGTGTCATTAGATTGTAACCCAGAGACTCGTCAGTTTCCTTAGAGCATAACCCAGAGAGTCGTCAATGTCCTCAGAGCGTAATCTGGAGAGACGTCAGTGTCCTTAGAGCGTACACCACAGAGTCATCAATATCCTTAGAGCTTCACCCAAAGACTTGCAAGTGTTCTAAGACCATAAAACAGAGATTCGTCAGTGTACTTAGAGCTTCACCCAGAGAAGCGTCATTGTCCTTAGAGCGTAACGCAGAGAGACGCCAAGGTCCTTAGAGTGGAACCCACAGGATAGTCAGTGTACTTAGAGCATAGCCCAGAGAGTCGTCAGTGTCCTTAGACCGTAACCCAGAGAATTGTCAGTCTCCTTCCAGCGTAACCCAGAGATTCGTAAATGTGTTTTGAGCATAAGCCGGAGAGATGTCAGTGTCCTTAGAGTGTGACCCAGAGAGTCATCAATGTCCTAAAAGCCTCACCCAGAGATTCGTCAATAACTTTAGAGCATTATCCACAGATTCGTCAGTGTCCTTAGAGCGTAATCCCGAGATTCATCAGTGTCCTTAGAGCATAACCCAGAGAGTTGTCAGTGTCCTTAGAGCCTAAAACAGAGAATAGTCAGTGTCCCGAGAGGGTAACCCAGAGATTTGTCAGATTCCTTGGAGCGTAACCCAAAGAGTCATCTGTGTCCTTAGAGTGTAACCCAGAGATTAGTCAGTGTCCTTAGAGTGTAACCCAGAGAGACGTCAGTGACCTTAGAGCGTAACCCAGAGATTCGTCAGTATCCTTAGAACATAACCCAGAGAGACGTCAATGTCCTTAGAACGTAACCTGGAGAGACGTCACTGTTCTTACAGCGTAACCCAGAGAGTCATCAGTGTTCTTAGAGTGTAACACAGAGATTCGTCAATGCAATTAGAGCATAACCCAGAGATTCGTCAATGTCCTTTGAGTGTAACTTGGCGATTCATCAATGTCCATAGAGAGTAAACCAGAGAGACGTCTGTGTCTTTGGAGCGCAACCAGGAGAATCATCAATGCACTTAGAGCGTAACCCAGAGAGACGTCAGTATCCTTAGTGCGTAACTCAGATAGCCGTCAGTGTCCTTAGAGCGTAGACCAGAGAGACGTCAATGTCCTTCGAGCGTAATCCAGAGAGATGTCAGTGTCCTTAGAACGAAACCCAAAGATTCGTCAGTATCCTTAGAACATAACCCGGAGAGACAACAGTGTCATTAGATTGTAACCCAGAGACTCGTCAATTTTCTTAGAGTGTAAAACAGAGTCGTCATTGTCATTACAGCGTAACCTGGAGAGACGTCAGTGTCCTTAGAGCGTAACCCAGAGATTCATCAGTGTCAGATCTTCACCCAGAGAGGCGTCAGTGAACTTAGAGCTTCACCCAGAGAGTCGTCAGTGTCCTTAGAGCGTAAACCAGAGTGTCCTCAGAGTCCTTAGAGTGTAAACAGTGTGTCGTCAGGTGTCCTTAGATGGTAATCCAGAGATTGATCAATGTCCTTAAAACGTAACCCGGAGATTCGTCAACATCCTTAAAGAGTAACCCGGAGATTCGTCAGTGTGTTCAGAGCGTAATCCAGAGATTCGTCGGTGTCCTTAGAGCATAACCCAGCGAGATGTCAGTGTCCTTAGAGCGTAACGCAGTGAGACGCCAAGGTCCTTAGAGCATAACCCACAGGTTGGTCAGTGTACTTAGAGCATAGCCCAGCGAGACGTCCGTGTCCTCAGAGCGTAACCCAGAGAGTCATCAGTGTCCTTATAGCGTAGCCCAGAGAATCGTCAGTGTCCTTACAGCGTTACACAGAGAGACGTCAGTGTCCTTATAGCGTAAACCAGAGATTCGTAAATGTGCTTGGAGTGTAAGCCAGAGAGACATCCGTGTCCTTCAAGGGTAACCCAGAGATACGGTAGTTTCCTTAGAGCATAACCCAGAGATTCGTCAGTATCCTTAGAACGTAACCTGGAGAGACGTGTGTCCTTAGAACGTAACACGGAGAGATGTCAATGTCATTAGATCGTAACCCAGGGAGTCTTCAATTTCCTTATAGCATACCCTAGAGAGTCGTCAATATCCTAAGAGCATAACCCAGAGATTCATCAGTGTCCTTAGTTCATAATCCAGAGATTTGTCAGTGTCCTTAGTTCGTCACCATAGATTCGTCAGTGTCCTTAGAGCGTGAACCGGAGAATCGTCAATGTCCTTAGAGCATAACCCAGAGATTCGTGAGTGTCCTTAGAGTGTAAACCAGAAATTCATCACTGTACTTAGAGCTTCACCCACAGAGGCATCAGTGAACTTAGAGCGTGACCCAGAGAGTCGTCAGTATCAGAGAATAACCCAGACTTTCGTCAGTGTCCTTACAGCGTAACCAATAAAGTCGTCAGTGTCCTTAGAACTTAAACTGGATAGACGTCAGTGTCCTTACAGCGTAACCAAGGGAGACGTGAGTGTCCTTAGAGCTTAACCCAGAGAGTCGTCAATTTCCGTAAAGCTTCACCCAGAGATTCGTGAGTGTTCTAAGAGCGTAAAACAGAGATTCGGCACTGTACTTAGATCTTCACCCAGACAGGCATCAGTGAACGTAGAGTGTTACCCACAGAGTCGTCAGTGTGCTTAGAACGTAACCCAGAGAGACTTCAGTGTCCTTAGAGTGTAAACAGTGTGTCATCAGGTGTCCTTAGAGAGTAATGCAGAGATTGATCAATGTCCTTACAACGTAACCCAAAGATTCGTCAACGTCCTTAAAGTGTAACCCAGAGATTTGTCAGTGTGTTCAGAGCGTAACACAGAGAAACGCCAGTATCCTTAAAGCGGAATCCAGAGATTCATCATTGTCCTTAGAATGTAACCCAGAGATTCGTCAGTGTCCTTAGAGCGTAACCCAGAGATTAGTCAGGGTCCTTAGTGCGTAAACCAGAGAGACGTCAGTGTCCTTAGAGCGTAACCCGAAGATTCGTCAGTGTCCTTAGAGTGTAACCCGGAGAGTCGTCAATGTCCTTAGAGCGTGAACAAGAGACTCGTTGGTGTCCTTAGAGCGTAACCCAGAGATTTGTCAGTATTCTTAGAACGTAACCAGGAGAGACGTCAGTGTTGTTAGATCGTAACCCTACGACTCATCAATTTCCTTAGAGCGTAACCCAGAGAGACGTCAATGCCCTTAGAGCATAACTAGGAGATTCCTCCATGTCCTTAGAGCAGAACCCAGAGAGATATCAGTGTACTTAGAGTGTAACCCAGAAAGACGTCAGTGTCCATGAGCATAACCTAGAGAGTCGTTAACATCCTTAGAGCATAAACCATTGATTAGTGAGTGTCCTTAGTGTGTAACCCAGATATTCCACAGTGTTCTTAGAGCATAGACCAGAGAGATGTCAATGTCCTTCCAGCGTAATCCAGATATTTGTCAGTGTCCTTATAGCATAACCTGGAGAGTCGTCAATGTCCTTAGAGCAGAAACAAGAGAGTCATCAGTATCCTTAGAGCTTAACCCTGAGGTTAGTCAGTGTCCTTAGAGCGTAACCTAGAGAGTCGTAGGTATCCTTAGAGCATAACCCAGAGAGTCTTCAGTGTCCTTAGAGCATAACGCAGAGAAACGCCAGGGTCCTTAGTGCGTAACCCACAGGTTAGTTCAGTGTACTTAGAGCGTAAACTAGAGAGTATTCAGTGTCCTAAGAGTGTAATCCAAAGAGTCGTCAGTGACCCTACAGCGTAACCCAGAGAGACATCAATGTTCTTAGAGTGTAACACAGAGATTCGTCAATGCAATTAGAGCATAACCCAGAGATTCATTTTTTCCTTAGAGCGTAACCCAGAGATTCGTCAGTGTCCTTAGAGTGTAACTCAGAGATTCATCAATGTCCATAGAGAGTAAACCAGAGAGACGTCTGTGTCTTTGGAGTGCAACTAGGAGAATCGTCAATGCACTGAAAGCGTAATCCAGATATTCGTCAGTGTCCTTATAGCATAACCCGGAGAGTTGTCAATGTCCTTAGAGCAGAAACAAGAAGGTCATCAGTGTCCTTAGAGCGTAACCCTGAGGTTAGTCAGTGTCCTTACAGTGTAGCCTAGAGAGTCGTAGGTATCCATAGAGCTTAACCCAGAGAGTCTTCAGTGTCCTTAGAGCGTAATGCAGAGAGACGTCAAGATCCTTAGAGCGTAACCCACAGGTTAGTGTCCTTAGAGCGTAATGCAGAGAGATGCCAAGGTCCTTAGAGCGTAACCCACAGGTTAGTCAGTGTCTTAGTGCATAACCCAGAGAGTTGTCAGTGTCCTCAGAGCTTAGCACAAAGCGACATAAGTGTCCTTAGAGCGTAACCCAGAGATTCATCAATGTGCATAGAGAGTAAACCAGAGAGACGTCTGTGTCCTTAGTGCCTAACTCAGAAAGTCGCCAGTGTTCTTAGAGCGTAACCCGGAGAGAAGCCAAGGTCCTTAGAGTGGAACCCACAGCATAGTCAGTGTCCTTAGACCGTAATCCAGAGAATCATCAGTCTCCTTCTAGCGTAACCCAGAGATTCGTAAATGTTTTGAGCGTAAGCCGGAGAGATGTCAGTGTCCTTAGAGCGTGACCCAGAGAGTCATCAATGTCCTAAAAGCCTCACCCAGAGATTCGTCAGTGTCCTTACAGCGTAATCCCGAGATTCATCAGTGTCCTTAGAGTGTAACCCAGAGGTTAGTCAGTGTCCTTAGAGCATAACCCAGAGAATCGTCAATGTCCTTACAGCATAAACAAGAAGGTCATCAGTGTCCTTAGAGCGTAACCCTGAGGTTAGTCATTGTCCTTAGAGCGTCACCTAGAGAGTCATAGGTGTCTTTAGAGCGTAACCCAGAGAGACTTCAGTGTCTTTAGAGCGTAACCAAGAGAGTATACAGTGTCCTAAGAGTGTAATCCAAAGAGTCATCAGTGTCCCTACAGCGTAACCCAGAGAGACATCATTGTCCTTACATGGTAACCCTGAGGTTAGTCAGTTTCTTTAGAACTTAACCCAGAGAGACGTCAGCGTTCTTCGAGTGTAACCCAGAGATTCGTTTGTGTTTTTAGAGCATAACCCAGAGAGTCGTCAGTGTCCTTAGAGTGTAACCTGAAGAGACGTCAGTGTCCTTAGAGTGTAACCCGGAGAGACGTCAGTGTCCTTAGTGCCTAACTCAGAAAGTCGCCAGTGTCCTTAGAGCATAACCCAGAGAGAAGCCAGGGTCCTTAGAGTGGAACCCACAGGATAGTCAGTGTCCTTAGACCGTAACCCAGAGAATCGTCGGTCTCCTTCCAGCGTAACCCAGAGATTCGTAAATGTTTTGAGCGTAAGCCGGAGAGATGTCAGTGTCCGTAGAGTGTGACCCAGAGAGTCATCAATGTCCTAAAAGCCTCACCCAGAGATTCGTCAGTGTCCTTACAGCGTAATCCCGAGATTCATCAGTGTCCTTAGAGTGTAACCCAGAGGTTAGTCAGCGTCCTTAGAGCATAACCCAGAGTATCGTCAATGTCCTTACAGCATAAACAAGAAGGTCATCAGTGTCCTTAGACCGTAACCCTGAGCTTAGTCATTGTCCTTAGAGCGTCACCTAGAGAGTCGTAGGTGTCTTTAGAGCGTAACCCAGAGAGACTTCAGTGTCCTTAGAGTGTAACTAAGAGAGTATTCAGTGTCCTAAGAGTGTAATCCAAAGAGTCATCAGTGTCCCTACAGCGTACCCCAGAGAGACATCATTGTCCTTACATGGTAACCCTGAGGTTAGTCAGTTTCTTTAGAACTTAACCCAGAGAGACGTCAGCGTTCTTAGAGTGTAACCCAGAGATGCGTCCGTGTTTTTGGAGCATAACCCAGAGAGTCGTCAGTGTCCTTAGAGTGTAACCCGGAGAGACATCAGTGTCCTTAGAGTGTAACCCGGAGAGACGTCAATGTCCTTAGAGCGTAAACCAGAGAGTCGTCAGTGTCCTTAGAGTGTAACCCAGAGATTCGTCAGTGTCCTTAGAGTGTAACCCAGAGATTCGTCAATGTAATTAGAGCATGACCCAGATATTCGTTTTTTTCCTTAGAGGGTAACCCCGAGATTCATCAATGTCCAAAGAGAGTAAACCAGAGAGACTTCTGTGTCTTTGGAGTGCGACCAGGAGATTCGTCAATGCACTTAGAGCATACCCCAGAGAGTCATCAATGTCCTTAGAGTGTAAACTGGAGAGTCATCAATTTCCTTAGAGCTTTACCAAGAGATTCATAAATGATCTAAGAGTGTAAAACCGAGGTTTGTCACTGTACCTAGAGCTTCACCCAGAGAGGCGTCAGTGAAATTAGAGCGTCACCCACAGAGTCGTCAGTGTGTTTGGAGCGTAACCCAGAGAGACTTCAGTGTCCTTAGAGTGTAAACAGTGTGTCGTCAGGTGTCCTTAGAGAGTAGTGCAGAGATTGATCAATGTCCTTACAACGTGACCCAGAGATTCGTCAACCTCCTTAAAGCATAACCCAGAGATTTGTCAGTGTGTTCAGAGCCTAATCCAGAGATTCGTCAGTGTCCTTAGAGCGTAATCCAGAGAGTGGTCAGTGTCCTTATAGCGTAACCCAGAGAATCGTCAGTGTCCTTAGAGTGTTACACAGAGAGACATCAGTGTCCTTATAGCATAACCCAGAGATTCGTAAATGTGCTTAGAGTGTAACCCAGTGATTCGCAAATGTGCTTAAAAGCATAACCCAGACATGTTGTCAATGTCCTTATAATGTAACCCGGAGATTCATCAGTGCCCTCAGAGCTTAACCCAGAGAGTCATCAATGTCCTTAGAGCATCTCCCAGAGAGACGTCGTTGTCCTTAAAGCGTAACCCAGAAATTCATCAGTGTCCTTAGAGCGTAACTCAGAGAATCAGAGATGTCAATGTCCTTAGTGCGTAAGCCAGAGTTTCGTCAGTGTATTTCGAGCATCACCCTAGATTCGTCAGTGTCCTTAGAGCATAACCCAGAGAGATGTCCGTGTCCTGATAGTGTTAGCCAGTGATTCATCAGTGTCATTTGAGCTTAACTCAGAGTTTCGTCAGTGTCCTTAGAGCGTAACCCTGAGAGTCATCAATGTCCTTAGAGCAGAACCCAGAGATTTGTCAGTGTCCTTAGAGCGTAACCCAGAGAGTCGTCCGTGTCCTTAGAGCCTAACGCGAGATTCATCAGTGTCCTTTAAACGTATCCCGGAGAGTCGTCAGTGTCCTTAGAGCGTATCCCAGAGATTCGTCACTGTGCTTAGAGCATAACCCAGATATTCGTCAGTGTCCTTGGAGCGTAACCCAGAGAGTCGTCAGTGTCTTAGATCGTATCCCAGAGATTTGTCAGTGTCCCGAAAGCGTATCCCAGAGAATCGTCAATGTTCTTAGGGCGTATCCCAGAGAGACAACAATGTCCTTAGAATATAACCCATAGATTCATCAGTTTCCTTAAAATGTAACCCAGGGAGTTGTCCATGACCTTAGAGCGTAACCCAGAGTTTCGTAAATGTCCTTAGAGCTTAACCCGCAGAGACATCAATTTCCTTAGAGTGTAACCCAGAGAGTCATCAGTGTACTTAGAGCATAACCCAGAGTGTCATCAATGTCCTTAGACCGTCTCCCAGAGAGATGTCAATATACTTAGAGCGTAACCCAGAGTTTCGTAAATGTCCTTAGAGCTTAACCCGCAGAGACATCAATTTCCTTAGAGTGTAACCCAGAGACTCGTCCGTGTACTTAGAGCATAACCCACAGATTCGTCACTGTCCTTAGAGCGTAACCCGCAGAGGCATCAATGTCCTTAGAGTGTAACCCAGAGAGTCACCAATGTACTTAGATCGTAACACAAAGATTCATCAGTGTCCTTAGAGCCTCTCCCGGAGAGACGTCATTGGCCTTAGAGCGTAACCCAGAGATTCCAAAACATACTTAGAGTTTAATTCAGAGATTTGCAAATATGCTTAAAAGCATAACCCAGAGATATTGTTAATGTCCTTATAACGTAACCTGGAGAGTCATCAGTGTCCTCAGATCTTGATCCAGAGATTCGTCAATGTCCTTAGAGTGTATCCAGAGAGACGTTAATGTCCTTAGAGTGTAACCCAGAGATTCATCAGTGTGCTTAGTGCGTAACCCAGAAATTCATCTGTGTCCTTATAACGTAACCCAGTGATTTGTAAATGTGCTTAGAGCGTAACCCAGAGATTCGTAGGTGTCCTTGGAGCATAACCCAGAGAAATGTCAGTGTCCTTAGAGCGTAACACAGAGAGTCGTCACTGTCCTTAGAGCATAGCCCAGAGAGACGTTAATGTCCTTAGAGTGTAACCCATAGGTTTGTCAGTTTCATTAGAGCGTAAGCCAGAGAGTCATCCATGTCCTTATAGCGTTACACAGATATTTGTGAGTGTCCTTAGAATGGTACTCAAAGATTCGTCAGTGTCCTTACAGCGTAACCCAGAGAGGCATCACTGACCTTAGAGCATCACCCAATGATTCGTCAATGACCTGAGGGCATAACCCAGAGAGATGTCAGGGTCCTAAGAGTGTAACCCAGAGAGTCGTCAACATCCTTAGAGCATTTCCCAGAGAGACGTCAATGTCCTTGGAGCGTATCCCAGAGATTCGTCAGTATCCTTGGAGTGTAACCCGGATATTCGTCACTGTGCTTAGAGCATAACCCAGATATTCGTCAGTGGCCCGAGAGCGTAACCCAGAGAGTCTTCAACGTCCTTAGCATATAATCCACAGGTTAGTCAGTTTCCTCAGAGCATAACCCAGAGATGCGTCAATATCCTTAGAGCTTAACCCAGATATTCGTCACTGTCCTTAGAATGTAACCCGGAGAGACATCGGTGTCGTTAGATCATAACCCAGCCACTTCATTTTCCTTAGAGCTTAAGCCAGAGATTGTTCAATTTCCTTAGAGCATAACCTGGAGATTCGTCAATGGCCTTAGAGTGTAACCCAGAGATTCGTAAATGTGATTAGAGCGTAACCCAGAGAGTCTTCATTGGCCTTATAGCGTTACACAGAGATGTCGTCAATGTCCTTGTAACGTATCCCGGAGAGTCATCAGTGTCCTTAGAGCTTAAACCAGATATTCATGAGTGTCCTTACAGCGTAACCCAGAGATACGTCAGTGTCCTTAAAATGTAACCCGGAGAGTCATCAGTGTCCTTAGAGTGTAACCCGGATATTCCTGAGTGTCCTTGGAACGTAATCTGGAGATTCGTCAGTGTCCTTAGAGCGTAACCCAAAGATTCGTGAGTGTCCTTAGAGTGGAAGCCAGAGAGACATCAATGATCTTAGAGCGTAACACTGAGAGTCATCAATGTCCTTAGAGCGGAACCCAGAGAGTCGTCAAAGGCCTTAGAGAGTCTCCCAGAGAGAGATCAATGTCCTTAGAGCGGAACCCAGAGATTTGTCAGTGTCCTTAGAGCGTTACCCAGAGAGTTGTCCGTGTCCTTAGAGCCTAACGTGAGATTCATCAGTGTCCTTTAAATGTATCCCGGAGAGTCGTCAGTGTCCTTAGAGCGTATCCCAGAGATTCGTCACTGTGCTTAGAGCATAACCCAGATATTCATCAGTGTCCTTGGAGCGTAACCCAGAGAGTCGTCAGTGTCTTAGATCGTATCCCAGAGATTCGTCAATGTTCTTAGGGCGTATCCCAGAGAGACAACAATGTCCTTAGAGTATAACCCATAGATTCATCAGTTTCCTTAAATCGTAACCCAGGGAATCGTCCATGTCCTTAGAGCGTAACCCAGAGTTTCGTAAATGTCCTTAGAGCTTAACCCGCAGAGACATCAATTTCCTTAGAGTGTAACCCAGAGACTCGTCCGTGTACTTAGAGCGTAACCCACAGATTCGTCACAGTCCTTAGAGCGTAACCCGCAGAGGCATCAATGTCCTTAGAGTGTAACCCAGGGAGTCACCAATGTACTTAGATCGTAACACAGAGATTCATCAGTGTCCTTACAGCCTCTCCCGGAGAGACGTCATTGGCCTTAGAGCGTAACCCAGAGATTCCAAAACATACTTAGAGTTTAATTCAGAGATTTGCAAATATGCTTAAAAGCATAACCCAGAGATGTTGTTAATGTCCTTATAATGTAACCCAGAGAGTCATCAGTGTCCTCAGAGCTTGACCCAGAGAGTCATCAATGTCCTTAGAGCGTCTCTCAGAGAGACCTCAATGTCCTTGGAGCGTAACCCAGAGATTCATCAGTGTCCTTTAATAGTAACCCGGATATTCGTCAGTGTCCTTGGAGCGTAACCCAGAGAGTCGTCAGTGTCTTAGATCGTATCCCAGAGATTTGTCAGTGTCCTTAGAGCGTATCCAGAGAGACGTTAATGTCCTTAGAGTGTAACCCAGAGATTCATCAGTGTGCTTATTGCGTAACCCAGAGATTCATCTGTGTCCTTATAACGTAACCCAGTGATTCGTAAATGTGCTTAGAGCGTAACCCAGAGATTCGTAGGTGTCCTTGGAGCATAACCCAGAGAAATGTCAGTGTCCTTAGAGCGTAACACAGAGAGTCATCACTGTCCTTAGAGCGTAGCCCAGAGAGACGTTAATGTCCTTAGAGTGTAACCCATAGGTTTGTCAGTTTCATTAGAGCGTAAGCCAGAGAGTCATCCGTGTCCTTATAGCATTACACAGATATTCGTGAGTGTCCTTAGAATGGTACTCAAAGATTCGTCAGTCTCCTTAGAGCGTAACCAGACAGGCATCACTGACCTTAGAGCATCATCCAGTGATTCGTCAATGACCTGAAGGCAGAACCCAGAGAGATGTCAGGGTCCTAAGAGTGTAACCCAGAGAGTCGTCAACATCCTTAGAGCATTTCCCAGAGAGACGTCAATGTCCTTAGAGCGTAACCCAGATATTCATCAGTGTCCTTAGAGCGTAAGCCAATAAATCTTCAGTGCCCTTAGAGTGTAACCGACAGATTCATCTGCGTCCTTATAACGTAAACCAGTGATTCGTAAATGTGCTCAGAGCGAAACCCAGAGATTCGTCAGTGTCCTTAGAGCATAACCCAGAGAGCTGTCAGTGTCTTAGAGCTTAACCCAGAGAATCGTCAGTGTCCTTAGAACGTAACATAGAGAGTCCTCCGTGTCATTAGAGCGTAACCCGAGACTCATCAGTGTCCTTTAAACGTAACCCGGAGAGTCATCAGTGTCCTTAGCACATAACCCAGAGAGTCTGCCGTGTCCTTAGAGCGTAACCCAAAGATTTGTCAGTGTCCTTAGAATGTAACCCAGAAATTCATTAGTGTTCTTTGAGCCTCTCCCGGAGAGACGTCAGTGTCCTTAGAGCGTATCCCAGAGATTCATAAATGTGCTTAGAGCGTAACCCGGAGAGACGTCAGTGTCCTTATTTCGTATCCCAGAGCGTCATCAGTGTGCTTAGAGCGTAAGCCAGATATTCGTGAGTGTCCTTAGAATGTAACCTGGAGATTCGTCAGTGTCCTTAGAGCATAACCCAAATATTCGTCAGTGTCTTTAGAGCGTAACCCAGAGAGTTGTCAGTGTCCTTAGAGCATAACCCAGAAATTCGTCAGTGTCCTTAGAGCGTAACCCAGAGAGTCATCAGTGCCCTTAGTGCTTAACCCAGAGAGGCATCACTGACCTTAGACCATCACCCAGTGATTGTCAATGACCTGAGGGCATAACCCAGAGAGATGTCAGTGTCCTTAAAGCGTAGACCTGACAGACGTCAATGTCCTTAGAGTGTAACGCAGAGATTAGTCAGTGTCCCGAGAGCGTAACCCAGAGAGTCGTCAACGTCCTTAGAGCGAATCCCAGAGAGACGTTAATGTCCTTAGACCGTAACCCAGAGATTCGTCAGTGTCCTTAGAGCCTCTCCTGGAGAGACGTCAGTGTCCTTAGAGCATAACCCAGAGATTCGTAACTGTGCTTAGAGCGTAACCCGGAGAGACGTAAGTGCCCTTAGCACGTTACCCAGAGATTTGCAAATGTGCTTAGGCCGTATCCCAGAGATTCATAAATGTGCTTAGAGCGTAACCCGGAGAGACGTCAGTGTCCTTATATCGTATCCCAGAGCGTCATCAGTGTCCTTAGAGCGTAAGCCAGATATTCGTGAGTGTCCTTAGAAAGTAAACCGGAGATTCTTCAGTGTCCTTAGAGCGTAACCCAAATATTCGTCAGTGTCTTTAGAACGTAACCCAGAGAGTTGTCAGTGTCCTTAGACCGTAACCCACAGATTCGTAAACGTGCTTAGAGCGTAACCAAGAGATTCGTAAATGTGCTTAGAGCGTAACCCGGAGAGACGTCAGTGTCCTTAGAGCGTAACCCACAGATTCGTAAATGTGCTTAGAGTGTAACCAAGAGATTCGTAAATGTGCTTAGAGCGTAACCCGGAGAGACGTCAGTGTCCTTAGAGCATAACCCAGATATTTGTCAATGCCCTTAGAGCGTAACCCAGAGAGTCATCAGTGTCCTTAGTGCGTAACCCAGAGAGGCATCACTGGCCTTAGAACATAACCCAGTGATTCGTCAATGACCTGAAGGCATAACCCAGAGAGTCATCAGTTCCTTACAGCATAACCCAGAGATTCGTCAATGTCCTTAGAGCATTATCCAGAGATTTCTTAGTGTCCTTAGAGCATAAGCTAGAGATTCATCAGTGTCCTTACAGGATAACCCAGAGATTCGTCAGTGTCCTTAGAGCGTAACCTAGAGATTCATTAATGTCCTTAGAGTGTAACCCAGAGAGTTGTCAATTTCTTTAGAGTGTAACTCAATGTCTTCAAAAGAGGTGGGGGAAACAATGGGAGGAATCAGTAAATGACATCCCACCAGTCTGAGCTGAGGTAAGCAATCTCAGATATTGTCGCACAGCCAACATTCTGCATTATCCGTTACATTTACCCAACTCTCCCTCATTTTCCTTGCACCCATAAATTCACATTTTTATACCCACAGGCACGCATACACAGATAGACACATAGACAGGCACAAACACACACACTGACACACACACACACACTCTCACACAAATATTTTCACACACTCTCACATACACGCACACAGACACACTCACACTCACAAAAACACACACACTAACTCACACATACATACACTCACACACATACACACATACACACACTCACACAAACATACACTCACACACACTCTCACACTCACTCACACACACATGCTCACACTCACAATCATATTCATGCACACTCACGCACACACATACAAACACATGCACACATACTAACATTCACCTACATTCACACTCACTCCCACACTCACATACATGCTCATGCACACACACACTATCACATTCACTCACATGCACATGCTCGCAGATGCTAACACAAACTCACAAACACGTAAACACACACACTCACAGACACACACAAACACACTCAAACCTACATACACACACACAGACACACACTCACAGACACACACTCACACACACCCACACATACACTCTCTCTCACACTCTCACACACACACACACACACACACGCTCACACAAAAGGACCCTATCAGGCCCTGACTGTGATTTCATGCTGCCTGGCCAATTAGCCAGTGAGTGTGAAACGCGCGCTGCAGCGCTCAGCGCTGCCAAGGTGGGTGCGGGGAGGAGTGCGAGAGCACCGAAACTCACACATGTGCGGAGGTGCGAGTAGCAAAAGCCCCCTGAGGCACAGAGCTACCTCAGGGAGCTGAAGGTTTCTAAAATAAAAAATAAGGCATTTAAAAATGTTAAAAAATCATGTCAGCCCGTGTGACTCTGCCACATGAGCAGGGACATTTCAGAAATTAGTTTGAAGATTTTTTTTTAATTCACTGATCGAAATCGCATCCCAGCCGTGGATGAGGTTTCGCAAAAAACCCAGAGGCGCCTGGCCCATGCGCCTGCTCGCCAACCATAAGACTGGCCAAGCAGCAAAACGTTTCTTTTCATTATGACTTTAATAAGCCACCTTAGTTGTCGACGGGCAGTCTGCTGACCTCCTCGCTCAGCCGCTGACCGATATATTGTGCGAGAGTGCAATGACACCAGGACACTGGCCCAATGTCATCATGTGGCATTTTACACTCGTTCGAGTTGGGCCTGTGCCCGCCCGACAAGCATAATATTCTGCCCATGGTGATGTAGTGGCCATGTCACTGGACCGGTAATCCAGAGGCCCAGGCTATTGCTCTGGGGTCATGGGTTCAAATCCCACCTCGGCAGCTGATGGAATTCAAATTCAATTCATAAATCGGGATTACGAAGCTAGTCTAAGTAATGGTGACCACGAAACTATCATCGATTGTTGTAAAAACCCATCTGGGTCACTAATGCCCTTCAGGGAGGGAAATCTGCTGTCCTTACCTGCTCTGGCCTACACATGACTCCAGACCCACAGCCATGTGGTTGACTCTTAACTGCCCCCAGAAATGGCCTAGCAAGCCATTCAGTTCAAGAGCAATTAGGGATGGGCAACAAATGCTGGCAAATAAATGAAGGAATAAAGAAAAATGAACAGTCACACACATACATAGTCATTTACAGAACTGTAAATGCCACTTTGGATTTTAAATATTGCAGAGGAGATGTTGAAAATTAAAATGTTAAGTGCGTGCATGGTAAGTGAGCTGGGCTTCATGACATAGAACAGGCCTAGTTAGTGACAACCTGGCTGCTGGACGCCAATGTTGTTTGACAGCTTTTCACCTGTGCTGCTCCCAGCTGTCTCCTGGGGTCTGTCAGGGAGCCCTCTCATTGATTCCTGCTAAATGCTGGCTCTGGTTCCAAGGTGAGTGTTCTAGGGCACATCGACAGAGAAAGTGACACCTCCACCAATGGCTGCAGCTGGTGAACACTTGCCGAGTGTGGAATTGAGCAAGTGCAGGAGGTATCTCAGTGGGCAGCACACTGGCCTCCATATCAGGGGTTCAAGTCCCACTCCAGAGGCTTGAGCACCGAATGTGGCCTAGCATTGTGGAGCAGTGCTGAGCGTGGAGTAATGATTAAAAACGTGCCGGAATGTGGGAGTAGAGCAGGGAAATGGGGTGGACTGCATTGCTCAGCAGAGGGTTGGTACAGGGTTGATGGGCCAAGTATCCTCCTGCTGTGCCGTTATGACTGTACCAACATGTAGAGGAAATTTAAAATGTCAGAGGTGCTGCCTTGCGGATGACATGTTATACTGCTGGGGTAGTCCCTGTCAGTTGTGGGGTGATTAGTGGGTGGGCTCAGAGAGAAGGAGATAGAGAGGGAGCCATCAGAGAGGATGGTTCACCTGCAGGTGGGCAAACATTCCTGTTCCTTTTGGCCCACAAGCTGTGCTGGTAAAGTATTTACCTGCTACATTTGGCCACTGCTATCTCCCTTCAGCTGCCAGGTTTCCTGAGCCCTGGGAATCTCAGCCAATCAGCCATCAAATCAACTGGCTTCCAGCAACTGTGGACGAGAGCCTCATTAACCTATTATGATGTCAGACCCACCTCTCCAGAGCAGCTCACTAAATTAAACCCCAAACCACCAAGGTTAAACCTGAACCAGCTGTGTCGGGCGGGTTCGCATTTTTAACAACCTAACAAATTCCCCACCCTAACCCCCTCCTAAACCACAGTGTGGGGTTGGGCAGTTGGTATAAATTCCTGTGCTTCCCCCACCCCCTCCCCACTCAGTCATTGAATTTAAAGCAGGGAGCTTGACACCTTGGGGCAGGGTCTATTTTAAAACCATTCACAGGATGT
The DNA here is from genome assembly GCA_026770705.1 of Isurus oxyrinchus. Lineage (NCBI taxonomy): Eukaryota > Metazoa > Chordata > Chondrichthyes > Lamniformes > Lamnidae > Isurus > Isurus oxyrinchus. Next base: position 2,323,774 of record JANJGN010000030.1, on the reverse strand, counting down.
GGGCGTCGCTGGCTGGGCCAGCATTTATTGCCCATCCCTAGTTGCCCTTGAGAAGGTGGGGGTGAGCTGCCTTCTTGAGCCGCTGCAGTCCATGTGGTGTAGGTACACCCACCGTGCTGTTAGGGAGGGAGTTCCAGGATCTTGACCCAGCGACAGTGAAGGAACGGCCGATACATTTTCTTTTCTCCTCCGCCGATGCTGCCAGACCTACTGAGTTTTTCCAGGTAATTCTGTTTTTGTGGCCGATACATTTCCAAGTCAGGATGCTGAGTGACTTGGAGGTGATGGTGTTACTAAGCACCTGCTGCCCTTGTCCTCTGAGGAGGTTGGGAAGGTGCAGAAAGAGCCTCAGGCTGTGCATCCCATGCATGAGGTGTACTGCAGTCACGGGGTTGCCTGGAGGGCAAAACCAAGAAAACAAGCCTCAAAAGAAAAGCTGAATAATCTCAAAAATCAAATCAAAACACTGCGGATGCCAGGGATCCGAATAAACTCACAGCCTTCCTCTTGTTTCTGAAGCATTTCCATTTAAAACTCGCCCATGAGCAAACTCTGTCACCAGTGATTAACGGGAGGGAGGAGGCACAGCAAGGAGGGTAAGTTAAAGCTGCTGTGGTCATTTTCCAGACCTGTTCCTGTCAGTGACTGACTACACCAGAACACAAAAGCTCCCCTCCTGCAGTGATGCATTGCACCTGGAGTCTAAGTGGAATGCAATCTGATTCCTATCTCCCTCCCCTTAGCTCCCCCAGGACCTCTCCCAAAACCAGCTGTAACTGGGATCGAATAACGTTGGAAGATCATCCCTTTTAGTCTCAAGACCAGCAGTATTTTATTACCTTGGAGTTTATATAGCTCCTTCATCTAGCTTGATGACAATGCCATTTAATGGCTTCTTGACAGCACTCTTGCCTTTGAATCAGAAGTCGTGGGCTCAAGTCCCCTCTAGAGACTCGAGCCAAAGAATCTGAGCTGGCACTCTTGCTCAGTAACTCTCCTCCTCAATGACTCTCCTGCTCAATGACTCTCCTCCTGCTCAATGACTCTCCTCCTGCTCAATGACTCTCCTCCTGCTCAATGACTCTCCTCCTCCTCAATGACTCTCCTCCTCAATGACTCTCCTCCTCAATGACTCTCCTCCTCAATGACTCTCCTTCTCAATGACACTCCTGCTCAATGATTCTCCTCTGCAATGACTCTCCTCCTCAATGACTCTCCTCCTCAATGACTCTCCTCCTCAATGACTCTCCTCAATGACTCTCCTTCTCAATGACACTCCTGCTCAATGATTCTCCTCTGCAATGACTCTCCTCCTCAATGACTCTCCTCCTCAATGACTCTCCTTCTTAATGACTCTCCTCCTCAATGACTCTCCTCCTCAATGACTCTCCTCCTCAATGACTCTCCTCCTCAATGACTCTCCTCCTCAATGACTCTGCTGCGCTGTCCAGCTGGGTGGGACGGCTCTCAGCCGCTTCCAGCATCCATCTCCTCATAGCCAATGGTTCCTCTACCTGTTCCTGCATCATTGCCTCTGGTGTCCCCCAAGACTCTATCCTTGCCCCCCCACCTCCCCTCCCCCCCACCACCCCCCCCCACCCTGCCGATCCTATTTCTCATCTATGCGCTGCCCCTCAGTGACATCATCCTAAAGCACTGCGTTAGTTTTCACATGTATGCTGATGACCCCCCATTCTACCTCACCACTGCCTCTCTGGACTCCTCCACTGTTGCTAAATCACCAGGATGACATCCAGTCCCAGGTGAGCAGAAATTTCCTCTAATTAAATGTTGGGAAGATTGAAGTCAGCGTCTTCAGTCCTCACAACAAATTCTGTTCCCAGGTTACTGACCCCATTCCCCTCCTTATCTGTCAGAGGCTTTACCAGAATGTTCGCAATCTTGGCCCCTGTGAAGAGTTTCCGACTTCATACTTGCACCATCACAAAGACTGCCTATTTCCACCTGCGTAATGTCCACTGACTTCGTTCCCATCTCAGCCCATCATTCATGCCTTTGTTACCTCTACAATTCGCTATTCCAACACACTCCTGGCTGTTCTCCCACACTCGACCCTCCATAAACCCGAGGTCATCCAAAACTCTGCTGTCTATGTCCTTACTCACACCATGGCCTGGTCACCCATCCCTCCTGCACTTCTGACCTGGTCAATCAACAGTTTGATTTTAAAATTCTCATCCTTGTTTCCAAATCCCACCATTGCCTGGCTTCTCCCAATCTTTGTAGCCCCCCTCTGCAACCTTCCAAGATATCTGAGTTCCTCTAACCCTGGTCTCTTGGACATACCTGATTATAATCGCTCCACTATTGGCAGCCGTGCCTTCAGCTGCCTGGGCCCTGAGCTCTGGAGTTCCCTCCCTATAACACTCTGCCTCTCTACCTCACTTTACTCATTTAAGACGCTTATTCACCATTGCGTTGCTGGCTGGTGAAGCTTTATTGATAACCTTGGTTTTGTTCAGAAATAAAACCTCCTCGTTTCCAGCCACAATTGGAAAAAATGGACGCTCACCCTAAACTGTTGAAAATGTCAATGCTGAGATTGAGAGTTTTTTGTCAGGCAAGGGGTCTAAAGGTACAGGTGAGCCATGATCTAATTGAATGGTGGAAAAGGCTTGAGGGGCTGAATGGCCTCCTCCTGCTCCTGTGCTCCATGTGGAAGCCTCACACGAAAACCTTGCAGGGAAATTTTTGGCTGCATGCTAACCAAGAAAGCAAGGCAAGACGGCCAACGGCTTTGAAAAAACTGACACAGTCCTAGAAAAGTTGACAGCTCAGATCAGCCCTGAATCTGAGCCTATGACATGTAAAGACAATGAATTAGATTCCAAATGCAGCGGGAAACATGCTTATCATGAATTAAACTCTGGGTTTTTTTCAAATTTATTCTTTCATGAGACTTGGGTGCCAGCGACAAGGCCAGCGTTTGTTGCCCATCCCTAATTGCCCTTCAACAGAATGGATCGCTAGGCCATTTCAGAGGGCAGTTAAGAGTCAACCACTCTTATCAGCATCTGCATAGCTGACCTTAGACAGCACCTTCCAAACTCGTAACCTTTACCACCTAGAAGGACAAGGGCAGCAGACACATTGGAACACCACCACCTGGAAGTTCCCCTCCAATCCACTCACCATCCTGACTTGGAAATATATCGCCGTTCCTTCACTGTCGCTGGGTCAAAATCCTGGAACTCCCTCCCTAACAGCACTGTGGGTGTACCTACACCACAGGGACTGCAGCGGTTCTAGAAGGCAGCTCACCACCACCTTCTCAAGGGCAACTAGGGATGGGCAATAAACGCTGGCCTAGCCAGCAATGTCCCATTAAGGAATTAAAAAGAAACCCATTGCTGTGGGTCTGGAGTCACATGTAGGCCAGGCCAGGTAAGGATGACAGATTTCCTTCCCTAAAGGAAGGGACCAGATGGTAGTGTACAATCAATGGCAGTTTCATGGTCATCATTACTCAGACAAGTTTTCAATTCTAGATTTAATTAACTGAATTTAAATTCCTACAGCTGCCTTGGTGGGGTTTGAACCACTATCATTAGCCCAGCTGGGACCTCTGGATTACTAGCCCAGTGATATTACCACTACGCCACCATCTTCCCTCATCATACATGGTACATTCCATTATTTTATACTGGAGACAACCTTAACAAACACAAAAACACAGTTTGCAGTGGCAATGAAAGGCAATCAGCGGCTATATTCTGTACCTAAAAATACAACAGGATAAATTTCACAATCGCAGGCATGCTGAGGTGCTGCAGCTCGGACACATGGCTATGAAGCACTTAGCACTTCTCATGACATCCTATGGATAGCTTAAGGCACTATATAAATGTAAGTTCCTTATGTCCTTTCTTTCTTAAAGTGGCCTCACCATGGATAGACTCTGCCCATCCATTGAACAGTGAAGGATGTCAGTGGGACAATGTGTGACAGAGCTGCGAATAGTTAGTGGATCTTTAATAGGTTGCGATCCCCAGGCCTGAGGCTGTCATCAAGGTCCTCTTGAAAGCACAATTATCATCTAACAGTTGAAAACCATGCTATGCAGATTGGCGAGCTGAATACACGAATTTGTAAGTGCTCATCTATTATTTACAGAAACCGTCACTTCTAGTCCCCGTTGCTCTCCTAAACCCATCAGTAAAGTTTATTTTCTCTTGCCGAGAATAAAAAGCGATTTTGTGCTAAAGGACAATTATAACCCAGTCTTACCTGGACATGTTCATCTCTGTCTGAGGCCTTCGGGCCTTCTCTAACCCAAGTTTGGTGAAAATCCCAACTAGCACCATAATGGCCACCACGCCACAGATGATGTAGACAATCATGTTGGTCTTATCTTTTGCTGGGTCTTCGATGGTGTCATCTACTTTCACCGGGGGCTTCCCGGTGTTTGCCCAGTTCGGCGTGTCATAGTTGGTACAGGTGCTCTGGTCCAGGCGGTCGTGTTTAAACTCACAGCAGAACCTATAGCCACATGTCCCACAGCAGTATAGATAGGTGCCTGCATTGCAGTTAAACGGGGGGTCCCACTGCCCCATCACGTCATAGTAGCCCCGACACCTATCTGAGTTCAGGGGGGTCTCCGTCGACTCCAGTGTATCCTCTGAAGGGGATGTCTTGGTGCCATTGTCGGAGTGCATGCCGACACCTTCCAGCTTCTCCACCTTGTCGCTGTGTGCGCTGGCCCAGATCAGCACCTGTCCCATCAGGAAATAACCCCAAAGGCCAACCATCAAGTGGAACTCCATTGAGACTTGCCTCCAAAGCCAGGAGGTTAGTTAAGCCTCGGGTGTCGATGGACGGAAATGGTGGGAGACCTCGTCCTGTCAAAGAGTCGGCTCACTCTTTTCGGAGGTTAGGGCTAAATGTGCTCGGCTGAGCTTTGAAGGCAAAGACAGAGGTAGCAACATGCAGCTTTGAGAAACAGTCCAACGCTTAATGCCAGCCTTCTAGAGTCTCTTTTCTCTATGCGTGTGTGTGTGTGTGTGTGTGTGTGTGTGTGTGTGTGTATGTGTATGGATTTGTGTGTGTGAAGAACCTTGGACAAGTGCCAATACTCCAGATCCTGCTGTTGCCATAAGCTGGAGGGAGAGACGGTAAAATCACATCACTGGTCAAACCCTGTAGGAATCAGGACAGACAGAGACCCATAACAACTCACCATCATACTCAATAAACACAGTGCCATTAACACAGCATTACTCACAGCAAACAGAAGGCCAACATTTGTCTTTGGACCTGCAATCCATTACTTTGTTAAAAGCTATTCCTGTCGTACAATCAGATGTTTATTTTTAATGTGTTTATTGTGTTGTACACTTTCACCTCCTCCTGTCTCCTCTCCTTATCAACATTCTCATACCCCTCGGGGAGTAAGCACTGTATAAAGACATTCTCCCCAGTTGCAGTCAGTGTGTTCACACAAAAATACATAGAATGGTCAGAAACAGGCCACTTGGCCCAACTGATCCACGCTAGTGTTTATACTCCACACCAGCCTCCTCCCACTCCTCTTCATCTCACCCTGTCAGTATATCCTTCTATTTCTTTTTCCCTCATATACTTATCCAACTTGCCCTTAAATACATCTCTGATATTCACCTCAATTTAGCAGCAAGTTCCATATTCTCTCCACTGTCTTGGTAAAGAAATTCCTCCTGAATTTCCCATTGGATTTATTAGTGACTGTCTTATGTTCATGGCCCCTGACTTTAGTTACCCTCATCAGTCTTGTGAACTGTGAGGAGGGTAGTGATAGACTTCAAGAGGACATCGACGGGCTAGTGGAAGGGGCAGACAAGTGGCAGATGAAGTTTAATGCAGTGAAGTGTGAAATAATAATTGTTTTAGGAAGAATGTGGAGAGACAATATAACTTAAAGAGAGCAATTCGAAAGGGACTGCAGGAGCAGAGGGGTCTGTGGGTAAATGTACACAAATTATTAAAGATGGCAGGACAGGTTAACAGCGTGGTTAAAAAAGCAAATGGGATCCTGGGCCTTATAAATGGAGTCAGACAAAAACAAGGAGGTTATGTTAAACCTAAATAAGACACTGGCTTGGCCTCAGCTGGAATTGTGTGCAATTCTGGGCTCCAAACTTTAGAGAAGATGTGAAGGCAATGAAGACAGAGCAGAAAAAATTCACGGGAATGGTTCCAGGGATGAGGGACCTCAGTTACGTAGATAGATTAGAGAAACGGGCTGTTCTCCTTAACCAAGAGAAGGTTGAGGGGAGACTTGATAGAGGTGTTCAAAATCACAAGGGGGTTGAACAGAGTCAATAGGGAGAAAATATTTGCATTGATGGAAGGGTCAAGAAACAGAGCGCCCGGATTGAAGACAACTGGCTAAAGATCCAAAGGTTATAGGAGGAAAATCTTTTTCACGCAGCAAGTAGTTAGGATCCGGAATGCACTGTCTGAGAGTGTGGTGGAGACAGGGTCAATTGAGTGGTTAGGATCTGGAATGCACTGTCTGAGAGTGTGGTGGAGACAGGGCCAATCGAGTGGTTAGGATCTGGAATGCATTGTCTGAGAGTGTGGTGGAGACAGGGTCAATCAAGTGGTTAGGATCTGGAATGCACTGTCTGAGAGTGTGGTGGAGGCAGGGTCAATCGAGGTGTTAGGATCTGGAATGCACTGCCTGAGAGTGTGGTGGAGACAGGGTCAATCGAGTGGTTAGGATCTGGAATGCACTGCCTGAGAGTGTGGTGGAGACAGGGTCAATCGAGTGGTTAGGATCTGGAATGCCCTGTCTGAGAGTGTGGTGGAGACAGGGTCAATCGAGTGGTTAGGATTTGGAATGCACTGTCTGAGAGTGTGGTGGAGACAGGGTCAATCGAGTGGTTAGGATCTGGAATGCACTGTCTGAGAGTGTGGTGGAGACAGGGTCAATCGAGTGGTTAGGATCCGGAATGCACTGCCTGAGAGTGTGGTGGAGACAGGGTCAATCGAGTGGTTAGGATCTGGAATGCACTGTCTGAGAGTCTGGGGGAGAAAGGGTCAATCGAGTGGTTAGGATCTGGAATGCACTGTCTGAGAGTGTGGTAGAGACAGGGTCAATCGAGTGGTTAGGATCTGGAATGCATTGTCTGAGAGTGTGGTGGAGACAGGGTCAATCGAGTTGTTAGGATCTGGAATGCACTGCCTGAGAGTGTGGTGGAGGCAGGGTCAATCGAGTGGTTAGGATCTGGAATGCACTGCCTGAGAGTGTGGTGGAGACAGGGTCAATCGAGTGGTTAGGATCTGGAATGCACTGCCTGATAGTGTGGTGGAGACAGGGTCAATCGAGTGGTTAGGATCTGGAATGCACTGTCTGAGAGTGTGGTGGAGACAGGGTCAATCGAGTGGTTAGGATTTGGAATGCACTGTCTGAGAGTGTGGTGGAGACAGGGTCAATCGAGTGGTTAGGATCTGGAATGCCCTGTCTGAGAGTGTGGTGGAGACAGGGTCAATCGAGTGGTTAGGATCTGGAATGCATTGTCTGAGAGTGTGGTGGAGACAGGGTCAATCGAGTTGTTAGGATCTGGAATGCACTGCCTGAGAGTGTGGTGGAGACAGGGTCAATCGAGTGGTTAGGATCTGGAATGCACTGCCTGAGAGTGTGGTGGAGACAGGGTCAATCGAGTGGTTAGGATCTGGAATGCACTGCCTGATAGTGTGGTGGAGACAGGGTCAATCGAGTGGTTAGGATCTGGAATGCACTGTCTGAGAGTGTGGTGGAGACAGGGTCAATCGAGTGGTTAGGATTTGGAATGCATTGTCTGAGAGTGTGGTGGAGACAGGGTCAATCGAGTGGTTAGGATCTGGAATGCCCTGTCTGAGAGTGTGGTGGAGACAGGGTCAATCGAGTGGTTAGGATCTGGAATGCACTGTCTGAGAGTGTGGTGGAGACAGGGTCAATCGAGTGGTTAGGATCTGGAATGCCATGTCTGAGAGTGTGGTGGAGACAGGGTCAATCGAGTGGTTAGGATCTGGAATGCACTGCCTGAGAGTGTGGTGGAGACAGGGTCAATCGAGGCTTTCGAAACAGAATTGGATCAATATCTGAATAGAAAATATTTGCTGGGGGAAAAGGCAAATGGGACTAATTGAGTTGCTCTTGTTAAATAACAGTACAGACATGATGGGCCCAATGGGCTCCTTCAGTGCTGTAATCATCTATGATTCTATGATCAATTTTTAAATAATCTGCAAACTTCATAGCCTTTCATTCTCTCTGTCTGCCCTATTGAAACTCTTTATAATTTTAAAGACCTCTGTCAGATCCACCCTCAATATTCCCTTTTCAATACAAGATTCTCGGCTTCTGTAGTCTTTCCTGATAGCTACAGTCTCTCAGTTCTGGGATCGTCTTGTCAATCTTTTTTGAACCTTCTCCAGTGCCTCTATATCCTTTGGTTTATTTGAAGAACTGTTCACAAGTTGTTCTGAATAATGCAACAGCTGAAAGCTGATGTAGCTACCATGAGAAAGAGTTAGATTTGACTCTGATCTGCTCTGGCCAGGGACTCCCTGCCTGTTTAATAGTTCAACTGTTAGTAGGCTTAGCTGGTTATGTCTAATGATGTGAATGGGAAGGGGTTTTGATATCAGCAGAGAGGTAGGGAAACCTTACTGGATCTGCTCAGCCACAAAAACATCTTGCACTTTTTTAATATATTGATAGAATAGTACGGTACAAGAAGACATTCAGCCCATTGAGTCTGTGCTGGCTCTGTCTAAACCCTTCATGATTTTAAACACCTCTCTCAAATCTCCTCAGCGTTTTTTCTGCTTAAGGAAATCACCTTTAATGAAACATTAAAACGTCCCTTCATGAGAGTGTCATTGTACATTAATTTGGCATTGAGGCAAAAATAGAGACATGAGGACACGATGGTCAAAGAGGGAGGATAAGGAGAGCAATCTCTTAAAGGTGGAGAGGGAGGTAAAGGTTTGCGGAGGGAATTCCAGAACGCGGGGCCTGTGCAGCTGAAGGTCTGACCACCAAGAGACAAGAACTAGAGGAGCCCAGAGGTCCCAGATGGCTGGGGGTTGTTACAGAGCTCTTGGGGGGGTGGGGATGAGGGCGGGTTGGGGGGTGTGTGTGGGGAGCGAGTGTGGACACAAGTGGTGAGCGAAGTCTGCAATGGAGCTGAATTAACCAAGAACAGAAATATAACATAAGAAATAGGAACAGGAGAAGACTTTTCAGCCCCTCAAGCATGCTCTACTATTCAGTAAGATCTGTTTGTGTTTTGATTTCCACATTCGCATCTAACCCTGATAACCTTTGATTCCTTTGCCTAACAAGAATCTATCTACCTCTGCCTTAAAAATATTCAATGACCCTATCTCCACCGCCTCCTGAGGCAGAGAGTTCCAAAGTCACACAACCCTCTGAGAGTACAAATTCTCCTCATCTCTGTCCTAAAAGGGCGACCCCTAATTTTAAAACAGTGCCCCCTAGTTCTGGATTCACCCACAAGAGGAAACATCCTTTCCATGTTCACCATGTTAAGGCCATTCAGGATCTTGTATACTTCAATCAAATCAGCCCTCACTCTTCTAACCTCCAGTGGAAACAAGCCCAGTTTGTCCAAACTTTCCTCATAAGACAACTCATTCATTCCAGGTATCAATCTAGTAAACCTCCTCTGAGCCACCTCCAAAGTATTTACAGCCTTCCTTAAATAAGGAGAAGAAAACTACACACAGTATTCGAGGTGCGGTCTCACCAATGCCCTGTGTAACTGAAGCATAACCTCCTTAGTTTTATGTTCAACCCCTCTCGTAATAGAGGATAATATTCCATTAGTTTTCTTAATTACTTGCTGTACCTGCATACTAACTTTTTGTGACTCATGTACTAGAACACCTAGATCCCTCTGCACCTCAGAATTATGCAGCCGTTCTCCATTTAAGTAATACTCTGCTTTTTTGTTCTTCCTGCCAAAGAGAACAACTTCACATTTTCCCACATTAAACTCCATTTGCCAGACCTTTGCCCACTCACTCAACCTATCTATATCCATCTACAACCTCCTCATGTCCTCTTCACAACATACTTTCCTACCTATCTTTGTATCATCTGAAATTTAGCTACCATGTCTTCACTCCCCTCATCTAAGTCATTGATGTAAATCATAAAAAGTTGAAGCCCCAGTACAGACCCGTGTGGGATTCCACTCGTCACATCCTGCCAAACCGGAAAAGACCCATTTATGCATACTCTCTGCTTTCTGCCAGCCAGCCAGTCTTCTATCCATGCTAATATGTTACCCCCTATACCATGAGCTTTTATTTTCCGTAATAACCATTAACCCAAGGGGCTTTTAGCAGTTGGGTCAGCCCCCTATGCAGCACTAATTTAACTATTGCTCCTGTCCAATTCTGCCAGACCAGGGCCTGAATTGTATGGCTCCATCACGGTGAGCACAGGGCCATAAAATGCAGTGAGACATTCAAAAGCCCATTGACTTCAGCAGGACTGTAAAATCCTGCCTTGTCATCCCAGGTAAAGTTAGAGAATCACAGAATCATACAGGAAGCACCAACTGGACCCACTGCACCTGTGCCAGATTAGAGATCAGGAAACATTCCTTCACACAACGGGTTGTGGAAATCTGGAACTCTCTCCATCTCTAATGCTGCTAATCTTGGGGGAGGAGGGGGGTGGTGTGGAATGCAATATAAAAGTAGGAGAGTCTTGCTACAGCTGCACAGGACATTGGTGAGATTGCACCTGGAGTGCTGTCTGCAGTTTCAGCCTCCTTACTAAAGGAGGGATGTACTCACATCGGAAACTGAAAGGTTCAAAATGAATCAATTTTTGTTGGGAAAGGGGACTAAGATAAAGGACCAAGATAAATAGATGGAGTTAAGATACAGATCAGCCATGATCTAACTGAATGACAGCAGGGGCTCGAAGGGCGGAATGGTCTCTCTTCCCCTTCATAAACAAATGAGACTGTCAGAATAATGTCTTTCAGCCTCCACGAGCACACACACCTTATCACAGGGACCTCTCCTTAGCCTGGACGACTTTTAATTGTGAGGGTGCTGTCCACACAGCTGGGTAAGAGATGGGCACTTGAGGCAGTTCTTGGTGCAGCCTGTGATTTTGTGACCAGACGTTAGTTGGTGGAAGGGAGGGTGATGGGGGAATCGATTACTTCCCTAGCAGCGGAGAGGCAGGATCATTCAGTGAAGGCATGTCACTAGAGCTGGAAACCTGGGAAACGTTCCAACCTCTTGCTCACAAAACATTGTACACGACTCACATCAAAATAGCAAGGAAGACATGGCTGCCTTAGTAAGTCGCTGACAGCAGTGAAGCTTGCTAAAGATAACAGAAATCTGTCACGCTGAAGAATAATTGGGGAAATATTTTGTCAGATATGGAGTTTTTCTTTGCTTGTGTGTTGTGTGATCAGAACTCCTGAAGAGACGGCAATGCAGAGTAACTGTGTGACTGCCAGTCACACACACTGAGAAAGAGCTTACATTTATATAGCACCTTACACATTCTGAGGATGTCCCAATGCGCTTTACAGCCAATGCTTTCAAAGTGCAGTCACTGTTTTCTCTTCCTGGAAACGTGGCAGCCAGTTTGCACACAGCAAGCTCCCACAAACAGCGACTGAGACACGTGACCAGACAATCTCTATCAGTTGAGGAATGAATGTGGCCAGGAGAATTCTCTGCAATTTGTTGAATAGTGGCATGGGATCTTTTATGGCCACCTTAGATGGAAGTCAGGGCCTCAGTTTAATTTCTCATCTTAAAGATGGCGCCTCTGGCAGTGCAGCACTCCCTCGGTACTGCAATGAAGTATCAACCTGGATTAATTGTTCAAGCCTCTGGAGTGAGACTTGAACCCACGACCTTTATGCTGCCCCCAGCTGACCTGCTATCAAGTTAATAGCTAATGCACATTCGTCCTTGCAGCATAAGAACATAAACGATAGGAGCAGAATGGGCCATTCGGCCCATCGAGCCTGCTGTACCATTCGATAAGATCATGGCTGATCTGATTGTGGCCTTAGCTCCGCATTCCTGCCTGCACCCACATAACCCTTAACCCGTTTGTCAATCAAAAATCTGCCTAACCTTTATTATATATTCAGTGACTCAGCCTCCACTTCTCTCTGTGGAAGAGAATTCCAAAGATTATTGTCCCTCTAAGAGAAGAAATTCTTCTGCATCTCCATATTAAGTGGGAAACCCGTTATTTTGAGAGTGTGCCCCCTAGTTCTAGATTCCCCTTTGAGGGGAAATATCCTTGCAGCATCCACCTTGCCAAGCCCCCTCGGAATCTGAAATGCTTCAATAAGGTCATCTCTCAAACTCTAATGAGTATAGGTCCAACCTGTTCAACCTTTCCTCATAAGACAACCCCTTCATCCTAGGAATCAGCCTAATGATCCTTCTCTGAGCTGCTTCCAATACAAGTATATCCCTCCTTAAGTAAGGAGACCAAAACTGTACACAGTACAATGCCCTGTACAATTGTAGCAAGACTTCCCTACTTTTATACTCTATCCCCCTTACAATAAAGGCCAACATTCCTAGTTATTTGCTGTATCTGCATGCTGACTTTTTGTGATTCATGTACAAGGACACCCAGATCCCTCTGTACTGCAGCATTCTGCAGTGTCTCTCCATTTAAATAATAACCTGCTTTTCTATTCTTCCTACCAAAGTGAATAACCTCACATTTTCCCACATTATATTCCATTTGCCAAGGTTTTCCCCACTCACTAGCCTATCTATAAACCTTTGTAGACTCCTCACAACATTTTTCAACTTGTTAGAGATCTAAAATAAAAACAGACAATGCTGGAAAAACTCAGCAGGTCTGGCAACATCTGTGGAAAGAGACACAGAGCTAATGTTTCTCGTTAAAATGACTCTTCCTTGGGACTTTTCTTCTTCAGTTCCAAAGAAGAGTCATGAGACTTGAAGGGTTAACCCTGTTTCTCTCTAAAGGACTAACACTCACTTTAGCTAGTCTCTTACTTTCTATACACTAGTAGAAGCTTTTACTGTCTGTTTTTATATTCTTGGCTAGTTTTCTCTCATACTCCAATTTCTCCCTCTTTTTTTTTATCATCCTTTGTTGGTTTCTAAATTTTTCCCAATCTTCTGGACACAGGTTTAAGATTTTGGGCAAGAGATGTAGGGGAGGGGGGAATGTTGGTGGGGGTGAAGCAGAACTTTTTTACTCAGTGAGTGGTAACGACCTGGAAGTCGCTGCCCACGAGGGTGGTGGAAGTGGAGACAATTAGCGATTTCAAGAGGAAATTGGAGGGGAAGCAAAATAAAGTCGCAGGGCCACGGGGACGGAGTGGGGGGAATAGGACTAACTGGATTGCTCTAGAGAGCTGGCATGGACACAATGGGCTGAATGGCCCCTTTCTGTGCTGTAATGTCTCTATGCAATGTCTCCCTGTTCTGGTGGGTCAGTTAGACATTAAAACTATCATTGCTGCCTCCAATAGACACTATATGAGGTAATTGTGTTCAGTTCTAGGCCCTGCACCTCAGGAAAGACGTATTGGCCTTCGTGTGAGTGCAGTGTAGATACCAGGGTGACACCAGGATTAACAGGGTTAACTTATGAAGACCAGTTGCATAGACTGGGCTTGTATTTGCTTGTGTTTAAGGTTAAGGGGTGATCTAATTGAGATGTTTAAGATAGGATTCAATAGGGTAGATAGAGGTAAACTATTTCCTCTGGTAGGGATGAGGGAGACGAGAACAAGAGGGCAGAACCTACAAATTCGAGCCAGGCTGTTCAGGGTGATGTCAGGAAGCACTTCTTCACACAAAAGATAGTGGAAATCTCTCTCCCTCCAAAAACCTGTGGAGGCTGGGGGTCAACTGCACATTTCAAAACTGAGATCAATGGAGTTTTTTGTCAGAAAGGGTTATGGAACCAAAGAGCAGTGAAGATGCAGATCAGCCAGGGTCTCATTGAATGGTGGAACATACCTGAGGGGCTGAGTGGCCTCCTCCTGTTTCTGAATTGTGAAACCTTGAGGAAAGACCAGGAATTTGGTGCAATGGTATCATTGTTCCCTCCCCGCCATTCACTCAGCCAGGTCCGTGGTCCAATTCAGAGAGGATCTCCCAGTCTGTCAGGCCAACCTACACCATGAGACTGGCCACCATCCTAAAGTTGCTGGTGTGAGAGATGTTGCAGGCACAAAGCGGTTGCTGCATTGTTTGTTGACCTGCCATGAACAACACACGCTGCCCTTTAACAAGTAATTACTTGTATAACAGTGGTTGGAGGCAGTTTGAATGGCAGAGAGCTCTTTATGGAGATGGTGCAATTGCAGGGAAAATAAATTCAGACCAGCCTAATAAGGACTTGCATTTCCCCCAACTTAGTCTACTGCATTTGTTGCTCCCAGTGTGGTCTCCTCTACATTGGAGAGACCAAACGTAAACTGGGCGACCGCTTTGCAGAACACCTGCGGTCTGTCCGCAAGAATGACCCAAACCTCCCTGTTGCTTGCCATTTTAACACTCCACCCTGCTCTCTTACCCACATGTCTGTCCTTGGCTTGCTGCATTGTTCCAGTGAAGCCCAACGCAAACTGGAGGAACAACACCTCATCTTCCGACTAGGCACTTTACAGCCTTCCGGACTGAATATTGAATTCAACAACTTTAGATTGTGAGCTCCCTCCCCCATCCCCACCCCCTTTCTGTTTCCCCCTTTTTTGTTCCCCCTTTTTTTTCCCAATAAATTATATAGATTTTTCTTTTCCCACCTATTTCCATTATTTTTAAATATTTTAACATCTTTTATGCTCCCTCCACCCCCACTAGAGCTGTACCTTGAGTGCTCTACCATCCATTCTTAATTAGCACATTCGTTTAGATAATATCACCAACTTTAACTTTAACACCTATGTGTTCTTTTGTACCATTGTCACTGACATCTTTTGATGATCTGCTTCTATCACTGCTTGTTTGTCTACACAACCACCTCTCTCTCTCTCTATCTCTCCGCCCCCCCACACACACACCTTAAACCAGCTTATATTTCAACTCTTTCTTGGACTCGAAATCAAGTTCTGTCGAAGGGTCATGAGGACTCGAAACGTCAAGTCTTTTCTTCTCCGCCGATGCTGCCAGACCTGCTGAGTTTTTCCAGGTAATTCTGTTTTTGTTTTGGATTTCCAGCATCCGCAGTTTTTTTTTGTTTTTTTTATTTTTAAGGACTGGTAATGATCCTCTGATGAGACACCATGACTAACATTGCAAACAACTCACACCCTCACCCAGAACCCCAGAAAAGACTGACATTAAACAACAACGTGCATTTATATAGCGTCCTTTGTGTAGTAAAATATCCAAAGGCATTTCACGAGAGCGCTAGCAAAGAGAATTTGATCGTAAGCCTCAAAGGAGATATTAGCACATGTGACCAAAGGTTCAGCCAGAGAGGGAGGTTTTCAGGAGCTGGACTGGGAGTTGGTGTAGGTCAATGAGCACAGAGATGGTGTAGGGCAGTGTAGGACTGTGAGTTGTTGTAGGCCAGTGTAGGACTGGGAGTTGGTGTAGGTCAGTGTAGGACTGGGAGTTGGTGTAGGTCAGTGTAGGACTGTGAGTTGGTGTAGGTCAGTGTAGGACTGGGAGTTGGTGTAGGTCAGTGAGCACTGGGAGTTGGTGTAGGTCAGTGTAGGACTGGGAGTTGGTGTAGGTCAGTGTAGGACTGGGAGTTGGTGTAGGTCAGTGTAGGACTGTGAGTTGGTGTAGGTCAGTGTAGGACTGGGAGTTGGTGTAGGTCAGTGAGCACAGAGAGATGGTGTAGGTCAGTGTAGGACTGGGAGCTGGTGTAGGTCAGTGTAGGAGTGGGAGTTGGTGTAGGTCAGTGTAGGACTGGGAGTTGGTGTCGGTCAGTGTAGGACTGGGAGTTGGTATAGGTCAGTGAGCACAGAGAGATGGTGTAGGTCAGTGTAGGACTGGGAGTTTGTGTAGGTCAGTGTAGGACTGGGAGTTGGTGTAGGTCAGTGAGCACAGAGAGATGGTCTAGGTCAGTGTAGGACTGGGAGTTGGTGTAGGTCAGTGTAGGACTGGGAGTTGGTGTAGGTCAGTGAGGGACTGGGAGTTGGTGTCGGTCAGTGTAGGACTGGGAGTTGGTGTCGGTCAGTGTAGGACTGGGAGTTGGTGTCGGTCAGTGTAGGACTGGGAGTTGGTGAAGGTCAGTGTAGGACTGGGAGTTGGTGTAGGTCAGTGAGCACAGAGAGATGGTGTAGGTCAGTGTAGGACTGGG
The DNA here is from genome assembly GCA_026770705.1 of Isurus oxyrinchus. Classification (NCBI taxonomy): domain Eukaryota; kingdom Metazoa; phylum Chordata; class Chondrichthyes; order Lamniformes; family Lamnidae; genus Isurus; species Isurus oxyrinchus. The sequence continues at coordinate 2,307,465 of JANJGN010000030.1, read as the reverse complement.
AGTTGGTGTAGGCCAGTGTAGGACTGGGAGTTGGTGTAGATCAGTGAGCACAGAGAGATGGTGTTGGTCAGTGTAGGACTGGGAGTTGGTGTAGGTCAGTGAGCACTGGGAGTTGGTGTAGGTCAGTGTAGGACTGGGAGTTGGTGTAGGTCAGTGTAGGACTGTGAGTTGGTGTAGGTCAGTGTAGGACTGGGAGTTGGTGTAGGTCAGTGAGCACTGGGAGTTGGTGTAGGTCAGTGTAGGACTGGGAGTTGGTGTAGGTCAGTGTAGGACTGGGAGTTGGTGTAGGTCAGTGTAGGACTGTGAGTTGGTGTAGGTCAGTGTAGGACTGGGAGTTGGTGTAGGTCAGTGAGCACAGAGAGATGGTGTAGGTCAGTGTAGGACTGGGAGTTGGTGTAGGTCAGTGTAGGAGTGGGAGTTGGTGTAGGTCAGTGTAGGACTGGGAGTTGGTGTCGGTCAGTGTAGGACTGGGAGTTGGTGTAGGTCAGTGTAGGACTGGGAGTTGGTATAGGTCAGTGAGCACAGAGAGATGGTGTAGGTCAGTGTAGGACTGGGAGTTTGTGTAGGTCAGTGTAGGACTGGGAGTTGGTGTAGGTCAGTGAGCACAGAGAGATGGTCTAGGTCAGTGTAGGACTGGGAGTTGGTGTAGGTCAGTGTAGGACTGGGAGTTGGTGTAGGTCAGTGTAGGACTGGGAGTTGGTGTCGGTCAGTGTAGGACTGGGAGTTGGTGTCGGTCAGTGTAGGACTGGGAGTTGGTGTCGGTCAGTGTAGGACTGGGAGTTGGTGTAGGTCAGTGTAGGACTGGGAGTTGGTGTAGGTCAGTGAGCACAGAGAGATGGTGTAGGTCAGTGTAGGACTGGGAGTTGGTGTAGGCCAGTGTAGGACTGGGAGTTGGTGTAGATCAGTGAGCACAGAGAGATGGTGTTGGTCAGTGTAGGACTGGGAGTTGGTGTAGGTCAGTGAGCACTGGGAGTTGGTGTAGGTCAGTGTAGGACTGGGAGTTGGTGTAGGTCAGTGTAGGACTGTGAGTTGGTGTAGGTCAGTGTAGGACTGGGAGTTGGTGTAGGTCAGTGAGCACTGGGAGTTGGTGTAGGTCAGTGTAGGACTGGGAGTTGGTGTAGGTCAGTGTAGGACTGGGAGTTGGTGTAGGTCAGTGTAGGACTGTGAGTTGGTGTAGGTCAGTGTAGGACTGGGAGTTGGTGTAGGTCAGTGAGCACAGAGAGATGGTGTAGGTCAGTGTAGGACTGGGAGTTGGTGTAGGTCAGTGTAGGAGTGGGAGTTGGTGTAGGTCAGTGTAGGACTGGGAGTTGGTGTCGGTCAGTGTAGGACTGGGAGTTGGTGTAGGTCAGTGTAGGACTGGGAGTTGGTATAGGTCAGTGAGCACAGAGAGATGGTGTAGGTCAGTGTAGGACTGGGAGTTTGTGTAGGTCAGTGTAGGACTGGGAGTTGGTGTAGGTCAGTGAGCACAGAGAGATGGTCTAGGTCAGTGTAGGACTGGGAGTTGGTGTAGGTCAGTGTAGGACTGGGAGTTGGTGTAGGTCAGTGTAGGACTGGGAGTTGGTGTCGGTCAGTGTAGGACTGGGAGTTGGTGTCGGTCAGTGTAGGACTGGGAGTTGGTGTAGGTCAGTGTAGGACTGGGAGTTGGTGTAGGTCAGTGAGCACAGAGAGATGGTGTAGGTCAGTGTAGGACTGGGAGTTGGTGTATGTCAGTGAGCACAGAGAGATGGTGTAGGTCAGTGTAGGACTGGGAGTTGGTGTAGGTCAGTGAGCACAGAGAGATGGTGTAGGTCAGTGTAGGACTGGGAGTTGGTGTCGGTCAGTGTAGGACTGGGAGTTGGTGTCGGTCAGTGTAGGACTGGGAGTTGGTGTCGGTCAGTGTAGGACTGGGAGTTGGTGTCGGTCAGTGTAGGACTGGGAGTTGGTGTAGGTCAGTGTAGGACTGGGAGTTGGTGTAGGTCAGTGTAGGACTGGGAGTTGGTGTATGTCAGTGTAGGACTGGGAGTTGGTGTAGGTCAGTGTAGGACTGGGAGTTGGTGTAGGTCAGTGAGCACAGAGAGATGGTGTAGGTCAGTGAGCACAGAGAGATGGTGTAGGTCAGTGAGCACAGAGAGATGGTGTAGGTCAGTGTAGGACTGGGAGTTGGTGTAGGTCAGTGAGCACAGAGAGATGGTGTAGGTCAGTGTAGGACTGGGAGTTGGTGTAGGTCAGTGAGCACAGAGAAATGGTGTAGGTCAGTGTAGGACTGGGAGTTGGTGTAGGTCAGTGAGCACAGAGAGATGGTGTAGGTCAGTGTAGGACTGGGAGTTGGTGTAGGTCAGTGTAGGACTGGGAGTTGGTGTAGGTCAGTGTAGGACTGGGAGTTGGTGTAGGTCAGTGAGCACAGAGATGGTGTAGGTCAGTGTAGGACTGGGAGTTGGTGTAGGTCAGTGAGCACAGAGATGGTGTAGGTCTATGTAGGACTGGGAGTTGGTGTAGGTCAGTGTAGGACTGGGAGTTGGTGTAGGTCAGTGAGCACAGAGAGATGGTGTAGGTCAGTGTAGGACTGGGAGTTGGTGTAGGTCAGTGTAGGACTGGGAGTTGGTGTAGGTCAGTGTAGGACTGAGAGATGGTGTAGGTCAGTGTAGGACTGGGAGTTGGTGTAGGTCAGTGAGCACAGAGATGGTGTAGGTCAGTGTAGGACTGGGAGTTGGTGTCGGTCAGTGTAGGACTGGGAGTTGGTGTAGGTCAGTGTAGGACTGGGAGTTGGTATAGGTCAGTGAGCACAGAGAGATGGTGTAGGTCAGTGTAGGACTGGGAGTTTGTGTAGGTCAGTGTAGGACTGGGAGTTGGTGTAGGTCAGTGAGCACAGAGAGATGGTCTAGGTCAGTGTAGGACTGGGAGTTGGTGTAGGTCAGTGTAGGACTGGGAGTTGGTGTAGGTCAGTGTAGGACTGGGAGTTGGTGTCGGTCAGTGTAGGACTGGGAGTTGGTGTCGGTCAGTGTAGGACTGGGAGTTGGTGTCGGTCAGTGTAGGACTGGGAGTTGGTGTAGGTCAGTGTAGGACTGGGAGTTGGTGTAGGTCAGTGTAGGACTGGGAGTTGGTGTATGTCAGTGTAGGACTGGGAGTTGGTGTAGGTCAGTGTAGGACTGGGAGTTGGTGTAGGTCAGTGAGCACAGAGAGATGGTGTAGGTCAGTGTAGGACTGGGAGTTGGTGTATGTCAGTGAGCACAGAGAGATGGTGTAGGTCAGTGTAGGACTGGGAGTTGGTGTAGGTCAGTGAGCACAGAGAGATGGTGTAGGTCAGTGTAGGACTGGGAGTTGGTGTCGGTCAGTGTAGGACTGGGAGTTGGTGTCGGTCAGTGTAGGACTGGGAGTTGGTGTCGGTCAGTGTAGGACTGGGAGTTGGTGTAGGTCAGTGTAGGACTGGGAGTTGGTGTAGGTCAGTGTAGGACTGAGAGTTGGTGTATGTCAGTGTAGGACTGGGAGTTGGTGTAGGTCAGTGTAGGACTGGGAGTTGGTGTAGGTCAGTGAGCACAGAGAGATGGTGTAGGTCAGTGAGCACAGAGAGATGGTGTAGGTCAGTGAGCACAGAGAGATGGTGTAGGTCAGTGTAGGACTGGGAGTTGGTGTAGGTCAGTGAGCACAGAGAGATGGTGTAGGTCAGTGTAGGACTGGGAGATGGTGTAGGTCAGTGAACACAGAGATGGTGTAGGTCAGTGTAGGACTGGGAGTTGGTGTAGGTCAGTGTAGGACTGGGAGTTGGTGTAGGTCAGTGTAGGACTGGGAGTTGGTGTAGGTCAGTGAGCACAGAGATGGTGTAGGTCAGTGTAGTTCTGGGAGTTGGTGTAGGTCAGTGAGCACAGAGATGGTGTAGGTCAGTGTAGGACTGGGAGTTGGTGTAGGTCAGTGTAGGACTGGGAGTTGGTGTAGGTCAGTGAGCACAGAGAGATGGTGTAGGTCAGTGTAAGACTGGGAGTTGGTGTAGGTCAGTGTAGGACTGGGAGTTGGTGTAGGTCAGTGTAGGACTGGGAGTTGGTGTAGGTCAGTGAGCACAGAGAGATGGTGTAGGTCAGTGTAGGACTGGGAGTTGGTGTAGGTCAGTGAGCACAGAGAGATGGTGTAGGTCAGTGTAGGACTGGGAGTTGGTGTAGGTCAGTGAGCACAGAGATGGTGTAGGTCAGTGTAGGACTGGGAGTTGGTGTAGGTCAGTGAGCACAGAGAGATGGTGTAGGTCAGTGTAGGACTGGGAGTTAGTGTAGGTCAGTGTAGGACTGGGAGTTGGTGTAGGTCAGTGTAGGACTGGGAGTTGGTGTAGGTCAGTGAGCACAGAGAGATGGTGTAGGTCAGTGTAGGACTGGGAGTTGGTGTAGGTCAGTGAGCACAGAGAAATGGTGTAGGTCAGTGTAGGACTGGGAGTTGGTGTAGGTCAGTGAGCACAGAGAGATGGTGTAGGTCAGTGTAGGACTGGGAGTTGGTTGTAGGTCAGTGTAGGACTGGGAGTTGGTGTAGGTCAGTGAGCACAGAGAGATGGTGTAGGTCAGTGTAGGACTGGGAGTTGGTGTATGTCAGTGTAGGACTGGGAGTTGGTGTAGGTCAGTGAGCACAGAGAGGTGGTGTAGATCAGTGTAGGACTGGGAGTTGGTGTAGGTCAGTGAGCACAGAGAAGTGGTGTAGATCAGTGTAGGACTGGGAGTTGGTGTATGTCAGTGTAGGACTGGGAGTTGGTGTAGGTCAGTGTAGGACTGGGAGTTGGTGTATGTCAGTGTAGGACTGGGAGTTGGTGTAGGTCAGTGTAGGACTGGGAGTTGGTGTAGGTCAGTGTAGGACTGGGAGTTGGTGTAGGTCAGTGAGCACTGGGAGTTGGTGTAGGTCAGTGTAGGACTGGGAGTTGGTGTAGGTCAGTGTAGGACTGGGAGTTGGTGTAGGTCAGTGAGCACTGGGAGTTGGTGTAGGTCAGTGTAGGACTGGGAGTTGGTGTAGGTCAGTGTAGGACTGGGAGTTGGTGTAGGTCAGTGTAGGACTGGGAGTTGGTGTAGGTCAGTGTAGGACTGGGAGTTGGTGTAGGTCAGTGTAGGACTGGGAGTTGGTGTAGGTCAGTGTAGGACTGGGAGTTGGTGTAGGTCAGTGAGCACAGAGAGATGGTGTAGGTCAGTGTAGGACTGGGAGTTGGTGTAGGTCAGTGTAGGACTGGGAGTTGGTGTAGGTCAGTGTAGGTCTGGGAGTTGGTGTATGTCAGTGTAGGACTGGGAGTTGGTGTAGGTCAGTGTAGGACTGGGAGTTGGTGTAGGTCAGTGAGCACAGAGAGATGGTGTCGGTCAGTGAGCACAGAGAGATGGTGTAGGTCAGTGAGCACAGAGAGATGGTGTAGGTCAGTGTAGGACTGGGAGTTGGTGTAGGTCAGTGAGCACAGAGAGATGGTGTAGGTCAGTGTAGGACTGGGAGATGGTGTAGGTCAGTGAACACAGAGATGGTGTAGGTCAGTGTAGGACTGGGAGTTGGTGTAGGTCAGTGTAGGACTGGGAGTTGGTGTAGGTCAGTGTAGGACTGGGAGTTGGTGTAGGTCAGTGAGCACAGAGATGGTGTAGGTCAGTGTAGGACTGGGAGTTGGTGTAGGTCAGTGAGCACAGAGATGGTGTAGGTCAGTGTAGGACTGGGAGTTGGTGTAGGTCAGTGTAGGACTGGGAGTTGGTGTAGGTCAGTGAGCACAGAGAGATGGTGTAGGTCAGTGTAAGACTGGGAGTTGGTGTAGGTCAGTGTAGGACTGGGAGTTGGTGTTGGTCAGTGTAGGACTGGGAGTTGGTGTAGGTCAGTGAGCACAGAGAGATGGTGTAGGTCAGTGTAGGACTGGGAGTTGGTGTAGGTCAGTGAGCACAGAGAGATGGTGTAGGTCAGTGTAGGACTGGGAGTTGGTGTAGGTCAGTGAGCACAGAGATGGTGTAGGTCAGTGTAGGACTGGGAGTTGGTGTAGGTCAGTGAGCACAGAGAGATGGTGTAGGTCAGTGTAGGACTGGGAGTTGGTGTAGGTCAGTGTAGGACTGGGAGTTGGTGTAGGTCAGTGTAGGACTGGGAGTTGGTGTAGGTCAGTGAGCACAGAGAGATGGTGTAGGTCAGTGTAGGACTGGGAGTTGGTGTAGGTCAGTGAGCACAGAGAAATGTTGTAGGTCAGTGTAGGACTGGGAGTTGGTGTAGGTCAGTGAGCACAGAGAGATGGTGTAGGTCAGTGTAGGACTGGGAGTTGGTGTAGGTCAGTGTAGGACTGGGAGTTGGTGTAGGTCAGTGAGCACAGAGAGATGGTGTAGGTCAGTGTAGGACTGGGAGTTGGTGTATGTCAGTGTAGGACTGGGAGTTGGTGTAGGTCAGTGAGCACAGAGAGGTGGTGTAGATCAGTGTAGGACTGGGAGTTGGTGTAGGTCAGTGAGCACAGAGAAGTGGTGTAGATCAGTGTAGGACTGGGAGTTGGTGTATGTCAGTGTAGGACTGGGAGTTGGTGTAGGTCAGTGTAGGACTGGGAGTTGGTGTATGTCAGTGTAGGACTGGGAGTTGGTGTAGGTCAGTGTAGGACTGGGAGTTGGTGTAGGTCAGTGTAGGACTGGGAGTTGGTGTAGGTCAGTGAGCACTGGGAGTTGGTGTAGGTCAGTGTAGGACTGGGAGTTGGTGTAGGTCAGTGTAGGACTGGGAGTTGGTGTAGGTCAGTGAGCACTGGGAGTTGGTGTAGGTCAGTGTAGGACTGGGAGTTGGTGTAGGTCAGTGTAGGACTGGGAGTTGGTGTAGGTCAGTGTAGGACTGGGAGTTGGTGTAGGTCAGTGTAGGACTGGGAGTTGGTGTAGGTCAGTGTAGGACTGGGAGTTGGTGTAGGTCAGTGTAGGACTGGGAGTTGGTGTAGGTCAGTGAGCACAGAGAGATGGTGTAGGTCAGTGTAGGACTGGGAGTTGGTGTAGGTCAGTGTAGGACTGGGAGTTGGTGTAGGTCAGTGTAGGACTGGGAGTTGGTGTAGGTCAGTGTAGGACTGGGAGTTGGTGTAGGTCAGTGTAGGACTGGGAGTTGGTGTAGGTCAGTGAGCACTGGGAGTTGGTGTAGGTCAGTGTAGGACTGGGAGTTGGTGTAGGTCAGTGTAGGACTGGGAGTTGGTGTAGGTCAGTGTAGGACTGGGAGTTGGTGTAGGTCAGTGTAGGACTGGGAGTTGGTGTATGTCAGTGTAGGACTGGGAGTTGGTGTAGGTCAGTGTAGGACTGGGAGTTGGTGTAGGTCAGTGAGCACTGGGAGTTGGTGTAGGTCAGTGTAGGACTGGGAGTTGGTGTAGGTCAGTGTAGGACTGGGAGTTGGTGTAGGTCAGTGAGCACAGAGAGATGGTGTAGGTCAGTGTAGGACTGGGAGTTGGTGTAGGTCAGTGTAGGACTGGGAGTTGGTGTAGGTCAGTGTAGGACTGGGAGTTGGTGTCGGTCAGTGTAGGACTGGGAGTTGGTGTAGGTCAGTGTAGGACTGGGAGTTGGTGTAGGTCAGTGTAGGACTGGGAGTTGGTGTAGGTCAGTGTAGGACTGGGAGTTGGTGTATATCAGTGTAGGACTGGGAGTTGGTGTAGGTCAGTGTAGGACTGGGAGTTGGTGTAGGTCAGTGAGCACAGAGAGATGGGTGAAGCCGAGCAGCTGCGAGCTACCACAAGGGCAGCAGAGTTTTGGACGAGCTGATGTTTACAGAGGTTGCAATTTGGGAGACAGGTCGGAAGGTGTAATCTGGAGATCAGGGAAAGTGAGGATGAGGGTTCCAGCAGCAGGTGAGCTGAGGCAGGGGTGGAGACAGGGTGACGTTATGGAGTTGCATGGACTTGGGATTAGTGAGGGAGTGAGTACAAGGGTGGGAAGCTCATCTCCGAGTCTGGCTGGATGTAAAAGATGCACCATCTCCCTCGAGAGCTTTCTGCCAATCAATCTACTCCAGTCACTGAAGGGCAGGGCATGTCACTGATGGCAGATCAACAAATATCCCCTTATACACTGTCCTTGTACAGACAGTGGCCAGGGTGGTTATTTAAACACTGCCAGGATGTGGGGAGAAAGAAAAGAGATAAAAACATAAAACTGCGGTTGCTGCAAATCCAAAACAAAAACAGTTCTGTCGAAGGGTCATGAGGACTCGAAACGTCATCTGTCTTCCTCTTGGCCGATGCTGCCAGACCTGCTGAGTTTTTCCAGGTAATTCTGTTTCTGTTTTTGTTGTGGGGAGAAACAAGATGAAACAGCAGCAATAGTAAAAACAGAAAATGCTGGAAAAGCTCAGTGGGTCTGGCAGCATCTGCGGAGAGAGAGAAACAGAGTAAACGTTTCCAGTCCGTATGACCCTTCTTCAGAGCCAGAGACAGCAGCAGTTTGTGATGCGGAAGAAATTGATTTCATATTAATGGACCTAGCTTTTAGGAGAGTGTTTAGGTCCCAGCCTGATTCACATATTGGATACCTCTGTCACCCCACAGGCTACTTCTCAATTCACTGCTCGCACTACACCAAGTAACGCGTTGTTATTAAAATATTCCAAGTTCCCCAGCATTCATCACCCACTCACCCTGCTCGCTGCCCATACACACTTGCCCCTCTATGGCCTTACAGGCCAAGTGGACCCCGGCTTCAATTTGTTGTTCTGCTGTTGGGGTACTAAGCTAGCCTCATCAGCATAGGGTTAGGAGAGGAAGGGTAAAGTAACCCAGATGTGTTCCCAGTCACCATCAACACCCACAGCTCCTCTGCATGTGACTGGGTGCATGAGAGCCAAGAACAGGGATTTGGCCAGCCTGCAATGCCCTTTGCAGTTGAATAGCCGGCATCCATCAATTGCTTGGCAAATAGGGTACCAGAAAGGAACCACCAAACCAGAGTCCCAGCACGTGAGGGGTAGGGAGAATTGGAAATGAGGGAGAGAGAGAGAGCCACTGTAGATTCTGCAAAGGGTTAACTCCAGCTATATATATACTTTTTTTAAAAAAATGAATCATTCTTTTACACAGAATGTGAGCTTTAAAGGAATTAATGGGGAGTTAAGGATATTTGCTTGCTGCTGGAATTTAAACAGGAATCTCGGGATCCAGAGAGCAGAACGGAGGTGTCTGCAACAGTCAGTGAGTGAAGGTGGTGGGACAAAGTCTGCAAGGTAGGCAATAAAACTGGCAGAAGTTTAACGGTGAATTATAGCACTCATTGCAGCTGATTAACTGTTTGCCCCTGAGGGCAGACCCAGCTGTTAAAAAGGGCAAACAAAACCTGAACAATTAGAGAAAAATAAATCCTGGCTTCGTTAATCCCAGTTTGCTGCTGCTGTCACTTTCTGCAAATCCTTTTTTAACTCTGTTGTGCCAACTCAAGCAAATGGCATTTAATTGAAAACTGGCCCAGGTTCCCCAGAGCCTGGGTGGGGAGCTGTACTGCCCTAGTTGCTGCACCGAGACAGATGGTAGAATTTACATAGGTAAGAAATGGGCAGGTGTTTCTGTTTGTCTGGGTTGCCAACTTTCATCAGACTTAGTCCTGGAGATCTCACCTCCAACTGCCTCACCCAGTCGAACAGCCATTTCTCCCACCACAACTCCCCACGCCCTCCCAGCTTCAATACTTTTATAATGAAGAAATGAAAGGCTCCAAAGAGACATACACATTCTCTCACACACACACATTCTCACACTCACACACACATTCTCACACTCACACACATTCTCACACTCACACACACATTCTCTCACACACACACACACACATTCTCTCACACACACACATTCTCACACTCACACACACATTCTCACACTCACACACATTCTCACACTCACACACACATTCTCTCACACTCACACACATATTCTCATACTCAAATACACATCACACACTCACTTACACATTCTCACACTCACATACACATTCTCACACTCACATACACATTTGCACACATTCTCACACTCACACACACTCTCACATGCACATTCACACACACTCACATTCTCACACTCATACAGATTCTCACACACACAATCTCACACTAATGTATACATTCTCACACTCTCACATACATCCTCACTCTCACACAAACATTCTCACACTCACAAGCACATTCTCACACTCTCACATATAGATTCACACACACTCACATGCACATTCTCACACACACACACTCACGTACACATTCTCACTCTGACACATATTCTCACACTCATACACATTCTGACACTCTCACACAAACTTTCTCACTCACATGCACATTCTCACATTCTCACATATACATTCATACACGCTCACACATTCTCACACTCACAAGCACATTCTCACACTCATGAACACATTCTCATCCTCTCACATTAACATTCTCACATTCTCACACATATTTTCACTCTCACACACATTCTCACACTCACATGCACATTCTCACACTCTGACATACACATTTCTCACTCTCAAATACACATTCTCACACTCACAGACACATTATCACACTCACATACACATTCTTACAATCTCACATACACATTCTCACACTCATTCTCACGCACTCACACTTTCTCACACTGAAACACACACTCATACACATTCTCACACTATCACATATACATTCTCACACTATCACATACACTTTCTTTCACACTCACATACACCTCACACACTCATTCACATTCTCACACACACACACATGCACACACACATTCTCACACTCACATACACAATCTCACACTCTCACACTCTCACATACACATTTTCACTCACATATACATTCTCACACTCACATGCACATTCACATGTACTCACACATTCTCACACTCATATACATTCTCACACTCTCACATACACATTCTCACACTCACATGCACATTCTCACACTCTCACATACACATTTCTCGCTCTCACATACACATTCCCACACTCATTCTCACGTACCAAACTTTCTCACACTCAAACACATTCTCACACACACATACACATTCTCACAGTCTGGCATACACATTCTCACACTCTTACATACACTTTCTCTCACACTCACATACACATTCTCACATTCTCACACACACATTCTCACACTCACATATATTCTCACACTGATACACACTCACACTCTCGCATACACATTCTCACATTCACATACACCTCATACACTCATTGACATTCTCACACACATTCTCACACTCACATACACACTCTCACATTCTCACACTCACATTTTTGCTCTCTCACACACATTCTCACAATCACATGCACATTCACACGCACTCACAATCATACACATTCTCACACTCTCACATACACATTTCTCACTCTCACATATACATTTCTCACTCTCACATACACATTCCCACACTCTCACATACACATTCTCACACTCATTCTCACGTACTCATACTTTCTCACACTCAAACATATTCTCACATAAACACTCTCACATAGACACATTCTCACACTCACATACATTCTCACACTGATACACATTCTCACACTCTCACATACACATTCTCACACTCATATTCACTTCACACACCCATTCACATTCTCACACATGCACACACGTTCTCACACTCACATACGCACTCTCACATACACATTCCCACTGTCATGCACATTCTCACACTTACATGCACATTCACATGCATTCACACATTCTCACACTCTCACATACACATTTCTCACTCTCACATACACATTCTCACACTCACATGCATTCTCACACTCATACACATTCTCACACACACATACATTCTCACACTCATACACATTCTCACACACTCATCTACACATTCTCACAGTCTGACATACACATTCTCACACTCTCACATACACTTTCTCACACTCCCACATACACATTTCTCACTCTCACATACGCATTCTCACACACATCCCACACTCACACAGACACATTCTCACACATCACATACATTCTCACACTGATACACATTCTCACGCACTACAAACACTGACACACATTCACTAACACACACACATTCACACAAATATACACTCACTCACACACACTATTTCTTTCCTTTTACCCAATGATTTTCTGCCAATGAGTGTTAATTGTCCAGGAAATGAATCTCTCGTTTCTGGAGTCACCTCCAGACAACCCAACCCATTTACCTGGTCTGTGCTAAGGCAGCTTGGGTCTCAGCAATCCATTGTTAGATGGAGGGTGGTGGAGACAACCATCTGCACTCAAGCTCCCTATGACACCCCTTCCCCCAAAACCATCCTACTGTCGGGATTACCAACCCTCCAGGATTCCTTTGGAAAACTCTGGGATTGAAATTGAACCTCCAAGGCACTCGGTGGGGGATTCAAGGCAGGGTTCAATCAAATGCTGTGTGTTTTTTTATCCTTGTTTGTTATAAAGATATTGGAGTTGATAAAGGACGAGGGATGTTTAATAGCTGAATGTTTGGTGGGCAATAACCACCATTACTGAGGGACTAAGATTCTCGTGAAACTTGACCAGGGAGAGGGATCCAGGGAAAGTGACAGGAGCCTTTTTCAGTAAAGTGGATTGGAAGGAACTTGAAACATCTTTTAGGGATAATGCGTTAATCCATGTTACTCTGATTTTGATCCTGTTCAATGCATTCGATACCGAAAGCATTTAGCAAAATTATTGATGCTGTTGAAATCCTCCTCATTAGATTGGAGGCAACACTGTCCACTTGACATTAGCTTAAGTCTTTTCCCTACCTGAACAATGTTACATGACTTGCAAGCTGTAACTGAGGTTTGTTTTATTTGTTTATGGGATGGCTGGGCCAGCATTTATTGCCCATCCCTAGTTGCCCTTGAGAAGCTGGTAGTGAGCTGCCTTCTTGAACCACTGCAGTTCATGTGGTGTAGGTAGGGAGGGGGTTCCAGGATTTTGACCCAACGACAGTGAAGGAACGGTGATATATTTCCAAGTCAGGGTAGTAAGTGGCTTAGAGGGAAACTTCCAGGTGGTGATGTTCCCATCTCTCTGCTGTCCTTGTCCTTCTAGATGGTAGTGGTCGTGGGTTTGGAAGGTGCTGTCTAAGGAGCCTTGGTGAGTTCCTGCAGTGTATCTTGTAGATGGTACACACTGCTGCCACTGTGCATCGGTGGTGGAGGGAGTGAATGTTTGTGGATGGGGCACCAGTCAAGCAGCTGCTTTGCCCTGGACAGTTCAGGTCAATGGTTATTAGGTTAAAAACAAGTGATCACTCGAATAAATTCATCAATATTCCCTCCCTCTCTCTTTTTAAGGTTATTGGCAAAAGGACTATTGCTGACATTGGGAAGCATATTTTTACACAGCGAGTTGTTGTGACATGGAATGTGCTGCCTAAGAGGGTGGTGGAAGCAGATTCCCTGGCAACTTTCAAAGAGGAATTAAATACAAACTAGAAGGGGTGAAAATTGCAGAGTTATGGGGCAAAAGTATAGTCAATGAATTGAAGAGTTCTTTTCAAAGAGCCAGTACAGTGCTATGGGCTGAATGGCTTCTATCTGTGCTGCAACACCCTGATTCAAAAGTTCAGATGGTGCTGATCTAAAAACGTCTCCATGCCTGCCTGCTGAAAGGGTTAAGTAAGGATATCAGAAATTCCTCTGTTAAGACAAGGCTTTTAAGGTGCTTTCTCTCTTTTCACTTTCCCACTCACACTCTCCATCCCTTTTCATCAGTCTCTCTGTCCATGTCCCCCAGTTCCTACCTCTATCTCTCCCATCAAATGTGCGTCTATACCCTTCAAGTCTCTTCCACTGTTTCTCTCTCAGTCGCTCCTCTCGTTGCATTAATGTTTCGTGCTGATTTTATTTCCCAGGCACCATGTGTCTCTCTCTCACTCACACTGCTTCTCTGGAGCGCTCGATCATCAGCTGTCCTTCCTGTTTCTTCAGCACTTCTCCATTCCATTCTGTTTCTCTCCCCCCTCTCACTGTTCACCTATTTCCCCACAGTCCCTTCCTATCTTTCTCTCTCCCTTTCCTTTCTGCCTCTCACTCATTCTATTTTTCCCCCACACTGTTTTCTTCCTCCAACTCCCTTCACCCCCTCGCTCCCCCTTCCCGTGCCTTGCTCCCTTTATCTTCCTTTTCTCTCACAGTTTTTCATTTCTCTCCATGTTTCTACTCTCCCACTTTGTCTCTCCCTTTCTTTCTCCCTCTGACCCTCTTTCCTCCCTCCCTGGCCCCCATTAAATGAAGGATCTTGCTGCACACAATTAACACTTCAGTGTTTTTTATTCATTCCAGTTTATTATCCCTGTGTTCACAGCAAAGGTAAACAGTCCATTATCAGAGAGAAAGAGAGAGAGAGAGAGAGAGATTACAAAAAAAGTGTCTCAATTGTCACTCTGCAATCCAATGCTTCAGATAGTTCAGGGAACTCAATTAAATATATCTCTATACAACCAACAAAGCCTAGCAACAAGAAGCGAGTCCGTGGAACAGAGGGATTAAATCCTGCTACTAAAGATGAAAATCTTTAAGGAAGAAAAGGACTTACCGGGAATGAATTAGAGAAACAAGGTTGACTTTCATTCAGAGGCTTATTAAATTTTGTTGGTGTTCTGGTCTTAATCCAAATCTTCAGCAAGGCATTGTGACTACTTAGCTCATTACCAATGAACTCCAGCTGCTTGCAGCCGAAGACCAGCCTCTTGTTTTCCTCTATTAGTGTATCTCTCTCATTCCCTCTCTCTCTCTCTTTCTCCGTCTATCTCTCTGGTGCCAGAATTAGTCTGGCATTGCAATTCCCAGCTAAGAGCCACTGATCACAGTGCAAGCAATGAGACGCAGCTCTCTGAATGAGCAACCAGTAGACAGAAAGGGAAAAAGGTACCAGCTAGATCTTAGACAGGATTTAAACCCCTGTTGTATAGAAACCCCATTAGTGTCAGCAGTGCCCTGGTAAGAAGATGATCTATAGGAGCCTTTTGAACTCAACAAGTCTACAATGCATTCTATTTTGAATCCGGCTGGGTTTAACCCTTTTAACGAGCTTGAACTTGCAAAGAAATTCCTCACAACATCCATTGTTTTTGTTCCATTTAATTCAGTTTCATTCCCGTGCAAAGTTTTTTGGGATCACACTGTACACCTGAAAGGGGGGAGGGGGGGATGTGCCACAGAGTCCACGACCAGCCAGATGCAGAGTGACATTCCATCCACTGCCTCAGGAGAGTGCCCCCTACCTGCCGCAGTGTGGCACTGCCTTATATCCTCCGTCAGCCATCTTGTGGCCTCTCTGAGTGAGAGTCATGATGCAATGCCAGCCACCAGCATCTGGAAAATCTGCCCCTCACCAACCTGAGGGAAAAAGGCCAGTTTTTAACCCAATGCCATCAGCCAGAACCTTTCACTCTATCAGCCTGACTTGATACTTATTTTTGCACATTGAGTTCCTTCTAGTAATTTCTTCCTGATCCTTGGTCTGTCCGAACAGGAAGCTCTGTTGCTACGGGGATGGTGGTTGCTCTGGGAGCAGAGAGCCAAACAATGCCCTGCCGAGCAACCTGTTTTCTTTATGCTTTGATGGGATGTGGGTGTCACTGGCAAGGCCAGCATTTGTTGCCCATCCCTAATTGCCCGTGAATTGAGTGGCTTGCTCGGCCATTTCAGGGGGCAGTTAAGAGTCAACCACATTGCTGTGGGTCTGGAGTCATGTGTAGACCAGACCAGGTAAGGACAGCAGATTTCCTTCCTTAAAGGGCATCAGTGAACCAGATGGGTTTTTACAACAGTGAATGATAGTTTCATGGTCACCATTACTGAAGCTAGCTTTATATTCCAGATTTATTAATTGAATTTAAATTCCACCAGTTGCTGTGATGGGATTTGAACCTACGTTCCCAGAGTATTAGCCTGGGCCTCTGGATTACTCGTTCAGTGACATTATCACTATGTCACCAATTCCCCCACCCTCTGCTCTCAGGAGAAAGAAAGGTGTTACATTTATTTAGTGCCTTTTGTGACCTCAGGATGTCCCAAATGCTACAGCCAATGAAGTACCTTTGAACTGTATTCACTGTTACGAAGTCAGGAACACAGCAGCCAATTTGAACATAGCAAGCTCCCAAAAACAGCATCTGATAATGACTAGATCATCTGTTTTTCTGGTGTTTATTGAGGGATAAATATTGGTCAGGACACTGGGGAGAACTGCCCTGGCCTTCTTTGAAGCAGCACCAGATACCATAAAGGTAGATAGGACTTCAGTTTAACGTCTCATCTGAAAAATGGCATCTCTGACAGTGCTGCACTCTCTCAGTACACTGAAAAGTCAGGCTGGATTAACAAGCTCAAAGTTCCTGTAGCGAATCTTGAACTCATAACTTTCTGATTCAGGGACAAGAGTGCCATTCTTGATAAAAGGCACATCCCAATTGAGATGCTGAGCTCACATTCGGAAACATGTAGGTGAGGGAGCGGTGGAATACTGGTCTGGTGAAATATTTACAAGGGTTCCACTAACTACTTGGCATTAGACATTGTTTCTGACTGAAAGCATGGGGTACCCATCATCTACAAGATGAAATGATGGCTGGATTGGTCTTTCCCCAAATCAATTAGCCATGGAACTCACAAGCAATTTTTTTCTTGAGTACACTCATTGGAGTGTAAAGTATGCAATGAAGGCAGGGGAATCCCAGCATCCATAGCAGCAGTGAGAACCCCCTATTAAAACTATGTGGCCTGAACTTTGACAGAGGGCTTCCACTTCCAAACCATGCTCTCCCTTTACAGAGAGGGAACCACCCTTAATTCCTGCCTGCCATAGCAACCTCCTTGGGCAAACCTCTGGTCAAAGTATAATCGATCTGCTTATTTGAAGGAGGGCACTGGAAACTCACGGGTGGGTGCACCTCCCTTTCGCATACTCAAACGAGCAGGTAATGATCTGAATCCATGGGATGAGAGTGGGAGTGAGACCTCAGAGGCTGAAGAGTCAAATGTGCTCATACTAACAAACCCACAGGAGTAAGAAATTCCTCCATTTCTATAGCGCCTTTCACAGCCTCAAATTTGCTTCACAGCCAATGACGCACTCTTGAAGTGCAGTCTCTGCAGTAATGTAGGTAAAACAACAGCCAATTTGTGCACAGCCAGCTCCCACGAACAGCAAAATGATTGGATAATTTTAGGCTCAACTATGGTGCTCAAATCCCCGGAGTGGCACTTGAACCCACAACCTTTGAACTCCTTCTCGAAAGTGCTGCCCATTGAACCATGGCTTACCCATGTTCCAGGTTAGAAATCCCCCCTTATTGGCTGTAATGGAAAAAGAGCAGGAAATACAATGGGCACCTGATAATTTGCTTTACCCTCTTGTCAAACTGGATAAATGTCAAAGAGATAAAAACAAAAAAACTGCGGATGCTGGAAATCCAAAACAAAAACAGAATTACCTGGAAAAACTCAGCAGGTCTGGCAGCATCGGCGGAGAAGAAAAGAGTTGACGTTTCGAGTCCTCATGACCCTTCCTCAAGTTCTGTCGAAGGGTCATGAGGACTCGAAACGTCAACTCTTTTCTTCTCCGCCGATGCTGCCAGACCTGCTGAGCTTTTCCAGGTAATTCTGTTTTTGTTCTGGATAAATGTCAAGATTATCTGTTTTTGGTGATGTTCAAGGGTTAATATTGACCAGGACATGAGGGAGATGCCACCTCTACTTCAAAATATGACCACGGGGTCTTTCATGTCAACCTTTGAGGGCAGCTGGAGCCTCAATTTTAACACACACTTGCTGTTCCTTATGAACCCTGTTCTTGAGCATCACAAGGACATTTATAATGGGGGACTATAGCTTCAACTACAAGGAGGGGGAAAAGAGTGTTGTAGCTATGGTCCTGGACTGGAAATCCAGGGCGGAATTTTGCCCTTAAGGTTGGGAACCCAACATTAGGGTCAAATAGGGGTTACAAGATAGCGGTGTGTGGGAAAGTCACCTGCAATGGTACCTGAATTGGCCAATTCGTGGCCTGAGGACAGACTTGTTGTCCAATTAAAGGCACCAGGTGGGATTATGAAGCTGGAAGGCCAATAGGAATGAAGGAGCAGCAGCCTGCAGTTTAGGCAGGTGAGGAGATGGTGGTTCCATCTTGAAGCACCAACCCCCTGACTCAACTTTTCAATTTCTCAGTCTAGAACTGCTCTCAGCAGCCAGGCCCCTGTTATAGAGGCCTCAAAGCCTGCCTGGAGTACCGTACTGAACACCCGGACTGCCACTGGGAGGCTGTCTCCAGGCAGCTGGTCTAGTCCCTGACCTCAGGGGTGCCTGACAATGGGCCTCAATGGGCCTTTAACTGGTCTTAATTGGCGAGTAGCCCTGCCAACTCTGATCCTGCCTCAGGAGAATGGTGCTGGCAAAACAAGCATGCCAGCCAGTGGCGTGAATTTACTTACCCGCCTACCTCCCTATTTGCCTCCATCTGGGGTTGAAAATCCTCCTCCTGGAGTTTGCAAGTTCAAATCCCACCATCCAATGGAATTCAATAAATCTGCTGGATGGTCATAAGTGCCCAAGTGGTTCATGAAGATGAACTGTCTCTGTCCAGTCTGGCCTACTTTAGTTCACACGGTAGGGCTCTTTGTGACTATGGAAAATAGGGCAACATGGCTACATGGGGTCAGGTGCCCATGTCTGCCCTGGATTTCACCCAAAGTAGAAATTATCTGGCAAAGTGGCCCAATAGGTCACCAGCTGGTTCTGGGTAATAAACGTGGCCTTGCCAGGCTCCTGCGAATGGAGATAATCTGAACCCAACAGTTGGATGGAGCTGCATTGTATGACCTGTCATTTTCTTGCATTTTACAACAATGACAGCCTTCAGGAAAAGAACTTCAGTGGCTGGAACAAGAGTCAGGGAGCCCTGAGAGTGTGAACCCACGATAGGAGTGTTGTCTTTCTTCCTTTTAAGATCGGTGCTTTCTGGCAGCATCAGATGACTTTAAGCCAGTGTTGATGTCGTGTGACTGTTAGGTGAGTATTTGGGCTCACGTTGTCTGGGTGGACTTGCTCACAGAGGGGGGAGGCACGTGATCCCTTTGAGCTGACTCAGGATCTTCACAGAGGGGGAAAGGGGTGAAAATCGAGACTGGGAAAATACGCAAATCTCCGATAGGCTTTTCTTCCCTTGATGCTTTCTCTTGTTCTTACCATTTTCGACCAATTTGGTAAAAGGACTTTTTCCAGCCGACAACTAATTCCAAACCTCAACTTCATAGTCAATTGACAGAGTGAAGAGTAACATGACCTGCCTCACCAGCAAAGCCAATCGTAGAATAATTGGCACACGGACAGCAGCAAACTGACCCACTGAGTTAATATAATCACACCATGAGCTTAAAGGCCGGGTTTCTGCTACTGAGGGAGGTAGCTTGAGTCAGGAAATCTCCCACTCAGACAGACCTGCCTCAGTTTAAAGAGCCCCGATTGGTCCAATGTTCACTCTAGGGAGGTGGGGACAGGATAGAGCTGGACATGCCAACAATGGAAGCATATCCTATGTGGCCACAAGGTTAGGTTACTTCCAAGGCTGGCTGGTTAGGAGGCTCGTTTCGGTTCTCTGGGACTATGTCCCCATTGTTTTAGAGACTGTTAGACCCCAGCCCTTATCCCTCAAACTCCGTCATGCCCCCCACCCCCCACCCCATGCCCCCTCTTACCCCTCCATGTCAATTATATAGCCACTCACCTAGTATCCACCATTGGCAATCTAACACAGCTTTCACTCATACACTATTGATAGTGAAAAAAACCTGAATTCCTGAAACTCATTCAAAGTTTATAAATTTCCTCACTTGATTCATTACTTAGAAAATCAGAATGACATAATTGTGGCCCTTGGGGGAATGTTAACAAAGAACTCTACTGAAACTACATGATGACCTTTCAATCAAAGCATTCCAGCAGACAGTTTTTTTAAATCTCACCTTATCCATCCTTCAAAACTCCATGGAACTTTCAAAATGGTGGGGATGACCCGGATGCAGAAATCCCACCTCCATTATTTACAGATCCAATTTTTGCCAATGGGAAATGGGGAGGGGCATGATTCACACCATTTTGCCTGTTGAAAGGGTCTTAATCCACAGCGTAGGAGTCACAGATTGATAGTGTAGACATAAATGCTCTTGAAAGATGTAGATGTCAGTGAAACTTATTGAAACCCTCTGTGGCCTTTTTGATTGACAGGCCATTTTGTGTAGCTTAGAAAAATTATTAGTACCTGGTCATACAGTTTCCAGAGTTCTTTGTTGAAATTTCCCAAAGGGCCATTATTAAGTCATTATAAAAGCTACAATTATCTCAACAGGAGTTTTGACTGACAGTTTAAAGATGATATTAAAGGATCAGCTGTCTTTGTTGTGGGGTCTCAATTTATTTGTTTCCATTAGAAATTAACCAAATGTGGCAAATTAAAAGATTTGAATGGGTTCTATTAACAGGGTTTTTTTCACTATCAAGTGTGTAGGAGTGAGAGCTGTATTAGATTGTTAGAAGCTTATTTTTATCATCTCCACATGTCTCCTGCAGTCTGCTCCTGTGAATACTGGGCTTTGGAGGTGGCATAGGGTGTGCGAGGGGCCATGGAGGAGAGGGGTTGGGTGGAGGTCATGGGTTAACATTGAGCTGGCATGAGGGTATGAAGGGTCATGGGAGGTGGCGGGGGCATTAGTTAGCATGGTGGGATGGGGATATGAAGGGCATGGGGTGGATGAGGTGTATGAGTTGGCATGGTGTTGCCATAGGGGTATGAGGTGGCATGGAGGTTGGGGAGTGAGGGGGTGTGAGGGATGAGGGCTGGAGGGTCTAACTACATCTAAAGCAATTGAGATGAGTCCCAGAGAACCAAGATGGGCCGTCTGATCAGCCTGCCACTGCACCTGACTGCCCCCGTGGCTGCCTAGGACCTGTTTCCATGATTGGCAGGCCAACTCTATCCCCAGGCTTTCTCCCCCCCACCCGCCCAGATCCAAAATTGGGTCTAAAGGGGCCCTTCAACCTGAGGCAGGCTGGCAAGTTGGGCAAAAATCCCGACTCGAGCGACCTGCCTGGGTAGTGAAAATCCAGCCCTACGAGTGATGGTTTGTGGGTATCTCCCTTGTTTACATTTCAAAAACATTTCATTGGCTGCAAAGTGCTGAAAGGCGCTATACAAATGCAAGTCTTTCTTTTCCTCGGTTGCTGAATTATCTATAGATCACAATCTTCAGAGTCAAATGTCTCTGGCTCCTTTATGTCAAGCGTTCATGCCAGGCACCCTGGGGTCATCACTGGTTAGGTTCAGAAAGCTGCTTCCAGAACCTTCCATTATCTCATGTCATCTAATTAATACAGCAGCTGCTGCATTAATATGACCATTTCCCACACAAGTGGCATTTTGAGCCTTTCTTCAGGAGACACTCTCGTTAATTAACACTAACTTCAGCGTTAAGTTTCATTCTACAGTTTCCCCCCTCTACATTCCTCCCCTCCCCTCCCAACCCTCCTGCTCACTTTCTTACCCTCCACCCCCTCAGCAACCACCTCCTCGCCCCTACGTCCCATCTCCCTTCAAACCCCCAACCTTCTCACCCCACAAACCCCCCCCTCACCAACCAGCTCCTCACCCGTACACCTACACCTGACACTCCCTCGCCCTCCTCTCCCCTCCTCTCTTCATTCCCCTCCCTCATTACCCCCTTAACCCTCCTAACATCCCCTCACCTACTCACCCCTCCGCCTCTCCAATCCTGTAACTCCCTCACTACCGCTGTCCCTCTCCCCAGCCCCACCTCGCCCCCCCCCACCATGAGAAAATGCATTGAGACGATTGGGAATGATTTCACTTCACTAGCCCCTTAACACCTGTCAAAGAGCAGCCAAGAGAGCAAGAGGTGCCTGGCGCCTTTCTGCTGTCAAGCCCAGAGTGTGAGCCAGATGATCTAACAGAGGGGGAGGGGGAGGGGGGAGGGGCCTTCAGTCCCACCAGAGAGAAGTATTTAATCATGAAGAGAAAATATTTTCACGCTTTGCTAAAGAGATTCTCCCTTTTGGCTCAGGGAAGATAAAAATAATCTTTGTTTGAGTGGCAGGCAGAAAGTAGGCCATTGACACCTAAAGGCTTTCCATCTGTCCTTGGTTTAAAGAACAGAGAATTGCAAGGGATGCAGGATGGGGGGGGGGATGGGCAAGGTTTATATCCCTTTTGCTCTGTACAACCTATTGTGGCTGAATGAGCTGGAGTTAAACACTTAATGAAATGAGGGCGCAAAATAGGAATCACTAAGGAAAACAGACCAAGGTCCATCTAGTTCATAGGAGGCCATTCAGCCCGTCAAGCCTGTTCCGCCATTCAATGAGATCATGGCAGATCTGCAGCCTAACTCTACATACCTGCCGTTGCCCCATACCCCTTAATACCTGACAAAAAATGTAATCACTCTCAGGTTTAAAATTTACAATTGATCTCACATCAATTGTGGAAGAGAGTTCCAAGCTTATACCACGCTTGGCGTGTGGAAGTGTTTCCTAATGTCACTCCTGAAAGGCCTGGCTCTTTAGATTCTGCCCCCTAGAGTCCTACAGTCCCCAACCAGTGGAAATAGTTATAAAAACAAAAATAAAAACAAAAAAAACTGCGGATGCTGGAAATCCAAAACAAAAACAGAATTACCTGGAAAAACTCAGCAGATCTGGCAGCATCGGAGGAGAAGAAAAGAGTTGACGTTTCGAGTCCTCATGACCCTTCGACAGAACTCAGTTCTGTCGAAGGGTCATGAGGACTCGAAACGTCAACTCTTTTCGTCTCCGCTGATGCTGCCAGACCTGCTGAGTTTTTCCAGGTAATTCTGTTTTTGTAGTGGAAATAGTTGCTGTCATTCGACCCTGTCTGACCCCTTCATGTCTTCTACCATCTTGGTAGTCACATGATTTTAAAAAAAAAATGTTGTGGGTGTCACTGGCAAGGCCCAGCATTTGTTAGCTATCCCTAATTGCCCTTGAACTGAGTGGCTTGCTCAGCCATTTCAGAGGGCAGTGAAGAATCAACTACATGGCTGTGGGTCTGAAGTCACCTGTAGGTCAGGCCAGGTAAGGATGGCAAATCAGACATGAGGTGCGTTGGAGAGCTAGTTTGACTTTATAAGATAACGGTTGACTTTATAAAATAGTTTGGCTACAGCAAGAGGCGTGACCAGTGACTTAAGTAGCGCCTGGAAGTCCAAAACGCATTAGCATGAAGCTGAAAACGACATCCAGTCCAGTCACCAGTGTGGAGTGTTGCACGCTCTGGGTGTGAGAGTTGGACTCAGAAGAAAGAGCACAGGAGGAGAATAGGTGCAGATTCAAAACAGAAACACTGAAAAGGATCAGATATCTGTCGGAAACGTCAAGTGACACTCTTCCAATAAATAACCTTGTCAAAGAATAAAAAAGTTCTCCGCTCAGGGCTAAATATACCCAAAAGTGAAGGAGGTGGGACTGGATCACACTTACAATGGCACACACAAGCCTGGGCTATGCAGCCACTGACTCTCCATGGTCCCACCCCACCTATCACTGCTGTGCTCACTCACCTACATTGGCTCCTGGTCCAGCCACATCATGATTTTAAAATTCTCATCCTTGTTTTCAAATCCTTCCCTGGCCCACTCCCCTCCCTATCTCTGTAATCTCCTCCAGCCCTCCCTATCTCTGTAATTTCCTCCAGCCCCTCCCTATCTCTGTAATCTCCTCCAGCCCCTCCCTATCTCTGTAATCTCCTCCAGCCCCTTCCTATCTCTGTAATCTCCTCCAGCCCCTCCCTATCTCTGTAATCTCCTCCAGCCCCTCCCTATCTCTGTAATCTCCTCCAATTCCACAACTCTCCAAGATATCTGCACTCCTTCAAATTCTGGCATCTTGCTGTGCATCCCTAATTTAATCACTCCAGCATTGGTGTCCATGTCTTCAACTTGCTCAGTGTTGTATTCCTGATAGCTAGCTGGTGAAGGGAGAGGCCACTGACTCCTGATTGGTGTATATTTTACTGGGCACTGGCTGCCATCTGGTATCTTGCCCAAAAAGCAAGTCTTTAGGCATCAGCCCACCTAGTGAGAATGTTATGTTACCCATGAAGGCATCATGTTCCTCACCTGGTATCCTGAGGGATGCAGGAGCAGTATTTGAGCTCAACCATGTCAGAGGCCACAGGCAGGCTGAAAAGGCCAAAGAGGGATAGTTAACCTCTGTCACAGTCACACTGGATGTTATGTGACTTTGGGAAGAACTGTATCTGCACCATGATGGGGGTGGAAAACTATTGGAGAGATTGGAACACAAAGTTCCCAAGTAAAGATTTGGGAAGTGGCAGCACATTCAAGGACTTTGGAGGGGAAAGGGAGGCTTGAGATGGGTCAGTAATGTGCAGGGGTGGTGAGTCGAGGGGTTTGCTCCAGGCTGTACAGGTGCACTGCAATCATGAATGTGACACACAGGGAGCAAACAGGCTGTGTGCAAACAGCGGTCCCTTTAAGATGTGTGCATGCAACAGTCTTAAAGGGCTTATGCAGTGCATCAAATGGGCCACACACGGCGATTTGCAAATTTGAAAGAGCGTTGGTTAAGGGTTGGGTTTTTTGAGAGAGGTGATGACGATAGACCTGAAGGAGAGAGGGGCAACATCTGAAGAGAGAGCAGGATGAGCAAGTGACAGATCTGGGTTATCTGTCACTTGCTCATCCTGCTTTCTACCCTTAATGTTGGCATTAGCATATTCTATAGCTAATATCACCACCGCCAACACCCCTTTGTCCTTTTGTCGATGACATCTTTGGCAATCTCTCCTTTGCTTCCACCTATCACTGGCCCTCTATCCAGCTCCACCTGTCCCACCCCCATTAAACAGCTTATATTTCACTTCATTTCTATTTCTTTTTAAGTTCTGTTGAAGGGTCATACGGACTCGAAACGTTAACTGTGTTCCTCTCCGCAGATGCTGTCAGACCTGCTGAGGTTTTCTAGTCATTTTTGTATTTGTTTCAGATTTCCAGCATCCTCAGTATTTTGCTTTTACCTGAAGAGAGAGAAGTGTTTACAATATCGGTTAACATGGGGGGGCCAGGAGTGTAGTTGGCTGGTCAGCAATATAGGGGCAATAGGATTGAGGGAGCTGGAAGGGTCTCACAGAGAAGATGAGCTGAAGGGGAGAGATGAGAGACAGAAGTGAATTCAGGACGAGGTCAGGGTGGAACTTTCGAGGAAGTTTGGTCTGGTAGGCTAAGGGAGGGAAGCAGGAGTAGCTGATAGAGGGCTCTTGATCTTACTGATAGTGAAGTCCATGGGCTCCTCGGACATGTTGTTAGTTGTCCCTGGCTGAAGAAGGTAACATCAGCCACATCCCACATCTCCCAGTTCATCATCAGGGAGTGACTGGAGTCTCTCTACACTCAGATACACAGCTCCATCTCCACATGTCCTTCCCAATGGATAGAGGGAAGCTGGATTATACAAACACTGCAGTCTTCCTCAGAGACTATAGCTACATTCACTTGCATACTCCCCCTAACCAGGCTGGCATCTTCCTCCTGAATGTACAGCTGCTTTGTGACCACAGGGAGCGTCGATGTGGGTCCAGTTTCCTGGTAACAGCCTGTTCCACCTCGATTCCAAACAGGGTTGGTGGTTTGTGACTCACTGATGAGATATTTCTTCTGGATTTGGTTCATGTCTTCTGGCAGTAACCCTGGGAAAGACACAGAATGGGCCTGCAGTGAGAACAGACTGGCCAATTCTGCTATCTGCAGCATTCCCAAGGATTACAATCTCTCATTGTATCGTGGTGTGCTGCTGAATTCTACAATCTGGAACGCCCAGCCCTTACTGGAGAGAGAGAGGGCAAGATGGGCAGGAAAGACAGGTGGGGGAGGAGGGATAGGAAGAGTGGGACAAAGAGGAAGAATAGCCTGAAGAGGAAATGGGGGATCAATCACCGCTCCCCCGGTCAGCACCCAGAGAACAGCTCATTGAAGAAAGCTTCATTTCAACCATCCCTCCCATCCCCTTTCACCAACAGCCCCAGTATCCACATCACCATAGTCCTCACCAGCAGCTGTCTTCCTGTCACCCACCTTCCTGGGTGTTAAAACCATCACCAAATAAAGAACAGAAAGGATATGATGATCGGGTGAGACAAGATAAGGTGACAGGAGCCTTGTGTGGAGCCAAAGTACCTGCTTGGACCAGTTGGGCTGAAAGGCCTGTTTCTCCTGGAGCTTGTATGTAACTCACTGCATAACTGGTCACAGTCAACTTGGGGAATTCTGAATCACTTTGTGCAAGGCTTTAGTCACCATTCTCTCTCCTTGTTTACCCGTACAAGTGCTTTCTCAATGGTTACAGCTGGGAGCTGGGAGGTTCTGGGCTTCCATTGAGAACACCATGACCAGCTCAGCCCTAAGGGCCTGACTGCAGACTGCAGCTTCTCACCCTGGGCCAGGCAATCTCCCCCAGCTGGCTGTGTGTCACTGACAAGGCCAAGGTGGAATGGGCGGCAGGGGGAGCAGGCATGGAGACAAGGCCACTCTCTCAGCTCTAGGCCTCCACTCTCCTGGCCCTCTGATTGAGGGCAGAGTGCAGGAGGGATGTGAGGCTCTGGAAGCGCCCGTCTACTCTGACCTTCCCACAAAGTCAAAGATGGCAGCCATCAGAGCTTCCGAAAAATGGCCCATCTTTTTGCACCAATGGCATGGTGCTACTTTGGTGGGAAAATCCCCGCCCCCCACCACCCCCCATGCCTTTCGCCTCCGCACCAGCAACAGCTAGTTTGAGCTTCCACCATTCATTGTTTTTCATCTCACATGTGTCTCCTTCTCTCCATTTTCTCGTTTTTGTGTCTGACGCATTCAACTGTATCAGTAAGTTTGGGATTTGGGCTGTTTCTCTCTTCTCCAATCATTTCTGACTCCTGACCTCGGCTTGCCTTCCGAAGTCAATCACCTTTACCAGCGTCAAGTCATTCTGGGACTGCAAACTATCCTATTATGCATCATCCATTGTTCCAACAGCTTTTCTAACGTGAATCAGCTCTTCTTTCAGATTATCAGACTCACAATCTCTTCTGCTAATCAGTACAAATCATTAATAAATGTGTTGATGCTTTCCCCATATCTCTGGGTATGGTTATTGAACTTTGCGTATTCCACGATGCTGTTCATGCAGAGATTGAAATATGTCTCCGTTGCATTCAGTATATGTAGCTCTACCCTCATCAATCTCCAATGTTAGAAATACAGGTCCCTTTAAGAATAAACCAGGTCAAGCTTCAGAGTGAATTGAGATGCTCATGGAAACCTGTACTTAAGAGCTGGGTTTTACCCCAATAAGGGAGCTTTTATTTCTGGACAGAGAAAGGATCCAGAAGGGAAGGGTGGAAACTGGTATTTGTACTGAACTATAGTTTAACAATGAAACAATTGTGAATCACAGAGTGTCTTCTTCTGCATGATCGGTAAATGGATATCCATTATTAGACACCTAGGATGTCATCCGCACAGTAGCCAATTGCATACAAAAGTGTACTGACCTGCTCACAGCCTGGCTTCACTGCAAGACACAACGCAGTGCAAAATTGAGTGAATATCTTGGCCACAATTCAGTCTGATTTAGGCCTGTGACTCTCTCAGAGTGCTCCAGTAGAGGTAGAGATTTTTCTAGTGCCTTCATTTTACTGCTGTCACCATATATTATTATGTTGCTGGGTTGGAGTAGATTCAGTAACTCCCGAAGACTGTAGGCTGCAAACACTCTAACTTTATTGTAAGATATTTACAGTAATGAGAACACTCCCTTACACAGGCTTCTTTCCACGCTGCTTTCTCCTAGACGCTCAGATCACATGAGCGTATGCCACTTCCTTCAATGACATCACAGACCGGTATAGTTAATCCTTCACAGGACTTAATCTAACATATTCCATTATACTACAACCACCATCTTCTCAAGGGCAGCTAGGGATGAGCAATAAATGCTGGCCTAGCCAGCGACACCCACACCCCATGAACGAATAATAAAGTCATTTTAGACTGGAAGCAAAGGGATTTTCAGCCAAGGTTGGCAGATAAATAACTCCGGAAAGCAGCTGAAGTGTGTCATGCAGAGTGTGGGGGGTGAGGTAGAAGGATAGATGAAATGTGAAAGGTTTTCAGAGAGTAAATAAGGTGAAACTGTCCCGAGTGGCAGGGAGCTCAGTAACCGGAGGGAAGATAAGACAACTTACTTTAACAGAGCAATGTGCTCTGATCTGGATCACACTGCCTGATAGGGCGATTGATGCAGATTCAATGTTTAGTTTCTAGAGAGAATAAATATTTGAAGGGGAGAAAATTGCAGGGGTATGGTTAAAGGGCAAAGGGCAAGGGTGACTTGGATCGCTCCTTCAAAGATCTAGCACAGACAAAATGGGCTGAATGGCCTCCTGTGCTGTCATTCTGCAATTATATGTGAAGGAACATTGTTACTTCTCATGCAGAGTTTCCATGTGCCAAGAGCCTGCCCCTCCTTTCCCCCTGGCACCCCAGTCCCACCATCCATCTCACCTTTGGGGCCAGAGGCCTGTCTCTCCAGGGGGACAGCATGTGTAGATGCCCCCACTCTCCTCTCATTGCCAACCGTTCCCTCACATTGTCTGCTACTTGTTCAAGCAAGACTTAGAGCAACAGTATCATGAGCTGCTTTGAGATTGCACGTGTCAGAGGTCGAATAGCACAGGTGTAAGGTGTGAGGTCCAGGGAAGTGAGAGTTCCAACAGTACCGACTGTAGGAGGTGCAGAGTCTGAGCAGAGCTGGAGGAAAATTGGCTGCAGTGACTGCTGGAGAACGAATTGAGGTGGGAAAGGGGAGCATTGGCAGTAGTGGGAATGGAGCTGGTAGATACAAGCAGGTAACAGTGAGGTGAAAGGCTAGATTCTTACCTTGACAACCCTGGTGAGGTCATTAAACTTCTTTCAGCATTGCAACCAGCTCCTGGGAAGGAAGGAAGCTCCTGGCATGAACCAATCAGCCTTCCAGCCCCATAATGAAGGCGTGTGCTGCCTGAAAGGCTTGCTGACCCTCAGGCAGGGGAATGGTGGGGCCAGGGAAGGAGCTCTAACTCCTCTTGTAAGCAGCTAAACGCGGTGCTGCATCTGAGTTTCGATATCCGGCAAAGAGAAATGTTCAAATAAATTTGGAAAAATACCCAATCTTTTTTAATGTCCCGACGATTGTTCTCCAGGGTGGCACACAGCAGTGTCCTGGGGATTTATCTTCAATTCCTGGAGACTCCAGACCAATCCTGGAGGGTTGGCAACCCTAGCCTACAGCCTCCCCTTTAAAAGGAGCAAGTTGTCTTTAAATGGTACCAGTGATGCCCAATTCCTAAGACAGGCATGTTGCCAATAAACAGTACAGGTAACACCCACCCCCCCCACCAACCCGCCCCCACCCCAACAACCTGCCCATGTTGGGGTACAATCAGACACATGTACAGTTGGCACCATTCGAACTGAGCTCAGTTCCCGGCTGATTGAAAAGCAAACACTCCACCGTCTCTACCATCTGCCCAAGATTCCCTGAACAGCACAGTCTGAATGAAGATTTATTAAATCATTAGATGTTTACTAGGCCCCTGCAGCTGTCTCGAACGAGGGTCGGTGAATTGTTAAACGGTACAGGAGTGTAAATGGTTGAGAGGAGTTAGCTCTGCAGACTGGCAGCAGTTAAAGGTGGCTGGCGCAGGAATTGAGGACAGGCTCCCGGGCGGGGGGTGCTGGTGGTGGTGGAGGGGATGTGGAAGACATTGATGAAAAGCCTTTGAGATTTCAAACTGGGGCAGTCTTTCGGGGAGCTGGTGCTAGACACAGCTCCAAGATTCCTGAAAGAAGACTCATTGTTCAATGTGACACATTGAACTGCCTCATTGAGAACGCACTTGGTTGACGGGCTGCATATTGCATTGCTTGTTGATATTTAAAGACACAGGGCAGCAGTTTCCCTGCCCCCATTTCTTCAAAACTATTCATTAAAAGCTTCCATTGCTCATTTTACTAGAATGTCTGGGGTTCCAGTGCCACTCCGGAGACTTGAATGCATAATCTAGGCTGATGCTTGTGGTGCAGCACTGAAGGGGTGCCGCACTGTTGGAGGTGCTGCCTTTCAGATGAGACATTAAACTGAGGCCCTGCCTGATCTTTCAGGTTCCAATTGCAGGGGAGTTCTCCCTGGTGTCCTGACCAACATTTAACCCTCAGCGAACATCTTATTTGGTCAGTATGTCAGTGCTGTGGGAGCTTGCTGTGTACAAATTGGCTGCCACTTTGTTGCATTACAACAGTGACTACACTTCAAAAGTACTTCATTTCCCGAGCTCAGCGCTTAGCGAACTGAAGGCACTGTCACTAATGGTGGAGACATGGAAATCAGGGATGCACAAGAAACCAGAATTGAAGAGTAGAGAGGTCTCAGAGTGTTGCTGGGATGGTATCTGGATTAAGCGATGCCCTGTCTCCAAACCCTGAAACTGTCCCCTCGGGACTGGGCCTGTGCAACTGAAACCCAGAGACCCGATTCGACCTTGGCAGGGACTCAAAAAGAGCAAAAGCAAAAAGAAAAGTTTTTTTATATACAGTGCTTTTCACAACCGCTGGCTGTCTTGAACCACTTTAGAGACAATGGATTGCACTTGAAGGGTGTTCACTGTTGTAATCTAGGAAAGAGAGCAGCCAATTTGCTCCACACACAGCAATGACATAACGACCAGATAATCTGTATTTTTTTTGTGTGAGGTTGATTGAGGAACAAATATTGGCCAGGATATCAGGGATAACTCTCCTGCTCCTGTTCAAAATAGTGCTACAGGGTACATCCCCTCAGGAAGGGAATTTGGGCCTTGGTTTAAAGCCTCGAATGAGAGACAGCACCTCTGACAATGCAGCACTGGGTCAAAATCCTGGAACTCTCTCCCTAACAGCACTGTGGGTGTACCTACACCACATGGACTGCAGCGGTTCAAGAAGGCAGCTCACCACCACCTTCTCAAGGGCAACTAGGGATGGGCAATAAATGCTGGCCTAGCCAGCGATGCCCACATCCTGTGAATGAATGAATGAGAGAGATAGAGAGAGAGAGAGAGACACAGAGAGAGAGAGAGAAAGAGAGACAGAGAGAGCGATGAGTGAGGAGAAAGAGGAAGAAGAAAGATGCAGGAGACAGATCGTCCTCAGTCTGTAAATCTCCCAGCGTGCTAGTCCATGCTGTCAGAATGTGCTGAGGAACCTGTCACAGCTACAATCAGTTTAAATTAAGCACATTAGCCAAAGCACACTTTGAGCAGATTGAATTCAGTTTCTTGCCAACTTGGGCCAAACAAGAACAGGAGGAGGCCTATCAGCCCCTCGAGGCTCCCGCCCCATTCATTTGACTAACTTGCATTTTTGCTTTGATTCCTTTGCCTGATTATCAATCTCTGTTTTGAAATTTTCAACTGATCTCACCCCCACCCCCAGCCGCAACTCCTGCCCCCCCCCACCCCCCCTCCCCCACCACCCCCCGCCCCACCCCCCCACCCCCTACCCACCCTCCACGCCCCCACACCCATCCCCGCCCCTCCACCCCCATCATCCCATGCCCCACCCCCCACCCACGCCCGCCCCACCCACCTCCACCCCCCACCCAACACCTGCCCTTCCCCCAACCCCCCACCCCACCCCCACCCACCCCCCACCCCTCCCCCAACCCCACCGCCCCACCCCCCCACCCACCCCCCACCCCCCCACCCACCCCCCACCCCTCCTCCTACCCCCACCGCTCCACCCCCACCCAACCCCCCGCCCCAAACCCACCCACCCTCCCACTCCCGACCCCCCGCCCCTCCACCCCTCCCCCCTCCCCTCCCCCCCCTACCCCAGCCAGCATTCACAGCGGGAGAGAGCCTCCAGTTTTCCATTACCTTTGTGTCATGTACCGTTTACTTTAAAAATCTGTGGGACACAGGTGTTTTATCCTTTCATTCAGCACTGGCAGCTTTCCAAAGGGAGATCGGAATATACAGATCCCTGAAGAATTAGTGTCAGTGCTCAGAAGGAGAGCGAATTGTTTCTGCAGCCTGAGCTGCTTTGATTCCCAATCTCTTGCCATGAGCTGCAGGGACTGAGACTGGAAGAGGGGAGGGGGATCAATGTGACCCCATCGATCACACAAAGCCCGTTCTCCTGACTGAATTAATCTTTCCCACCACTTTTCACTGCGCGATTCCCTGCTGGGCTAGATTTATTTCCTTCACAACTTGCCGTGTGCCTGTGGCTCAGTGGGTCCAGTCTCCGCACCTCTGAGTCAGCAGGAGGGAGGTGCACCGAGGGAGTGCTGCGCTGTCGGAAGTGCTGTCTATTGGGTGAGACATTAAACCGGAGCTCCGCGTGTGCCCTCTCAGGTGAAGGCAACAAAATCCCACAGCATTTTCTTTTGAAGAGGAGCAGGCGAGTTCCCCACTGGGGTACTGGCCAATATTTATCCCTCAATCAACATCTCAAAAAAAAGCAGATTATCTGGTCATTATCATGTTGCTGTTTGTGGGAGCTTGCTGTGCACACATTGGCAGCTGTGTCCCCTACGTTACAGCAGTGACTATATTTCATTGTGTAATGTTGAGGTTATGAAAGGTGCTATATAAATGCAAGGATTTCTTTTCGTGACTCCGAGTCCTTGAAGCAGGACTGGTCGTACAAAAAGTGTAAACCAACGGAATAATGGTCACCCAGGAAATATTGTTAGAGTCAGGGTGTGAGCAATAATATATCCATTATCGCTCTCGGTCTCTCCTCAGGCTGATGCTGTTCTGCGCTGGGCTGGTTACCATTAAGGTGGCTAACTCTCGGGGAAAATATGAGACCCTTTGACATGGGGAATGGTCGGGGCGGAGAGGGGGTGAGAGGAAAGTGGGGGTGCTGGCGAATCTCTGAGAGTGAGGGGGGCGTCCCTCATAATGTGGGTGATAGTGTGGCTGCTTGTAACGCTCACCCTGAACGCCCGCTGGACAACCACAGCTGCCATGACCAACTCATGCACAACTGGAAAGATTCCAGCAGGAGAAAGCCTCCGGGTTAAATCGTGTCCCGGGAAGTCCTGACCTGGGATGTGGGACAAAAGGCCGGATTAGGGGACAGTGCCAGAATATTCGGGACAGTTGGTCACTCTGGTTACTGAGGTTTCCCTGCTCAGGCCTAAGTTAAAATTGTAGTCCGGTCCCAATGATGTCATTCGGTCTCGATGTGTATAATTTATGGTTTCGGATAGGTGTCTTTGGCGCCTGAGGGGGTGAGTGTGTTAAAATTGCAGATGGTGGGATTGTACCTCATCTAGCTACCCAGCCAGCAGGGGTAAAATGCCCTCCGATGTTACAATGCAGCACAAAATGGGTTCCTGCTTTGGAGTTTCTTTCATAAAGAAAACATGATTTAAATTATAATTAGAGGCTAAAGGACCAACTCAGAGATGGTACAAAATGTGTGGCTATACATATGAGAAAAGGATGAACAGGCTGTGTCTCTTCTCTCTTGAAAAAAGACGGGTGACCCAACAGAGGTTTTTACAATTCTGAAAGTTTTTGACAAAGTGGATACAGGGAGAATCTTTCCTCTTGTGGGGAAGAGCATAAACTAGAGGCCAGCAATAGAAGATAGTCAGCAAGAAATCCAATGCGGAATTCAGAAGAAATTTCTTTACCCAGAGATGAGAAAGAGAAACTCACTACCACAAGGAGTGGTTGAAGTGAATAGTGTAGATGTATGTCAGGAGAGGCTAGACTAGGATGTGAGGGAGAAGGGAATAGAGGGTTACAATGGTAGATTCAGATGTGGAAAGATGGGAGGAGGCACAGCAGATTGAGTGCAGCAGAAACACCAGCATGGACTGGTTGGGCCAAATGAACGGTTTCTGTGCTGTATATCCTATTAAATCTCATTATTTACAGTTTGGAGAATACTCCATTGTGGTCGATAGTATGCATGAAGGAATTGATCGATAAGCATCCCTTCACACAAAAGAACAGCAGAAATATGTACCTTTGATCAAACCGCTATTCTCAACTGAGGTTTGCAAAGGCCAACATTTGACCGATACGAAAATCTCACTTCCAAACCCTAGTGATGGAATAAATATTAAAATTGGCATGAATTATTCAGCGTCCCAGCTAGTTTTATATGTGTGAATTATTTAAAATGGAGGCATCTTAAAAAGCTGTTTAAACTAAAGGCAGGTCATTCTGATAGTACACTGAACAAGAGGAGAAAATATATATAAATGCAGGCTCGGAATTCTGGCTGGGGGAGGAGAGAACATTCACCTTAGATTTTCCAACCGATGCCAAATAACTCGGCTCAGATCCAGCTTTGAACCTGTGATCTCTGTCTTCTCACTGGGCAGAGCACAGCCTTCGGCACTTGTGGAGCTGTAAACATGAAACTGTTTATCATGTCACTGAAGCTAAAAGACACAAGTGTGTTTGTTTTCACTGCCAACTTTGAGCTGCCTGAAGTAGTTCATGTGTTGCCCCTCAGCACCCCTGTGCTCACTGACCTACATTGGCTCCCAGCCTGGCAATGGCTCGATTTTAAAATTCTCATTCTCCGTTTGAAATCCCTCCGAGGCCTCGCTCCTCCCAACCTCTGTAATCACCTCCAGCTCTACATCCTTCCGAGATCTCTGTGCTCCTTCAGCTCTGACTTATCCGTATCCCTCATTCCAATTGCTCCACCATTGGCACCTACGAGATGCCTGGGACCCTAACTCTGTAATCCCCTCCCTAAATCTGTCCACCTCACCCCCTCTCCTCCGAAAAGACACTCCTTCAAATGTACCTCTTTAACTCAGCTTTTGGATACCTGGTATTTCCTCCTGTGGCTCAGTGTCAAACCTGTTTTAATCAATATCATTCGTGTTTAAATGCCTTGAGATGTTTTGCTAGGCGCTACCTAAATGCAAGTTGTTGTTGAAAGAATAAGTAAACGGAACTCATTGAACAACACGATGGGTCAAATTGTTTCTTTCTGTTCTGGATAGTTCAAAATCCTGGAACACCCTCCCTAACAGCACGGTGGGTGTACCTACACCACATGGACTGCAGCGGTTCAAGAAGGCAGCTCACCACCACCTTCTCAAGGGTAATTAGGGATGGGCAATAAATGCTGGCCCAGCCAGCGATGTCCACATCCCCGTGAAAGAATTAAAAATTCTCTGATTCTGCGAAATGGTCATTTAAATAGGAATAGATTTTTCTTATGGTTGCAGTGAGTCTTTATTTCGGTTGACTGAGAGATTTCTCATGCAGTATAAAGAAGGCTGGGCCTTCCATGGTCAGTGGGCACTGCAGGGCCTGCAGTGGCTCCCAAAACCACATTTTAATTCAATTTCACAAGTTTCCTTTAAGATTCATCTTTTGTTAGAGTGCCCCTTTAAGGGGCAGTCACTTTGATTTGATTTGTTGATTTTCTCACTTATTTATTGTTTCACCTCAGTAAAAGAAAGAGTATAAAGAATGTCCGGAGGCTGGGGTATGAGGGACTTGTGGCAGGACATTGTACCAGTCACTCAGATGTTGTCTTCACCTCCATATCGGTTCCCCTCACCATCCTCAATGCCGTGGCTCCATTGGTATCACACTTACCTCGCAATCATCAGGTCTTCAGTCCAACTCCAGAACTTGAGCACAAACATCAAGGCTGACCCTCCAGTGCGGTGATGAGGGAGTGCACATTGTTGGAGCTGCTGTCTCTTGGATGTGACGCTAAACTGAGGCTCCGGCTGCCTGCTTTGTGTGGGTGTGGAAGATCCCATAGCACAAGTTCACTCATGTGTGGGAGGTGGTGGCACACTGGACTGGTGTTTCAGAGACCCAGGGTAATGCTCTGGGGACCCAGGTTCAAATGCCACCCCAGCAGATGGTGAAATTTGAATTCAATAAAAAGCTGGAGTTAAAAGTCTAATGACAACCATGAAACCATTGTCATAAAACCCCATCTGGTTCACTAACGCCCTTTAGGGAAGGAAATCTGCTTTCCTTACCTGGTCTGGCCTACATGTGACTCCAGACCCACAGCTATGTGGCTGACTTTTAAAAATGCCCCCTGAACAAGAGCAATTAGGGATGGGCAAAAAATGTTGGCTCTAGGAGAGCCACCAACAACACCAAGTAAGCAGGTTAGCTGGTCATTATTGCATGACTGCTTGTGGGATCTTGCTTTGTGCAGGTTGGCTGTTGTGTTTCCTACATTACAACAGTGACTACACTTCAAAATGTACTTCATCCTGGAAAGTGCTATATAAACGAAAGCCTTCCTTGTATTCAGAACAGTTCCCCCACTCTTGCTTCTGGTCCTCCTGAAGTTTTGCTTATTTCATGCTTTCCGACCACCATCACCAGATGAGTCTGTAAGAAAGTCAGGCAAAAGTGAAGAATGGATGAGCCTTATTCCTTTGTGCTGAAGGTAAAAGTTGTGTGAAACTTTCTGTTTGTACTGGGAATGAAAATTTACATTATGAGGAGAAGATGCATAGATTGGGCCCTTAGCCCCTTGTGTTTAGCAGATTAATTAGTAGTTTAATTGACATGTTTAAGATGATTAAAGGAGTTGATAGGGTAAACAGACAGGGGCTTGGCCTAAATAGCCATGTGGTTATGGTACTGGGTTTGTAACCCCAAGATCAAGAGTTCAAATCTCACAATGGCAAACTATGAAACAATGTAACTTCATCTGAAACAGATGGAAACGGGTTTGTACTCGAAAGAGTTACAAATAGAAAAAATAAATAGACAGAATCTATTTTCTCCGGGGTGGGGTGGGTAGTCCAGAACAAGGGGGGCAAAACCTTCAAATTGGAGCCAGGCCGTTCAGGGGTAATGTCAGGAAGCTCTTCATCACACAAAGCGGGGTGGAAATCTGGAACTCTCCCCTCCAATAAGCTGTTGAATTACTCAATTGAAAATATTGAAACTGGGATGAATGGATTTTTGTATGGAAGCTGTGTATTAAGCTGGGTAAATGGAGTCGACCCACTTGAATGGTGGAAAGAACCCTTGAGGGGTAGAATGGCCTCCTGTTCTTATGTTCCCATGGACTGACTCAGTAGGTAGCCATCTCTAACCTGGCAATTGCACTGCTCTTGATCTTGACCTCCCAATGGTTAGAGCAGGACTGCTCCCCTCTCTCAGCTCACTGACCTGCTCCACATACTGGAAGTTGCGTTGTAGAGAGCAGAGGTCGGGGGGCGGGGAATGGGGTGGTGCAGTTTGGGGGTGATTCCGCTCTCTGATCCCTGGAATGCCACCTCCAATTCCCTCCATCTCACCGACATTGCAAACAAGTTCCTCAGGCAGCAACATTGAGTGAATTCTGTGAAGAGATCATTCCCCAGCTGACAGTACACCACTGATGGAACAGGTCTGCAGGTGTGCGGTGGAGGGGGAGGCCTGCTAACTGGAACAAAGGAATTAGTCCTCTTCCCCCTCTGATCCCCATAGCAACTGATACACTCAGCATCCAAAAACTCAGTGACTTCAGTTTTGAATATACTCAACAACAAACACCCACAACCTTTTGGGGAGAGAATTCCGAAGACTCACAACCCTTTGATGAAAGAAATCTTTCCTCATCTCCATCCTAAATGATCAGCCCCTTATCCTGAGAATGTGACCCTTCATTCTCACCTCTACAGGGGGAAACCAGCCACTCAGCGCCCATCCTCAAACCCCCAGCTCAGAGTTGGAGCTTCGAAATTTGGGCAGGCCTGTAAGAGGGCAGGCATTGATGGGCCTGTAGGGGGGCAATGGCAGGGGAAGAGGGGTGGCAATTGTGGTGCTGCTGGTAGCACACTTGCCTCTGCTTTACTAGGTTCACTGGTTCAAGTCCCACTCCAGGGTTTGAGTACAAAAGCCAAGGCTAACACTCCAGGGCAGCCCTGAGGGAGTGCTGCACAGTCAGAGATGCCGTCCTTCAGATGAGATGTTAAACCAAGGCCCCATCTGTCCCTCTCAGGTGGACGTAAACAATCCCATGGCGCTATTTTGACAAAGAGTGGTGGAGTACTCCCTGTTGTCCTGGCCAATATTCAAGCAACATCACAAAAAACCAGATTATCTGATCATTACCACATTGCGAACCACACCCGTAATGTTGGCAATGTACGGATGTGAGTCTGTGAGCAGAAGCAGAAATGTGGATGGAGCACGGTGGGCGGGTGGGGGTTAGAATCAGTGACCATTCCCAACGCCTGAAATGTGAGGCCTGAGCCTCATTTCAATGCTGTCAGCAGCAGTGTCGTGCCACAGTGAGTCTCACTCTGGCCTTTGTCTCTCTCTGTGCCTGTACCATGGAAAGGTGGGAGGTCTAAACTCTTCTAAGGTCAAGAAAAAAACAGTAGGAAAAAAAAAGGTAACTTTCCATATCTCTCCTGGCCCTGATCCCCCATCCCCCACCCCCCGCCCACTGCTCGGACGGACCTAGGAAGCTCGCTCACTGTGACTTCCTGCTCAGGCTACAGGGGTTAAAATTGTAGTCGGGTCCTGCTGGCTCCCATGACACTGCCCACCTAGAGGCCCATGGCCATCGACAGGGCCTGGACAGCGGGTAAGCAACCCAGCCAATTTTGGACTGCCCGCCAGTCCAGTGCCCGCCAGGCCACTAGGGTTAAAATTGCCCCCATTCCGAGGCTGGGATTAAGATGGGAAGTTGGGTGGAAAGTTGTTGTTTCTATGAAGGGTAATGAAATCGTGGAATAAGTTAATGAATAAATTCTGCAGTGTGCCTTGGTTCAATTGGCAATTAGCTGTTATTTTGAGCAAGGAAGAGATTCAGGAAGGTGCGGAAAAGATCAATAAAAAGGGGATGGGCTTGTTGGGTCGACCTAGTCATTCCCAGACCACTCCTGTCCTGATGGACGGTTTGAGAATACAAAAACCCACAAGAGTGTTAATGCACTAAGCTGCTGTAACTTTCTGTTGCTCCTTCCTAATCTGTGGATTCCGTATTTTAAAATATTCCCAGTTTGTCTTTTATTAATTATGACAGGAGGGGTTCAGTGGTTGGACTTTCAGCTTAACCTAAAGCGACATGTTTGTTTGTTTGCAAAAGGAAATGATGGAGCCCACAGCGCACTCTCAGGGATACAAGGACCCTACTCCTCCAATAGCAATAGGTAGAATTTTCTCTGTTACAATTCTAAAGTGGACGTTGCTATGGCAACAATGCATAACCTCCATAAGAGCACATTTATCTCTGCAACTCTCGCAGTCTACTGAGAGTACGATTAATCAGGAGACAATGACAACCACTTTAAGGCCTTTCAGGGTCACTTCCCAAAGGAAAGCTTGGCTTAGCTTCACTTCTGTCACTCGGGTTTCCCTCGCCTTCACTGAGGCATTTGACTTGTGATATGATTTTATTAATGAGGTCCTATATAGACTAGTCAGAAATCAGTGAGATATTTGTGAGCTTTCTTCCTCTGTGCTCCTCAAAAGCACTTTCAGCATTGGGGACTGAGGCTGTGATACTCTATGGTGTAACTCTGGTTGACACCTTAGATATGTTGCTCTTGTAAAAATAGTAAGAAGTGACAACAATAAACGGGTGTTTTTTATAGCATCTTTGACAATGTAACGTGTTTCACAGGGAGCACTATCAAACAATAGAAGACATCAGAACAGGCGAGGTTGGATTGAAGGGGCGTCTTAAAGGGGAAGGGAGAGGTGGAGAGGTTTAGGGAGGGAATTCCAGAGTTCAGGACCCAGGCAGCTGAAGGCACGGCCGCCGATGGTGGAGTGATAAAAGTTGTGAATGTGCAAGAGGTCACAACTGGAGGAGGGTAGAGACCTCAGAGGGTTTTAGGACTGGAGGAGGGGCGAGATCTCGAAGGGTGGTAGGACTGGAGGAGGTTACAGAGATAGGGAGGGGAGAGGCGATGGAGGGGTTTGAAAATGAGGATGAGATCTTTGAAATTTTTATGTTATTGGAATAGGAGCCAAGGGTTGATGGGTGAGTGAGACTTGGTTTGGGGATACAGACAGCAGAGATTCTGATAGACTACTCTGTCTTGTGCTGTCTTCTAGCCTCTGTCAGGTTTTTCTTCCCCATCCTGATATTTTCTCCTGTTTTTTCCCTCAAGTGTCTCGCCCAAGTGACCATTTTCCTTGTGTGACACCAAGACAGTGAGCCTATTCAACCATTGTGGCATCACAGTTAGGTCCAAGTCTGTCCTCTGCTGATGTCCACGCGCACATGAGGCAGGATTTTCCCTGCAGGTTCCTGAACCTCTCTGTCAGGATCAGGAATTCAGCACTGTGTGGGAAACAATCAGAGGAAAGCAGCAGTGGGGTATGATGGCAGCTAAGTGAAAGAGACTTCAAAATGGATCGAGGCATCATCTCTCCAAGTCTTTTAAAGTTTAAATTTTTTAAGATGGCTTTTCTGCAGCACTTTGAGGCTTGCCTGGAGCACTGGGCCCCTGGTCTGTCACTGGGGGTTAGATTGCCCACCTCCCACCTACAGGGACCTGGAGCACAAGTGGAAAATCCCATTCAGCCTCAGTTAACAGGCCTTAGTTGGCCCTTAATTGGTTTAATCGGCTGCCGTCCTTGTGAGCGCAGGTGGCCCTGCCCAACACTCCCCACCCACCTCTCTGGCGATTGGGGGAGTGCAGGACGGAGCTGAGGAACTGGCACACAGGCCAGCGATACTATCTTTTTACAGCCCCACAACCTCCAAATCCTTCCTCAAAATCAGGGTCCATGGACTTCCCAACAGGGAGGGTCAATACCATCCAGAGCAACTACCCTGGCTGACCTTTCTCCCCTCTGAAGGATTCTGGGATGATTCGATATATTGGTAAGACTGAAGTGAGTCAGAGTCTCGCTCTTATTTTAAAAACAGCGGCTAACCACAAGCTGCTGACGGTGTGAGTGCTGGCGGAGAGGTGTGTCTAGATTAGCAGGGTGATCTCTGATAAAGGGAACTGGGTAACAATTCCCGACAGAACCTGATTAGACAAATGAAGGTTGATGTAAGAGTGGCCGAGTTGCTACTATTGATTTGCAGACACTTCCTGGGCGGAAGCTTTAAGTTTATTTAGAAAATACTCAGCAGCAATTACACGCGTGCTTTCAACTCCAACTCTAACTCTGCACTGACTGCTGAGGTAACCCACGCTACTCTCGTATTGGTTACTACAGATCATGAAATCTTCCTTAACAAGTATTATTCTCAAAAGTGCATTACACACTAAATAAAACCATAATTACTGCAGTGGGCTATCAGGAGAGGTGACTAACTGAACGATGTAAAACTGAGCAATCCTTCTTGTTGTCCACTGCACACAGGATAAATAAATAATCGCAGAATCACACTCTAGCTGGCAATAAGGGAACCGAACATTCAGGAAAATAGACATGGACATAACTTTTTTTATTCATTCTCAGGATGTGGGCATCACTGGCTAGGCCCAACATTTATTGCCCATCCCTAATTGCCCTTGAGAAGGTGGTGGTGAGCTGCCTTCTTGAACCGCTGCAGTCCCTGTGGTGTAGGTACATCCACAGCGCTGTTAGGGAAGGAGTTCCAGGATTTTGACCCAGCGACAGTGAAGGAACGGTGATATATTTCCAAGTCAGGATAGTGAGTGACTTGGAGGGGAACTTCCAGGTGATGGTGTTCCTATTGTCTGCTGCCCTTGTCCTTCTAGATGGCAGTGATCGTGGGTTTGGAAGGTTCTGTGTAAGGAGCCTTGGTGAATTCCTGCAGTGCATCTTGTAGGTGGTACACACTGCTGCTACTCTGCTTTGGTAGTGGAGGGAGTGAATATTTGTGAATTTAGTGCCAATCAAGCGGGCTGCTTTGTCCTGGGTGGTGTCGAGCTTCTTGAGTGCTGTGGGAGCTGCACTCATCCAGGCAAGTGGGGAGTATTCCATCACACTCCTGACTTGTGCCTTGTAGATGGTGGACAGGCTTTGGGGAGTCAGGATTTGAGTTACTTGCTGCAGGATTCCTAGCCTCTGACCTGCTCTTGTAATCACAGTATTTATATGGCTGGTCCAGTTCAGATTCTGGTCAATGGTAACCCCCAGGATGTTGATAGTGGTGGATTCAGTGATGGTAATGCCACTGAATATGACAGTTAGATTCTGTCTTGTTGGAGATGGTCATTGCCTGACTTGTGTGGCGCGAATGTTACTTGCCATGTATCAGCCTAAGCCTGGATATTGTCCAGGTCTTGCTGCATTTGGACAGGGACTGCTTCAGTATCTGAGGAGTCACGAATGGTGCTGAACATTGTGCAATCATCAGCGAACATCCCCACTTCTGACCTTATGATGGAAGGAAGGTCATTAATGAAGCAGCTGAAGATGGTTGGACTGAGGGCACTACCCTGAGGAACTCCTGCAGTGATGTCCTGGAGCTGAGATGATTGACCTCCAACAATTACAACCATCTTCCTTTGTGCTGGGTATGTCTCCAACCAGTGGAGATTTTGCTCCTATTCCCATTGATTTCAGTTTTGCCAGAGCTCCTTGATGCTACACTCAGTCAAATGTTGCCTTGATGTCAAGGGCAGTCACTCTTACCTCACAATGGGCTGAATGGCCTCCCACTGTGCCATAATGAAACCATGGGCCACAGTTTCCCCCTGGAGTGGGCATCAGGAGTCTCCAGCCTGCTGGGGAGCAGGAATTTCTAGGGGTCGGGCCCTTAATTGGCCCAGAGATGGGTCCGCTGCCGATTAGGCAGACCTGAGGCAGGAAGGATGGGGGACCACTTACAAAGTGAGGTCGATGATAGGAGGCCTTGTCTGCTCTCTTGTTGGAAATTCAAGAATGTTTCTTGCAGTTGGTGTTAACAGCTGTTGTGGTTGCTGAAATGTGTTGGTTGTGGCTTCAAGTGTGAGTATTAACCTCCAAGCTTTCTCCCTCCTTGCTGTGTGATTCGTCAACACCCCTGTGAACAATGGCACAGCGGCACGGAACCTTTATAAAATAGTCAAATCATCGCAGATTCTTTGGAGCCTTTACTCTGCTGTCTCAGAGCCCCCTCACAAGTATACTGATGGCCCAGCCTGTCTCAGCCCCTCCAGTATGTGATTGTCATGTGCAACTGCACCAGATCTGCCCTCTACAGACATCGCTGATGTGAAGTGCCCTCGGCTCTGTATGACCACTCTGCACATATGAGGACACCCAGGTGTGCAATGCCCTGGACATTGTTAACTTTACCCCATCTCAATGGGAGTGAACTCCTCAAGGAGGTCAGTCTCCCAATATGGAGCAAGAACCCATTCCAAGTGGCCTGCACACATGAGCAATGAGGTAACTAAGCCTTGACACTAGCTACACATCACTTGTAAAGAACCCAGAACTCACTGGCCCTGCACACTGCTCTAAGCTTGCCTAGCTGATGATGTACTTGCCATGAAGTAAACACACATCATGACATTCCCACTCCAATGCCAGAATGTCACAGGCACCCAGCAGCCAGGCGAGCTGGGCTACACCAAACCCCAAGGATCACTGGGATCCCAGCAACAAGGTCAGGCACAGGAGGGACATTGTTTTCCCAGAGGACCCAGAACTCTCACCAACAATCGCAAAGGTGGTGTGGAGCAACACTGTTAGTGCCAAAGGGAGCATCGCCACAACTGGCTCCAGAGTCACCAGCGGTTTAATAGGGTTTTGCAGTGTCAAAAGGTCAAGTCCACCCTCCAAGAGGTCAGCTGGCCACACAGGCTGCAATAGACTCAGCAGCTGAGGGGATAGGCTGCCCCTCAACTTTGGAGGAGTGTGAGATCAGGACACTCATTCAACCTGGGGGAAACTCTGAGACAGAGTGTTTATATGCATAGGCAATAGCACTAACATGCCTTTTTTCATTCATTCCTGGGATGTGGGCTTCGCTGGTTGGGCCAGCATTTATTGTCCAGCCCTAGTTGCCCTTGAGAAGGTGGTGGTGAGCTGCCTTCTTGAACCGCTGCAGTCCCTGTGGTGTAGGTACACCCACAGTGCTGTTAGGGAGGGAGTTCCAGGATTTTGACCCAGTGACTGTGAAGGAACTTGCTTCTCTGACTCGATCCAGCTGGAGGAGCTTCCCTTCTCCGTGCAGGACTGCAATGTCTGATCTGCCTCTCCAAAGCTCTACAGGAGAAATGGGTGCACAACAATGTGTGGGAGATTTCCCAGAGCAGGGATGGGACCCCAATGATGAGAACCATCAGTGTAATCAAGGAGGCGGCAGTGGTGAAAGGCAGGGTCCCGCAGGGGCAAGTTAGTGATGGTCAGACCATCATCCCAGGTGCACGTGTGGGGTGGGGGTTATGGGTGAGTCTGGTGCCACCGTATGGTGCCTTGTCCAAAAGCACGCTGGGCACCAGATGGTGTGGCAGGCTTCAGCACTGCAGAGGCTTCAGGGTCTTCACGCCAATACTCTCATCAATTCCTATTGTGTCTTACACAGATGCCACCCCATCCCTCTGAGGAATCTCCCAGGCAGCAGCAGGAGGATTTACCTGTGGCTGCACCATCTCAGTGGACTAGTGCACCATCCACCAGCGCAGATACCTGTACCCCGGTGTGTGTTTAAACAGCGGCACTGGGTGAGGAGCACAGCACCCCCGTGTGCAGGTGGAGGTGTCTGAGGCAGAGACATCTGTGGACAGTTCCCTTCAGAGGAGGGGGGGGGGGCGGTTACAGTGATGTTCTGTGGGGCAGTGAGGAAGGGCCTCAGGAGTCACAGTTTGAGGCTTGGTACTTGGAGAAGCAGCAGGAGAGCTCACCGAGGCTCCTTCATCACCTTCCAAACCCACAACCATTACTATCGTAGATGGGAACAC
The DNA here is from genome assembly GCA_026770705.1 of Isurus oxyrinchus. Taxonomy (NCBI): domain Eukaryota; kingdom Metazoa; phylum Chordata; class Chondrichthyes; order Lamniformes; family Lamnidae; genus Isurus; species Isurus oxyrinchus. Next base: position 2,262,673 of record JANJGN010000030.1, on the reverse strand, counting down.
CAACACCTACAAGTTCCCCTCCAAGCCACTCACCATCCTGACTTGGAAATATATCACTGTTCTTTCACTGGCTGGGTCAAAATCCTGGAACTCCCTCCCTAACAGCATTGTGGATGTACCTACACCACAGGGACTGCAGCGGTTCAAGAAGGCAGCTCACCACCACCTTCTCCAGGGCAATTAGGGATGGGCAATAAATGCTGGCCCAGCCAGTGATGCCCACATCCTGTGAAGGAGTAAATAAAGTTGTGTGGCCACCAATCACAGTTCCCTGAGGCTGTGTGGGCTCATGGACTGTGAATGGAGGAGTCCATGGAGTAGATGAACTTGACTGTATCTCAGGGCTTTGACTGAATGAGCTCATCCAACGAGAGAATGGTCAACCTCATGGTGAGCTGTATGCAGCAGCACCTGGAGTGCAGGAACAGAGTGATCTCCCACACAGGATGTGGGGCACTTTATGTAGCCTGGAGAAGTCAGGTCAGAACCTGAGCACTGATGCCCGTGGAATACATGGAGCAGTGAGCAGGCTGGACAGGACATTTGCAAGGGCAGCCAAACGCTGGCTGGAGAGGGTGCCAGCTGTGCCCCAGCAGCAGATGCTGTCAATCCAATTGGAAAGCTGACCAAGGGCTGAGGAAGTGCCAGAGGAGAATGAGAGTCCCACACTGCTCGCAGGACCCTCGTCATCCTTGGCTCCCTCTGACAGAGGACGTAGCTGTATACCAGGTGATGATGGCTCCCTCTGACAGAGGACGTAGCTGTATACCAGGTGATGATGGCTCCCTCTGACAGAGGACGTAGCTCTATACCAGGTGATGATGGCTCCCTCTGACAGAGGACGTAGCTGTATACCAGGTGATGATGGCTCCCTCTGACAAAGGACGTAGCTGTATACCAGGTGATGATGGCTCCCTCTGACAGAGGACGTAGCTCTATACCAGGTGATGATGGCTGCCCCTGACAGAGGACGTAGCTGTATATCAGGTGATGATGGCTCCCTCTGACAAAGGACGTAGCTCTATACCAGGTGATGATGGCTCCCTCTGACAAAGGACGTAGCTCTATACCAGGTGATGATGGCTCCCTCTGACAGAGGACGTAGCTCTATACCAGGTGATGATGGCTGCCCCTGACAGAGGACATAGCTGTATACCAGGTGATGATGGCTCCCTCTGACAAAGGACGTAGCTGTATACCAGGTGATGATGGCTCCCTCTGACAAAGGACGTAGCTCTATACCAGGTGATGATGGCTGCCCCTGACAGAGGACATAGCTGTATACCAGGTGATGATGGCTCCCTCTGACAGAGGACGTAGCTGTGCCAGGTGATGATGGCTCCCTCTGACAGAGGACATAGCTGTATACCAGGTGATGATGGCTCCCTCTGACAGAGGACATAGCTGTATACCAGGTGATGATGGCTGCCCCTGCAGAGATGGAGGCAGAACAATCACAGGAGAGGCCCCAGTGTGTCCCTCCAAGACGGAGATGACTGCCATGATCATCCCAGCTGTAAAGCCAGAGAGGTAAGCAGGCTGTCTTCATCTCCTTAGGAGGCAACAAGGGGATCACTACACAGCACAACCCGAATTCAGAGGGCACCATGCTGGAGAGATAAGTAAGTGGGCCACTGTGGTGTGTTGTAGATGTCACATGTCAAGTATTAAGTTTGGCTCACTTTGTAAATTAATTCCCTCTTCATTCTACCCGGATACATTGTCTTTATAAGTTTGTGCTAAGCAGTAGTGACTGTGCAGAAACAGAACAATAGCTTCTCACCAGTGCCGGTGGAGACTCTAGGCAGTGATCGGTCTCTCTGTGATGGAGGGATTGTGTTGGCTGGACACACCATTGTCTTTCTTGTGTCCCTGTGAGTTTGCTGCAATGCTAGCCATGTGGTTAATCCCGCTGGCCTCAGAGGTCATCTTCATCCCTTTGCTGCTTTGGATTGTCCCTCGCGATAAGGGGACAGTCCAGGTCCCAGCCACCTCCAGGTCACCCAGACCACCTCACTCAGCAGCGTTTTCCCCTCCACTTCCCCTGTCCCATCCTCTCCCACATCCTGCTATTCCTCTTCCTCTGAGGACACTACATCTCCCTCTCTCCCTCCACCTCTTCAAGAGTCGCTGCCCTTTGCTGGGCTGTGGTGCAGCATACAGCAGCTCACCCTCATCCCTGGGAGAATCCCTGGCAGGTGAGGATTGTCGAGCACCACCCGAGTAGTCCAGGCAACGAAAGCACATCTTGAACAGGCTGATGGATTGCTGGTGAGGGTTCTCGTCAGCAGATGGCTGCCATTGTTAACACCTTTGGGGCTCAGAGAGTAGCTCTTGTCCCCTGGAATTCATTCGAGGACCTGGGGGATGGGCTGGAAGAGCAGCAGAAGGTTTGATTAGCGGAGATTATATGCACCCTGGCAGCTTCCAGCAAAGTGTGCACAGACATGCAAGAAGATTTCCTTGTGTCGCACACCAACTGGACATTCATGGACATGTGGCCTTCCTGCTGATGAACCTCTCTGACCTCTCACTTGCTGTCCTGATGGGTATGTGGTGCAGTCAATGATGCCCTGGACTTGTGGCAACCCAGCAATTGTTGCAATTCTGAGTCTGGGAGGCTCCAGCGGAGAGAAATTTGGTGAAATCTCCGGCTTTGGAAAAGAGGACGTCTATAACCATGGTGATACAGCAGTGCACGGCCGACTGTGAAATGCCGCAGGGGTCGATGGCTGAGTCCTGGCAGGATCCAGAGGTGGAGAAATTCAAGGCCATGCTTACCTTGACTGATCCTGATAAGGCCTGGCCATGAGTGGAGCAAAGTGTGAGCTCCTCATTGACAAGGCTCAGATGTGACCATCTCCCTGCCTTCCTGACACGTCTGGGTATCTCCACCTGCTCTCCTTCTCCTCCGCAGATCTGGCTCTGTTGCTGTGGGCTCCTGATGCCCGGGCATTCTTCCTCAGTGTGCATGCTGCCACGATTGTCTCTATGTGATGGAGCCAGGCGCCCCCTATCTGTTGCCCAGGTGATGTCCAAGGAGACTGGGCCAATGCCCTGGTGCCCAAGCAATGCCAGTTCCCAGTCCTGGAGGGGGTGCAGGGTCAGGGGCATCACCCCTGCCACCCCATGCTCCCTTAATGAGCTCCTGCAACTTTTCAATGCAGTGAGGCCTTTCAGCTAGTTCAAGCAATTCCAATAAAGTTTCAAAGACTCTCCTTGCCTTTACTTGATTCTGTCACTGCTCTGCCCCCACTCACTGAGTGTGAATGCTGATGGCTCTTGATTCCTGGCTGCATGCCCCAAAATAGCGTGGCGTCTGATGCTGGGACCCTTACTGTGCCCTCAATGAACTGAATTGGTGGTTGAAGAGGTGCCACTCTGGTTTGCTGCCTATTCCCTTTCTGGCGTGATGCAAATTGGCGGAGGGCAGAAACAGAGGTGGGATTTGTGGCCCTGCCACTCGGCAGCCATTTTGTTTGCCATCCAGCCTCCATCCCATCCCTGCTTTGGGGGGGAAATTCCAGCCCATGACTTTATGACATCAGAACAATTCCTTGTAACCAGACAGACCGATCACCTCAGCACTGCGAGCGTCCACTCAAATTTAATACATATCTCACCTGTTAACCGACGTCAATAAAGAGAGGTTACCTGATCATTTCCACGTTACTGTTTGTGGGATCTTGCTGTGTTTAGTTTGGCCACCAGGATTCCTACATTACACGAATGACCACACTCCCTTCAAAGCACTTCATTGGCTGTAAAACGCTTTGGGTCACCCTGAGCTTGTGAAAGGCGCTATATAAATGCAAGTCTTCCTTAAAGTTGAGGGAGCGATGTTGTTATATTATGCTGACCATTGTATTAAGAATTATATGACTTAAGCGGAAACATAAAGAGCACTGTGAGGGCTATTTCATTTGTTTGAGGCTCATTACCCCACTTAGAAAAGATTAACCGTTCAAGGAGATTTAAATCTTTCAATGGATTCTATGAACGGGACCAAGTCCGTAGTGAGAGCTGGATCAGATTGTTGGGAGTTTATTTTCTTTCATCTCCATATAGCTCCTGAGGCCTGTCCATGGAGGGTATTGGGTAATTGGCTATAGAGGTGGCATGGAGACTAGGAAAGGCCATGGTGGGGGGAAGGTGGTTGGGTGGGGGCCATGAGTTGGCATTGAGTTAGCAAGGAGGGTAATGAGGTGCCAGGGGGAGGGGTTGGCGGGGGAGTAGTGAGGGGTGTGAGAGGTGAGGTTGGGATGATGCCACATAGAGAACTGAGGCAGACCTTCCAGTCAAGGCCTCTGCACTTACCCACCCTCGGGGCCACTTATGCTCTGCTTCTGGGGTAGGTGGGCACGACCCCACTCTGCCCTGCGCTCCCCATCCATGGAGCAGCAATCACACATTTTGGGGTAACCGAGGCACGTCACCAAATGTCCCGATGGTAGCCAAAATCTGGCCCTTTGGGACAGATGACCAAAGGTCTGGTCAAAGAGGTAGGTTTTAAGAAGTGTGTTAAAGGAGGAAAGTGAGGTAGAGAGGTGGGGAGGTGTAGGGAGGGAACTCCAAAGTTTGGGGCCCAGGCAGCTGAAGGCACGGCCGCCAATGGTGAAGCGATTATAATTGGGAATGGTCAAGAAAGCAGAATTAGAGGAGCACAGGTATCTCGGAGGGCAGTGAGGCTGGAGGGTATAGAGGGACTTGAAAACAAAGATGATCAAAATTTGCTTGACCGGGAACCAGTGTCAGTCAATGAGCACAGGGGTAATGGGGGGACTGGACTTGCTGTGAGTTAAGACTTGAGCAGCAGAGTTTTGGATGATCTCAAATTTACAGAAGGGAGAATGTGGGAGAGCAGCCAGGAGTCTGTTGGAATAGTTGAGTCTGGAGGCCATGAAGGCAGGAATGAGGGTTTCAGCAGTGGATGGCTTGAAGCCAGTTCATCCAACTGAAATCAAACACAAAGTACTGAAGAGAATCCTGCATCTTTAACAAAGAAGAAAAGACTTACATTTATATAGTGCCTTTCATGACCTCAGGATGTTCGAAAGTGTATTAGAGCCAATGAAGTACTTTTCTGAAGTAGTCACTGCCATGATGTAGGGAACGCTCCTTCAAACAGCAATGTGAAAATAATTGAATAATCTGTTATAGTGATGCTGGTTAGGAAATAACTGTTGGCCCAGCACTCCACAATGAGTTCCCCTACTCTTCAAAATACTGCCATGGGATCTTTTCATCCACTTGAGGGAGTAGGTGGGGCCACAATTCCACCTCTCATCCAAGACACAGCACCTCTGACAATGCAGCACTGCAGCAGTATCACACTGGTTTCAACCTAGATCATGTGCTCAAGCCTCTGGAATGGGTCTTGAACCCACAACCTTCTGACTCAGAGGTGCGAGTGCAGCCCACTGATTCGGTCTTCAAAACACTGGTGTTGTCTCAAAGTTTGAGAGGGGCTCAAGTGAGTGAACTTTCCCTGAGACCCTGTGCCACTGGTAGAACCTCAGATGTTTCTGTCATCTCACTGGGATACTGAGGGACTGAGGGCGCATATCGGTAAAGCCAAGCTGTCCCACTCCATCCTATACAGCCATTACTTAACGATTCCAGCTATATCCCTCCACTAACCCAGTGTTTAGGTGGTTTCTGGGCTAATTTCATACTGTGATGTATTTGTGTTAAAATCAGAAGAAATAAGAGTAGGAGTAGGCCATTCAGCCCATCAAGCCTGTTTTGCCACTCAATAAGACCATGGCTGATTTGATTGTGGCCTTAACACCACTTTCCTGCCTGTCTCCCATAACCCATGACTCTCTTGTTGATCAAATATCTGTCTAATTCAGCTTTGAATCTACTCAGTGACCCAGCCTCCACTGCTCTCTGGGGATGAGAATTCCACAGATTAACGACCCTCTGGGAGAAGAAATTCCTTCTCATCTCCGTCTTAAATAGGAGACCTCTTATTCTGAAACTGTGTCCCCTAGTTCTAGATTCCCGCACGAGGGGAAACATCTTCTCTGCATCCATCCTGTCAAGGCCCCTCTGAATCTGATGTTTCACTAAGATCACCCCTCATTCTTCTGAGCTCCAATGTGTATTGGCCCAACCTGTAGATTCTTTCTTCATAAGATAAACCCTTCATCCCAGGAATCAGCCTAATGAACCTTCTCTGAACTGCCTCCAATGCCAGCATATGCAAGTAACAAGGCAAGAACTGCTTCCAATTAAGTAAGGAGATGAAAACTTCTAATTCTTTAGGATAATCAGATGTGACTTAAACCTTTTTAACAGGGTTGTTACAATTAAAACAGTACGGATTTACAGATAATGACATGTAAATGCTTTAACTCAACGAGGCAGATGAAAATTCAGGCTGTCCGAGCTTTCATCTTCATGCATGTTAATTTCCCACTGACATCCTGAGCGGTGAGAGGTTAGTATTCCACTGACTTTTTGTGTTGTGTTCTTCTGCTCTGCCTTGTGGATTGAGCCCTGATCAGTCTTATGGGCTGTCTCTTGAAGCATTCTTGCTGATTCCTTTCTGAAATTTTCCATTCTTTCCTGTGGCTGCACTGACTGATGATACTAAAAAAACCAGGTGTTTACCATGCTCTCGCACATTCTGTCTGGCCTCTTCCAGACTTTAATCTTCCAGACAGTCTGCAGAACACTTCTCGAATTTGGTCTACCTTCCCTTCGTGCCCTTTAGAACACTCAATGGAACTGTTCCAATTGTCAAATTCTACACTTTTAGCATCAGTAATTAACCTGGGTAAAATCCTTCAATGCCTACAGACTTCATGGCCAACCAGCACCCTAGGTCCAGCAAGGAAGGCAAATGGCATGTTGGTCTTTATTGCAAAAGGATTGGAGTTCAAGAATAAGGAAGCCTTGCCCCAATCGTTCAGGTCTTTGGTGAGAGCACACCTGAAGTAATGTGTGCAGTTTTGTCTCCATATTTAAAGAAAGATATACTTGCCTGGGAGGCGGTACAGAGAAGGCTCAGTAGATTGGTTGATGGGTTGAGGGGGTTGTCTAATGGTGAGAGACTGAGTAAATTGGGTCTTTACTCTCTGGAGTTTAGAAGAATGAGAGGCGACCCCATTGAAATCTATAGATTCTGAATGGTAGTTGCTGAGAGATTGTCTCTGCTGGTTGGGGAATCTAAAACACAAGGGCACAGTCTCGGGATAAGGGACCGATCAATTCGGGCTGAGATGAGGAGAAATTTCTTCACTCAAAGGGTTGTGAATCTTTAGATTTATCTACCCGAGAGGTTTGTGGATGCTCCATTGTTGAATACATTTAAAGATAGGCAGATTTTTGGTCATTCAGGGAATTAAGCGGTATGGGGTGTTGGCAGGAAAGTGAAGTTGAGGCAGACGTTCAGCCATAATCATTTTGAAGGGCAGAGCAAACTCAAGGGGCCAACTGGCCTACTCCTGCTCCTAATCCTTATGTTCTTATGTCCTCCCCTAGGTCAACCAGGTGGAAGAAGTACATGTTTAGAAAGTAGAAGACACATACATCTGGAAAATTCATTGGAGTGGGTGCAGGGAAGATTTACCAGAAGGATAGCAGAATACGAGTTACATGGCAAGATTAGCGAAGCTGGGGCTGTTCTCCTAGATCAGAGAAGGGAATGGGGGGATTTAATTGAGGTGTTCAAAATCGTGATAGAATAATAGAAACAACTAAACTATTCATGGTGGATGGAGGGTCAGTGATCAGAGGGACACAGATTTCAGGTGATTGCCAAAAGAAATAGAAAGGAGATTAGAAGAATTTATTTTATGCAGTGAATTATGATCTGGAATGTGTACTGTCATGAATTAATGGAATGGATATGCAAATGAGTGATATAGATGAAGATGGTGTATCATTGGCTACCTGGTGCTGGTGGTGTGTTACAGTTCACTCAAGGAGACTGCGTTGCTGTGGCAACCTGCACTTTCCCATGCATGTTGCAGCCTGGAGCTGTGGATAGTGGTGGTGGAGGCTCCAAACTTCTTCCCATCACCTGACTGACCAGGAATCTCTCCCACTCTCACTGCTCCATGTCGGCAGGAAGCCAGTTCCTGAGCTTTGTTATCTGCTGCAAAGACTTTAGCTCTTCATCATGTACATCAGTGACCTGGATGAAGGGACCGAGAACCGCATATCAATAACAACAATGCAACAACTTCTATTTATAGACTCATAGGCCAGGAAGTTTCCTGTGGCGGGCAGGCTGGGCGAGAGCAGGCGGGAGTGAGCGCGGAGCCAATCGCCTCTCGCGATCGACTCCACACCGCCATTTTAATACGCGGCCAGTAGTGCTCAGCGCCACGTGTGCGGGCGGGGGTGAGGCGAGAGACTCAGGGCCTGTGCTAGAGTGCAGCAATCTCCCTGGGGCACGGAGCTGTCTCAGGGAGATTGAGTGGGAATTAAAATAGTTAAAGAATTGATTCAAAAATTTATTTAGACATGTCCCCCTCACGTGACTGTACCACGAGTGGGGACATGTTTTTATAATTATGAAAATTAATTAATTTTTTAATAAAAGCTTCAGGAAACCTCATCCCGCCCGGGAACGAGGCTTCCTGAAAAACGGGAAGGCCGCTTGAGCTCTTCCCCTGCCACCCCCCCCGACCTTAAGGTTGGACAGGCAGTGTTTTCAAGTGGCTCAATTGATTTCTTAATGGCCTTAATAGGCCGTTTACATTTCGGTGGGCGCACAGCCGACTCCAGGATGTGCCTGCCGAACAAGCTATCGCGATGGCACGAGATGATGTCGGGAAGCACGCCTGACGTCATTTTACATGTTGGCATGTTGGGCCTGCACCCACACTCCAACCGGAAAACTCTGCCCATTGAATCGTAATAACATGTTCTTCACAGGAGGGTTATAAAGCGAAAGTAGACACGAGGCCACATGAGGTGATAATAGGTTAGATGGCCAAAAGCCTGGTCTTAGGAACATCTGACAAGATTCAAGCAAGGCAGAGAGGCAGAGAGGGTTAGAGAGGGAAACTCAAAGCTTAGAGCTGAGGCAACTGAAGGCCACCAATGGTGGAGATTGGAGCTGCTCAAGAGGCCAGGATTAGAGGAGCGCAGAGATCTCGGGGGGATATGGGGCTGGAGGAGGTTACAGAGACAGGAGGGAGTTGTGTTGGAGGGATTGTAAACAAGAATGAGAATTTTAAAATCAAGGCTTTGCTCATCTGGGAGCTAGCAGGTCAGTGAGAACCTGGGTGAAGGGGTAAAGTTTGCAGATGACACTAAGTTAGGAGGCAGAGTTAAATTTTGTGGGTGGGAACAGCAAGGTACAAAAGGAATGTAGACAGAGTGGGAAAAGCTACAGGCCGATACACTTCACTATGGAAGATGGGAAGGCTATCCAAAGCATGGGACATCAGTACGGTGAGGCTAGATATTCAGAGTTCATGACTCCAACTAAACCTATCAATTATTTGAACAATGTGGAGACAGATCAGAACATGGCGTGTTTAAGCTCCGCTGGATTGTTTCTGGTCCTAGGAATGGGTGATAGCTGCTTAGAATTGTCTTCAAAATGGGAATCCACATGGAAAAGCATTTGGAATCGTACAATTCCATTTTTCCTTCAGGCGGGATGTGAAACCAGCACAGGTAGGAGAAAAAAAACCCAGGGCACAACTTTGAAGAAGAGCTGGGGAGTTCTCCCCAGTTTCCTAGGTCAACATTTATCCCTCAATCAACATCACAAAAACAGATTATTACATTGTTTGTGGGAGCTTGCTGTGCACAGATTGGCCGCCATGTTTCCTACATTACAACAGAGACTACACTTGAAAAGTATGTCATTGGCTGTAAAATGCTTTGAAAGGCTTTATATAAATGCAAATCTATTTTCTTTCTGGTCTTCACTTCCATTCTTGCGATATTCATATTGGATACAAATTATCCAGGAATGAGGAATCTTGTCAGCTCCATTTGGAATTTTGGTTGGTAATGGTCAGGTAATGTGTCTAATCTGACAAGAGCCACTGCACGTTGAACATAATTCATTGTGGCCTTGGGGCGTTTGATATGATGAGGCCGTGCAGCTTTCTAAGTATCAACTGTCTTGTTTTGATTTTGTTACTCCTGTCAATATGAATTAATCCACATCCTGACATCAGTGCCTCGTTCCAACAAGCCAGATGCTTTGTTCTCACATGAAAACCATTTCATTATTGGTTTCACATTTTGCACAGACAAAACTTTGGCAGGTTTGACCTATTAGCGATTGATGCTTTGTGGCTCTTGGAGCCAGTGACCTGGATCTGTAGAGAAACAAGTCATTGTCCTTTCTATCTGGAGGAGTATGTATCACCTCAACACGCCCATTTTTTCAACAGTCAACCTTAGAGAAAGCAGTGACCTTGAATTTCTATCCGAGTGGAATAATCATCTAGTGATTTTGACACTACTGGTAATGTGTAATAAATCATTGAAAGTGAAGAAAAGACATCATCTGAGTAACGACAGAATTTTTATAAGGAACAAAACCTGATCAAGCCCATTGTATCTCTTCTCCCTTGAAAAACATGTCTTGCTTTCTTGAACATGTCCATATTTCAATGGACCTCCCTGGTGTTGCTTTCCCAGGTTTTCCATCCAACTGTTACCCCCAGCCCACAGCCCCCACCCCCTCTTTCCCCAACCCCCACACCCCCATACCCCCCCAACCCCACATTCCCCCATCTCCACCACCCCAAATTCCTCAGCCCCTATCCCCTCACCATCAGCCCCCACATCGCCCCAGCTCCCCTCCCCAAAACTCCCACCACCCCAAAGCCCCCACCCAAAACCCCCCATCCCATCCCCTCACCCCCAACCCGCCCCATACCTCCAACCCCCCCAACCCATTCCCCTAACACCCCCCACCTCCCCATCACCCTACCACCCTAAATACTTCCACCCCTATCCTCCCAACCCTTCAACACCCCCCCACCCCCTCATTCTCCCAATACCCTCCCAGTCCCATGATTGACCCATTATTCCAAGACTGTGAGACAGCGGGCAAGAGACACTCTGCTATACACACCTCAGTGCAGCTGTGAGGACGCTGGTCCTTCCTTGTTACAGTGACATCTTCAGTCAGTTTTAAACCCTAAATCAACCAGTACCTGACCCACTCTACCAGCCTCCCCCTCAGATGACAGTTTTCAATAGCTCTGAGTATATTTGTCCAGCTGAATCCCTCTGATCATAGGAGCACAGAGTCGCAATTTTAAAAAAAGAACCATTTGCTTTTTTAAAATTCTTTCTTGGGATGTGGCTGGGCCAGCATTTATTGCCCATCCCTAGATGCCCTTGAGAAGGTGGTGGTGAGCTGCCTTCTTGAACCGCTGCAGTCCATGTGGTGTAGGTACACCCACAGTGCTGTTAGGGAGGGAGTTCCAGGATTTTGACCCAGCGACAGTGAAGGTCACAGCTCAGCCAAGGGCTTCAGGTAACAGCACAAAACACCAGAGTGAAGCTTGAACAGTTTGCAAATTTTTCTGAAGCCATCAGAGTGTTTTCCAGCATGATGCGCATCTGGTAAAATATCTGTTTAAAAAATATATAATAGATACTCACTGCTGTTTAAAGTCCCTCCATGTCGTTGTGTGCTGATTCTGTGAGGCCCCACAGCCTAGCGTCAATCGCACGCTGACTCACTGCCTCACACAGCTCAGATGCCACAGGCCTGAATAGGCCCAACTGCAGTAACTTCTAAAAGACCAGGGTTGGCATGGTAACATAATGATGGACATTGTTGATCATTTTTAATCATTGTTGATTGCCCAACTATGACAGCCACATACCCAAACACATTGCACCACACTCACTGACACACTTCCCTCTCTCTCTAGCAGGATAATTGGAGCATGACCGGTGGGGGAGGGGTGTGGGGTGGGGAGGCTTGGGGTGGGGGGGCATGGACATGTCTTTATCCCCTGTGGAGGGGCCAATGCTCATCATCACTGGCATTCCTGTGACTGAGGCCGTGACCAGTGACAGACTCAAACCATGGCAGATAGCAGTATGCTCACAAATAATCTCTCTCACAACCCATTTCGAGCTCGTGGAATTGGGGGTAATATACAGGCACGGATTGAGAATTGGTTAATTGACAGAAAACGGAGTAGGAATACATGGGTCATTCTCGGGTTGTTGAGCTGTAACCAGTGGGGTACTGCAAGCATCAGTACCTGGGCTCCAGCTATTCACAATCTATATCAATGGAATTGTTCTAAGCTTGCTGATGACACAAAACTAGGTTGGAATGTGAGTTGTGAGGAGGATGCAAAGAGGCTTCAAGGGGATTTCGACAGGCTAAGTGAGTGAGCAACAACATGGCAGATGGAAAAAGGTGAAGTTACCACTTTAATAGGAGAAACGGAAAGAAGACATCTTGCTTCAATTGTATAGAACCTTGGTGAGACCACACCTGGAGTATTGTGTGCAGTTTTGGTCTCCTTACCTAAGGAAGGATATACTGGTCGTAGAGGGAGTGAAGCAAAGCTTCACCAGACTGATTCCTGGGATGCTGGGAATATGAGGAGAAATTGAGGGGACTGGGCCTGTATTCTCTAGAGTTTAGAGGAATGAGAGGTGATCTCATTGAAGCCTACAAAATTCTTACAGGGCCCGACAGAGTAGATGCAGGAAGGATGTTTCCACTGGCTGGTGGCTCTAGAACTAAGGGGCAGTCTCAAAATAAGAATAAGTCTCAGAATAAGAGATGAGGAAGAATTTCTTCAATCTTCAGCCTTTGGAATTCTCTGCCCCAGAGGGCTGTGGAGGCTCAGTCATTGACTATGTTCAAGACAGAGATCAATAGATTTCTAGATATTAAAGACATCAAGGGATATGGGGATGATACGGACAAATGGCATTGAGGTAGAAGATCTAGTTGATCTAGTTGAATAGCGGAGCTGGCTTGAGAGGCCAAGTGGCCTATGTTCCATTACTCCTATATTCCCCATGCCAATGCCTCAACCAATCAGATTTGACTTGCTAACCGATCAGCACTTCTCTCATACAGTATAAATTGTTCTTTGAAATTTGGTATTCTTCCATCTGAGTGCAAAACAAAGAGTTTTTACAGCATGTCTCTTTCTTCAGCAATACTCAAGACTCAATACTATAAACTTCTTCAGGAACACAGGAACAGGAGGAGGCCATTCAATGAGACCATGGCTTTGCTGTGACCTAATCCCATATACCTGCCTTTTCCATTTGGTTAACAAAAATCTCTCAATCTGAGATATAAAATTAATAATTGATTGAGCATCAGTTGCTGTTTGCAAAAGAGAATTTCAAACTTCTACTGCCCTTTGTGTGTGGAAGTGTTTCCTACTTTCACTCCAGAAAGATTTGGTTTCAATTTTTAGACCCTGCCCCCTAGTCTGAAAGTCCCAACCCAATAATTTCTTCCTGTCTGTTCCCCTCAATACCTCAAAATGTTTGAACAAATCACTCCTTAACCTTCTAAAGGGAATAAATTTATTTAATCTCCTTTTGTGATTTAACCCTTGCAGTCCAGGTATTTGGTAAATCTACACTGCACTCCCTCCAAGGTCAATCCTACTCAAGGTGTGGGGCTCAGAACTGCTCACAGCTCTCTGGATGTGCTCTAACCAGGGCTGGACAGCAGTAACATGATTCCACATGATTCTAGTCCTTGAGATGTAAAGACTGACATTCCATTCAGCTCATTGATTGGAATTCGCTGCCAGAGGAGGTGGTGGAAGCAGGTACGATAGTGATGTTTAAGAGGCAGCTTGACAAATACATGAATAGGATGGGAATAGAGGGATATGGACCCCGTATGTTTTAGTTGATGGGCAATGTGATTGGCGCAGTCTTGGAGGGCCGAAGGGCCTGTTCCTGTGCTGTACTTTTCTTTATTCTTTGATTATTTCCTGTATCACTTCATGACATTTTAGTGAGCTGTGTCCCTGGAGCCCCAAGTCTCATTGGACCTCCACTGTTTCTGGTTCTTCACCATTTAGAAATTCCCCTTTTACCTTTTTTCACCCAGAGAGTGGTGAGAACGTGCAATTCCTTCCCACCGGAAGTGGTTGAGGTGAACTGTATAGATACATTTAAGGAGAAGCTGCGTGAACAGTTTTAGGCTTTGGACAAGGGGGGATGTGAGGAGGGACTTTATTAGGCAGAGAGTGGTAATAACCTGGAACTCGCTGCCCACGAGGATGGTGGAAGTGGAGACGATTAACAATTTCAAAAGGAAATTTGCTGGGCTCTTGAAGGAAATAAACTTGCAGGGCTACAGGGTTAGAGCAGGGGAATGGGACTCACTAGGTTGATCTACAGAGGGCTGGTATACAATCGATGGGCTGAACCACCTTCTTCTGTGTCTTAGGGCGGAATGTTCCATTTCTGAGTCCCCTCTGCCTGTGACCCCATCCATTCCATCTTCTCAGGCTGCCGAGGGTGCTTCTGCCGCTGAGCAGGTGACCCTTGTCAGGCCAGGGCCCCCCAGGCCACAGGCCACCAGAGGATGTCCGCCAAGGCCATCACAGACATCAGGACGTAGCATTCAGCAGGCTGCCTCCACCTCTGCTGCAGATGTTGGGGGTGCACCCAGGCATGGTGGTAGGGTTAGGAAAGCTAAGAAATATTGAATTCACTTTTGGGTTATGTGTATGCGACCACTGTAAACATATTGCACTCTTGTAAATACATTCGATGTTGTGGTTATTTACATGTGAATCTTCTTGTTGCGAGGTTTAGCCATCCTCCCACTCAGTGTTAGTGTCCCTCTGTGAGATTCACATTCCTGTGATGTCAAACTCACTGAAGATAGTCTCCACACCCTTGTGTGACGTCAGGGAGATGTGTTAAAATCGTTATTGGAAATGTGTGATTAAAACACTTGTAACCCTTCTTCCTCATGACACATCACTGTGAGGACAGCTCAGCAGCCTCGAGGGATTAGCAGCAGTTGTGTCTCCTCAGTGGTAGTGCCAAAGGACAAGACCTGGACAGGAGGGTGATATCCTCAAGCATGTCCTCATCTCACTGCCCGCTGTTGTTTCTCATTAATGTGGCGACAGCTGCAGCAAGTGAGTTTTCCCAGTGGTCTCACTATTGAGTGGCCTCTTACTTCCCAGAGCGAGCACATACAGAGGGCACCGCTGACCTTCTTGGAGATCATGTCCTGGTGAATCATGAAGTCAGAAGGTGCAATTGTAAATGCTGAACTAGCCCTCGATGTGACCAGTTGGACATCCCTTGAGATGAAAGGGAATGGCACTGAGGGCCAGGAGGGCTGTGCCCATCTCCCCTTGCCTTCACTTTACTCCTCCTGGAACCTGGCAATGATTAAAGTGTCGTGGGCACATCTCCCAAGTCTTGCTTCCTCCATGGCATTATCACCTTCAAACTCACCCTTGTCACCCTCTTGAGGTTCCTGGCCCTCCTGCCCTTAATCCTCCGAGGGGTTCTCACCCTCCTCCATTTCACCCTCTGGCAGAGGATTTCCTCTTTGCGGTTCCAGGTTGTGAAGGGGGCAACATGCAGTGATAATGCAGGATGCCCTGTCGGGATGTACTGTTGTGAGCTACCTGAACACTCCAAACATCTGAAGTGTATCAGTTAGAGACCATGTGGAGCTGTGAGCAGTGTTGCACCTCTCCTCGAAATGACTCTGACAGTGACGCACTGGTGTCATCAGCCAGCATTTCAGTGGGTGCCCCATATCCCCAAATATCCACCCCTGCAGACGCACAGGCCCCTCAAGAATCTCAGGCACCCGGGAGTGACTCAGGATGTAGGAGTCATGGCAACTCTCAGGGTACCGTGCACAAAGGTGCAGTATGTGCTTCTGGTGATCACACACCAGTTGTACATTGATGGAATGAGAGCCCTTGTGGTTTATAAGCATTAGGGCCTGCTGCAATGGAGCTTGTATAGCCACATGGGTGCAGTTTATTACACCCCGCGCTCTTGGGAAGCCTGACATAACAGCAAAGAGAATCTTGCAGCCTGGCTATCTTCATTCAGAGAAACCTCGAATGGTGATGTTCCTTGCTGTAAGGGGCATCAGTGACCTCCTTTATGCATCTACGTGTTGAGGACCGTGAAATGCTGCCCAAGTTCCCTGTGGATCCCTGGAAAGACCACAGGCAAAACATTTAGCGTGGTGGTCACTTTAAAGCCACTGGGGCAGGGGATAGGCCCCACCCCCCCCACCAACTTCACACAGTGTCAGCTTTTCACAAAAAATGTAGCAGGCGTGATCTACCAGATCCCGGGACAAGTGCAGACTTGGGCAGCACTGTCTCTCACTCGTTTGTAAGTAGGAGAATCTTCTTCAGTATACTATAGGCCTGGTGAGATGCCTCCATTGTCTGGGTCTCTCCTCCTGACCCTCTTGTCCTTCCTCTGGCTCCCCTTGATCCTGGACCTTAGGTTCACCATCGCCTCCCCTTCCTTCACCTCCTCCATTACATTAGGAGCATGGCATTAGAACCCTCAGTAAGGCAGCATTGAGCCCTGGATCCATTATTGCTTTTAGTTTCTTTTCGAAATGAAAGATTGAAGACATTAATGATTAACAGGTCAAGATTGTGAAGCTCCAAATCTGTTACCTACAGCAACTAGGTCCAGCAAGTTATTTGGTCAAAATCCTGGAACTCCCTCCCTAACAGCACTGTGGGTGTACTACACCACAAGGACTGCAGCAGTTCAAGAAGGCAGCTCACCACCAGCTTCTCAAGGGTAATTAGGGATGGGCAATAAATGCTGGCCCAGCCAGTGAAGCCCACATGCCATGAATAAATAGAAAAATACTGTAATGGTCTATAGTGGTTTCTGCCCTACTTGCATAGTCACTGATGCAGCCTCATCTCTGACACCCTACCACACACATTGAGATGACCAAGATGTCACCCCAGATACATAACAAGGTCTCAATGACATGCACCCCTAATCTAGCTCCAACCTCTGATCTGGATTAGCAATAAGTTGCTCATGATTAATAAATGCCCTTTGGTCTGTTATGAATGCCAATTTTGGAGAGCATGTGACTGGAGAGGCATGCGGCTGGCATTGATGGAATGCCATATGTGCTGCACCTGTGCCTCCTTAACAATCACCTACATTCCCAAATTTTACATTCCGATGTGTTAATGCTGAGATGCATCGGCTGTGATGTTAAGCCATTGACTTCTGAGTATCCCTTTTACAGTGTTGTTAAAGGCATTGGCTTCCAATGGCTTTCTTCACTAGGAGGTCTCCCTCCTTTTTCTCTAATCAGACTCCAATTTACTTCTGCTGCACCAACAAATTAGAGGGTGCCCCAGAAAGGGCCCCTTACCCCTGCAATGTACTCCTCCCACACTGCCTCAGACCCCTCCTGTTCAGAATCGCTGCTACTTTCAATTTATAACTGTGCCATAACTCCGATAGAGCCAGATGGTGGCCCTGCACAAATATTTCAAAACAAGCTTTGACACACCCCCTCTCACTGTCCGTGTGCCCGATATCTCCCTGCAACCCCATGATGTGAAGGTATAGCTCCTTCTTGTTGTTCCCAACCTTCTCCCAGTAATATTGGATTCCATTGTTGTTACGCTCGACATTCCTACCCTCCCCCCTGATGTGCTCATGCCTCACGTGGACCTCTATCCTCCCTTCCAGAGGCTGTATCACTCAGCAAGATGAACCTCCCCATGAGACTGTCACACCCCACCCCCACCCCAATCACTTTATTACATGTTCCCCAGATACAGGCTGCTGACCCCTCCCATAACCATCACCGTCCCACCTGCAGCGCAGTGCAGAGACAGGCAAGCCCATGGGCAGATACTGTGGGCCAGTGCCACACACCAAGATCCCCATTCTGACCCTACTCTCTGACTCCTTTCCACAGAGCCAGGGCTGACTCTACTCCCTGAATCCTGACCGCTAGGCCCAGACCAAGGGCTTTGGGCAGCATCGTGCCAGATTTACTCCAAGTGCGGTAGCGAGTGAGTAAAATAATGTTTTACCCCTGAGCCACAATGACAGTTTATCACGCCATATTGTCCCAACCCCCCTCATTAATCTGTCATTCCCAGGAAACTTGCCGTTTCACTGGTGTGCAGACTCCGATCCGCCCGCCATGTAATCACCTCACCGCTTCCTTACGCCGGGGGCCATATTTAAAGCGCACACACCCCTCAGTGCTTTCAGCCCAGGACTGCTGCACAGAAGAAACAGGGCTGCACAGCCCTGAAAGGCAAAAAGACAGCAGTCCCCTGATTCAGTGACACATCCCTGGAACACCTTTTGGACGCAGCGGAGGCTCGTCATGATGTCCTCCACCCTGGCTCTGTCTGTAGCAGGGGCAGCAACATCACCAATCCAGCATGGGAGGCCGTGGAAGTGGTGGTCAGTCCCAATGTCCTGCAGAAGAGGACAGCCACCCAGTGCCGTGAGAGGATGAATGATCGCCTCCATTCCACCAGGGTAAGTCACTCTTCTCATCACTCACCACTCACACACTCACAAACCCATCACACACCCACAGGGATCTCAGTCACTGCCAGTTCAAGAGACATCACCATTCACTCTTTCACAAGCGCCTTCATTGTTCACATCCCGTCCATGGCACCGCTCACCACCCACACATGCCAGGAATAATTATCATCTGGCCTGGCAGGCATCCTGTTTACACTCTCTCCATCTCTATTCATGCAGGACAAACTGGCACACAACAAGAGGGAGAGGTCACAGGCTGGTGGAGGAATGCCTGACATCAAGGTTCTAACAGGCTGGGTGGTGAGGATCTGGACTGTTCCTGTGCTGATGGTGAGGTCGGTGCTGCTCTACCAAGTGAAGATCCAGCAGTGCAACATCCATCAGATAACCATGCTGTGAGTGATGTGTCCTGTTCCACAGGCCACTGCCATGTGCTAATTATCTCCCCCTGATTTCAAAGGCACATCTGGGAAACAGCCGATGCAGTCCACGACCCAGGGCCTCTACCCAAGCCCCAAAGACACCTCAGAAGAGGAATCTGGAGGCACCCTCCCCGAAGTCCCGTCACAGCGCTCGCCCACACTCTCAACCAGCGCAGAGACACACACCTCGGTGG
Source organism: Isurus oxyrinchus (assembly GCA_026770705.1). NCBI lineage: Eukaryota > Metazoa > Chordata > Chondrichthyes > Lamniformes > Lamnidae > Isurus > Isurus oxyrinchus. The sequence goes on along the minus strand of JANJGN010000030.1, from coordinate 2,243,565 downwards.
GACCTAGCTTTAGGTTAGCCTTGGGTCACAATCTGGTGAGCACATCGCACTGGCTGATCCATGGCAGTCAACTGCAGGGAATTCCCAGGTTTCCGGCACTCGGAGGGCTGCTGGAGGCCAGAACGTTGCTGAGTCTGAGTCAGATGATGAGCCTCTGAACTCGGCCATGTCACAGCTGCTAGAGCTACAAAGGCAAGCTCAGGAACATCAGGAAGGGATGTCCGCTGCATTCCTCAGGTGCAAGGCACGGTGGAGGATTCCATCCGTCTTCAGGCTGAGGTGATAGCGCCGGCATTTGCAACGCACCGAGGTCAACACTGGCAGGATGGCGGCCACCTTTGTCCCAGACGTTGGTCCTGCTCTGCTGCCTGGGGTGAACCCCATCACTGATGCCATGAAAGGAAAGTTGCCATAGTCCCAGAGGACCATAGGCTGCTCTCTCATAAGAAAGAGGGAGAGAGAGACGACTGGTGTTCAGTTTAACCTAAGGGTCACTACACCTCAGGTGAGGGGTGAGGTTGAGAAGGTGGCTGACCTCAGCCTGACCTCCAACAGTGTCAACATGGGAAGGGTGCAGGGCAGCTCGATCTCGCTCCAGCTTCCCCTTCTCCTCATGGAGTCAGCCAGGGGTCCGCAGGCACCCATAGGGAGGAGGATCAGCTGGTGCACACCCCGGGGCCATCCACCCAAGTGACTCCAGGAGTGTCCAGCCTATCCGAATCCATGAGGGTCTTGCTTCCTGGCTTTTCTAATCCCGGGCAAAAGGCAGAAAGTTGCGTGCCCTCGCAAAGATGGCGTTCATGACCTCATGGAGGCATTTGTGGGTGGCGGCTTGCGATATCCCACAGAGGTCACTGTGGAGCTCGGAAAGGAGTCACTGACATAAAAACTGAGCACCGCTGTCACTTTCACGGCCACTGGTAGTGGATGCCTTTCATGTCCCAGTGGCACCAAATCCTGCAGCAGGTGGCAGGTGTGACCAACCAGTTCCCTAGGACATGTACAATCTTCAGCAACACTAGTTCTTGGTCATCTGCAGGAATAAAAGGTGGCATCTATAGACCATGGGCCTATCTAGGCGCCGACCAGCGATGGCACACTGTGGCTCTTCACCAGCATGTGCGGGAGTTCCAACTGCCCCTTCTTCCTGAGGGAGCTGCTCCTCTCTATGCCCAGCCAGGTGCCTCCATCGCTTTCTTCTCCTTCATCTTCACTCTGTGTACGCCACGAGACACACAGCTAGGTCACCAAGCTCCATGCTCCTGATGTACTCCTCCTGCAAGATGAATGAGAGATACGCATGGGTTAGCTTGGGTGTACTAAGGACTGCTCTTGTTTAAGTCTGAAGGCCCCTTAACACATCCCAGAGAGTATTGGCAAACACTTGGATGGCCAGAGCTCAGTGCGCTGCATGGCTGCCTGAAACCCCACCCACCTCCGCCCTATCCCACCTGACCAATTGGCAGCAGCTTTACCCATTGGACTGCAGGCTGTGCTCTCAGCTCAGGCACAGACAATCTCCTAACCCGCACTGCAAGGCTGCACTGTTAGCATTAACCATAGGGGAGTCTGGTCCAAACCGGGATGTTGACATTGCCAAGGGGCTGTGAGCACCTCCAGCAGTGACTGCTTCATGGTCAGCTTTAGGAAGGAGATTGTACAACGTGTGCAGTCATTCAATTGTTCTGCCGGACACTAAAATGCTCATTAGTTTGCAGCCTGTGCCCAAGGGGTGAAAAGTTCTGGAGCATTTGGTGGCACTTTCAGGCCTCTGCGTTGCTTGAGTGGGTAGATAAAGTAGAGGCCTGGTTCTGATCATGTCAATGTGGCTGCACCTGAACTGTCTCAGCTCCACAGGAATGGTCAATTTATACGAGGTTTCCCTAATGCACGGTCACTTCCCCTCAACCCCCAGATATGCTTGTGCACTACCATCAACCACAAGTGCAGCCCTTCCCCCACCAACCCGCCTCAACCACAGTGCAGCCCTTCCCCCGCCAACCCGCCTTAACCACAGTGCAGCCCTTCCCCTGCCAACCCGCCTCAACCACAGTGCAGCCGTCACCCCGGCACCGCACTGTCAGCCAGCCAGGAAAATGTGACTTGCCTGTGCCCTCGCCTGAATGCGCAGCGCCTCAACCTTAAAGTCCAACAGGCCACTCCAGCGATCACTGTACAGTTACTGTGCACTCACCTCCGGGTTCCCCTTGAAGTGGAGCCTGCTAGGTGCACGTCTTATACATGCTGTTGTGAAACACGGTGTGCAATCACACCGAGCTGCTCGGATGACCCAGCGTGAGGGGATGATTCCAGTGAGCAGGGTTTATAATGATATGCAGATGGATTACAATGAAGTTCCGACATTCGCCTGCGAGAAACGCAGCCCACCATTGTTCGCAATCTGGTTTCAGAAAGTCGTGAAACCGATTTTTGGTCTTCCCACCAGATTGTCCAGTCACACTCACCAACGCCAACGGGAGCAGAAACTTTAGTCCCTGGAGTGGAAAATCCTGCTCTTTATTTTTCTTTCTGAACCTCATTGAATGCACGCATTCCAATTGAGTTCTTGTGCTGTCCATTTCACAACACTTCAATCAGACTGCTTGACGAGATGCAACAGTTGCTGCCCTGTTCAGGTCCCAGATGTCTGGTCTCTCTCTCTCTCTCTTTCCATCTCTCTCTCAACTCCCCGGCTTTCAGCAACTTACCACATGAATAATATAAAAGCCTTAATGTGCAATAACAGATCTAACTAATGGCGAATGCTGTTATCCTACAGCAAGCTCTGGGGCAATATTTCCTTCAGAGTTGGTATGGAATAATTCAGATGAAAGTATATTTAAATCTGAGCCAAATAACCTTCCCTCCAAACAGAAGCAAACATTCCTCCCCTGGTTCCTCAGTCCAATTTCAGAATTTGCTGATTTCACTGCTCAGGTAATAGGATAATAGTTCAGTCCTTTCAGCAGGGTTCCTTTTGATTCACATTCTCACTGTACAAGAGAAAACAAGGTATGTTTTTTTAATAGAAAAGAAACTGTGCGAGTTAAAAAGAAAGACCTGGTTGGCAATTCAAGCTGTGAATTGATCTGTGAGAATCATTTCACACTCAGAAACCTACAGCTCCAGTTTTGCAGTTTATGACACTAGTTGAATTATAGCTTCGTATCTCTGCATGCCATCTGTCAGTGTGTTTACTGTTCTGCATTTCCACTATCTCAAGTGTTTAAATCAGTGGTTAATATCAGAGTGTTTAATAACGGAGTGTTTAATATCAGAATGTTTAATAACAGAAAATGTTGGAAATACTCAGCAGTCTGACAGCATCTGTGGAGAGAGAAACAGTTAATGACCTGAAATGTTGCACTGGATTTTTCCAGACTCAGAGAGACTCTGCAGACCTTTAAAAATAGCGGCCAGGATTCTGGGATTCCTGGCCCCATTCCTGGCGCCCCAAATTTTTGTCAGGGTGGCATAACCAGCTGGTGCAGATCACAAACCACCACACCTTGCTCCCAACCTGACCAGCTCCATTGCGAGGATAGACATCCTCTAGCCCACTGTAATTTGTGTGGAGTTGGACTCACTTTTCAAGGAGCCGTGGTTCAAGGGGTGGAGGGGGGGGAGGTGGGGTGGGGTTGGGGGTGGGGTGGGTGGGGTGTGATCTACTCTCGATCATCAGTAAAGTAACAGAAGGGGTTATCAACAGTGCCATCCAGCAGCACTTGCTTCGCAATAACCTGCTCATTGACACTTAGTTTGGGTTGCACGAGAGTCATTCAGCTCTTGACCTCATTACAGCCTTGGTTCAAACATGGATAAAAGAGCTGAACTCCCGAGTTGAGGTGAGAGTGACTGCTCTTGACATCAAGGTAGCGTTTGACTGAGTGTGGCATCAAGGAGCCCTAGCAAAACTGGAGTCAATGGGAATCAGGGGAAAAACTCTTCACTGGTTGGAGTCATATCTAGCACAATGGAAGATGGTTGTGGTTGTTAGAGGTCAGTCATCTCAGTTCTAGGACCTCACTGCAGGAGTTCCTCAGGGTAGTGTCCTTGGCCCATTCATCTTCAGCTGCTTCATCAATGACCTTCCTTTCATCATAAGGTCAGAAGTGGGGATGTTCGCTGATGATTGCACAATGTTCAGCACCATTCGTGGCTCCTCAGACATTGAAGCAGTCTATGTCCAAATGCAGCAAGTCCTGGACAATATCCTGGCTTGAGCTGACTGTGGCTACAAGAGCAGGTCAGAGGCTAGGAATAGTGTGATGAGTAACTCACCTCCTGACTCTCCAAAGCCTGTCCACCATCTACAAGGCACCAGTCAGGAGTGTGATGGAATACTTTCCACTTGCCTGGATGCATGCAGCTCCAACAACGCTCAAGAAGCTCGACTCAAGAAGCAGCTGCTTGATTGGCACCACATCCACCACCTTCAACATTCACTCCGTCCACCACCAATGCACAGTAGCAGCAGTGTGTACCATCTACAATATACACTGCAGCAACTCACCAAGGCTCCTTAGGTAGCACATTCCGAATCCACAACTTCTACCACCTAGAAGGGCAAGGGGAGTAGATACATGCTGAAAGACCATCACCTGGAAGTTCCCCTTCAAGTCACTCACCACCCTGGCTTGGAAATGTATCGACCGTTCCTTCACTGTCACTGGGTCAAAATCCTGGAACTCCCTCCCTAACAGCACTGTACCTACACCACATGGACTGCAGCGGTTCAAGAAGGCAGCTCACCACCACCTTCTCAAGGGCAGTTAGGGATGGGTAATAAATGCTGGCCCAGCCAGCGACACCCACATCCTCTAAATGAATAAAAAATAAAATCCCACCTCCTGAGTGGCCATGCCCATCCACCATATTTTTACCCCTCTGTTGGGGCAGGCTGGAGTTCGGGCCACAGTCTCCTGAAGCGGGGCAGATGCAGGAATGCATGTGGGTGGATGCCAAGGAGGAAAGGTTAGAAGGCTCACCTCCATTCGCTGGGATATCAGCCCAACTCTGCGGATGAGTGTGAGGCCCTCCACCCCCCTCACCTGCCCCTCACCCACCATACTCCCATGTACCCCATATCCCCATGCCCTCCTGATCTCTTTGTTCCCCCACTTGGTTGCTCACCATCCTCCATACCCATTCATTTTCTATTCCCCCATGTCCACTCGCTCAGTTTCTACTATGTAGAGAGCTCATGAGCCCTAAAATAACATTAGGAAGTCTTTGAGATGCTCATTCAAAAATATAATCCTATTAAGCCCTCATAAAGCTGTCAGTCTAAACAAAGCTCACATTCCCTTAACAGTTGTGTCAACGGCACCTGCTGAGCTGAGTCCATTATGGGGTTTGGAACTCAGCCAAGCATTCACAGTGGGATTCCATAATGACACCTCTGAGCTGGTGTGAAACATGCTGTCTTCAGAAGCTGGCCTGACTCCATGAAAATATTGGGAGGTCCAGAATGCCAACATCTCCCGCATTCACACTGACAAAGGTGGGAGTCCTCGTGACCCATCCCCTTTCCCAACTGAAATCGCTAATGTTCGGTATGGGGGCAGGACTTTCACAACTGGGACCTGCATGCATCCATTTTTGCACACCCGACCCAGGTTTGCTGAGGTTGGGATGGGAAATCCAGCCCAGGGTGTTGATTATCAGGATGTTTAACAACAAGATGGTTAATATCAGGGTAGTTCATATCAAAGTGTTTAAGATCAGGGTGTTTAATATCAGGGTGGTTAATATCAGGGTGTTTAATATCAGGGTGTTTAACAGCAGGGTGGTTAATATCAGGGTGTTTAACATCAGGGTGTTTAATATCAGCGTGTTTAACATCAGGGTGTTTAGTATCAGTTTGGTCAATATCAGGGTGGTCAATATCAGGGTGGTCAATAATTCAGGCAAGACCACATTTATTGTCCCTCGCTCCTGCTCCTATAAAGGTGGAGTTTGGTGACTTGCTAGCCTTCTCTCCTTCATAGGGTATTAAGATTGAAAGAATAAAGAATCTGCTTTTATATAGTACCTTCCACAACATCCCAAAGCAATTTATAGCCAGTGATGTTCTTTTTGAAGTGTAGTCATTGTCAGAATGTTGGAAAAAAACCCATTTTTTTTGCACAACAAGATCCCACAATACTGGGGAAAGCTCCCCTGCTCTTCATCAGAATTGTGCCATGGCATCTTTAATATCCACTTGAGGAGGGTAGGTGAGGCCTTGGTTTAACATTGCACAGTGTAGCAGTCCCTCAGTACTGCACTGGAGTGTCAGCCTAGATTACAAAGTCAAATCTGCTAGGAAAACAGGAGGATGACAGATCACAGATCTCCTGAGTCCACAGGCAGCGGAGGTGATTTTAATTTATCTTGAGCTGGATTTCAAATCAGGCCTAAGAGCTGAAGGGAACAGTGACTGTTAAGCAACTGTCCCCGCCAATCCTCTTCCTTCGCCATGCCTGTCTTATTAACATGTGTGAGCTAAGTTACTCTGCAGAATTGGTCACATAACAATTCTGTGAGATGGTGTTAGACGAGAAAATTGGAGCTAAAATGTGTGAAATAAAAAGTGTTAACATGTGAAACAACAAGTCTTCAACACAGCCCAACAAGTTGGTTGTGTGTGATCAGCTTTTCAGGCAATGATGTGGCCTACTCCAGCTCCAAAATGGCACATGGACACTTCTGGACAGAAACGCATTGCCTGCCATAGTGGGTAAGGACAGAGAAGAAATGTCCTTTACCAGTGCCTGAAGCAGACATTAAGCCATTTTCATATGCAAATAAAGGGCATACTGACTGCTTCAGGACTCCACAACATCATCTGTTTTCCCTATGTCAAACCATTTCATCTTCACCTCTGGCAACAACCAACCCTGAACCATTGTCTAGTTCCCTGTGAAGAACCATCTTAACCGTTGCTGCTTCTGGCTTCCTAGGCCCTGATATCCCCAACCCTTGACCCCAGGCTCTAAGATCCCCAATCCCTGAACTCCAGTCCCCGAGATCATCGACCCTTGACCCAGCACCACCCCGCCCCTCCCCCCGCACCCCCCTCCACCCCCCGCTGCCCTAGGCTTCAAGTTCCATGGTCCCTGAGTGACCAGCGACCAGCGTCAAGATTCAAATTCCTTGACTTCCAGGCCCTGTCTCCATCCCTTAATATCAAGTCTCCTGTTGTAGGGTGGCTGAGTTGTAGTATTAGTGATAGAGTTGATCTGCAGCCACATCTTAAGTGGAAACATTAAGTTTATTTACAATATACTCAGCAGCAATTACACGCATGCTTTCAACTCCAACTCTATCTCTACACTGCCTGCTTAAGGTAGCCCGTCGCTACTCTCCTATTGGTTACTACAGATCATGTGATCTTGCCTAACAAGTATTATTCTTAAAGTACATTACACGCTAAATAAAACCATAATTACCACAGCTCTCTAACCCCTGATGGCTTCTTTGCTTCCACAGATCGCTTACCAGTGGGATACTGATATGTTAATATCTCCCTGAAATTCCAGCATCATCTGTATGGCCTCCTCCCACAGTGTAATGTAAATGAGACCCGAGGTCTGATATCTGGCATGGGGGTGTGGTGGGAGAGTCATGGGGCCTTACCATTCTTACGCTGGGTGAGGTAGGGCACCCAAATAAATGGGACCTTGTGAATTTCTAGGCACACCTGTCACAACCTCTGAGTCAAACGTATTGACCATATTCAGCTCGATTACATGAACAATGACTTATTCATGATGTGGACATCACTGGCAAGACTGGCCTTTGTCACATTCCTCTGAGAATAGGTCACTATCGAGAATGTTTAAGAGTCAACCATGAAGGAACTAGTTGGAGGTTTATGCCAATTTGAAAGTTTTTACTGATACCAGATTTTAAGTTTTAAAAAAAATCAAGCTGAATTCAACCTCCGCTGGTGGGTTTTGAATGTATGCTTTCTGCATTTTTAGCTTAACAACGCTCACATACCCATCCAACATCCTTTAGGGAAGGAATCTGCCGTCCTTACCCGCTCTGGCCTACATGTGACTTGAGACTCACTCACAACAATGTGGTTGACTCTTAACTGCCCTCTGATCAAGGGCAATTAGGGATGGGCAATAAATGCTGGCCTAGCCATAGATAGATATGGGAGGGAGTTGGGGCTGGAGGAGGTTACAAAGATAGGAAGGGTGTAGGCTGGGGGAGGTTACAGAGAAGGGAGGTTGTAGGGGCTGGAGGAGGTTACAGAGGTAGGGAGGATGTAGGGGCTGGAGGAGGTTACAAAGATGGGGGGGTGTAGGGGCTTGAGGAGGTGACAAATATGGAGGGTTGTAGGAGCTGGAGGAGGTTACAGAGGTAGGGAGGATGTAGGGGCTGGAGGAGATGACAGAGATAGGGAGGGTGTAGGGGCTGGAGGAGATTACAGAGATTAGGAGGGTGTAGGAGCTGGAGGAGGTTACAAAGATAGGGGCTATAGGGGCTAGAGGAGGTGACAGATAGGGAGGGTTGTAGGAGCTGGAGGAAGTTACAGAGGTAGGGAGGGTGTAAGGGCTGGAGGAGATTACAGAGATAGGGAGGGTTGTAGGGGCTTGAGGAGGTTACAGAGATAAGGAGGATGTAAGGGCTGGAGGAGATTACAGAGATAGGGCGGGTTGTAGGGGCTTGAGGAGGTTACAGAGATAGGGAGGGTGTAAGGGCTGGAGGAGATTACAGAGATAGGGAGGGTGTAGGGGCTGGAGGAGATTACAGAGATAGGGAAGGTTGTAGGGGCTGGAGGAGGTTACAGAGATAGGGAGGTTGTAGGAGCTGGAGGAGGTTACAAAGATAGGGGGGTGTAGGGGCTGGAGGAGGTGACAGATAGGGAGGGTTGTAGGAGCTGGAGGAGATTACAGAGGTAGGGAGGGTGTAAGGGCTGGAGGAGATTACAGAGATAGGGACGGTTGTAGGGGTTTGAGGAGGTTACAGAGATAAAGAGGGTGTAAGGGCTGGAGGAGATTACAGAGATAGGGAGGGTTGTAGGGGCTTGAGGAGGTTACAGAGATAGGGAGGGTGTAGGGGCTGGAGGAGGTTACAGAGATAGGGAGAGGTAGGGGCTGGAGGAGGTTACAGAGATAGGGAGGGTTGTAGGGGCTGGAGGAGGTTACAGAGATTGGGAGGGTGTAGGGGCTGGAGGAGGTTACAGAGATAGGGAGGGTTGTATGGGCTGGAGGAGATTACAGAGATTGGGAGAGTGTAGGGTCTGGAGGAGATTACAAAGATAGGGAGGGTTGTAGGGGCTGAAGGAGATTACAGAGATTGGGAGGGTTGTCGGGGCTGGAGGAGGTTACAGAGATAGGGAGGGTTGTAGGGGCTGGAGGAGGTTACAGAGATAGGGAGGGTGTAGGGGCTGGAGGCGGTTACAGAGATAAGGAGGGTGTAGGGGCTGGAGGAGATTACAGAGATAGGGAGAGTGTCGGGACTGGAGAAGGCTACGGAGAAAGGGAAAGACCAGGCCTTGAAGAGCTTTGAAATAAATGATGCAAGTTTTAAAATCAAGGCGCTGTTGGTCCAGGTGTTAGTGAACACAGGGGGTAATGTGTTACGTGACATGTTGGGATCCAGGCAGCGGAGTTTTGGATGAGCTCAGGTTTATTTATTATCTGAGCTGTGTTCTCATGCTAAATCTGTTAGCTAATTATCATACAGTGAATTCGTTTAGCACATCGCTCACTTAAAACCTGTATGCCAAGAATTTGTTCTTTTAAAACATAATGTATCAATTAACAAGCGCATCCTGATTGCCAAGCTAAATATCACTGCGGGACCTGTTTGTATTCCATTACAATCAATGGTGCTTTATTGAGTGATGGGTCTCCATCAATAATTGCTCTGCACTCTATTTATGCTCCAATAGATAAGGAGATCTGACAGCCCTATCAAAGCAGAGGTCTGATTGGAGAAGCGCATTGCTATTGGACCATTCTGGCTACCCAGAATGCAAATCTTGCCTAGCCACTGGCCTTTGGGCCTGTTCGCCCTTGGTGAAGACGATAAGTCAAGTTCTATAGGCTCTGCCTTGGATTCTGCCCCTCTTGGGAGGAATCTGACCTACATACAGTGTCTGCAGGGTTGGCCTGGATTACTTTGTAGGACAGAATCAGATAAAAATCAGGAAAAGGCATTCTTTCAAATAAGACGACCTTATATTCTGACAGCCTCACGGGCTATGAGTCAGCTGTAATTGTTTCTGTCATTCTGCTTCTTAGAAAGCTTGCTTGGATCGCTAGAATCTGACCACTCTGCTTTCTGTTTCTCAATTGAAGGTAGAGTCTTGCCTTCAAGAAGGTGGTGGTGAGCTGCCTTCTTGTACCGCTGCAGTCCATGTGGTGTTGGGGCGGGAGTTCCAGGATTTTGACCCAGCGACAGTGAAAGAATGGTGATATATTTCCAAGTCAGGATGGTGAGTGGCTTAGAGGGGAACTTCCAGGTGGTGGTGTTCCCATGTATTTGCTGCCCTTGTCCTTCTAGGTGGTAGATGTCGTGGGCTTGGAAGGTGCTGTCAAAGGAGCCTTAGCGAGTTGCTGTAGTGCATCTTGTAGATGGTACACACTGCTACCACTGTGCGTCAATGGTGGGGGGAATGAATGTTTAAGTTGGTATATAGGTTCCAGATCTAGTGGGCTACTTTCTCCTGGATGGTGTCCAGCTTCTTGAGTGTTGTTGGAACTACACTCATCTAGGCAAGTGGAGACTATTCCATCACACTCCTGACTGTGCTTTGTAAATGGTGGACAGATTTGGGGACTCAGAAGGTGAGTTACTCACTGCACAATTCCTAGCCACTGACCTGCTCTTGTAGCCACAGTATTTATATGGCTAGTCCAGTTCAGTTTCTGGTCATTGGTAGCCCCCAGGATGTTGATATTGGGGGGATTCAGCAATGGTAATGCCATTGCATATTAAGGAGTAATGGTTAGATTCTCTCTTGTTGGAGATGATTATTGCCTTGTGTGGTGCAAATGTTACTTGCTACTTGTCAGCCCAAGCCTGGATATTGTCCAGGTCTTGCTGCATTTGGACATGGGCTGCTTCAGTATCTGAGGAGTTGCAAATGGTCCTGAACATTGTGCAATCATCAGTGAACATCCCCACTTCTGACCTTGTGATGGAAGGAAGGTCATTGATAAAGCAGATGAAGATGGTTGGGCTGAGGACACCACCCTGAGGATCTCCTGTCGTGTTGTCCTGGAGCTGAGATAATTGACCTCCAACAACAACAACCATCTTCCTTTGTGCTGGGTATGACCACCCAGCGGAGTGTTTTCCCCCGATTCCCATTGGCTCCAGTTTTGCTAGGGCTCCTTGATGCCACACTCGATCAAATGCTGCCTTGATGTCAAAGACATCACTCTCACCTCAGTGGTCCTCTCCCCTGACTGATATAAAAAGGAATAAGAGTCGGAGTGAGATGTAAAACAGGTTGTCGATCAGATTCAGAAAAATGGTGCATTTTTGAGTAAACTAGTTGCAACAGCAGTGAACTGTAATAAAGAAACAGTCAAAGGGACTGTTTTGCCTCTGGCGCACATCACTGTAATGAACCCGAGCAGATGAACCTTTCTGAGTACCAAATGTTTTTTGAAACTTGCACGTTCATTAACTGCTAAAAGTGATTTTGCTTTGCTATTTTCGATCGCCTGTCTACATCATCACACAAAGGCATGATCTAACCGTCCTGTCAATTAGAATCAGCGGTCGTCCTAATAACAATCCCTGGGCCAACCCACTCCATCCTTCCTCCCCTTACTCCGACTTAACTCCTCTGAGCAGCAACGTTCCCTGATATTTTTCTTTCCAAGTGCACGATTTCTTCAAGTGCGTGGCACCGATAAATTTTTTGCCAAGGCAGTGCAGGCGGAATAATTTGAAGGGGCTGACCCGTGGGCAGTCTGCACGGGGACTTTCGGAGGTTTGGCGTGCTTGCGCAGCTTCGGGGGAACATTGCTGAGGAGTCCCCATTTTCTGCCATTCAGCCCATCTTTTATCCTATCCCAAGGAGCACACTGAATCCCCACAGCTTTTGATGTTAACCAACAGCAGTTTGTGTGTGTAACTTTCTCACAAACCCTGGCCCCCACGGAAGGAAGAGGTTAATTACAAACGGGAACTTGACAGAATTTTGTAAATCAGCATCGCAGCAACACAGACAAAAAGAAAAAGAAAAAAATGCTGGAAATGCTCAGCAGGTTAGACAACGCCTGTGGAGAGAGAACCAAGAGTTAATGTTTCAGGGCAAGATGGCCTTTCAGGAGGGAGATGGAAGCTCTTTTGAGCAAGTGGAAGGGGCAGGAAGAACCAAAGGGAAGCTTGTGATTGGGCAGAGGGCAGGAGAGGTTAAATAACAAAAGATTTCAAGATGCAATAACCAAAGACAGTAGATATAGTACAGAAGCAAAGGTTGTGTCCAAGTAGGGTTGCCAACGCTCCAGGGTTGGTCTGGAGTCTCCAGGAGTTGAAGATCAATCTCCAGGACACTGCTGTGTGTGACGTTGGAGAACAATCATCGGGATGTTAAAAAAAAATGGGTCTACTTATCGTTTTCTTTGAACATTTCTCTTTACTAGACATAGAAACATTGAAAATGGGAACAAGAAGGCTGTCTGGCTAACAGTCAAGCATTATCTAATTGAGTAATGAGACTTTGTGCTTTCCAATTGGGGTAGGAAGGCCATACCTCACAAGGATGGCTGGAGCGTGGGGGTAAGTCATGTGATGAAACCTCCAGGAACATGTTTAATCACAGTTGGCAACCCTACATCCAGATGAGGTGTGAATGACTACATCAGAACAGGTGACTCTTTTAAGCACTGTATCTTTCGACTTTACACAGCCTTCCAGACTCAACGTTCAGTTCAAAGACTTTACATCGTAACCTCCGCCTTCACCTTCTTCTATCTGTCTTTTTTTTCCCTTTTATTGACTTTTTTTCTTTTTGTTTGTTTTGCTAGGTTGGTCTTGTCCTCCATGTTGCATTCAGATGGATTTCATGCAGCCAATAACGTCTCATTTCGACACAACTTTTATTTCTTTACTTTACCCATTCCCACTCTCCTTGGTTGTTGTGCCTTGTTGATTAATCTCTCCTATCCTCCCCCAATCACAGGTCTTCCCTTTTGTTCTTCCTGCCCCTACGCTACCCCCCACCCCCACACCACCCCCCCCAACCCCCCGCTGCCCACCTCTATTTGCTTAAAAACTCTCCAGTTTCTATCTTTCTTCAGTTCTCATGAAAGGTCATGTCTCCCTGAAAGATTCACCCTGTTTCTCTGCACAGATGCTGCCCGACCTGCAGAGAGGTTCCAGTAAGTTTTGGTTTTTGTTTCAGATTTCCAGCACCCGCAGTGTTTACTGCACAGCACAGACGGACTTACCCGCCCAGTCCTGCATTTCACTTATACTCATTCCCAGCCCCTTTGCAAGTGGGTTCCTTTGTGAATATTTAAAACGCACGGCCCTTTAGTGAATTCAAAACCCTACCAAAGCCTCATTTTGTTTGTGAAAAGAAGCTTAATGTTTGAAATGTCCTTGTTTGAGCTGCAGACACAGCACCACCTTAATAAGTTTAATGATAGCACCAGCCTCCCAACAACCTCACAACCTCTCCACCCAATTAAAATTGTGCCCTCTCAATGCCTTGGTAGCAGGGATTGTGGTGATTTAGTTCAGTTGCAGTTGTTACAATTATCAAGGTTAGAGGAACACAATTAGCTCCAGTTTCACTTTTTCATCAGCAGTTCCCTGGTAAAATGTGAATGATTCGAACCCCTCCCCCACACCTCGTCCCCTCTTTGTCCATAAGATTAGCGGACTGCAGGAAGGTGCCCTGCACTGTACCCAAGACCAATTGGATAATTCAAAAACAACAATTTGCATTTTTGTGGCACCTTTGATGCTACACAGGAACTTTATCAAACACTGAGACTCCTAGGGAGCCTTTAGGGCAGACAACCCAAACCCTCGGTTAAATAGAGGCAGTTTTCAGAAGGCAGAGAGGTTTGGGGAGGGAATTTCAGAACCCAGGGGCCCAGGCAGCTGAAGGCACGGTCGCCAATGGTGGAGACATTAAAATTGGAGATGTGCATGAGGTCAGAATTGGAGAAGTGCAGAGATCTCAAGAAGGTTGCAGGGCTGGAGGAGATTACAGAGACAGGGATGGATTTGAAAACAAGAATGAGAATTTTAAAATCGAAGCATTGTTGGACCAGGAGCCAATGTAGGTCAGCGAGCACAGGAGGTGATAGAAAAACAGGGCTGGGTGTGAGTCGGAATGCAAGCAGTAGACATTTGGATGGTCTCATTAAACCCAATGTTTAGATTTTAAAAACAGGATATTTCTGTTTAAGGGGAAGGGTAGAACTGGAAGTATTCAACATCAAACAGTAACCAATGTGCCTACTACACCAGGTACTCCCAGGCAGACCTCTATCCCAAGTACTAAGCAGGCCTGAGACTGCTTAGCTTTCAAGATCAGACAAGATTGGGCATTTTCAGACTGGAATGACCTGCAAGTGAATCCCCAGTTGATGTACATAATATACATACAATTAAACACAATTAATACACATTTAACACCCATTAGCTAGACTTTCTCCCCTGCTCGTCAGCTCAAAACAAAATTTGTGCTGCACATTATTGGAAGAGTGAATTTATAATGATATGGCGATGTTGATTGGTGAAGCACAGGACCAACATTCTGCCTTCTTAACCAATGGAATTTGCGGATTGAGAGAAACAGGGGGCTGAAGGGGAGGAAACAGGGTGGATTAGAATTGAATCAGGGGCAGAAAGAGAAATAAAGAGAGGGAAAGGTAGATTGCAGTAAGAAAGAGGAAAATGAGACAAAAAGAAAAAGTAAGAAAAATCTTTAAAAATTGCCCTGATCTTTGAGACATAGTTTCAGCAAGTTCCCAGTTTATTTCATTCCAACTGCATTATCTGCTAAAGTGCTCCCAATTGACAGGAAAGTAAGTTCAGGATAGATTTCACAACATATGTTAGGTGTTAATTCATTGTACTTAGTCATTAGATTCTGTGCAGTTTGGATTGTGTGAACTCTCTGAGTGTGTCTACCCGCACATTTTCACATAATTTGCATCCAGCAGCATTCATTTGACATAAATTACACTTAAAAGCAATCATTTAGCTATCATTTAACATTGCAAGTAACATAACTACATCAATGTCATCAATTACCTTAAACCATAGCACTCAAACATTTGCGATTAACAAAATCACTTACCTTAAGCATTCAGACACCAAAAACAATCAGAGTTCAGTTTCCATACTTTTGAATTTCCAGAGCTTCAAAAATCCTAAAACTGAGCTAATTTTGGAAAAAGCAGACTTGGTTTTAATATATGTTTTTATAAGCTAGTTTTATGTTTTTCTTCATAACCTATAACTCACATAGCACACCCCTGCCAGTCACCAACTCTCCCAAAATGCTGCAGCAGTTTTCTCCCCCACCCACCACCACCCCCCAAGCAAGTTTATTCTGCCCCCAAACCCCTCATCTTCCCCAGATTGCAACAGTTCTTGTCCACTCTCTCTCTCCTCCTGTCCCCTCAATCCCCCTCCCAGGTCTCACCTCCTCCCCTTTCACTCCCCTCCCCTTTGGTCTTTCTCACCCCCCTCTCTCCCTCTCTCTCCCCCTCTCTCTCTCTCCACTCCCCCTCTCCCTCCTCCTCTCTCTCCCCCCACCTCTCCTTCCCTGTCTCTCTCCCTGTCTCCCTCCCCACTCTCTTTCTTCCCCTCTCCTCCCTCTTCCCCCCATTCCCCCTTCCCACTCTTTTCTTACCCCCTTCCACCCTCTTCCCCTTCCACCTCACCCCTCTTCCCCTTCCCTTCCTGCCTTCCATTCCCCCTTCTCTTCCCCCACCCGCACCAGAGATCAAGTTGCAGGGTCGGCAGGAACCTGAGGTGACAGTGAGGCTGATCCTGATGCAGTTTTGCAGCAGCAGTGGTTCCAGCGACGAGGTAAGTATTTTGTGGGGTGGTGCAGAGAGTCATGGTGGGATGGGAGTGGAGGTTTGCCAGGAGTTCCAAGTTTGATGGGACCCAGTGCCTGTAGATGGAGGGAGGGAGGTTAAGAATTTGGAGGCTGGAGGGAGAGAGCGGAGAGGGAGACTTTAGACCCTGAGATTGGGGGTAGTGTGGATGAAGTTTGCACCCTAAGACTAAAATAAATTAAGAGCTGATGGGATCTGGTGAGTGCTGTCACATATGAGCTGCCTCATGGAAAGATTTTTTTTTGGTCTAAATGAAAAGAACTGAATAAATTCAGATATGATTTAAGTAAGTAATTTCCTTGAATTTTTCAGTGCAGGTTGCTGAGTGCACTCAATAGCTCTGGATGCACTCAATGCCTTTGAGCACCTTTTGCCATGTGATTGCATTTGATATCAAAGTTGGCAAAGCACTGCTGACCCTGCGACTAAACTCATTCCAAATTGGAATGTTTGATGATGATCACTGGTCGTATCTGAGTGCATTGAATGCAAAAACAATGTCAAAATTTTCGGATAGGGAATGATACACATCTCTGACTGCATCAGGTCAGATGCTGGCAGTGAGTACAGCCTGATGTCAAAATTGGAAAGGAGTCACTGGTGAATTTATTGTGGTTTTTCCCATGTGAATAATAAGTCATTGTTGTGTTGGCAGCAGGTACAACAAGTGAGATATTCACAGCTCACTTGTCCTAGTCCTTGCACTCTATTTAATTAAATCCAGGCTGCTCTGTATTGGTAGGTCATGTGTATATTACATTAAAGACATTTCCATTTACCACACAGATATCCATTACTTTGAAAGTCTAGGCTAATCCTCGGCTGAACAGATTAAAGGGAACAGTGAGAAGGTGACCTTAAAGAGGCCTTTAAAATTTTGAGGGGGTTCGAGAGGCAAGACACAGGGATGTTTCTATGTGGGGGAAATCAAAACTTCAAGGAAGCACATTTAAGAAAGTCACCAATAAATGCAATAAAGGATTCAGGAGAATCCTTTACCCAGAGTGGTTGAAGCAAATAGTAATAAATACACGAGGGAGAAATAAATTGAATGAAAGGTCAATAGTTTGGGTGGGAGTAGGCTTGTGTGGAGCATAAACACTGGCACAAACCAGTAAGAGCTGAATTCTGCTCCTCTGCCATTAATTCTAAGTAATTGTAAATATTGTGTGCTGTGACTTGCCATTTATTGGCCCAACCTGGATGTTATCCAGGGCATGTAGCATGCAGGCACAGACACAGGCATTAACCTCTGTTCCTCTCCGCATAAGCAGTCAGACCTGGTGAGTTTTACCAGCTTTTGTTTAGTTTTTGATTCAGATTTCCAGCATCCACAGTATTTTGCTTTTATCACAGGCATTAATCCTTTGGGCTAAACATCCTGTTTCTGTTCTATCTACGCAATGAGATACTCCAGGCTGATTATACGGTTCTTCCACTGATGGCCTCTAATGGCTTCGCTAATGGTACCTCTTGATCACTTTGGCAATTCATGTTTCATTGCTTGGACCTGCTCAAATATTTTGACTGGGCTGTGCCAGTTTGTGGCACCAATTTCTTCTCAAATCAATTCTCAAATTTCCACAGGCCAGGACACTCCTCTCCCCAGGACTCTCCTCTCCCCAGGACCGTCCTCTCCCCAGGACCCTCCTCTCCCCAGGACCCTCCTCTCCCCAGGACCCTCCTCTCCCCAGGACTCTCCGCTCCCCAGGACCCTCCTCTCCCCAGGACCCTCCTCTCCCCAGGACCCTCCTCTCCCCAGAACTCTCCTCTCCCCAGGACTCTGCTTCCCAGAACTTTCCTCTCCCCAGGACTCTCCTCTCCCCAGGACCCTCCTCTCCCCAGGACCCTCCTCTCCCCAGGATCCTCCTCTCCCCAGGACCCTCCTCTCCCCAGGACTCTCCTCTCCCCAGGACCCTCCTCTCCCCAGGACTCTCCTCTCCCCAGGACACTTCTCTCCCCAGGACCGTCCTCTCCCCAGGACTCTCCTCTCCCCAGGACCCTCCTCTCCCCAGGACCCTCCTCTCCCCAGGACTCTCCTCTCCCCAGGACCCTCCTCTCCCCAGGACTCTCCTCTCCCCAGGACCCTCCTCTCCCCAGGACCCTCCTCTCCCCAGGACTCTCCTCTCCCCAGGACCCTCCTCTCCCCAGGACTCTCCTCTCCCCAGGACACTTCTCTCCCCAGGACCCTCCTCTCCCCAGGACCCTTCTCTCCCCAGGACTCTCCTCTCCCCAGGACCCCCCTCTCCCCAGGACTCTCCTTTCCCCAGGACACTTCTCTCCCCAGGACCCTGCTCTCCCCAGGACCCTTCTCTCCCCAGGACTCTCCTCTCCCCAGGACCCT
Organism: Isurus oxyrinchus; assembly: GCA_026770705.1. Classification (NCBI taxonomy): domain Eukaryota; kingdom Metazoa; phylum Chordata; class Chondrichthyes; order Lamniformes; family Lamnidae; genus Isurus; species Isurus oxyrinchus. The sequence continues at coordinate 2,225,175 of JANJGN010000030.1, read as the reverse complement.
CCTTTCCCCAGGACCCTCCTCTCCCCAGGACCCTTCTCTCCCCAGGACTCTCCTCTCCCCAGGTCTCTCCTCTCCCCAGGACTCTCCTCTCCCCAGGACCCTCCTCTCCCCTGAACCCTCCTCTCCCCAGGACTCTCCTCTCCCCAGCACTCTCCTCTCCCCAGGATGCCCCTCTCCCCAGGACCCTGCTGTCCTCATATGGCCTCTTTTCTCCCCAGGCCTCAGCTCTTCCCAGAAAACTCCTCTCCCCAGAGCTCCATTCTCCAATAAGTCTTATCTCCTGATTCTGTTCCCCCCCCACATCAGGATTCCATTCTCCCTTAGGTCACTGATGTGCCCAACTTCTGAAAATCCTGAAGCTAATTTCTGCATGCCAAGCTAACCCCTAACAGGGCTACTGTGCAGCGGCGCCAATTTTACAACACATTGCTCCATCTGAGAAATGGACCCGACTGGGAGACCAGATCCCCAAATTAACCTTGTAACTTCCTCTACAGTCCAAACGTCACTTTCCTCTTCAAGAACAACAGATAACAGCCCTTGTCTCTGGGCATTACTGCTTCTTGCTTTCATTAATGTAATTTCAAGGGCCATTTCCTCCCTTCATAACATTCAATCATGACCTGACACCCAGATGTGTATAAATCATGCAATTCCAGCAAGTCTTCTCTTATACTTTTATCTAACACTCACTGCTGGTGACCGTAGAGTTAAATGATGTTATTCACAGGTATTTATGTTTCTCTGTACAGGCTAATGTGTGAAAGCTTTCGGACATAGCGACAGGAATGGATTGCAGTAGAATGCACAGGTTCCAGTCTGATTTCATCAATATCAAACATGGCTTGGTGGATATCTCTCTTGCCTAAGCTTCCAGGTTCAAGTCCCACTCCAGGACCTTAGGCATAAAAATCTAGACTGACACTTGAATGCTGCACTGTCAGCGGTGCCAGGTTTTGGTTGAATGTTTAAACTGAGACCCCATTGAAGAGGAGCAGGTGAGGGTTTTTTTTAAATTAACTCTTATCATGGGACATGGGCATCACTGATAAGGCCAGCCCTCTTGATCTGAGTGACTTGCTCAGCCATTTCAGTCAACTATGGGTCTGGAGTCATATGTAGGCCAGCCCAGACTTCCAGTTGGGTTTTTAATGACAATCATTTCATAGTCACCATTATTGAGACTAGCTTTCAACTCCCAATTTCATTAATTGAATTTAAATTCCACCCATGGTGGGATTTGAACCCACATCCCCAGAGAATTACTTTGGGTCTCTGGATTATTAGCCGAGTGACAATACCACTCCACCACTGCTCTCCCTGGCAACTAGGCCAATAGCAATCCCTCAATCAACATTACAATAACAGATTATCCGATCATTATTTTACTGTGTGCAAATCGGCTGCTGTGTTTCCTATATTACACTAGTGACTACACTTCAAAAGTACATCATTGGCTGGAAGGTGTTTTGGGACATCTGAGATTGTGAAAGGTTCTATAAAAATGAAATCTTTTCTTTTTATTCTTTGCCAGACCTTTGGACTCCAGCTTTAACATAAACAACAGAGGTTCTTCTGCTTTCTGACTCTCTTTCCTGCTCCTCCTGTTGAAGAGGAATTTTCTGATTCATGTTCTTTGGAATTCGATACAATGGGATAGGGTTTGATCCATTGGAATTCTAGGCTTGAATCAGATGTTCAATATCCAAAGGTCGTTGGATCTGGAACATTCTCTGATGATATATTTTATGTTTATAATTAAGGTCTTAAAGTGGGGGGGATTTATAACTGCGGCCAGTGTGCAAGTTCTCCTTCAGTTGCCTTGGTGATAAGTCGGTGGGGGTGGGGTCTTTGGTCTCCAGTTATTCAGAGGCTTCAAGGGGTTAAGTTAAAAGAAGCAGGGATGCAGGAGAGTGAGGTACAGTCGATCAGATGGGTGGGGCTGAATGAGTAGTGTTGCCAACCCTCCAGGATTGGCCTGGAGTCTCCAGGAATTGAAGACCAATCTCCAGGATTCTGCTGTGTGCAACCCTGGAGAAAAATCACCAGGATATTAAGAAAAGGTTGTTTTTTTTCTTCATTTACTTGAACATTTTTCTTTGCCAGATTTAAAAATACTGAAAATGGGGGCAAAAGCCATTTGGCTGACAGTCAAGCATCATCCAATTGGGTAATGAGTCTTTGTGCTTTCCAGTTGCTGTAGGAAGGCCGTATGTCACAAGGATGGATGTGTTGGCTGACTAATGGCTGGAGCGTGGGGGCAAGTCATGTGATGAAACCTCCAGGAATACATTAGGCCAGGATTTTCTAGTCGCCGGGTGGGATCGGCGGGAGTGTGCGGAAGTGCTCGGGGAGCCTGTGCGCGGCTCCGCACCGTGATTAAGGCCCACCCTGCATGGATCGCGAGCAGTAGCGCTGAGTGCTGCCTTGGCGGGTGGGGGGGAGGAGGGAGAGTTGGGTCCAGCGCTCTTTCACTCATGTGCGCGAAAGAGCACTTCAACTTCCCTGAGGCACAGAGCCATGTCCCCCATGTGACTCTGTTGCCATGAGATTGGACATGTTCTTATTTTCAAAATAAAGTTTTTATTCCATCAGTATTAGCTTTAGGGAATCTCACCCCACTCGTGGATGAGGTTTCTTAAAAAATGTAAAGGCCGCTTGGCCTTTTTGCCTGCCCGCTGAACGTAAGGTTGGACGGGCAGCGTAAATTTCAAGTTAATTACTTATTCAATGGCCTTAATAGGCCTTTCAATTACTGGCAGGCGCGCAGCCGACTTTAGCTTGTGCCCACCGAGCGATGTATCGCGTGAGTTTGGGATGACATCGGGACACATGCCTGATGTCACCATGCGTCATTTTACATTCTGGCACGTCGGTCGCGCACCCACACAGCAGATATAAAGTTCTGCCCTTAATCACAGTTGGCAATCCTATCAATGAGTCCCAAAGGATTTTCTGCTTCTTTATTCAATGTTCTATTGGCACGATGCTTCACATTAAACGTGGCACATTGCCAAGCAGATTAAACTGTCTTTTGATATTAGCTCCAAGTACCTAGTGCCATGGTTGTATAGTGCTGTTTTAAAGATGTTCAGAGACATGCAAAGTTAAGAACAGTTCTGCAGAGATTTGGCTCCAACACTAGAATAATGTCACTGCTAAAACCCAGGGCTGTGTCAACAACCATAGGAACAAGAGGAGGCCATTCAGCCCCTCTCAAGCCTATTCTAAATGCTGGCTGATCTAAACCTGAACCCCTTTTACCCGAAACATAAACAGAAAATGCTGGAAAAACTCTTTAGGCCTGACAGCATCTGTGGAGACAGAAACAGAGTTAATGTTTTGAATCCGTATGGCCCTTCTTTACCCATCCTAGTTCCATAACCATTAATCCACTTGTCTAGCAAGAATCTTTCAATCTCAGCTTTGAATTTCTTTTTATTAACTCCCCTCCTCTCGCCCCTCAATTGGATACGCTGAGCTCAGCTGGAGGACCAATCGGATAGCTGGAATTGTCCTCAGTGCTTCTGGCCCATGCAAGGGCAGAAACACAAGCCAGAAGATCTGGCTGGAGTTATAGGATCAGGATTGGCCAGAGGGTACTCCATGGTTGAATAGTTAATCAGTACCGAGGCAGAATCCCTCTGGCAGGACCGACAGCGGGAGATGGCACCACACCAACAGGACCCTGGGGTTGCATTTTTGGCAGCTTCAGCAGTGCCACCGAAAGAGGAGGACTTTGCTGGGGATACAAGAAGTGGGAGACCATGCTGAGGCCACCTCGAAGTTAAGCCTTTCTTTTTTATTTACCATGCTGGGGTCTGCTCAGGGGGGTGGGATGCACCATCCGGCATTTGCAGCATAGCCATTTGGAGTCCCCCTTACCGGCCATGGAGCAGCCTGCGGAACCTGCTGGGAGGCTGTGGAGGCTGCAGAGGCAAGAAGTGGCCCTTAACTGGATTAATTGGCTAACCAGTGGGCAGTTGTGTCACTGAGGACCGTGCCCTGTTAATGGTATGTTAATTATAATATTAGGATACACAGGTAAAGAGCATTGTTTAATCAGGTATCTAGAGCACGTATAAAGAGCAGACAGCTGGGACACTGGGTTGAGGCGGGGGTGGGGGTGGGGGGGGTGGGGGAGGGGTGGGGGGAGATAGCTCTGAGCTGAACAAGTCAATAAACACCCTTGGTAAAGAAAAGCTCTGTGTCTTGGCTTCTGTTTTACCAACTGGTTTGGATCCTACTAACACGCCATCGGTTATATCTAGTGGCAGTGGGAAGACATCTTATTTCTCTCCTGATGTCATCTGCCACCATTTTACCAGCCCTCCTGCCTCCCAGCCTGTCTCAAGGCTGGGAAAATCCAGCCCATGGTATCAGAGGGGATGCTACCATCGCTGGAGCTTTCCCCAGCATAAGTCAGCACCTAGAAGAGACGAGGGGAGAAAATTGAGAGCGACGGAGTGGGGTGAGATTTTTGGACATGTGCTGGGGTCACGTGTTGGTAAAGAACCCCTCCCAGTCCTTGAATTTTTGATCATCAAAATGAAGGGCTAGTCACCTGAGGAGCCGATAATCTCTCTACTCCCTTGTCTTGTAACGGAATGGGCAGGTTAAAAATTGTCCTCTGCTGTAAGCATTACAGACATTTTGAGATGTTTGTTCCAGTTTTCCATCAACATTATTTAATTTGATCGTATTCACTTGAAATGGAAACTGCCATGGCCGCTGTCCATTTGTGTTCCAATTCGATGGTTTTCTCCAGATAAAAGGTTTTGTTTATTTCATATAATCCCATAATCCTTTTACTCAAAGGAACTGAGGTAGTGACTGACCCCCATCAGGACTGAGTTACCATCTGCTGCTGCGCTGCCCCATGGTTGGGCTCTCTCGAGTGGCCTTCACTGTAGCAGCTGTGGCCTCCCCTCAATGGCCTGCCAGTCCCTCTCTCAGGCCCTCACCTCATTTACCAGATGCCAACACAGGTTGGGATAAATTTGGCTTCTCATCCTCGCGGAATAACAATACTGAATCCTTTCCTATCACAGCGATACTTGCTTCTTCAGTGAGCCCAGTCTCCTGGCATCAACCATCTGTTCCAGATGTTCTGTGTAAATGAAAAGAAACCCTTGCATTTATATAGCACCTTTCACAACCTCAGGATGTCCCCAAATGCTTTAAAAGTACTTCATTGGCTGTAAAGTGTGTGGTTACTGTTTAAACTGTAGAAAAAGCAGCAATAAATTGTGCACAGCAAGCTCCCACAAACAGCAATGAGTCAGTGAGCGGATCATTTGTTTTAGCTGTTGGTTGAGGGATAACTGTTGTCCAGGAGACCAGAGAGAACTCTCCTGCTCCTTCTTCTTCAAAAAAGTCCCATGGTGTCGCTCATGTCTACGCAAGAAAGCTGACTGGGTCAAGTGATACATCTTAAAACATCTGTCTTAAATTTTCTCTTCCCAATCCTGAACCTCTGACCATTTGATATCTGAAAACATTGGCTGAAACTATCCTTGGCAATGCTTCCATGCTGCAACCATAACTTTGTCTTAAGCCCGATGGAAATCTGTTTATGTGGGACAAATGTGAATGCAGCTTTAACAACACTCAAGAAACTCGACACCATCCAAGACATACAACCTGCTTGATTGGCACCTCGTCCACCACATTCAACATTTATTCCCTCCTCCACCAACGCACCGTGGCAGCCCTGGTGCTATCTGTAAGATGCACCACAGCAACACCTACTAAACCCATGACCTTATGGACAAGGGCATCAGGTGCATGGGAACACCACCAGCTTCAAGTTCTCCTCCAAGCCACACACCATCCTGACTTGGAACTATATCGCCATCCCTTCGTTGATAGGTAAAAATCTCACCCGGTCTCCGGGTGAGGTCCCCTGATTTGATACGATCCCGGACAGGTACCCCAAATTGTTATGTTACTGGGTGAGGAGGAATGAACTGGCTCCCTTTCTTTATTCAGCCCCCTAGGTTGGTCGCAACAAGGTTGCTTTAGAAAGGATCCCTTCCGTCGTGGATTCCTTTCCCCAGCCCAAATGTATTTATGTTTTAAAAGGAGCCAATTTAACCAGGCTTTCTTGAGTTAAAGAAAGAATGAGTTTATTAGTTACTAAACTGTGGAAAAAAAATAAAAATGCAGCACACATACACACAGAATAGAAATGAGAAGTGAGTCCAGAAATAAAAGTTAAACGATATACGAATCAGTTTTTGGCTGGTCTGAGTAGATGATGAAACATTGTGGCCATTAAGTTGAGTGATTCCAGTAGAGCTGACTTTGGCAGTTGAGCAGTTGGGTTTGGAGATTCTTGGTTCTGCAGCTTAGCTGAAAGAAGCTGTTCTGTTTCCTTTTCAGCTGTGGCTTTGATGACTTGTGACTTGCCTCCAGCAACCACAGAGAGAGGGCTGTTTTATCTGCAAGTGCAGAGATGCCGGGTTGATATTCTTCAGCTGTGACCTTTGCACACCAGGTCTGGAACATGAATATTAGCACACAGAACTAGGGTTGCAGTTAGCTTTTTAACCCCTTTTATTTCTGGAAGGGGAAAAACAAACGTCTTTTGCCAGATCTGCTTTCTTTTCAACTCCCATCATGTCCACAGTCTGGGATATAACTCACAGGAGATGGTTCCTGCTGAGATGGTAATTGACCTTCATTATCTCCGTAACCACAGTAGATCACAGTTCAGTTTTTGCATTGCATCTTTTCCTTTGAAGTGTCTCTGTCTGAAGTAGGCCTTGATACCTTTTTAGGTGAGACATCCATTCTCTGGACTAGTTGGACAAGTGCAATCCATATAGGAATTTTCAAGCAAATGGATACTTTACAATCTCAGCCAGCTTTTGATTGTATGTCCCTTTTTGAAAAACACATAGAACCATAGAACACTACAGCACAGAAAGCAGGCCATTCGGTCCTTCTAGTCTGTGCCGAAATATTATTCCGCTAGTCCCATTGACCTGTATCTAGTCCATAACCCTCCAAACCTCTCCCATCCATGTATCTATCCAATTTATTCTTAAAACTTAAGAGTGAGTCCACATTTACCACCTCAGATGGTAGCTCGTTCCACACTCTCATCACTCTCTGAGTGAAGGAGTTCCCCCTAATGTTCCCCCTAAACCTTTCCCCTTTCAACCTAAAGCCATGTCCTCTTGTGTTTATCTCTATTAATCTAAGTGGAGAGAACCTACTCGCATTTACCCTGTCTATACCCCTCATAATTTTGTAAACATGTCTTGATAATTCAATATGTCCGTAAGTAATTCGGGGCTATGATCCGTGGTCATGACAAACCACACTGTGGGTGTACCCATACCACATGGACTGCAGCAGTTCAAGAAGACAGCTCACCACCACCTTCTCAAAGGCAATTAGGGATGGGCAATAAATACTGGCCAAGCCAGCAGCACCCACGTCTCATGAACGAATACATTTTTAAAAATGTGGTTTATGACACCCATCCAGCCAAGTCACAGTGAGTTGGGAACTGCTCTAAGGAAATTCCCACTCATTGTTTCCAATTAACTGTCCCTAAGTGGCCCTGTCTGAGTCATCTGGTTTTAAAGTTGAAGAGGTCCAGAGTTTCAAGACATTTCCCCTACATACAGCCCCCCTAAGGGAAAATGGGAACTGCTCCTATTGACTAGGAATTGTTAGATGAGGAAGACCAGGGTCCATCCCATTCGCCTTCTACCATCCTGATGGTACCATGATACAATGCTAATATAGTTGGTGACTGTAGTGTTGTAGCGTTTTGAAAAGGGCAATTACATAATGTTCAGTTGAAGCTACCACACAGAATTCTACCAATAGAGGGAGTCTGCAAGCAGAAGCAGAGAGCATGAAGAAACTATTTTAATAAAGGAGCCGTGCTGCTTGTGCGCTTTTAATTCTAGGTGTCCCTGGCTGCTTTGAGGCCCATAAACCACACACAGGCAATGAGATAAAAAGGTATAAATCTTCTTGAAGAGTCTTGCCAATCTCTGCAGAGAAAACAGCATTTTAATTTGAAGGCAACATATTAAGCTGAAGACTCAAGGAAACACTCAGTCTATTTCAAAGGCACACAAACTTTGGCCTAACGAGCAGAAATGCTTTACAGGCAACTTTTGTAACTATTGCTGATGAAACAGGGCATTGTCCATGTCCAATCCACCATCCTTTGCAGTGATGAAACAGGGCATTGTCCATGTCCAATTTACCATCCTTTGCAGTGAAGAAACAGGGCATTGTCCATGTCCAATCTACCATCCTTTGCAGTGATGAAACAGGGCATTGTCCATGTCCAATCTACCATCCTTTTGCAGTGATGAAACAGGGCATTGTCCATGTCCAATCTACCATCCTTTGCAGTGATGAAACAGGGCATTGTCCATGTCCAATCTACTATCATTTGCAATGCATCTGGAGCCATCCCTGTATCCCCACATTGGCAAAAGTGGCTGCAACTTCTCAAAGGGACTATGACAAGGTTTGTCAACACAGGATAAAAGGAAAATGGCCTTGCCTCTTCACTAGTGTGGTGAATAATTAGAAGATATGTTTAAAACACTTGCACTTGAGCAAAATGACTAAGGGTGGAATTCCTCCATCCCGCTCACGGTGGATTTCATGGCGAGTGATGGTGGAGAATCCAGCCACAAATTCACCGTGGTAAAAACAGCTGTCAATTCTCCCCACCGTGTGTTCATGGCGGGTCGGTTATCCCGCCGACTAGTGGCTCGAATGTCATTTGCATCATTAGCATGTCATGAATGCTCATTAAAACAGCTGCTCACCAGAATCTTACCAGGCCCCCCAATCTTCCAGCAGGATATCATGTCGGTATTAAACCCGTTTGAAAAAGGTGGCGTGCACAAGTCAGACCTCGGTTCACTGGTAACTTCGAGGTGAGTGGAACATACCCACCCCAGCGCTGTGCCAGTCTTGTTGCGATGAACGCCAATCTGCTGGGGCTGTAGAGTTGGTCTGCTCCTTCTCTTTGCTTTCATTTACCTGAGGAACATCACTGTGCTGTGGTACTCATACAGACCTCCACTTTCAGAGACTAGCATTTCAACCAGGGGTGGGCTGTGAGGCGAGGGTGGGATTGATGAACAAGAGGGGGCAGCAGGGAGGGAAGGCTGTGGAATGGCAGTCAGGGGGAAGGGCGGACACGAGGGGAGCCTTTCTTGTTGCCCTCTAACCTGCCGCCGGAGTGAGCAAGAGTCTGCTTAGAAAGAAAGGAGGAAGACCTCCTTGCGGTGAAAGCTACTGGAAGCCAATAGCTTCATTAGCACTGTTAAAGGGCTACTCAGAACTCAGTGGCTTCACATCACAGTCACTGCATCTCGAGTGTAACACATAGAATGTAGAATTTGGGAATGCAGGCAATAGTGAGGGAGACACAGCTGTATCATATATGGCATTCCATCAATGAAGGCCTGTCATCTGTTCACCAGATGTGACACTCCTAATGGGCCAAAGGGTATCCACTCATTGACCATGAGCAACTGATTGGTCATTAATATGCCACATCAGCAATTGGAGCACAGAGCTAGGTTGGGTCACTCATCTCATTTCAACTTTAGCATCTCATGCAGGGATCAAGATGTTACATATCTGCGATGCCAGTTTGGTCACCTCGATGTGTGCGTTAGTGTCTCAGGAACAAGGCAGCATCAGCCACCATGCAAGTAAGGCAGGAAAAACTATGGACTCTCACAGTCTCCAAACGTGTCATCTTCTGATCTTCACTTTCTCGCCCCTTGAATAACTAATGTCTTCAATGTTTCCTTTCAGAGAGAAGGCAAAAGCACATATGGATCCAGGGCTCAATACTGCCTTTGTCAGGGTCCTAATGCAATGGAGGAGGTGAAGGAGGGAGAGGTGACTCTGCGCGCAGCTCCAGCAGGAGGGACATGGTCAAGCAGAGCCAGAGCATGAACAGGAGGGTCAGAAGAAGAGACCCAGTCAATGGGAGTGACTCGCCAGACCTAGTGTTTATTATCAGAGAGTCTCCTATTTACAAATGAGCCAGCAGCAATGCTGGGCACGGCTTCACTTGTCCCGATCTCTGGTATATCACATATGCCATGTTCTTTGTGAGGACCTGATGCCACATGGAGTTGGAGGGTTTCCCCTGCCAGTTGCTCTGAAAGTGGCCACTGCACTCAATTTCTTGGGTTTTGGTTCTTTCCAAGGATCAACAGGGGACCTGTGCAGCATCTCTCAGTCCGCAATATATTGATGCATAAAGGAGGTCACAGATGCCCTTTACAGGAAGGCTGATCATCATGTCAGGTTTGCTCTGGATGAAGAGAGCCAGGCTGTGAGATTCTCCGGTTTTGCCGCATCTCAGGCTTCCCAGGAGTACAGGGTGCAACAGACTGCACCTGTGTGGCTATAGGGTTCCATTGTAGCAGCCCCTAATGTTTATAAACTGCAAGGGTTACCATTCCACAATGGTGTGTGATCACCGGAGGCACATTCCGCACATGCGCACGGTACCCTGGGAGTTGCCATGACTCCTACATCCTGAGTCACTCCCAGGTGCCTGAGATTTTCGAGGAGCCTGTGCATCTGCAGGAGTGGCTGCTTGGGGATAAGGAAATACTGGCTGATGACACCGGTGCATCACTGTCAGAGTTGTTCCGAGGAGCGGTACAACGTTGCTCACAGCTCCACACAGTCCTATATAGAGCAGGCCACAGGGCTTCTGAAGATACCTTTCAGATGCTTGGACTGCTCAGGTGGCTCACTCCAATATACTCCCGACAGGGTTCCCAGCATTGCCGCAGTGTGTTGCGCCCTTCACAATCTGGCAATGCAAAGAGGTGACTCCCTCCCAGAGGGTGAACTGGAGGAGGATGAGAGCTCATTGGAGGATGAGGATCCGGAGTCCCAGGAACTTCAGGAGGCTGCTGAGGGTCAGTATGAGCACGATCATGCCATGGAGGAAGGAAGATGTGGGAGACATGCCCGTGAAACGTTAATTGCTGACGGGTTCCAGGAAGAGTAAAGTCAAATGAGGGAATATGGCCACATCTCTCCGAGCCCTCAATGCCATCTTCTTTCAACTCAGGGGGATGTCCACCCACCTGCAGCGAGAACGAGTCCCACATTCACACTTGCCTCATGATTAGCCAGGCCATGACCTATGCTTTGGTCCATGGGGTCCTGTGTGTGAGCTCACTCTGGGAACTGAGAGCCCACTGAGGAACAAGGTCGATGCAAGAGAAGACTTGAAGGCTTTGCCGCCATCTAATAATGCAAACACGGCTGTGACTGAGATGTGGATATGTCGAGGGGTGTGCCCCTGCCACTGAGGGGACACACATGCCACTAGATTATCGATGCTGATGAGCTGCCCTCACTCAATGGTGTCCTTTGAGGAAAAAGGGTGAGAAACGCTCACATCACACATTTCTAATAAAGATTTAAACACATCTCCCTGACATCACACAAGGGGCACAGATACTAGCTCAACTGAGGTTGACATCACAGGAATGTGAATCTCACAGTGGGACACTATCACTGAGTGGGTGGAAGGATAAACCTCGAAATAAGAGGATTCCAAAGTACAAAATCACAACGCCTTCAGCTGACAGGAGCATTCACATAACCATCAAATGTATTAACAAAAATGCAATTTATTTACATGTCTAGCACGCCCATGACCCAAAGGTGACATCAATTTTTCTCAACTTTCCTAACTCTACTGCTACACCTGAGTGCAGCCCTACCATCTGCAGCAGGGGTGGAGGTAGCCTGCTGAATGCTACGTCCTGATGTCTGAGGTGACCTTGGTGGACGTCCTCTGGTGGCTCAAGGCCTGGGGGGCCCTGGCCTGATTAGGCTCACCTGCTCAGGGGCAGAAGTGCCCCTGACAGTCTGAGAAGCTGGAGTGGAAGTGGTCCCAGGCAAAGGGGCTGTGAGCAGCTGCATACCCCTGGAGTGTCCTGAGTGGAGGCTCCTGGGGTGTCCGGCTGATGCTCATCCCCTTTGTGGGGCCTGAATGCCCTGCCCTGACTCATGCAGGAGATGGTGCAGCTGGAGGGAGGTCAAGGTGCCGCGGCCTCATGTCGCCTACATCTTGATGGTGCCCACCAGGGTGTGTGGCCATGGCGTGCAGCGCCGAGCGCAAATCCAGCAAGACTGCTGGACCAAGGCCTCCACGGTAGTTTCCAGCCTTCCCATGGTGACCTCGAGGCACTCGCATGTCAGAGCCACGGAATCAGGCAGAACGTGGACGGACTCCTCCATCGTTTACTCTAGTCTGCTGAGTCACTGCTGATGTTCCAATGCCTGTTGTTGTTGTATCTCCAGCATTGATTTGGCGGCTGCTTCCAGAGGCTCATCTGCCTCGGACTGAGCATGTGGCTGGTCCCCATCAGCCCTCTGAGTGCTGGAGGCCTGGGCTGTCCCTGCCTCTGACTGTTGCGGGGACGTGTCAGTGAGGGGTCCTCCAGAAAGTGAGCCTGAGCCTAATCTCCATCTGTGCCCCCCCCTCTGATGTGTGTGTGTCTCTGAACTGGTGGAGGGTGCGTGTGAGCACCAGGACGGTTCCTCTGAACCTTCCACCTCGGGTGAAGTCTGGGGGTTCATGCTGCTGCTGGTCTGGCTTGGGGGCCTGGATCTACTGGTGCCTAGAAAGTAGAAAATAGGGTTTCAGCTAATGAGGATGAGCTGGATAAGACTGCACATGACTCACTGTGAATGTCCGCATTTGATGACGTGATGGAGCTGTGATATGTATGGGCTGGTGGGAGAGGCTGACCTCCCCTTCCCCACCGGAGCAACTCCTGTCCTTCCCAGCCAGCTCGATTGCAGCCTCCTCAAACTCAGTGAGGGTGAGGATGTCAGTCATCCCTCCTCCGGTCTGGGCTCTCTTACGCCTGTTGTGTGTCAGCTTGGCCTGTATGAAGAAGTAAGGAAGGCAGGTGTGAGAAGGGATGGGGCAGAGGTTGGGTAAGGTGCATGTTCCCTGTGTGTGGTGAGCCCTCCGCAGAAGGGCTAGAGGATGGAGTGTGAGCAACATGATAGATGGGATGATGGTGATGAGAAAGTCTCGGTGAGAGAATGAGTGTTGATATGTGACCCCCGCTAATGGTTGCGTGAGATCCCTGAAGAGAGTAGCCGTTTGAGTGCATGATGCCATGATGAGAGTTTGATATTAGAGAGTGTTGAAGGATGACTTGACCTGGCAGAGCGGATGAGATCACTCATCCTCTTCCTGCACTGGGTGGCCTTTGGGCATGGGTGCCAGCGCTGACCTGCTCTGTGACAGTCTCCCAGGCCAGAGAGGTGAGGCTGCTGTACTTTCTACAGCCACCCCTGGGATGGAGCACGTGCTGTTGTTCCTGCACCCCTCTGACCAAGGCCTGGTGGGTGAAGTGGGCTGCAGACTTCGTCCTGAGGCACTCGGCCTTTCTCTTATGGGTCTCAGACTTCGCTGGTGGGCTGGAGTGATTGAGATTGCGTGTTGGACTGGCGTTTAAATATGGCACCCGGACACTTGAACCCACCAGCTGACCGTGGGTGATCAGGAGTGAAATGCGGCTCTGCATTATTAATTGGGCTCCAAGCTCAGAATTGGGCACAAGTTTTTGCCATTAACAACAGTGGGCAGGGCACTGCAGAAACCGCTTGCCACCTCACTTCGTTTCATTTTGGGAGAATTCCACCCTAAGACTCCACTACAAAGGCACTGTCATCCTATTTTGTGCCCAAGAAAAGTACAATTTATGAAAAAATCGTCTTCAAACACACAAAGCAAGAATCCAACAAGACAATAGATCAATTTTGCATGTGCTTGAGGCAACTAGCAGCCAAATGTGACTTTGGTGATGTCGAACATGTTGAAAGGGAAATAAAATGACAAATCATCGAAGGTTGTCTCTCCAGTCAACTACCCTAAAGCACTGGAGAAAGACAGGAAGCTACACAGCTGCTGGAGCTAGCAAGGTCATTAACACCTTTAGAGTCGTGAGCTACAAAAGTTCCCGCTGACAATCACCGTGCTCCAAGTTCAAATCCTGTGCTCGGAGATCCCTTGGCACTCACAGAGATACAGGAGCATCTGTCAACGTCCCGGGAGGCAAAACATTCAAGAAACTTCAGGATTACCCCATTCTTGGCAAACCAGGGAATATGAACATTTCCCCTTACTTACAACAGTGACAAAGCATTGAAAATTCTCGAGGATTTTGAAATGCTGACTTCATTCAAAGATGCTAGAATGAAGACTGTATTCTATGTCATATCTGCAGAATGCTACATGCTTATCAATTTCCACAAAGCAACAGATCTGCACATGATTGCCATCACATGCCCAATTCTCCATGCCAGCAACATTCTCGAATTGTATGCTCCTCACTTCACTGGTATCAGCAAACTGAAGGGTGTTACATGTAAGATGCATCAACACCGGTGAATGCCACTTTATGTTAGGAAGCAGACTGAAAAGGAACTTCAGCATCTACTTGTCCTTGACGTTATTGAGAAACTTGGAGGTGAGCCTACCCCTCGGGTCTCACACATAAAACTCACCAAGAACCAGATTACAAACTGCATCGATATGCAGTCACCAAACAAAGCCATACAACCAGAAACAGACTTGACACCAACAATCGATAATATCACAGAAAGTGAATGGTGCTAAACACTTCACTATACTTGATTTCTGTAATAAACTTGATATACTGGACAGGTTTCTACTTGAAACAATTAACTTTATTTACAGAGTTCCTGAAGAAGCTACATGCTTGAACCAGTCCATGACGAGAAAGCTTTGCCCCGAAGATAACCCACGCTTAGGGCTGATTCATTAATACAATCACGTGATTCCTAAAACAGTAGGAAAGGTTTTACGTACAATCACCACATTTCTCCCCCTTTAATATTTTTTACATCTCTTATTTACAAGAATATCTTAATCCATAAGATACACATATATACACAGGTCATGCGATTATGGATAAAGTCTCTGAGGTAGTTTTCTAATTCAGTTAGGACGACATAGCTCTATGGCTTGAGGTTCTCGCACTGGATCGACATGATCAGGAACTGCAACATCAGGGACATCCTCAGACAATGGCAGTTCAGAATTATTTAATTCAACAGAGACATCAAGTATGTCTACTCTAGGTTTTTTTTACTCATTCACAGGATGTGGGCTTCACTGGCTGGGCCAGCATTTATTGCCCATCCCTAGTTGCCCTTGAGAAGGTGGTGGTGAGCTGACTTCTTGAACTGCTGCAGTCCCTGTGGTGTAGGTACACCCACAGTGCTGTTAGGAAGGGAGTTCCAGGATTTTGACCCAGCGACAGTGAAGGAACGGTGATATATTTCCAAGTCAGGAGGGTGTGTGGCTTAGAGGGGAACCTGCAGGCAGTGGTGTTCCCATGTGCCTACTGTCCTTGTCCTTCTAGATGGTAGTGGTCATGGGTTTTGAAGGTGCTGCCTAAGGAGCCTTGGTGAGTTTCTGCAGTGCATCTTGTAGATGGTACACACTGCTGTTACTGTGCAGCAGTGATGGAGGGAGTGAATGTTTTTGGCTCTTGTAGCCACAGTATTTATATGGTTAGTCCCGTTCAGTTTCTGGTCAATGGTGACCCCCAGGATGTTGATATTGGGGGATTCAGTGATGGGAATGCCATTGAATGTCAAGAGAAAATTGTTAGATTCGCTCTTGTTGGAGATGGTCATTGCCTGGCACATACCTTGTTTGGTATGAATGTCACTTACCACTTGTCAGTCCAAAACAAAAACAGAATTACCTGGAAAAACTCAACAGGTCTGGCAGCATCGGCGGAGAAGAAAAGAGTTGACGTTTCGAGTCTTCATGACCCTTCATTGTGCAGGTTGTGCTGCATTTGGACATGGACTGCTTCAGTATCTGAGGAGTTGCGAATGGTGCTGAACATTGTACAATCATCAGTGAACATCCCCACTTCTGACTTTATGATGGAAGGAAGGTCATTGATGAAGCAGCTGAAGATGGTTGGGCCTAGGACACTACCCTGAGGATCTCCTGTAGTGATGTCCTGGAGCTGAAATGACTAGGTATGATTCCAACTAGACCCACAACCTTTGCAGTATCCAGTGCCTTCAGCCATTTCTTGATATCACATGCAGTGAATCAAATTGGCTGATGACTGGCATCTGTGATGCTGGGAACCTCCAGAAGAATCCAAGATGGCTCGGAACTTCTGGCTGAAGATTGTAGCAATGCTTCAGCCTCATTTTTTGCACAGATGTTCTAGGCTCCCTCATTATTCAGGGTGGGGATATTTGTGGAGCCTCCTCCTCCAGTGAGTTGTTTAATTGCCCAACAACATTCACGATTGGATGTGGCAGGACTGCAGAGCTTGGATCCGATCCAATGGTTATGGGATCGCTTATCTCTGTCTATCACTTGCTGCTAATGCTGTTTGCAGGTCATCCTGTTTTACCAGGCTTCACCAGGTTGACACCTCATTTTTAAGTATGTCTGGTGTTGCTCCTGGCATGTTCTCCTGCACACTTCATTGAACCAGGGTTGAACTCCTGGCTTGATAGTAATGGTAGAGTGTGGGAAAGGCTGGAATATGAGGTTACAGATTGTGTTCGAGTACAGTTCCGCTGCTGGCCCACAGTGCCTCATGGTTGCCCAGTCTCGAGTTGCTAGATCTGTTTGAAATCTATCCCATTTAGCACAGTGGTAGTACCACACAACACAATGGAGAGTGTCCTCAATGTGAAGGTGGGACTTTGTCTCCACAAGGACTGTGTGGTGGTCACTCTTATCGATACTGTCATGGACAGATGTGTCTGCAGCAGGCAGGTTGGTGAGGATGAAGTCGTATGTTTTTCCCTTTTGTTGGTTCCCTCACCACCTGCCCCTGACCCAGTCCAGCAGCTATGTCCTTTAGGACTCGGCCAGCTCGGTCAGTGGTGATGTTATTGAGCCACTCTTGGTGATGGGACATTGAAGTCCCCAACCCAGAATACATTCTGCGCCCCTGCCATCCTCAGTGCTTCCTCCAAGTGATGTTCAACATGGAGGAGAACTGATTCATCAGCTGAGGGAGGGTGGTACGTGGTAATCAGCAGGAGGTTTCCTTGCCCATGTTTGACCTGATGCCATGAGACTTCATGGGGCCCGGAGCCAATGTTGACAACTTCCAGGGCAACTCCCTCCGGCCTGTATACCACTGTGCTGCTGGGACAGGACATATACCAGGGATGGTGATGGTGGTGTCTGGGACATTATCTGTGAGACATGATTCTGTGAGGATGACTATGTCAGTCTGTTGTTTGATTAGTATGTGGGACAGCTCTCCCAATTTTGGCACTAGCCCCAGATGTTAGTAAGGTGGACTTTGCAGGGTCGACAGGGCTGAGTTTGCTGTTGTCGTTTCCGGTGCCTAGGTCGACGCCGGGTGGTCTGTCCGGTTTCATTCCTTTTTTGAGGCTTTATCATGGTTTGATACAATGATTTGCTTACAAGGCCACTTAAGAGTCAACCACGTTGCTGTGGGTCTGGAGTCCCATGCAGGCCAGACTAGGTAAGGATGGCAGATTTCCTTCCATAAGCGGCATTTAGTGAACCAGATAACATTTTAAAAACAATAGTCTCATGGTCATCAGTAGACTTTTAATTCCAGATTTTTTAATTGAATTCAAATCCTGTGGCAGGGTTTGAAAGCAGGTCTCTGGATTACTAGTCTAGTGACAATAGCACTACACCTTCACCTCCTCTTGATCTAGCATCTCAGGGATTAAAGGTTCAACATCAATTACAGGTGGAATAACTGGTTGTTGGAGTGTCTCTCTACTCCTTAGATGATCCACATATTTTCAAATGATCTGGTCTTCCACTTCCACTTGGAATGACAAGAGTCCAGTTTCAGAGACAATTATACCAGGAGCCCAACTCGGACCATTTCCAACATTCCGCATGAAAACTGTATCTCCCACGGTAAATCTTTGAGCTTTGCTATGAATATCATGATCCTCTTTCTGACGACTCTGGTTCTTCTCTATCTTCTGCTCTAAATTTGGAAACACCAAACTTAACCTTCTACGAAGGCAGCGTTTCATCAGTAATTCAGACGGTGTTGAACCCATAGTTGAGTGAGGAGTAGCGCTATAGCTACAAAGAAATCATGTAATTTGAGTTTCTAACATTCCTTCGGATAACTTCTTCATTCTTGTTTTGAAGGTTTGCACAGCTCTTTCTCATAACCCATTATGAGGGATGATATGGTGCTGTTTTAATATGTTTAACCCATTTTAACTCATGAATCTCTGGAATTCTGTACTAGTGAAGGCTGTACCATTATCTGAAACAATGATTTCCAGTACACCATATACACTAAAACGTTAGCGCAGCTTTTCAATCGTTGTACACGGTGTTGGTGATCTAACTTCATACACATCCAACTACTTAGTATTCACGTTGACGATCAATAAAAATATGGTACCTAAAAATGGACCTACATAATGTATATGTAGTCTATCTAGGGTTGACCAGGCCACTTCCACGGATGCAGTGGAGCTGAAAGGGGCAACTTCTGTTGTTGCTGACACTGGAGACAGTGCTTAGCCAATTTTTTCTATATCACTGTCTATACCTGGCCACCAGACATAGTTTTGCGCAAGTATCTTCATCTTCAAAATGCCTGGATGCGCACTGTGAAGCTCTGTCAAGAGTGGTTCTCTTCCTTGTGAAGGGACGATGACTCTTGATCCCCACAACAAGATTCCATCTTGACAACTTAACTCAGCTTTACGGGCTTAGAACGATCTTATCTCTTCAGAGACTGGTGCATTTGATCATCCTTGCAATACCTGGTCTCGGACTTCTGATGAAATTGGATCCTGATTTGTCCAACTTTTTATTTTTTTCACATAGACCGGCCTGGAGTCCAGGAAATTCAACACAAGTACAACGTCTTGTGGCACTGGAGTATGTACAATGCCATCTGGTAACAGAAGATGACTGAGTTTGTCTGCATTTGCTATATGCAGGCCACCAGGACAGTGTATAAAGGTGTACTCATATTCTGACAAAATCAATGCCCACGTTGACTTCTGGCAGAGGCTATCAGCGGAATTGTTTTATCTTTATTAATTAAATAAACCCATCAGTGGCTTATGATCTGACACTGTGGTGAAATGTCACAAACAAGCAGATACTGATGGAATTTCTATACTCCCAATATTACAGATAAACCTTATTTTTCAAGTTGTGAGTAACCCTACTTGGCTGCAGATAGGGTTCTGGGGATATAGCCTATTGGCCTTTCAGAACCATCTTCCATCCTGTGTGATAACACCACTCCCACATCATAGTGAGATGCATCACAGGTTAGTATTAGCTCTTGATGGGTCATAATGTATTATTAGACATGATGAATGTAATAGCTTCTTGACTTTTACAAAGGCTTCTTCATTAGTGGAACAGATGGTTTTTTTTACAACAATGGTTTCATGGTCATCATTAGGCTTTTTAATTCCAGGCAGGATTCAAACCTGGGTCCCCAAAGCATTACCCTGAGTCTCTGGGTTACTATACCATGATGCTATACCACTACAGTATCACAACCCTTGGGCATCCACTCGATGATCCAAATAAGTGACTTCAGTTGCTTGGAAAGTGCACCCCTCTTTCTTCAATTGTACACCAGCTTCCAAAAATCTACTTAAAACCTCTTCTGTTGATCCTGTGATCAGGACGTCATCCAGGTACACTACAACTCGGGGAAGTCCTTGTCGTTGGCTTTCTATGGTTCTTTGGAAAATCGCACAAGCCAGTTGAGCTCAATTTCTTTCAGCTAATCACAGCCTCGAAGACCAGGTCCTTCACCTGTTACAATAATCGCTGGAAGCTGTGCTGCTTGTTGCCTGTAGGATACATGTACAGAGGTGATGCCATTTATTTGTATTGCCTCTCCAGTGTACGTCTTCAGCTGAGCAATGGTTTGCTCCAGATTCAGTGGCTGGGGACCTTCACTTAGGTATTTAAATATGTGTTTATCCACCACTGTGGTCGATGCTCCTGTGTCTACCTCCATGGCTAGAGGCTTCCCATTCACTTGAAGGGTGATGGTGATTGGTTCGGTTTTCATGGCTTTGACATCGCATAGGGAATAGATATCAGTATCAGCAGCTTCTGGATCAGTTATATTGTGCACTTCAACCAGCTTGGTCTGCTGTCTGATTGGCTGTCTTGATTATGCCTTGCATTGCTTTATAACCTGCCCTTTTTTGTGACAGCAGTGGCATTCTGCCTCTTTAAATCTGCAGGTTTCCAGTACATGGTTACACCCATATGGTTAACAAAATCATTTCTGAATCACTGGTGTGATGCTTCCAGTATACCTTTTTGTTTCTCAAGCATTGGAGACTGTTTCCTGACCGTGGTTGTCTCCCTGGTTTTTGCGCCAAGCCCGGCAGTAGGTTCCTGCCCTAACTGAAGAGCGGCACCATGTTACACACTCTGCAAAACCTGTGAGTCCCTCTCAGTGCTCTCTATTGCTAGCACTATCTCCATGGTGCGCTGCAAATCAATATTAACTTCTGCTAGTAAACAGCACTGAATGACGTAGTCGTGTACATCACTAATCAAACAATATCTTAACCTGTCATTGAGTATCTCCAAAGTTCCAGTGCTCAGTCAACTGTTTTAACTTCATGATATTAGTTGCAGTTGACTCACCCAGGGCCCTAACTCTGGAGTTGAACTTAAATCTTCACATAATCACCAAAGGCTTCGATTGAAAATGTGTCTTCATAAGGTCCACCAGCTCATTAAAAGATTTAGAATTGGGCATGTTTGGGGCCATCAGACTGTGGATGAGGTTATAAGTCTTGCTCCTGCAGACACTTATAAGAATTGCTTTCTGCTTCTTCTCCATTGTTATTTCATTCACCATGAAATAAAAACCTAGGCGCTCGACACATTGACTCTAGTCTTCCATGGACGAGTCATAAGCGTCGATTCTGCTGAAGAATGGCATGACTGGTGAATACACTTTCCTTTCTTTCCTTCAGAATTGGTGTACTCACACTCATGAGGTGAGGTGCAGCATCAAAGTTATCCATCCTCATCGTCAGATGTGATAAACTTGGTGAACAGGAGAAGTCTCTTGTTGAAACAGTTAACTTTATTTACAGAGCTCCTGAAGAAGCTACTTACTTGGACCAGTTCCATGACTAGGAATCTTCACCCTTAAGATTACCCATGCTTAGGGCTGATTCGTTAATACAATCATGTGATCCCTAAAACAGTAGGAAAGGTTTTACTTAAAATCACTATAACCCTAATGCAGGCTACCATCAAATTGAGCTTGCAGAAGAATCAAGGTATCTCACACTGTTCTCCACTCACATTGAACATTTTCGATATAAGAGGCTCAACTTTGGGGTCAATGCAGCAGCTGAGTACATGGTTCAGTCTGCACTGCAAGGACTTGAAGGCCCACTGAATATCAGTGATGATATCTTCATCTACAGTCCCAATGAAAGTGAACTCGAGACATGCCCTCATGCACGTCAACAGCACCTTAAACAATGTAACCTCACTTTGAACAAAGACAAGTGTCTACAATGAAAGCAGAATCAAATTCTTCAGTCATGTGTTCAGTGGTGGAGTATCGTCCTGATCCATGGAAAATTGAGACCATTGCAAATGCTGCAGATCCTACTCACTGACATCAAAGTGGCAACAGAACAAGAGCCTGAATTTTACCCTGGGTGGGGGCGATAAGTGGGCCGTGGTTGGTCAGGAAAAGGGTCACCACCCATGGTCAGCCCCCGACCGCGATTTGATGCTGGCAGGCCAATTACAGACTGCCCAGTGTGAAACACGTCTTCCTATTGGTCAGGAAAGGGCGGGCAGGGGTCTGTTGACTGTCGGGTCCAATGGCGACCCTAGCGGCCGGATTAAAAATGGCACTGGCAGCTCCTCGAAGGCTGCCAGTGAAGAATATATTTGCAGCATTCTGAACAGTGAAGTTATGGTGTGGCTAGAGACACCAGGCCGGAGGGCAGGTCGGGTTGGCACTCGGCCCCCCCGGTTTTCGGATGCATGCCTCGGGGTCCTCTCGGAGGAGGTGAGAGTCAGGCGGGCCACCCTCATTCTCAGGAGTGGCCGGAGGAGTCCGCCACGCCTAACAAGTCATGGTCCCCAAGTCAGCAGCCGCGACATTGTGGGGCGCACATGGGTGCAGTGCCGCAAAAGAGTTTATGACCTACTGCACTCAAGAAGGGTGGGCATCGTGTTGGCATGGATCAGTGTGCTGAAGTGTTAAAGTCTGCCCTTCCCCCATGGAGGTAAAGGGTGTAAGCGTGTGAGTGCCAATTGTCAATGACACCGAAACTGGCCAAGGGAGTGAGCCCTGGCTGCTTGGCCTGTGTGCCTTGCGGCTCGAAGACCACGAGTTGGATGTATCCTGCAAGGTGCTCCTCAGGTGGGGGTGGCAGGGCTGCAATGGAGCTGCAGGTACAGGGTGGACTAATCAATGCTCCTCTGTCCTTTCAGGGGAAGATGACCCAAAGCAGCATTGGAAAGTCGCCGACCGGCGGACACCCCCAAACCTCCTAATCTTATCCAGATTCGAGCAGGAGGCCTTGGAGCTCGAGAGGTGCCACGCATCTCGGTCAACCGGCCGAGGAGAGACTGGGGTGTCAGACGACGGTAAGAGTGCAGTGCACAGAGGTGAGAATTTCAGAAGGTGCAAATATTCTTGTGTGGTCTCATCATTGATGGGAGCCTCAAACCTGGAGCCCCCATTGATCATTGAAAGATGAAGGCACCATGATGCAGGTCTCCATTGTCTCACCAGAGTGCCTGGCATGCATAGTGACAGTGTGATGACTTTAACTAATGACATGTCCGTGTTCTCCCTTAGATTCGCCAGCAGGCACCCAATCTCGGGACCCTGAAGAGCCACCCCTGATGCCAGAGGAGTGCCAGGCTTCACATGCACCTGTGTCACACCCACTCTCTGAACCAGGCATCAGCTCAGATACCAGCATTAGATCCTCAGCTAGAATCTCGGTGCACTTCACACTCGCTTGAGGTGCAGGTGGAGGCAGAGAGTGCCCAGGGCGCCAGCAGTTGGAGGAGTGCTGGAGACTAGGACGATGCTCAGTCAAAGGCTGATGATGGGTCCCTGGAGTGGTCCATTAGGCGGCAGATGCTGGACATCCAACAGGATATGTAGGAGGATCTGGCGGAGATCCACGAGATATGCATGCCATGCTCTCTGTTGTGGAGGAGTCCATCCGGAGCATGAGCACTGTGTTGACCCTCATGGCCGAGCGCACTGCCTCTTCCACTGAGAGAGTGGTGACGACACACTATACATACTACAAGGTATTCATTGTGTTCGAAATGATTCCACCATTACAACCACATCTGATCCTCATGTTACATAATCACAGAATTGTAGAGTGCAGAGGAAGGCTATGTTATGCAACAACTGTATTGTCATTCCACAGTCATTGAGGGAATGTATTGTAGATATAGCACATGAAGGTCACCAGGGAATTGTCAACACCAAACAATTCCTTAGGGAAAAGGTATTGTTCCCAGGAATTGACACAAAATCAGTCAATGTTTGCCATGTCAAGCAACTGCAATATCAAATCTCTGTGATCCTCTGAAGATTTCGGAACCACCTACAGGAGCCTGGGTTGAGGTTAGCATTGGCTTCACTGACATACCCACTAGTGAACACCTGCTTGTTGTCACTGACGACCACAGCAGGTTCCCAGTGGTGAAAATAGTTACGTTAACTTCAGCGAAAGCGGTCACCCTGAAGATTGACCTTGTTCAGAGTCCTCAAACAGGTCCAAATGACAATGGTCCCCATTCAACAGTGACAGGATCAGTAAATTTGTGAACCACCTAAGTTTCACTCATCCAAAAATCACACCCCATTGGCCAAGAGCTGATGGGGAAGTTGAAAGATTTATGTGTACCTTGAAAAAGTGATACGCACAGCTACAGCTGAGAGCAAGTCCTGCCATCAAGAGCTGTGTTGCTTTCTTCACAATTACAGAACAACTCCTCACTCGACTACTGGAAAGCCTCCAGCTATACTCACCTTTGCATGTTCTATGCGCATACGTCTTCCTGAGCTACCCCACAGAGCTGCATTCACACCATCGAGAACAGAATGATCCAATAAGAGTAAATGCAGAGCATACATGAAATTTAGGACTACAACAGAGTTTCAAGGGCAATCCTTGAATTGAGAGGTTCTAACTATCAGGAAAGATTGTTCGGGCTATGGTTCTTTTCTGTAGGAAAGGAAAGGTTGAGTTGAGGCATGGCAGAGATCTTAAAAATTACAAAGGTGTTTGATAGGGTGAGCATAGAGAAGATGCTTTCACTTATGTGGGAGACCAACATGTCAGATAGTTACTGGTAAATCCAACAGGAAATTCAGGAATCATTTCTTTACAGAGAGTGGTGAGAATGCGGAACTCACTACCACAGGGAATAGTTTAGGCAAATAGCATAGATTCATTCCAGGGGAAACTTTCTCCTTGCTTGTCCTTCGAAGTGAAGCTGACCATGTTCATCATCTGGGGTGTTTGGTAGTATTCTGGTAGGTGCCTGCTAAGGCTGATCTGTGCCCAGAATGTTGTGCTGCAAATGGTACAGGATACTGCAGTGGGCTGAGTTTTGGACAGTTGCTGGCTTGGAATTTCCCCTCCCTGTGCTTTCTTTCTGCCTCTGATATGCACTTGCTTTCAAAGGAGGCTGCACTGTTTTTTATTTGGTTACACTGGGTGCAGCAACCCTGGGCGAGCTTTACCCAGGACTTAAAGTCAATATCAATGCTCTGAAGTGAGTGTCCTTGTAGCGCTTGCTTTGTCTGCCATGAGAGCACACACCAAACACGAGCTTTCCGTAGAAGATGCTCTGTTACCAGATCCTAGGCAAGATGAACTAAGCAGGTCTGTGGAGGAGACAGCAGCATAGTGGGCCAGTAATCCAGAGGCCTAGGCTAATGCTCTGGGAGACATGGATTCAAATCCCACCACAGCATCTTGTGGAATTTAAATTCAATTCAATTAATAAATCTGGAATATAAAGCTAGTCACAGTAATTGTGAAGATTATGAGGGGTGTGGATAGGGAGCAGCTGTTCCCCTTAGTTGAAGGGTTAGTCACGAGGGGACATAAGTTCAAGGTGAGGGGCAGGAGGTTCAGGGGGGATGTGAGGAAAATTTTTTTACCCAGAGGGTGGTGACGGTCTGGAATGCACTGCCTGGGAGGGTGGTGGAGGCGTGTTGCCTTACATCCTTTAAAAAGTACCTGGATGAGCACTTGGCACATCATAACATTCAAGGCTATGGGCCAAGTGCTGGTAAATGGGGTTAGGTAGGTAGGTCAGATGTTTCTTACGTGTCGGTGCAGACTCGATGGGCCGAAGGGCCTCTTCTGCACTGTGATTCTGTGATTCTATGAATTGTGACCGTGAAACTATCATCGATTGTCGTAAAAACCCATCTGGTTCACTAATGCCCCTTTAGGGAAGGAAATCTGCCATCTTTACACAGTCTGGACTACATCTGACTCCAGACCCACAGCAATGTGGTTGACTCTTAACTGCCGTCCGAGAATGGCCCAGCAAACCACTCAGTTCAAGGGCAATTAGGGATGGGAAATAATTCCTGGTCTTATCAGCAACGCCCATATTCCATGAGAGAATTTTAAACAAAGGATCCTGGTGAAGATTTTGCCGGAGATAGCGAGGTGTGAGGTTCCTCTCGGATTATCACCAGATTGTAGAGTTCCCTTCCACTCATACACGTGCACAATGGAGGTACCTTTGTCTTCTTGTGGGATGAAAGAGTTCAGTGAGCTTCTTGACCAGGCACTGACCTCCAGCTTTGTAGCCCTCAGCTGGGATAGTGTCGGCTCCTGGAGCTTTGCCGCAAGGCAGGAGTTGATTGCGCTTGTCATTTCTAACAGCGTGGGAGGGTCATCAAGGAAGCAGTTGGTGGCAACCTTTGGCAGCCTGTTGATTGCTTCCTGAGTAAGATTCAGTAGAAATGATTCAACTTTGTCTTTTGTGACAGCAATCTGGGACCCCAGTTATGAAGAGAAACTCGAGAAGTTGGGGATTACTCTTTTTACAACAGCAGTTCTTAAACTTATGTTTCTGTGGAATACTCAAGTGGAACATAGTACTCCATGGACCACCTACTGATTCTATTCTACTTCCACTTAGCACCTGAACAAAACCTGCTAATGGGAAGAATGCTTGTAGTGTATATGCTTATAGAAGCTAGAAATATTGGCTGCTTTTTCATGAATGAATGTAATAAAGTTGTGTATTAATTATTTTGTTAAACGTCATAATTGTGAATCATAATTATTAATTCAAGCCAGACACAAAAGTATAGACATTTTCATGTTATTAACATTACCAAGGGAACACATTTATTTGAAAGGTGCTAATACGAGTTTATAAAATTACCACAACAATCTTCTTCTGAGAAACTAATATTAATCTTGCATCTATGTTAAGCAAAAAAACCCCCCACCAACATTAGACATGCTTCTACAACTACATTGTTGTTCCTCATGCTTACGACAACTTGTGCCGCACACAGGGAGTCAGTCTGGTTATGTAACGACACGTGAGTGGTGGGGATGTTTTCGCAAACGGCCTTGGCACATCAGTGACTTGTTTGGGACCAGCCCTCCTGCACCACCTGAAGGAGCCCAGCCCACCAGCCACTCCCTCAGAGCAGGGGAGGCCGAAGGGGAGATTTGATAGAGGTGTTCAAAATCATGAAGGTTTTTGCAAAGTAAGTAAGAACTGTTTTCCAATGGCGAGAGAGTTGGTCACCTGAGGACACAGATTGAAGATGATTGGCAAGGCGAGAATGTCTTATTTAATGCATCAATTGTGATCTGGAATCTGAAAGGGCAGTGGAAGCAGATTCAGTGTCAGCTTTCAAAATGGAATTGGATAAATATTTGAAAAGGAAAAATAATTGCAGAGCTATGGGGAAAGAGCAGGGGAGTGGCACTAATTGGATAGTTTGTTCAGAGAGTCGACACAGTCATAATGAGCTGAATGGC
Organism: Isurus oxyrinchus; assembly: GCA_026770705.1. Classification (NCBI taxonomy): domain Eukaryota; kingdom Metazoa; phylum Chordata; class Chondrichthyes; order Lamniformes; family Lamnidae; genus Isurus; species Isurus oxyrinchus. Next base: position 2,198,067 of record JANJGN010000030.1, on the reverse strand, counting down.
CTCCTTCTGTGCTGATTCAAACTATTGCAGAGAGAGCTGCATCCCAGAGAGCAAACCCCCTTACTATGCATGAAATTCTAATCACACCAAAGGTTTCATTAAACTTTCATTTTGTCCTGTTAATTGCAGATAATTGTTGTGGAGTGCCAGAGAAGCCTCCAACTGAGACGCATCTGAAAACAAAGATTTCTATTCATAGGCAGACAGTGGTGAAATATTTAGTGTTTAACCTTGGGTTAGTGTCGACTAGCTGCGTCATGGTGAAAGGGTTAATCATTCCTCTCAGGCTCCACCGATGGCTCTGGGGGTGACCCTGCTGGAATTGTGCCTCCAACCCCAGCTCTAATTGACTGTGTGTTACGATTAGCCACAGTGCCTTTGGCATAAGAAGGGCAGATATCACCAAAACACTCCTGCTTATCCTCAGCAAACCTCCCCCACTCCCTTTCTGGAAAACTCCTGCTGTGGGCTTTTGCAGCATGTGGGGTGGGGGTGGGAGTAAGGGAATCAGGCCAGGCTGTTGGTTTGTGCATCCACCTTCCACTCCTCCCTTGCCCGTGATTGAATTCCTGCCAATGGGCATTGTCTTTGTTCAAACACAAACCAGGAGCTTACAGTGGAGGTACCCATGGGTGGCTAACTAGAAATGGACCCTAGTGAGAACGTTCAGGAAAGGGAGGAAAATCTAGGAGAGAAAACTCTCCATCAGGTCATTCACACACACCCTAGCTGGTAACTGGTGTCAGACCAGGAACGCTGTGAGGATCATTCACCTGCCCTCATTTGCAGGATTCCAATAGATCAGGTTGCTTTCCTTCACCCCACTGAATCCCATTAACTGCCCACTTTACCCTATTATGCTCACCATGCACCCCCCCCAACCCCCTGCACACTCTCCTGTTTGACCACCCATGCATTCAATAGAATAGAACTATAGAATGGTTCAGCACAGGAGGCCATTCAGCCCATCAGGTCCATGCTGGCTCTCTGAACAACTCAGCCAATTCCACTCACCAGCCCATTCCCCATGGCCCCGCAAATTGTTCCTTTCAGGTGCCTGTCCAATTCCATTTGGAAAGCCAGGGTTGAATCTGTCTCCACTGCACTCAGACAGTGCATTCCAGATCCTAACCACACCAGATCCTAACCACTCCAGATCCTAACTACACCAGATCCTAACCATTCCAGATCCTAACCACTCCAGATCCTAACCACTCCAGATCCTAACCATTCCAGATCCTAACCATTCCAGATCCTAACCATTCCAGATCCTAACCACTCCAGATCCTAACCATTCCAGATCCTAACCACTCCAGATCCTAACCACTCCAGATCCTAACCATTCCAGATCCTAACCATTCCAGATCCTAACCATTCCAGATCCTAACCACTCACTGTGCACATTTTTTTCCTCATATCGTCCTTGCTTCTGTTGCCAATCAGTTCTCTCTCATTGTCAATCCTTCCACCAATGGGAAGGATTGAGAACGAGTAATGGTTACCGTAACAACCATCATTGATTGTTGTAAAAACCCATCTAGTTCACTAATGTCCCTTTAGGGAAGAAAATTTACCATCATTACCTGGTCTGGACTTCAATGTGACTCTTAAATGGCCTAACAAGCCACCCAGTTCAAGGGCAATTAGGGGTGGCAATAAATGGTGCTCTTGCCAACAATGTCCCCACAGCCCATGAGAGAAAACTTAAAAAATTTGCCCATGATCAGGCAGGGAGTGAGAGAACTATAGAATGGTTATGGCACAAAGGAGACCATTCAACCCTCCATGCTGGATCTTTTCAAGAGAAGCCCGCCTAGTCTCACTCCCCAACTTTTCCTGTTACCCAGCAATTTTTATCCTTCAGATAATTTTCTGACTCTCTTTTGAAAGCCATGATTGAATCTTCTGGTCTTGGCTGTCACTTATTCCCTTCCCACTGGCTGAACCCTGCTGCCTCCTTATTCTACTGAAGTGATTGCAAGACTTTCTGAGCTGCAGCGCTTTAAAGGGGCAGCGGTTGCCTTGGAAGGCCTAGAAGGGAAGTGCTTGTTGTAATGTGCCTTTAAGCAATATCAGCATGACATCGCTAGAAGGGAAACCTGTCATGTGATCCAGTCTTAGTTTCACTTTTGCTTTGAGCAGAGGACACACACACAGCTCTGATGTCTTCAGGCTTTAAACCTATGTATAGCTCTTCTCATGTGCCTAGTCTTCATAAATGAACCCACAACGTGTATACCCAATCTCTTATGAGTGATTGGTGCCTTGTGTCTTGGATAGGAAATAGGCTTAAAGTTTTAGATAATTATAATAACACAGCATGGTGATCAGCAGTGGCCAGACAGATGGCCGCAAGATTAAGTACAACTACGACATGGTGAACAGACTTAGATCGTGCATCGTGGCATGAGAAGACTCGCAATGTTTGGTCAGCCTGCAATGGCATCACAGTGTTGGAAGTGTTGAAACACATGGTGACTGTGAAGGAAAGCTGGTAAGCACATGGGTCCCTCATGGTGAGACTGCAGCTCATAGCCTGCCAGTTCCATGAGTGGGGGAGCACATTGAAAGGACCAGCACCAGTCAGGAAAGGTGAGTGACCAGGCTGTTAGGCTGGATCAATAGTGTCTGAGAAAGAGTCAAACAAAAAGTCATTGAAATCAGGCCAGAGAGGGTTGAGATTATAACGGGCAGCCTTGGGAGTTGCTGAACAATAAATTGAATAGAAAGCAAAGACACCATTACTCTGTGATGCATTATTCCACAACTCATCTTCATGTGTGGAGCTTCAGAAAAGTGTGCGAAAGTGGCTACAGTGACACTCATCCCAGGTACCATAGAAGAAGGAGGTCAAAGGGATATTGTCAGAATGTCTACAAAACTCCCCAGTTTGAATTGGGATGCAGCTGACCTACTATCTGAATTCAAATGTTTGACATTGCACGGAGCTATGGGGCAGAATTTTGCCCTCATCTGGTGGGCTCAGTGGGGGTAAATGGGAGGGGTCAGGAAGCTAACCGTTGTCCGTGATTGCGGCCTGACCAGTTAAGGCCTGTCAAGTGTGAAATGCGCGCTGCAGCGCTCAGCGTTGCCTGTATGGTGGGGGGAGGAGGGCGAGCACACAAGTTCACACATGCATGTGGGTGTGCGCAGGAAAAGCTCCCTGAGGCACAGAGCTGCCTCAGGGCAATGAAGATTCTGAACAATTTAAAAATGTCGAGAACTCTTGTCACATGAGCAGGGATATGTTGGAAACTAGTTTGAAAACAATTTTTTTTTAAATCGCTGAACGAAACCGTAAGGTTGGACGGGCAGCGAAAGATTTAATTCAATTGGTGCTTTAATGGCCTTAATAGGCCTGTTAATGGTCGGAGGGTGCACTGCCACCAACCAAAATATCGCGTGAACGCGTGATGACATCGGGACGCTAGCCCGTCATTGCCCGTGATCTTACATTCATTCAGGTCGCGCGCCCGCCTGGTGAGTGGAAAATTCTGCCCATGGTTCCCTGATTCAAGTGTGTCTGAACCAGACAAGCAAGCCATAAAAAAAAGGCTGAGCAATTGGAATCAGGCTGAACACACCAGGACTAATAGAAGGAGAGCTAAAGGATCCCCAAAACATAGGGACTACATTGGAAGACCGGTTCAGTGTCCGGTTAAACTTCCGTAACCATCGACTAGAGTTCATGTCGCTCTACAGAAGTCCATAGACCACTTCATCAGCAGATGCAGAGAAAAGGGTATGTACTGTGATTTTTCAAACGTGGAGCTAACAGACAGAATGTTGAGTTGTTGATTGCATCCGCTTCCATGGAAGCATTCCAGAAAGATCTGCTAGACAAACCCAAAGTGGATAGCGTTGAAAAGCCACTCAAGGTTGAACGTAAATACAAAGTATCCTTGCGGGTCAACAAAGCTTATAGGTCCTAAGTACAACCCCAATTGTTGATGCATTCACTGGAACACCCAAATATAGCAAGATGTGTGGAAGTTGTGACTTCTTGCATGCACCAAGGAAATGCCCAGCTTTCCCCCAATTTTGCAAGGCATGCGGCTGAAAGGGTCATAAACAGTGGCACTAGAGCAAAGGCTGATGCAGCTGATGTGCAGGATGTCAATGACGACAATGATGTGCACGATGAGATGAAGAAGGTGAACACACGTTTCATACCAACAATCTCGTGGAACACGGAGATGCCATCTCACCATCCAAAGTGTTTGACAAGTTTTGAATTACCTGCCTGAAGGAAGTTGGTAACCATTCATTGTTGGCCAAGATTGTCACAGGGCCAAGGGCCAAATACTACCTCTGTGAATTCAAAAAGACATGCATCCACAGATGTGGAAGGCTATGGCAAAACCTATTGCTGTTAAACTTTCAGTATACAATGGTTCACTAATTCCATGTGCGGGATAGATATTCCTGGAGTGCAAGTGCAGTCAATCCTCCTGGGTGTCACAGGTGTTCTACATCATGGAAACTAAAGGCCCAGCAATTGCAGGTCTATCACCTCACACTAATAACAATCCATGGAATTAGTCAAACATCACAAGGCAGATCAACCTCTAAACCTACTCCTATTACCTCAGTTCATGACCTAACATCAAAGTATCCAGAATGTTTCAACAAAATTGGCAATTTCAAGGGAGCTGCAATATTACACTTGCAGGAGAATGCAAGTCCATCAATTGATCCATCACATAAGTGCAATGTCCACTGACAAGACAACTTGAACTTCAGACTATACAAAATGGAGAAAGAAGGAATCATTAGAAGAGTACCAGAGCACATAGATTGGTGCAGCTTAATCACATATGTTATCAAGAAAAATGGATCATTGAGAGTATGCCTTGATCCACAATGTTTGAACACAGCTTTGAAATGTTGTCCTTACAAAATACCCGCATTAGAAGAGTTAAATGTGCAAAATTTATATCAAAGCTTGATGCATAGCATGGTTACTGGTCAGTACATCGCGGAGAAGTCCCAAGAGTTTACTACTTTTCATACCCCATTCAGATGATACTGTTTTCAATGCCTCCTTTCAAGCTATCTGTTAGCTAGGATCTCTTTCAAGCTCACATTATATGCACTGTGCCAGGATGTATCTGTACCGCAAGTGACATAGCTGTTGTGGGAAAAATAGAAGCAAAAATATGACCATAATCTGTACATATTGGTGCAAATGGCACATAATGAAGGTTTGGTGTTCAACAGTCTGAAATGCAACGTCAGCATGCAGCAGATCAAATTCTTCACTTCTATTTATTCCAGTGCTGCATTATGTCCTGATCCAAATAAAATAGAGGATGTTAAAACTAAGGCAACTCCTCAAGGTAAGGATGATCTTCAAAGATGTCTAGGTCTCTTTAATTTCTCGTCCCCATACATTCGCAATTTCACTCAAAAGTCTTCATCAGTAAGGGGGTTGTTGAGAAAGGGTGTGCCTTTCCTGTGGCACGAAGACCACCAACACCTCTTTGAAGCTCTGAAACAGTCATTATCAGAATCCTCGACATTTCAATTTTACAGTCCTAAGGAGACAACTACCCTGGGGATAGATGCCTCAGATGTCAGGGAACATGCACACTACCAAAAGGCATTTGCTTTAAAACCTCTGTCTGCAAAGTAATCCAACTACTCCAACATCATGCAGGAAACATTGGATGTAATGTTTGGAATCATGCATTTTCATACCTATCAATTTGGCAAAAGATTTGTGGTAGAGACCGACCACAAGTTATTGGAGATGATTTGGTGAAAACCATGGACCAGCACATCGCCGAGATTCCAATGTCTCTTGATAAAGATTCAAAGTTATGATTATGAAATTAGGTAGAAGCCAGGTAACTTGATGGCCTTGAAGGAGTTTTTTTTAAAGAAGTAACATATACTGTGAATAAAGGGGAACCAGTGGATGTACTGTACTTAGATTTCCAGAAGACATTTAATAAGGTGCCACATCAAAGGCTATTGTGGAAATTAAAAGCGCATGGTAACATATTGGTATGGATAGAAGAAACAGAGTTGGCATAGATGAGTATTTTTCTGGTTGGCAAGATGTAACCAGTGGTGAACCACACAGTCCTGGCACCTCAACTCTTTACAATTTATATAAATGATTTTGATGAAGGGATGGTTGCTAAATTTGCTCTTGACACAAAGATAGTTAGGAAAGTAAGATGTGAAGCAGACAGAAAGAACCCACAAAAGATATTGATAGATTATAGATTATATAGATAGGCAGGAATGTGGAGTTGAGGTTAGAATCACATCAGCGATGATCTTATTGAATAACGGAGTAGGTTTGAAGGGCTGAGTGGCCTACTCCTGCTCTTAATTCATACGGTCACATCAGATACATTTAGCATATTGCATAATGCAGCAAAAACAGAAATTATATCCTTTGATCTCCAAGTTGACTTCACTGATTTCCAACTTGAAGATGTTCTCCAAACTGATTTGGTAAATTTTGTGCAATGCAAATGCCAGAAGAAATGGTGAAAGATTCCACACTATAGAAACTATGGGAAACCATCATTGAAGGGTGGCCTGATTCAATTAAGCTAATTCTTCAATCACACTTCATCGCTCACACATGGGCATAGATCGGATGAGAAGACTTGCCAGAGACAGTCTTTTGGCTGGGTATGAACAATTACATTGAAGTCATCATCATGAAATGTGAGACATGTCAACAGCTTATGCCAAGTCAGCACAAAGCACCATTGATTCCACATGAAAATCCTACCTATCCTTGGTCCAAAATTGCATCCAATCTCTTTCATGTCTATGGCACTGACTTCACTGTCATTATCAACTACTTTACCAAGTGCCCCATTATTCAACAATTGCACAATATGTTAAGCACAACTGTCGTGCACACTCTAACTGCTATTTTCAGTTTATTTGGTGTGCCTAGAGAGATCATTACAAATAATAGTCCACAATTTATTGGTAAGCCATTTCAGGATATGTGTGAGAAGTGGAATATTGATTGCACTACTTTTCTCCTCCTAATTACTCTAGATCTAACAGCCTAGCTGAATGAATAATTTGTACGGAGAAATCACTAATTCCCAAATGTAGACAGATCAAGCAAGATCTGCACATTGCAATGTTACATCTGACAGCAAGCGCAAATCAGATCCATTCCAGCTCCTCAACCACCATACAGTCCCACTGCATCTAGAAAAAGATCCCAAATGCAATCAGGAACAACATCCAATTATGATAATCCCACAGATCACTGTAAGAAACCAAAGAAACCTCCAGACAAGGTTACCATCCCAAGACCTGGGCGTATCGGTAGATTACCTTTACGCTTTAGAGATTCATAGATTCACCAGTCCTATACACTTATGTTATGGTAACTAAACATGAACACGTATTGTAAATAGTTATACTTCTTTGGAAGGGGGGAAAGTATCTTTAAAGAGAAAGGAGGGGTGCTGTAATATGCCTTCAAGGGATAGAAGCATGTCATCACTAGAAGGGAAATGTGACATGTGATCCAGTTTTAGTTTCACTTTTGCTTTCAGCCAAGCACACACACACAGCTCTGATGCCTCCAAGCTTTATACCTATGTGTATCTGTTCTTCATGAGCGTAGTCTTCATAAATGAGCACACATGTGTTTATTCAATCCCTTATGAGCAATAGGTGTCTTGTGTGTTGTACAGAAAATAAGCCCTAAGTATTATACCATTATAATAACACAACAGCATCCTACACGGTCTGGCCATGCACACAAAATGCTGCCAGATTATCCCCATGAATGGGGAAGTTGGCGCAAGTAAATGGCCATTGCCATGGCAGAGTGGGTGTCAAGGGATCATTTATTGAAGCAAAGGCCTGTTCTCGAAATGAGCTCAACTGGTGGTTTATAGAGACAGATTGGCCATGGACATGCAATTAAATGAAGAGGTCTTGTGGTGCAGTGGGTAGTGTCCCTGCCTCTGAGCTGGAAGCTCTGGGTTCAAGTCCCACTCCAGGACTTGACGGCTAAGGAAGGTGTGCTCATGGCGCGGCCAAACAGGTCAAGTATCAACTTGCAAATCCTTCCACCACACGCCAATGGCAGGTGGTAAGAGCCGGAGAGATTCCTGGTCAGCCATGTAATGGAAAGAACATTGGAGCCTCTACCATCATTATCCATAGTTCCAGACTACAACATGCACAGAAAAATGAATGTTGCCACAACAACTCAGACTCCTCAGGGGGACCATGGTTGGTTCAGTTGCCAACAGCACAGGGTTTGATCCTCCTTCCAGTGGGGTCAATTCAGGACCTGCCTCCTTACCCAACCCACAGTGGAGGTCGCAGTACTGTGGGTCGGATCTACCTTCAGGCAGAGAACTGAAGAAGATCTATTAAATTCTACAATCAGAGAGCTTGCCCACCATCTGCTAAGTAGCTCACACTTGCCAATAAACTATCCTACATTTGGCTTATGTTGTATTGAAATGATATTATATAGAAATATGCAAAGTTTTTACAGCACAGAAATAGGCCATTCAGCTGAAATGGTCCATGCTGATGTTTATGTTCCTCCCAACCTACTTCATCTCATCCTATCAGCACAAACTTTATTCCTTTCTCCCTCATGTGTTTATCCAGCTTCCCCTTAAATGCAGCCATAACATTCACTTCAACCACTGCATATGGCAGCAAGTTCCACTTTCTAATCATTTTCGCTGTCACTGGACTTTGATAATCCAGAGGCCCAGGCTAATGCTCTGGGGACACGGGTTCAAATCCCATCACAGCAGCTGGTGGAATTTAAATTCAGTTAATAAATCTGGAATATAAAGCCAGAGTCAGTAATGGTGACCATGAAACTATCATCGATTGTTGTAAAAACCCATCTGGTTCACTTAACGCCCTTTAGATTAGTAAGAAATCTGTCATCCTTACCTGGTTTGGCCTACATGTAACTCCAGACCCACAGCAATGTGGTTGACTCTTAACTGCCCCCTGAAATGGCCTAGCAAGCCATTCAGTTCTAGGGCAATTAGGGATGGGAAACAAATACTGGCCTTGCCAGCAATGCACATCTCGTCAAAGTATAAAAAAAAAATTCTCTCAGCAAAAAAATTTCTCCTGAATTCCCTCTTGGGATTATTGATGACTATCTTATATTTATGGCCCCTAGTTTTGGATTCCATGAAAAGTGGGAGCACCTTTTCTATGTCTACCCTATCAAACTCTTTCATGATCATAAAAGCTCTCTGTTAGGTCACTGCTCAACCTTCTTCTGTCCAGTAAATCCTGATAGGGAAACCCTTCAGTTCTGGTATCATTCTAGTAAATCTTCTTTTGCACCTGCTTCAGCGCCTCTGCATCTTTCTTGTGATATGGAGACCAGAACTGTCACAGCACACCCGAGTGCAGTCTAACCAAGCTTTCATATATGCTTTCTCTGTTTTTTAATTCTATTTCTCTAGAAATGTAACCCAGCTATGAAGTTCAATGTTAAAAACGTTATTGCATTATGACGTTAACAAACACAGGAACATAAATTGGCAAGTTACACGCAAGAGAATCATTCTGATCTGGGAGTTTAGATGTTGAATGCTTGTGTCTTCTCAGCAATGTAGCAACTTGAGGTTTTTATAGAACAGTTCCTCTCAACAAATTCACGCAGCAGTTTACTTCTACACCTGGTCCCTCGTCATTCAGAAGCAGTGGTCCCTTCGAGCTTGAGTGTCAATGTGGCTCACGTGGCCACACCCTTAACCCTGAGTCAGAAGGTCATGGGTTCACAGCCCCACTCCAGGACCCAAACCCAAAATCTGGGCTGACATTCAAATGCAGTACTGGGCGTCCGTCTTTCGGGCGAGAACCAAGGTTCTATCAGGTAGACATAAAAGCACTATTCAAAGAAGGACAGTGGATCCCTCCTGGTATTCATCCAACAACCAAATCTGGCTAACTGGTCCTTTATCTCAGTGCTGTTTGTCCTGCTATGTGCAAATTGACTGCACTTCAAAATAATTCATTAGCTGTAAAGTGCTTTACAATCTCTTGAGTGCATGAGGGTTGCTATATAAATGCAATTCACTAAACGTACTGGATCACATTACACAATCAGTTACTTAACAATGACAGGTCTAAACAGAATTTATAAGCTAAAACACGCAATAGTTAGTTACAGTTAAATAGAAATGCAAATCACTGTAGTTCACAAATAACATGAGGGCAATTTAAGCATTATTAAAAATCAGTAATAGGTTATTAATGCTGCATTGTGAGAGTTACCATCCCTTGGATAAGATGTTACATTGAAAGCTTGTTTTCCTGTTAACTGAACTATTTAAAAACAACTTGTGTAGAAACTAAGCATCTTTGGGACTTGCGAAACAAACCCGGGTGTTTAACCTGGTCATACTTCTGGTATCATAGTAATGGAAGCAGCCTCTTTGAATATTTTTAAAGCAGAGGTGGATAGATTCTTGATAAGCAATGGGGTGATAGGTTATCAGGGGCAGGCAGGATGCAGGTTTGAGGTTACTATCAGATCAGCCATGATTTTGTTAAACGACAGAGCAGGCTGTAGGGGCCAAATAGCCTACTCCTACTCCTGATTTGTATGTCCTGTGCACCCGCTGTGCTTGCTGGCCTACAGCTCCCAGTCTGGCAACACCTCAATTTTAAAATTCTCATCCTTGTTTTCAAACTTCTCCACAGCCTCAGCCCTCACTATCTCTTTAAAATCCCTCCAGCCAGCCCAACAATGCTCTGCGATCTCTTGTGCTCCTCCCATTCTGGCCTCTTGAGCAGCCCCGATTTTAATCACTCCACCAATAGTGGTGGTGCCTTCCACTGCCTGGGCCCTATACATTGGAATTCCCTCTTTAAAATGCCTCTCTGCTCCTTTAAGATGCTCTGTAAAACCGATCCCACCTGTCCTATACATCTCTTTACATGGCTTGCTGTCAAATTCTATTTGATAACACTGCTGTGAAGTGCCTCAGAACATCTTTCTACTCGGTTTTTTTACGAGCGACACTGGCGAGCAAGTGGCTGGTGTTCCACTTTCATTTCAGGGTTTCAGAAGCACTTTCTGTCGATAAATACAACATGACAAACACAAATATCCAAATGCATTTACTCAAACAAGTGTCTGGCAGCAGCTGAATTCACACCTTATACGTGGGGAATGTTTCCGTCACATTTTTCCAAACAACTGTATCAGCTAACGACAGATTGACAACAGAAACTCGATCAAATTATAGAAACTTGGGCTATTAGATGAGAAGGTTTTCAATTTAAAGCAATCTTAATTTCGGAGTGAAGAAAACCTTCTCCCCATCCCTTTCCCCCGGCCCCCCTCCACCCAATGTCCCTTTCTACTTCACCCACTACCCTTTCCCTCCCCTTCCAACACCACCCCCACACTCCCTAGTCTTAGCTGGTGTCTGCTAATTCTACATGCAGCATGCATGATCCACACATTTTAATTCCCTGTAACATTGTCCTATCATTCTATACACTGTCAGTATTGACATGTGCCCTACAGGTCTGGTTAGAAGCAATTCTTGTTTGTCCTATTTTATTTATAGCAAAACAGGACTGGAAGTATGCAACATTTCAAACTGCATCTATCACTGCTCTGGTTTGGGCTGCTGATGGGTTTTGACAGGCGTTGGATGAAGCAGTCAGACATCCCTAAGAACCAACTGATCACTCGCCATGTAGTTATCAGAATGGGCTTTGAGGAGACAATGCGGATGTAACCTTCTCCTGAAGCTGCTTTTGGCAAGCTAAACACTGTGGGGTGCACTGGGACTTGGCTGGTACTTCACTCAAGAAGGTGGGAGTGAAGAAATGGCTGCTCTGTGTCTGACACCAGACTTACCAGTTCACACCTGTTGTGTTTGGGCTTTGTCAGACCAGAATGGTCATGTCCTTCTTGGACTAGAGGAAAGTACACGGTGGGGTTCTCCCAGGTTCGGTGCTAGGGCCTCTGCTCTTCTTGATACACATTAATCCTTCCCTACACCACATGGAGTGCACCGGTTCAAGAAGGCAGCTCACCACCACCTTCTCAAGGGCAACTAGAGATGGGCAATAAATGCTGGCCCAGCCAGCGAAGCCCCACATCCCATCAATGAATATAAACAATGTTAATGGCCCAGATTTATGTGCACAGGGGACAATTACAAAATTTAAAAATGACACAAAAATTGGATGAATTGTGAACTGTGGACAGGATAGTGATAGAATACAGGAAGACATAGACAGGCTGGTGTAATGGGCAGATGAAATTTAATGCAGAGAAGTATGAAGTGATAAGAAGAACATAGGAAGATAATATAGGGTAGAATTCTAACGGAGATACAGGAACAGAGGGACCTGGGGGTAAATTTGCACAAATTTCTTAATTCATTAAACATGGCAGGACAGTTTGAGACAGTTGTTGAAAAGGCATATGGAATCCTGGGTGTTATAAATAATGGTCTAGAGTACAAAGGCAAAGGGAGTTACAGTGAATCTTTATAAACACTGGTTTGGCCTCAACTGTTGTACTGTGTCGAATTCTGGACACCAGACTTTAGGATGGATGTGAAGGCATTAGAGAGGATGCAGAAAGATTGAAAAGAAAAGTTCCAGGGATGAAGAACTTTAGTTACATTGGTACATTGGATCATTCTGAACATGTTCCTACTACTATCGATTTATGTTACAGATGTTCTCAGTGAAAGCCTTGAATGACTGCTTCATACAGAATTAGAAGTGATGATTACCTAAAGCATTGGTGGAGTAGTGTCTGTGGTAGGGGTAAGCTGTAGGGGGATAGAGTATTGTAGTGGTAATATCACTGGAGTAATAATCCAGAGACCAAGGCTAAGCTTCCTCACTCCAGGAGACATATTAAAAGCACACCAGGACTCAGCTTACCTCATACCTACAGACCAGCTCTGCTCCAGGTGACAGAAGGCAGCAGCCGCCATATTTAGTGACGCCTCTTTGAGGTGCCTGCTGGAGGCAGTGGAAGGGCACCGTGATGTCCTCTACCCCCACTCTGGTCACAGGAGGTCCACCAGAGTCACCAATTCAGCCAAGGAGGTGGCAGCGGGTCAACGCCACCGGAGCACAGAGGAGGTCAGCCTCCAGCGCAGGAAGAGGCTGAATGATCTCATCTGTTCCACCAGGGTAAGTCACTTTTCTCATCACTCTCAACTCACACACTCACAAACCCATCACACATCCACAGGGATCTCACACCTCAAGGGACAACACCACTAACTCTCACACACACTCTCACATCTCCATCAGACTCATATCCTCTGGGGCTCACGTCCTCACCACATCAACATTCTCCGCAGTGCCATGAGTCCGGCTCACACTCTCTCCATCTGTTTTCATGCAGGAGAATCTGGCTCACTACAGCAGGGAGAGGTCCCAGACCAGGGGTGGAGTGACCCACATTAGACCCCTCACTCACTTTGAGGAGTGTGCCCTCGCACTGACTGGTGAGGATGTGGACCCTGCCTGTGGTGACAGTGAGGTCGGTGGTGAACACCCACGTGAGGATCCTGTACCACATCATCCCTCTCCCAACGTGACTGTGAGTGTGAGTGTGAGTGCTCTCTCTCTCTCTCTCTCTGCTGCTGCTTTTGACTCTGCTGCCAGGCACTAATTATCTCTACTTTGGTTCACAGGGAGCTCTGCACCGACACCCTCAGCCCGCCAGTCCCTCAGCTCCATCCACATCCTCACCTCCAGCCAAGAGGACACCTCCTCCATTGAAGAGCTGGAAATAAGCAGCCTGGAAGACCCATCACAGCGCTTACCCACACCCTGCACCAGCGCAGAGACACACACCTCGGTGGGATCTAGGTCTAGAGCAGGCTGGGGTTCACAATCTGGAGGTCACCACACAGACACGTGTCTGCAGCAGGAGGAGGCAGGTTCAGCCCAGCTCCCCGGTGCTCGGAGGATGCTGGGAGAGAGGCGCCTGTGAGGTCCAAGTCAGGTGACAAGCCTCTGGATTCGGCCTTCCAACTCATCCTGGAGAGTCAGCAGAGGGCGTGGGGACATCACACAGAGCTGTTGGAAGCCTTCAACAGACACGCGAGTCAAAGGAGTTCATCTGCCTGCTCTCTTGGTGCCCACATGTGCGCCTATGGAGGTCTCCATGAGAAGGATGGCAGACATGATAGAGGTCCAGGTCCAGCAGAACACAGAGGGGGAAAACAGAGCACTTCGACATCCCTCCAGGTGCTCCCTCCCCTCAAGGTGTCAGACGGGGGCCTTCGGGCTCCCGAAGGGAGGAGAAGTGGCAGCTGGATACCCTGGGTCATCCACTCAGGAATCGCAGAAACTGTCCACTGCCTCCGCGTCACCTTTGCTTGTGACCCCCTCACCCTGGTTCCTCTGTCATCGCAGATGGAGCAGCTGGCCCACAGGAGGACAGCCAATGCCAGCCGGGGCCATCAAGGTCTCAGTTCTCCAGAGGACGCATGCCAAAGCCATCAGAGGCAACAGGGCCACCCATTGCACAGGCTGTCTCCACCCCAGCTGTGGATGTCAGGGCAGCACCTAGAAGAAGTGGTAGGCCCAGAAAAGTTGAGAATTTCTGATCACAAGTGGTTGGACAGGTGAACACATTTTGTCACTTTATAATCTGAAAATATATTCACTTTCACTGAATAATGTGTAATGGTGTCTTTCAGCTTCATTTGGAGGCTTCGCAAGTCCTCCCCCTGCATTTCCCACCCCGCTAGCAGTTCATCTGCACACAGCTGGAATACGAGTGATTCTGGAGGGAGAAGCATGTCTGTGTCTGTGTGTGTCTGTGTGCCTCAAGCAAGCACTCTCCCAAGCACACAGATCCTTCCTGTATCACACTCATCTCAATGTCCCAAGCATTTTCAATGCTGACGGCTGGGATTCTCTTTCAATTTTTTTTTTATTCGTCCATGTGAGTTACTCACAGCAGGATTCCCAGCGTCTGACCTGCTCTTGTAGCCACAGTATTTATATGGCTGGTCCAGTTCAGTTTCTGGTCAATGGTAACCTCCAGGATGTTGATAGTGGGGAATTCAGTGATGATGATGCCATTGAACATCAAGGGATTCTCTCTTGTTAGAGATAGTCATTTCCTGACACTTGTGTGGCGTGAATGTTACTTGTCACTTGTCAGCCCAAGCCTGGATATTGTCCAGGTCTTGCTGCATTTGGACATGGACTGCTTCAGTATCTGAGGAATCTTGAATGGTGCTGAACATTGTGCAATCATCAGTGAACATCCCCACTTCTGACCTTATGATGGAAGGAAGGTCATTGATGAAGCAGCTGAGGATGGTTGGGTCTCAGACAGTGTCCTGAGGAACTCCTGCAGTGATGTCCTGGAGCTGCGATGACTGACCTCCAATACCATAACCATCTTCCTTTGTGCTAGGTAAGCCCCCAACCAGTGGAGAGTTTTCCCCCTGATTCCCATTGACTCCAGTTTTACTAGGGCTTCTTAATATCACACTCAGTCAAATGCTGCCTTAATGTCCAGGGCGGTCACTCTCACCTCGTCTCGGGAGTTCAGCTCTTTTGTCCATGTTTAAACCAAGGCTGTAATGAGGTCAGGAGCTGAGTGGCCCTGGCGGAACCCAAACTGGGCATCAGTGAGCAAGTTATTGCTAAGCAAGTGCCGCTCGCTAGCACTGTTGATGACCCCTTACAACAATTTACTTATGATCAAGAGTAGACTGATGGGGTGATAATTGGCTGGGTTGGATTTGTCCTGCTTTTTGCGTACAGGACATACCTGGGCAATTTTCCACATAGCCGGGTAGATGCCAGCATTGTAGCTGTACTGGAACAGCTTAGCCAGGGGTGCGGCAAGTTCAGGAGCACAAGTCTTCAGTACTATTGCCGGGATGTTGTCAGGGCCCATAGTCTTTGCAGTATTCAGTGCCTTCAGTTATTTCTTGATATCATGTGGAGTTAATCGAATTGGCTGAGACTGGCATCTGTGATGCTGGGGAGCTCTCAGTCTTCAGCCAATTTGATTAACTCCACATGATATCAAGAAATGGCTAAAGGCCAAGATGGATCATCCACTCGGCACTTCTGGCTGAAGATTGTTGCAAATGCTTCAGCCTTATCTTTTGCACTGATGTGCTGGGCTCCCCCATCATTGAGGATGGGGATATTTGTGGAGCCTCCTCCTGCAGTTAGTTGTTTAATTGTCCACCACCATTCACGACTGGATGTGGCAGGACTGCAGAGCTTAGATTTGATCCTTTGGTTATGGAACCACTTAGCTCTGTCTATCACTTGCTGCTTATGCTGTTTATCTACATGCAAGTAGTCCTGTGTTATAGCTTCACCAGGTTGACACCTCATTTTTAGGTATGCCTGCTGCTGCTCCTGGCATGCCCTCCTGCACTCTTCATTGAAGCAGAGCTGATCCCCTGACTTGATGGTAATGGTAGAGTGGGGGATATGCCAGGCTGTAAGGTTACAGATTGTGTTTGAGTACAATTCTGCTGCTGCTGATGGCCCACAGCACCTCATGGATGCCCAGCCTTGAGTTGCCAGATCTGTTTGAAATCTATCCCATTTAGCACAGTGGTAGTGCCACACAACATGATGCAGTGTATCCTCAATGTGAAGGTGGGACTTCGTCTCTAGAAGGACTGTGTGGTGGTCACTCCTACCGATACTGTCATGGACAGATGTATCTGCAGCAGGCAGGTCGGTGATGATGAGGTCAAGTATGTTTTTCCCTCCTGTTGGTTCCCTCACCACCTGCTGCAGACCCAGTCTAGCAGCTACGTCATTTAGGACTCAGCCAGCTCGGTCAGTGGTGGTGCTACCGAGCCACTCTTGGTAATGGCCATTGAAGTCCCCCACCCAGAGTACATTCTGCGCCCTTGCCATCCTCAGTGCCTCATTCAAGTGGTGTTCAACATGGAGGAGCACTGATTCATCAGCTGAGGGAGGGTGGTACGTGGTAATCAGCAGGAGGTTTCCTTGCCCATGTTTGATCTGATGTCATGAGACTTCATGGGGCCCAGAGTCAATGGTGAGGACTCCCAGGGCAACTGCCTCCCGACTGTAATACCACTGTGCTGTCACAGGGCAGGACATAGGGGATGGTGATGGTGGTGTCTGGGACATTATCTATAAGATACGATTCCATGAGGATGACTATGTCAGGCTGTTGCTTCACTAGTCTGTGAGACAGCTCTCCCAATTTTGGCACTAGATGTTAGTGAGGGGGACCTAGCAGGGTCGACAGGGCTGGATTTGACATTGTCATTTCTAATAAGATAACAGATTAAACACCACCAATGACAAAGAAAGAGAGAGATAACCAATTAGATTGAAGGAGATGCATGCTGAAGGAGCTATCTAACAAATAAGGTTGCAGGAGACGGTTAACCAATGAGATTGTAGGAGACACATTTTGAAGGAGACACATAGCTAATGATATTGAAAGAGATACAGAATCAATGAGATTGAAGGAGATGTATGTAAAGGGACCATCTAACCAATGAGAGTGATGGAGACACTTAGCTAATAAGGATAAAGATAAATGAAGAAGATAAATGTGACAAACATTCTAAGATGAAAATTGATGGACAGGCACTACAGTGATGGAAAGAAGTTATACCACATCCGGTACCGAGTTCAGGTAGCGCCAACTAGACTCTGGTGGCCCCAACTTTTGTTATGGACAGAGATGATATAGAGACTGCAACCCCAATTTTTTTCCTTTACTGTTCTTAATCAGTGTTTTTTTTTAAAAGAAATATGTATGTACTTCTTAACCCCTGAGAGCATGGGCAAGTGGAATAACCAGCAGCAAGCTTTTGTAGATTTAAATAAAAAGGATTATTTATTCAAACATTCACCCTGAAAGTCTAAACACTATGTTGCTTATTCACACACACACACACATACTTGAGAAAAATTCAGTTCAAGACAATAGTGCACTTTTACCAATTATAAACTAAGGAACATTCCGCAAGTCATATTTTGGCTTGTCTTAGGAAGCACTTTGTTGCGGGCCTGGTAATGATAGTTTTTTTCACTCCTGAGAGGATAGTCTAGGTGGATTCAAATAGCTGGAGTCATATATCAAGATTATTGCAGGATTCCTTCGAAGAGATAGATGTTCAGTAGGTCACGAATTGAGTCACTTGTAGTTTCCTTACCAGGTGGTCCAGTGTCTGTACTGGTGGACTTTGAAAAAGAACCAGGCTGGGAAATTTTTAAGATGTAGCAGTCTCCAGGTTTATAAAGATCTTCTTCCTCTTCTTGATGCTGATGTCCTGCAGCTGGAGTTTTGTACAGGCTGATCTGTTTCTGGTTCTTGGGATAAAAGAATTTGTGTTCTGAAGTCAGTTTTGGTCATATGATCAACTGCTATTCTCCATGCAAAGTGGCTTAGCAGTCTGAAGACATTGCCATGCAATGGGAGGTAGATGATGGCCATTCACATTTACTTGTGATTAACTGGTATTTGCAGCTCTCTTTTGTTAAGTATCAAGCTCGGAGGCAGGGAATCTCAGGGTCTATATATTCTTAGTTTTGGGCGAGTCCACAAATAGGTGTAAATCTCACAGTTGGGTTTAATCTGGGTGTATCCAGTCAGGAACTTACTGGAGACTTGAGGCGGAAATTGAAAAGTCACCTGACCTTTGGCCGCCATCTTGGCTATCTCCTTAGTGTCCATTTTAAATAAAAGACAGTTCCAGAAAATTATACACTGAATGCAGTCCATGTTTAAAGCTATGAATAGGTCACGATTTATAGCTCAAGGATACAGTAGATGCAAAACTATGTATTATACAGAGGGGGAGAATAGGAGACCGCACTCATCTGCTGCTTTTGAATCATTCTGACTTCTTTCAGAATCAGCTACAGCTCAGTGGGAAGCTTAATCACCACTGACTCAGAATCCGTGGGTTCAAGTCTGACTGAGCACAAACTCCAGGCTGACACTGAAGACATTGAAGGTGGCAAGAAAGGTTGAGAGCATGGGTAATAAAGCATGTAGTATCTGAGGCTTTACTAATAGAGACACAAGAGCAAGGAGGTTATGTTGAAGTTGTATAAGTCACTAATTCAGCCTCAACTGGAGCATTGTGTCTAATTCTGGCCACTGCACTTAGAAAAGATTCAAGAGAGTAGTTCCAGCGATGAGGAACCTCAGTTATGATTGGGGAAGTTAGGACTGCTCACCTTAGAGAAAAGAAGAGACGAGATTTGATAGAGGTATTCAAGATCATGAGGGGTCTGACAGAGTAGATGGGGAGAAACTGGTTCCACTTGTGGAAGGGTCAAGAATGACAGGGCACAGATTTAAAGTAATTGGCAAAAAAGCAAAAGTGATCTGAGAAAAAACTTTTCCATGCAGCGAGTGGTTAGGATCTGGAACGCGCTGCCTGAGAGCATGGTGGAGGCAGGTTCCAATGAAGCATTCAAAAGAGGATTAGACTGATACCCGAAAAGGAAGAATGTGCAGGGTTATGGGGAGAAGTTGGGAAAATGGCACTAAGTCAATTGCTCGTTTGGAGAGCCGGTACAGACACGATGGGCTCAATGGCCTCCTTCTGCACTTTAACAATAGTGTTGCCACCTCTCCAGAGTTGTCCCGGAGTCTCCAGGAATTGAAGAAACGGCTGTGTGCAACCCTGAAGAAAAATCATGGGGCCATTAAAAAAGATTGTTGTTTGTCATTTTCTTTCAACTTTTCTCTTTACCAGATATAAAAATACTGAAAGGGGATTAAAAAGGCTGTTTGGCTGACAGTCAAGCATCATCCAATTAGTTAATGAGTCATATTGCTTTCCAATTGGTGTAGGAAGGCAGTACATTACAGGGATGGATGTGCTGGCTGACTGGAGCGTGGGGGCAAGTCAGGTGATGTAACCTCCAGGAATACATTTAATCACTGTTGGCAACCCTATGTAACAATTCTGTGATCTTGTGACACTCCCAGTGAGGTAATGGGGGAGTGCTGCTCTGTCAGAGGTGCTGTCTGTTAGGGTAGGGGGTGGTGGTGGTCTGCTGCAGCATGGACTAGAGAGGCTTCCCATGTGGAACATGCCGTGTGGCATGATTCCTGATGTCAGCACAAGTCTTATCAAGCAGACTTTGTAGTATTCAATTGGGGATGTGCAATAAATGCTGACATAGCAGCAATGCCCACATACTATAAACGAATATTTAAAAAATTTGTTCAGGTTTATGTTTGATTATGAGAGTCTGGTAACTGATTTATGCTCACAGTGCTTGGTTGGTTGAGCCTGGTTGGGGACTCAGAACTGAAATAAACAGAAAGATCTAGAAGCTGTAATCATGGGTGCAGACATTTTGTGATTGATGAGATATTTGAAAGCTCCAGAGGTGAGGTGACAGTGTCTGCCCTTAACATCAAGACAGTACTTGACTGAGTGTGGCATCAAGGAGCCCTAGCAAAGCTGGAGCCAATGGGAATCAGGGGGGAAACTCTCCACTGATTGGAGCCATACCTAACCCAAAGGAAGATGGTTGTGGTTGTTGGAGGTCAGTCATCGCAGCTCCAGAACATCACTGCAGCAGTTCCTCAGGGTAGTGTCCTCAGCCCAACCATCTTCAGCTGCTTCATCAATGACCTTCCTTCCATCATAAGGTCAGGAGTGGGGATGTTCGCTGATGATTGCACAATGTTCAGCACCATTCGCAACTCCTCAGATACTGAAGCAGCCCATGTCCAAATGCAGCAAGACCTGGACAATATCCAAGCTTGGGGTGACAAGTGGCAAGTAACATTCATGCCACACAAGTGCCAGGCAATGACCATCTCCAACAAGAGAGAATCCAACCATCGCCCCTTAATATTCAATGGCATTGCCATCACTGAACCCCCCACTGTCAACATCCTGGGGGGGTTACCATTGACCAGAAGCTGAACTGGACAAAATAAATACCCTTCTCTTCTTAGGCTATCCCATGGGTTTGAGGAAGACTTGCTTCCACATTAAAAATAATTTCTCGGTTGGGGCAGCTGGTGGTAGGGGGAACGGGTGGGTGGGGTGCCCCTTTCGCTGTTGACGCTTGGCTTCAACTTGGCTTCAGCAATGATACTTGAGATATTCAGCTCCTTCTGGATGCTTTCCCTCCACTTCAGGTGGTCTCGGGCCACCAATTCCCAGATGTCAGTGGGGATGTTGCACTTTTTCAAGGAGGCTTTGAGGGTGTCCTTGAAGTTTTTCCTTTGCCCTTCTGGGGCTCGCTTGCTGTGTCAAACCTCTGAGTAGAGCACTTGTTTTGGGAATCTCGTGTCAGGCATGCAGACGATGTGGTCCACTCAGCGGAGCTGATCGAGCATGGTCAATGTTTCGATGCTGGGAGTGTTGGCCTGAGCGAGAACACTGACGTTGGCGTGCCTATCCTGCCAATGGATTCACAGGATCTTGCAGAGGCAGCACTGGTGGTTTTACTCCAGAGTTTTGAGGTACCTGCTGTACATAGTCCGCATCTCTGAGCCATATAGGAGGGTGGGTATCACTACTGCTCTGTAGTCCATGAGCTTGATGCCGAGTTTGAGATCCTGGTCTTCAAACATTCTCTTCCTCAGGTGGCTGAAGGCTGCACTGACACACCGAAGATGGTGTTGAACCTTGTCATCGATGTCTGCCCTTGTTGACAGTAGGTTCCCAAGTTATGGAAAGTGATCCACATTGTCCAAGGCCTCGTTGTGGATTTTGATAACCAGGGGGCAGGTTGGTAGAGGACCTTTGTCTTATGGACATTTAGTGTTAGGCCCATGTTCTTGTACGCCTCGGTGAGGGTGTTGATGATGGTTTGGAGCTCAGCCTCCGAGTGTGCGCAGACACGAGCATCATCTGTGTACTGGAGTTCAATGACAAGAGGATGGGATCTGGCCTGCAGGTGGCCAAGGCTGAACAGGTTCCTGCTTGTTTTGCGGTTTAGATCCACTCCGGGGGGAGCCTGCTGAGGATGAGATGGATCATTGCAGAAAGGAAGGTCAAGATGAGTGTCGGTGCGATGACACAGTCCTGCTTGACCCTGTCTGAACATGGATTGGGCCTGTGGTGGATCCATTGGTCAGGATCACAGCTTGCATGTCATTATGGAACAGGCAGAGGATGGTGCTAACCTTTGGGGGCAGCCAAAAGGGAGGAGGGTGCTCCTTAATCTTTCGCGATTGACAGTGTCGAAGACTGTTGTGAGGATAAAGAAGGCCATGTACAAGGGTTTGTGCTGTTCCCTGCATTTCTCTTGCCATGCAATGAAGATCATGTCCATTATGGTCCTTAGTGGGCGGAATTCTCATTGTGTCTCTGGGAGGAGCTCTTCAGCCATGGGGAGAAGGCAATGGAGGAGGACTCTTGTGGTGACCTTCCATGTGGATAACAGCAGGGAGATTCCCCTATAGTTACCGCAGTCAGTCTTGTCACCTTTCTTGAAGATGGTCACGATTACGGCGTCTCTGAAATCTCCAGGTATGCTCTCCTCCTTCCAGATAAGGGAGATGAGGCTGTGTATTTGTGCCAATAGTGCTTCTCCACCATGCTTTAGTGCTTCGGTGGGGATTCCATCTATTCCTGATATCTTGTTGCTCTTTAGCTGTCGAATGACCTTTTCTAAATCGTGCTGGGTTGGGGTTGTGCTGAGATGGTGGTGGGTAGCATACTGTGGGATGGAGTCGAGGACACTCGCGTTGGAGACAGGGTTTCTGTTAAGAAGTGTTCCTTCCAGCGGGTGCTGACTGCCTCTCTGTCTTTGATGAGCATCTCTCTGTTCTTGGCAAGTAGTGGAGTGGGGCCTTGGTGCTCGGTCCGTAGGTGGTCTTGACTGCACTAAAGAAACCTCACGCATCATGGTTGTTGGCTAACTGTTGGGTCTCCTGCACTTTCTTCACCTATCATCTGTTCTTTAGTTCGTGGGTTTTTTGCTGGACCTCAGCCTTCAGCCGTCTGTAGAGCTGCTTTCTTGCTCTCGAGTGGAGTTACTGTTTCCGGTTCAGAAATTCCTTGTGTTTGCGGCTTATCAGCTCCTGGTTGTTCTCATTGAACCAGGCTTGGTGTTTTCTGGTTGAGTGACCATGTGTCTCTTTGCAGGTGCTGATGATGGAGGCCTTCAGGGCAGACCAGGCGCTGTGGGGATGTTCGCTGATTACTGCACAATGTTCAGCACCAATCGTGACTCCTCAGATACTGAAGCAGTCCATGTCCAAATGCAGCAAGACCTATACAATATCCAGGTTCGGGCTGACAAGTGGCAAGTAACATTCATGCAACACAAGTGCCAGGCAATGACCATCTCCAACGAGAGAGAATCAAACCATTGTCCCTTGACATTCAATGGCATCACCACCACTGAACCCCCCAGTGTTAACATCCTGGGGGTTACCATTGACCAGAAACTGAACTGGACTAAATAATTATTGTGGCTACAAGAACAGATCAGAGGTTAGGAATCCTGCAGTGAGTAACTCACCTTCAGACTCTCCAAAGCCTGTCCACCATCTACAAGGCACAAGTCAGGAGTGTGATGGAATACTCTCCACTTGCCTGGATGAGTGCAGCTCCCACAGCACTCAAGAAGCTTGACGCCATCCAGTACAAAACAGCCCACTTGATTGGCACCCCATCCACAAACGTTCACCAATGCACAGTAGCAGCAGTGTGTACCATGTACAAGATGCACTGTAGGAATTCATCAAGGCTCCTCAGACAGCACCTCCCAAACCCATGACCACTACCATCTAGAAGGACAAGGCCAGCAGACAATAGGAACACCACCACCAGGAAGTTCCCCTCCAAGCCACTCACCATCCTGACTTGGAAATATATCATCGTTCCTTCACTGTCGCTGGGTCAAAATCCTGGAACTCCCTACCTAACAGCACTGTGGGTGTACCTACACCATATGGACTGCAGCAGTTCAAGAAGGCAGCTCACCACCACCTTCTCAAGGACAACTAGGGATGGGTAATAAATGCTGGCCTAGCCAGCGATGCCCATATTGCATGAATGAATTAAAAAAAAACCTGTTACATTTGCGAACTTGTGTCACCTCTGCTCTGAGGTAAATCAAGTTTATAAAATATACAACAAATCAGCAAAATACAGCAGACTTCATTTTACAGTAAGACCGCAGAGATGTGGACCAGTCTCTGCAGCCAAGGAAGTTGGGTGTGGGGTGGAGACCATTCTGACCCCCGCTTCCTGCTTGTTTGTGACTGCCAGCTGTTCACGTTCCCTTGTGTTTCGCATGTCCACTTTCCACAGCCCTCAATCTAGGGTGGGTGACACTGAACTGGTGCACACAGGGGCTGCACTGAGGCTGGCCCGCTTTTGTCAGGCTCCACCAGTGGTGTGGCCAATCTCCCTAACAAACTCTCCCACCCGTCCTGTATGGCCTGTCTTACATCGGTGTCTCACTCCCTCCATAACGGTGTTCTCCCGTCTTAAATCGTTTTTCTAACAAAGGGGAGGCAGGTCAGAATTCTGAGGAATGGTATAATGCTGCTGAAAAGAGAGACAGGAAGAGGGGCCCCTTCTCTGCAAAACTTTTTTCATTTCTTGCCCCATCACCAAATTCCCTTTGGCCCTGGGAGACTGAATCTACCGTCATTCAATCCCTCCTGACTGTCACCCTCTCACCGACCTTCCTTTTGTCATTGGCCCTCACATGCCACGCTTCAAGCCGATTACATCTCTAACTTTTCCCAGTTCTGATGAGAGGTCATGGACCGAGGCGTTAACTCTGTTTCTCTCTCTCTGCACAGATGCTGCCTGTCCTGCTAAGCATTTCCAGCATTCCCTGTCCTTATTTCAGATTTCCAGCATCTGTAGAGCCAATTCTTCCAGATTTGCCATCTCCACACCTTCCACACCTTCTTCCCCCAGCTTGATAGTTTGATGTGAATAAAGGTTGTCTTATAAAACAAGCTGTGTGGAGCTTGGACAGCCTATCAGGTGTGAACAGTTTAGCCTGTCAGGACAATGGTTTCAGGATCACAGCAGGCCCACGGTTGCCATGGCAACCCGCACTCCTCATAACAAAAGCTTCTTTATTCAATGGTCTTCTCCTCACCAGGGGCGACCCTGCCTTGCGCACAGATGGCTTGGACATTGAACCAATTAACCCTTTGCATTCCAATGCTCCAGCTCACCAGTTGTCTGGTTCCCTGGATGGTTTCGCAGGCTCTTCATCATCAAAGACAAAGGAAGCTTTTCATTTTGCATCCCCCCCAACTGCCCCCCCCCCCCCCCCACCGTAGGAGGGTGTAAATAGTTGGAATAACAACTTTGGGGGCAGTGCAGAGTAAAGGGTTAACATCAGGAGCACCTGACACTGATGTAACCATTGATATAACTATGGTGCAATGTCACATGACAACTGAGATATGGTGGGAAGCAGATGTACAGCTCCATGTGCACTGAGATGTGTTTGGATCTGTAAATAAACAAGAATGGTTTTTATGAATAACAGTCTATAGTAGCATTCTTAGGGTAACAGGTAAATGCTAAAGAAATGCCATCCCAAACTCAAGACAAAACATGGAGGCAGCGGCAGAGCGTAAAGACCCAGAAAATCTCCATGAGAAGATTGTAAACCTGAGAGACCTATAAATCCGAAAAAGGACAAGAAGAGGAAAGCTTGATTGGCACCAAATCCACAAACATTCACTCCCTCCACCACCAACACGCAGTAGCAGCAGTGTGCACCGTCTACAAAATGCACTGCAGAAACTCAACAAGGCTGCTTAGACAGCACCTTCCAAACCCATGACCACTACCATCTAGAAGGACAAGGGCAGCAGACACATGGGAACACCACCACCTGGAAGTTTCCCTCCAAGTCACTCACCATCCTGACTTGGAAATATGTCACCGTTCCTTCTCTGTCACTGAGTCAAATCCTGGAACTCCCTCCCTAACAGCACTGTGGGTGTACCTACTGTGGTGAAGTGAAATGGCTTAAAGATATCACTTTGCAGCCATCGTCCAGCAAGTTCCAAGTTCCAGGAGGAACAACACTAAAAGTAATAGGCCAACACTTGGCAATATTAAGATACTAGGATAAAGAAATTGTGGAGCCCTATATGTGATAAAGAACCTGGAGTTATCATTACTGAGCAGAAAAGCTTGTTTGCAGCTGAGGCTGATTTACAAGGTTGATGAAATTGCTGATGAGCAGTCCAGTAATGTGTTCAGTTTCAATTTTCATCCCTATTTCCAGGCTTAGGAAAGCTGAAGACAGATTATCATATGACCCTAAGGGTGGATGCTAAGTCTATATTTCTCATCCCTGTGAGTTAAGGTTCCTCACCCACTCTTAGACAAAGTCAAGAGTGAGATTGAATATGTTACAACAAGGGGTCATCTCTCCAGGAGCCATACTGACAAAGTAGTGTTCTGGAATGGTCACAATACCAAAGCTTAATGGTTCAATTAAAATTTGCGTGGGCTTGACTCAATTAAACAAATCAGTGGAGCATAAGATCCACCCGATGGCATATATGGATGAAAGTCTCACCAAATTAACAAAAAGAACCCTCTTCACCAAATTGGATGGTAATAGTGGCTTTTAGCACTTGCTCTTGGACAAAGAATCCAGGTTGTTAACAACTCTTGTCATCCCATTTGGTCATTACTGTTTTAACAAGTCACCATTTGGAATTGCTTATGTACCTGATATATTCTAAAGAACGATGTCTCAGACCCCAGAAAGGATGGAAGGAGTAATATGCCACATGGACGACATTCTCACAAACGGTTCATCGAGGGAAGAACATGACCACCGAGTGAGAGCAGTCTTCAAAGTCGTACAAGAAGTAGGTTTGACATTAAATGACAAATGCGAATTTACAAAGCCTATGATAATATTCTTAGGCTACATTGTCCAAGTCTTGGGAATTATGGCTGATACACAGAAAGCAAAGGTAATTAAAGCATTCCCATTGCCTAAAAATATCACTGAATTATAAAAGATTTCTTGGGATGGTCAAACAAGTTGGCAAGTTCCTACTAAACTTGGCAGAAATCAATGAGCTGTTACAACAGCTGTTGAGACAAGGTCAATAGTGGTGCTGGAGTGTGGGCCAGCAAAATGCTTTTGACAAGATCAAATATCCCCAATTTCACCAGAAATTCGAGTGCATTACGATCTAGGGTTGCCATCTACAGGCTTGGGCACAGTATTGTTTCAAGTTCAAAGGAGGGCAAAGGAGACCAGTTTATCACACCTCAAGACACAGACATACAAACGCAGAGAAGAGATATGCAACCATTGAGAAAGAAGCATTAGCAGCCACATGGGTCTATGAGAAGTTTTCTGATTATGTCATGGGATTAAGGTTTAAAATTGAAACTGTTGGTTACTCTTCTTAACCTAAAGGAAATTGCAAAAATGCCACCTAGAATTCAACGTTATAGACTGAGATTCATGAGATGTGATTCAGTTACTGAGTAAATTCAAGCGAAGTATCAGGTAACAGTAGATGCAATGTTAAGAATACCAGTGGAAAGAATAAGACTGGAAGATTTAAATTTTATTAAGGAAGTGGACGCATATACTTTGCTCATTACCAAACACTTACCAGCCACTGAAGCAAGAAATTGAGCAACCACAACAGCAGGATGATGACTGCATCCAAACAGAAGAATATTGCCAGAACAGATGGCCAGAGTATACTTCTAAAAACCCAGTACTCCAGAGAAAGCATCTCACAATCATCAATGATTGATGAGTTTTTAACAACAGACTAGTCATCCCTAAAATACTTGGACTTGACATTCTTAAGAAAATCCACTGGGAATAGCGAAAAGCCAAGCAAGAGCCCAGCACTCAGTCTGGTGGGCAAACATCAGTCAATTCATTGAAAAGTTAATCAGAAATTGCCTGACATGTGCATTGAATAACCAGCAGCAGGACCATTGACACCCTCCATTTCTCCTTCAAGGCCATGGCAGCACTTGGGAGTGGATTTATTCAAGTTCAAAGCCAACTTTTTCATCACTGTCATTGATTGCTACTCCAGATGGTTTGAAGTGAGTAGACTGAACAGCACAACAGCAGAGGCAGGCACTACATTAGTATGAAGAATCTTCGAGACACATAGGATCCCGGACATTGTGGTGTCAGAGAACGGACCTCAGTTTGCTAATAAACTGTTTCATAACTTTGTGCAGGAATATGGTTTCATGTATGTGACTATTTTGCCTGGATATCCCCAGTTCAATGGAGAAAAGGAAAGAGGAACAATCAAGGAATAGATGAAAAAGAATAAAGATATTAACAACTACAGAACCTCATCTCTAAAAAATGGGTTCCTACCATCAGAATTATTGATGGGAAGACGGCTGCGAATACAACTCCCAGCTCTACAACAAACACTACAACCTGTAATTACCTCAGATGATCATGAGAAAGTTGGGAAAAGTGAGGAGTAACAAAGAGACAGTCAAGTTCAGAATTTCAATTTCAAGCACAGTGCATGAGACTTGAAAGTGCTACAGTCCAGGGAGAAAGTGTGGAGATCAACAGAAAGAAAGCATAGTAATAGAAAGAGCTTCGCAACCGAGATCTTGTAGAATTGAGAGAGACCAGGGAAATATCAGAGGGAACTGAAGAGCCTTGATATCATTGGAAAGGAAACCAATGGAACTTTGGACATATTGTTGAGATCTGGATGGAGACAAGTAGAAACTCTACAACCACCTGTGTCATGAAATTATTAATGTATATAATATTATTGAAAATATTTTTCTTTTAAAATAGGGGTTTAGTCTGTGGGTGTGTCTTAATTGGATTAAAACCAGCTAGTCTGGGTGCTTTGATGTGTACTAGTTTTGATCCGTGGGAGAGATAGCGTGCATTTGCATTTTTTGAATAGAGCATTCAAGAAGTGAGGTGAAAACTGACACCTATCCAGCAGCTACCAAGCAATATGTTTATATTACTAATAAAATTGGTACAGTAAAGGGGTTTTTATTATTAGACAAGGCTGGTGATACAAAGAGAATTTACATTCAATGGGTGGTGGTAGGTATAACTTCAGCAGTTTTGTGTGTGCAGAGCAGAGGCAATGTGACATCAAAGCAGCTGTGAGCCTACCATTGTCTCCATAGGAACCAAAGTGAAAAGAACCTCATTTTTAATTTGTAAGGTGAAAATACTTTGCCTGATGTTTGGTTAAGTCTATGGGTTGCTGTTGCCTTAATGGAGATTAGTTTGGGAATTTGTTAAAAGTTACGATAGTAGTAATTTGAAGCCATGTGTACATATATTTTAACCTGTGTAAATTAATAAAATGTTTCATTTAGTTTAATGTAAAACCTTAAGAACTGGTGGTCTAATTCCTGAATTTAGAGTTGCATCTCAAACACAACACTTAAAATTATAGGTTATGACAGTTGTTTAAATTTTCCATCTGGGATCTTTAAATAACTCAGCTTTACCAACTGCATCGGCCATAACACCCAGTTGGAAGACTGTCGTATCGAATGACGAGATGGAATCAGCAGCAGATCAGGGAGATTGGTGAGGACACCACAGAGACTGACCTTGTAAAGTCTGATGCTTTGGTGGGAGATGTAGGAGGATGTATACTGTTGGGATAAAGACTTTGGGGGGATGTAGAGTAAGGGACACCAGATACTGATGTAACTATGATGCAATGTCACATGACTAGGAGACTGGTATCTGGTTGGAAGCAGAAGTACAACCTCGTGCAGAGTTCTAAGATTTTTTTGGATCTGTAAATAAACAAGAATGGCTTTTATGGATATCAGCTTATGGTAATTCTTAGGGTAACAGGCAAACTCTAAAGAGCCCAAACTCAAGATGAAGCACACACCACTGACATCTCTGGGACCATTCTGCATCTCTGAGCTTTGATAGCAATGTGAACTTTAGGGGGCATCACTGAGCAGTCAAGTCCAACCCAATCTTAACCTGATGCCAGCAAGCTCCCAAATTTCAAAAACACCAATCATCAATGGCTAACAGGTCGGATTTTCCCTCTTTTCTAACCGGGGTACTAGAGTCAATTGTAACGTATTTCAGGCTGCAATTAGATCACTTGGAACAGTCTAGGGTTTGAAACTGAGCTCTTTGGGCTGCATGCCTTTCATGGCACCTTCATCCACTGAAGCAGTGAATGTTGGTGTGTGTTTTAGGGGAGCCTGTTGTTTATTTTTAACTGGCAAAAGCAAGTAAAACCATTTATTTACAATTAATTAAAATATGCAGATCATCACTCTGCCATTAACGGCTGTCTTCAGTTCCTAGATCCTAAACATTGGAATTCTTGCCTTAAACCTCTCCACCTCACTACACCCCTCCTTTAAGATGCTCTTTAAAACCTACTCCACCTGTCCTAACATCTCTTCACGTTGCTTGGTGTCAAATGTTGTTTTGATAATGCTCCTGCAAATCGCCTCAGCGTATTTTCATCAGGACTGGAATAGTGTTTGTCTCCAGGGTAGAGAGGTGAGGAAATGGCTGCTCAGTGTCTGACACCAGGCACACCAGTGCACACCTGTTATGTCAAGGTTTTGTCAGCCCATCATTGATTTGATGAACAACAATGTAAATGTCTAGATATTCAGAAGGATGGCCACATATTCCTGTGCTGACCAAGGACTCAAAATCACCCTCTTCATCCCTACAGCCCTCCGAGATCTCTGTGCTCCTCCAATTCCAGCCTCTTGAACATACCCGATTTTAATCACTGCACCATTGGAGGAGGGGGGATGTTGGGATGGGTCACAGGAGGGGAGCGGGTTGGGTGAGAGGAGGTAGTTGGGTCTGCCTGGAGGGGTCGTTTATGGTGTTCAATTCGGTTATGG
Organism: Isurus oxyrinchus; assembly: GCA_026770705.1. Lineage (NCBI taxonomy): Eukaryota > Metazoa > Chordata > Chondrichthyes > Lamniformes > Lamnidae > Isurus > Isurus oxyrinchus. The sequence goes on along the minus strand of JANJGN010000030.1, from coordinate 2,167,237 downwards.
TATTAATCTCTAAAATACACCGGTATCTAAACAGTGTTACAATTCTAGGTTAAGTATCCGGATGAGTAGCCTGTATCTAGCCCAATTCTCCAACACTGAGCTCAGTGTAAAAGACATTTGTGTAATATCCCAGGCAGCGCAGATCAGCCCATCAGAAGCTTCAAGCTCCTGGGCAATGACAGCACCTGTGTGTGCATCAGGAATTCTGGTGGGTTCCAATGCACATGACCAACTACAATCCAGGTTTCACCATTCTGGATGTCGTAGGAGTAGGGTGCTCAGGTCAGTTAGTGAATATGAGGCATATTTTTGTATAGAATGAGGTGATGGAATTAGGACTTGTCAGAAACTCACTCCATGGGACCACCTTGTGTCCACAGCTTGCAATTACATTGTGACAGTTGACATAAGAAAGTTGCTTACATAGCCATTTACAATGGTAAATGCTGACAAGGAGTGTGACCAGACAAAGGAGGGGTGGAAAAGGGTGATGGAGGATCTCAGTGTCAACAGTATGACAGTGGATGTTTTACCACCACTGTGGGGGTTGTCTCTGAGGGGGCAATATGCAGAGATAAATTTCCATCAATATGCAGAGCAGCATTTCCATCGCACTATCGGCAGAGTAGGAGATTCCCAGTCATCAAATCTTCAACGCAGGAGAAGGACATTCTGTCCACCCTGCGCAGGCTTGTTGAAAGTGCTATGAATTTAATTTATTTTCTCGTACTCTTGCTACGGTTTAACAACGCCGTTCATAACTAAGAAAAGTCTCTTCACTCACACCCTCGGTTCTATGGTGAAAGATTGGGCTTGTTCTCCTTAGAGCAGAGAAGGTTAGGGGGAGATGTTAATATCATGAGCAGAATCATCCCAGGTTTGCACTAAGTGCAGGAGTAGGTGGGTAGAATGATGTTTTACCCGTTGGCCGTGATGGTGGGTTTTCAGGCCGTATCGTCCCAAACCATTACTTTTGCATTCCACGGTGAGCAGGCTCTCATGTCACAGCTGCTGGAGCTACAAAGGCAAGCTCAGGAACATTAGGAAGGGATGTCCGCTGCACTCCTCAGATCGCAAGGCACGATGAAGGAGTCCTTCCGCTTCACTCTAAGGTGATAATGCTGGCATTGCCAATACACAGAGATCAACTGGCAGGATGGCAATCACCATGGAGACGTTGGTCCAGGACACTGCTCCTGAACTGCTCCGGAGGCTCAACTCCATTGCTGATGCCATAGTTGGCCTGTAACAGTGTGAATGCGAGAGGGGAGCTGGGCAGTTTGATCTCACTCCAGCTCCTTCTGCTCCATAAGGTGTCACAGAGTTCTGTCACTCTCTCTGGGTGCTCTCAGCACCTTTAAGGTAGGGCTGACCCCCCATCTCTTCAGTATCTGTGACCAGTGATGCTGTGCTCCTGAAGGGCTCAGGTGCTGAAGGCGGATAAAGGATCAGATGTGTCTGAAGTTTCATGGCTGTGTCTCTATGATATGGCCCTGATTGTGGAGCGCAAGCGAGCTGCCCTCGGCCAGACAGGAGTCAGACATTCTCAGAGGCTATGTGAAGATCTTGGGAGTGTCCTCACTGCATGCTGTCATCATCCTCCTGCAATCGAGTGACTATTAGGGCCTCCACTGCGTCTCCATGACAGGAGCGTTCTCACAGAGGGTATGTGAGCTGCCATCAGCCAGAATGCGATCAAACGTTCACAACACAATGTGAGGATCTATGGTGTCTCCTCACTGCATGTCAGCATCATCCTCCACAAATCTAGTCGTTATAAGGGCCTCCCGAGTGTGCCTGCCTCATCTGGCCAGTCCGAGGGCCTCAACCCTATCATCATCGCCTTTGAGGACCCCCTCACCCTCATTCCCGTCAGCGCCATCCTCATCGGAGGAGATATGCAGCTCCTCCATCTCCTCCTCAGCCAGCTCCTCTCCCCCATTGCAGCGCCAGGTTGTAAAGGGTGCAGCAGATGATGACGATGTGTGACACCCTCTGGGGACTGTATTGCAGGGCATTGCCAGACCGGTCCAGGCACCGGAACCTCATCTTCACCATCCCGATGGTCTGCTCCACCAAGTTGCGAGTTGCAGCATGAGCCTCATTATCCCGTCGCTCTGCTGCAGTCTGAGGCCGCTGCCTGGGTGTCATCAGTCACACCCTCTGCAGGTAGCCCTTGTCCCTGAGGAACCATCCCCACAGCCTCTGTGGACCTTGGAAGATTCCAGGGATCTGAGACCAATCGAGGATGTAGGAGTCGTGCACACTCCCTGGAAACCGTGTGCACATGTCCTGAAGGATGTGTTTCTGCTGGTCACACACCAGCTGCATATTCAGTGAATGGAACATCCAGTGGTTGATGTAATTCACCATGTGCTGTGATGGCGATCTTAACGCCACATGAGGTGCAATCGATCGCACCTAAACCTGAGGGAAACCCGAGATCTGGGTGAATCCAATCGCTCTTGCATCCTGGCTGTCCTGGTCCTGGGTGAAATGCACAAAGTTGTGTGCCCAGCAACAAAGGCATCCATGACCTCATTGATGCATCTGTGGGTGGAGGCTTGTGAGATCCCACAGAGGTCACAGGTGGAGCCCTGAAAGGAACCACTGGTGTAGAAATTGATCACCGTGGTCACTTTCACAGCCACTGGCAGTGGATGCCCTTCATGTCCCCATGGCGCTAAATCCTGCAGCAGGTGACAGATGTGACCAACCAGTTCCCTAGACATGTACAATCCTCGGCAACACTGGTTCTTGGTCATCTGCAGGAATGAAAGGCGGCATCTATAGACCCTGGCTGTCACTAGGCGCCGGCCTGTGATGGCTCACTGTGGCTTTTCAACAACGCGCGCAGGAGCCCCAGCCTCCCCTCTTCCCACTCTGCGCAGCCAGGCGCTCTCTCCTCAGTCGTCTTCACTCTCTGTAGACCATCAGGCATACAGCTAGTTCACCAGGCTCCATGATCCTCATGTCCTCCTCCTGCAGGATGAAAGAGAGAGACAAGGGCGTTAGCTTGGGTGTACTAAGAACCTGTCCTGGTTAAGTGTGAAGGCCCCTTAATGCTTCTCGGAGAGTGCTGGTCATAACTCAGATGGGTAGAGCTCAGTGCGCTGCATGGCTGCCTGAAACCCCACCCACCTCCGCCCTATCCCACCTGACCGATTGGCGGCAGCTTTACCCATTGGACTGCAGGCTGTGCTCTCAGCTCAGGCACAGACATTCTCCTAACCCACACTGCAAGGCTGCACTGTTAGCTTGAACCATGGGAGAGTCTGGTCCAAGCCGGGATGATGACATTGCCAAGGGACTGTGAGCACCTCCAGCAGTGACTGCTCCATGGTCAGCTTTAGGAAGGAGATTTTACAACGTGTGCAGTTGTACACCTGTTCTGCCGTCCACCAAAATGCTCATGAATTTGCAATCTGTGCCGGGACAGGTGGTGAAAAGCTCTGGAGGTGCTTAGTGCACTTTGATTCCTCAGTGTTGCTTGGGTGGTGTGATAACCTGAGGTGCAATACACCTTTAAGAGAATGCGAGCAGACTGACCATGTTACTGTATTACCCAATTGCTGTGTAGCACAGGCTACATTGTTAATCAGTAGTTTTAGAATGGATTTTGGTTTGAGAAGCACATGTGTTAGTGCTCCATGACTTATGTGAATAAACAGCATGTGCTTCATTTTACAATGGCCTCTTCATCCACATCATCTTGATTATGAACTCACTCATCAGTAGATAGGTGTGCAACCGTTTTTGCTAACAATGCAGTGTTTTAAATTTAATTCGAGGTGTCACGCCCCTGGAGAGACCATCACTTGCTATGTAGCAGCCTTAAAACAACTGACAGAGCACTGTGAGTTCGGGGTGTTGATTAACAACATGTTAACAGACTGATTAGTATGTGGGATTAATGAAGATGCTATTCAAAAAAGGCTGTTGTGAGAAATGAATTTAGGCTTCAGCAAGATGCTGGAGTTGGTGCTCGCAATAGAGAGCACTGTCAGGGATTCAGAAACAATCAAAGGAGCACAAAATGGCTCCGTCCATCGCATCGGGAGGGAAGCACCAGTTAGAAATGGTGCAAAAGCACAGGGCTGTGCAGAAAGGCAGGAAACAACCACCATTAACAGACCAGCAAAAAGCAATGGTTTAACAGAGAAAACTTACAATAATAATGACAGAAATGGAACCAGACAGTCTGCAAATGAACAACAATTTAAAAGAATTGAATGTTTTTACTGCCATCGCAATGGGCATATTGTGCGATATTGTGAAGATAGATTGAGACAAAACTTAAGTAAAAACGTAGAAATCATGAAATCAACATAATAGAGGAACCAGAAGAAACAGTCAGATATTTACTCACTATACAACTTAATAATGGGTAAAACAGAGCCACTCTACGTGACAGTGAAAGTCAACGAGAAACCCATCCGAATGGAGGCAGATACAGGGGCACCCAGTTATAGGGGAGCATACATTCAAATATCGAAATGGAGGAGATCACCCATTATATCTGGAAAATTCAGATGCTAAATTAAAGACGTATACTGCTGAAGACATACGAGTAAGAGGTATATGCAAGGCTGCAGTACAGTATGGAAATCAGTCTGTTAATATCACATGGTGATAGCAGGCAGAGGGCTGAGTCTCCTCAGAAGAAACTGGCTATGAGAGATTAATCTTGAGAGACTACTGAGATCACAATTAGAAGCAGGAAATGCTACTGTTTGGAAAAAAGAGTATGCTGAGGGAGGCAAGGGAGGAGATCGCAGGGGCCCTGACCCAAATGTTTAATTCCTCTCTGGCCACGGGGGAGGTACCACAGGACTGGAGAACAGCTAATGTGGTTCCGCTATTTAAGAAGGGTTGTGGAGATAAGCCAGGAAACTACAGGCCAGTGAGTCTCGCGTCAGTGGTAGGGAAACTATTGGAGAAATTTCTGAAGGAGAGAATCTATCTCCACTTGGAGAGGCAAGGTTTGAGCAGGGATAGTCAGCATGGTTTTGTCAGAGGGAGGTCATGCCTAACAAATTTGATTGAATTTTTTGAGGAGGTGACCAGGTGTATAGATGAGGGTAGTGCAGTTGATGTAGTTTATATGGATTTCAGCAAAGCCTTTGACAAGGTCCCACATGGGAGATTTATAAAGAAGGCAAAGGCACATGGGATACAGGGTAATTTGATAAGGTGGATTCAAAATTGGCTTAGTTGTAGGAGGCAGAGGGTGATGACAGAAGGATGCTTTAGTGACTGGAAGCCAGTGTCCAGTGGCATACCACAGGGATCTGTGCTCAGTCCCCTATTATTTGTCATTTATATAAACAACATAGATGACTATGTGGGGGGTAGAATTAGTAAGTTTGCGGATGACACAAACATTGGCCAGGTGGTTAACAGTGAGGTTGAGTGTCTTGGGCTACAGGAAGATATAGACGGGATGGTCAAATGGGCAGATAAGTGGCAGATGGAATTTAACCCTGAAAAGTGAGGTGATACACTTTGGAAGGAGTAATTTGATAAGGAAGTATTCAACGAACAGCATGACACTAGGAAGTTCTGAGGATCAAAGGGACCTTGGCGTGTGTGTCCATAGATCTCTGAAGGCAGAGGGGCATGTTAGTGGGGTGGTGAAAAAGGCATATGGAACACTTGGCTTTATCAATCGAGGTATAGATACAAAAGTAGGGAGGTCATGTTGGAGTTGTATAGAACCTTAGTGAGGCCACAGCTGGAGTACTGTGTGCAGTTCTGGTCGCCACATTATAGGAAGGATGTGATTGCACTGGAGGGGGTGCAGAGGAGATTCACCAGGATGTTGCCTGGGATGAAACATTTAAGTATTGAAGAGATGTTGGATAGACTTGGGTTGTTTTCATTGGAGCAGAGAAGACTGAGGGGTGACCTGATCAAGGTGTACAAGATTATGAGGGGCATGGACAGGATGGATAGGGAGCAGCTGTTCCCCTTAGTTGAAGGGTCAGTCATGAGGGGACATAAGTTCAAGGTGAGGGGCAGGAGGTTTAGGGGGGATGTGAGGAAAAACTTTTTACCCAGAGGGTGGTGACGGTCTGGAATGCGCTGCTTGGGAGGGTGGTGGAGGCGGGTGGCCTCACATCCTTTAAAAAGTACCTGGATGAGCACTTGGCATGTCATAACATTCAAGGCTATGGGCCAAGTGCTGGTAAATGGGGTTAGGTAGGTAGGTCAGGTGTTTCTCACGTGTCGGTGCAGACTCGATGGGCTGAAGGGCCTCTTCTGCACTGTGATTCTGTGACAAAGACTCAACAAAAAGAACTCGTTGAGGTGATGCTTCAGGACAGAGTTCGAGTTGAAGTCAGTAACTTCCTAAAAAGTAAAAGAAAACCTGTGGAAGGACTTTCGTATATTGCAAGATTCCCTCAGATCCCAGTTTGTGCCACTAAAAAGGTATGAGGAAGAACAGGAAGAATTCAGCACATCTGTGGCCCAGATGAAGAATAAATTACTCGAGAAAACACAACAATGCTTTAATTCTCCAGGAAACAACCAACAAATATTAAAAAGAAATGGAAGGGCTGAAGAATCAGCTACGTGGAAGCCAAGAACCTTTAAAACTAGAGACCCCTGAGTTTTCAAAGGAGCTGACAGATGAGGAAATGCTGGAGTTCACTCAAGTTGAGCTTATACCTGAGCCGAGTCTGGCCAATGTGGAAACTGAAAAGAAAGCGAGATGAAAGTCAGCGCTGCCAAGAAGAAAACCCATCAAAAATAGACACATAGGAAAATAAAGCGGAATTACTAACAAGGCCGTGAATTTTTTTTTACACAACTGGCAGCTGATCATATCGTGTTGAATTTTGCCTTGCCCAACATCCTGATTTTGAGAACCTTCCAAACAGTTGCCCTTCATATTGTTGAACTTGGAGGGGAGGGGCAGTAGGAGTGCATGAGATTGGGCCCGAAAGAGGGTGAAAGCATTCCCTTTGGAGCCTGCACTACATGCAGGAGGAGCTCCCCTTGGTTTGGAAATACCTGTCGGATCTGTTAAGCCTGAGGGGGTGGAAGAAATAAACTTGTAGGAGAAACTTCTGGGGAGCCTAGTGGACAGCTAGCTCCTGAGAGGGAGGCCTCAGATAAACCATCCGAATTTATAGAACTAAGAGATGTTTGAAGAAGCCTCTAGAGAGGCTGAATTTGTAAATAGTTCATTTATGTAAATAGTTGATATGTTGTAAAGATTGTAACTTGTGCCTTCGAGTAAAGGGGGAGGGATGTGGTAATCTGAGGTGTAATACACCTTTAAGAGAATGTGATCAGATTGACCACTTGGTCTTATTACCCAATTGTTGTGTAGCACGGGCTACATTGTTAATCAGTAGCTTTAGAATGGATTTTGGTTTGAGAAGCACATGTATTAGTGCTCCATGACTTATGTGAATAAACAGCAAGTGCTTCATTTTACAATGGCCTCTTCATCCACATCACCTTGGAGATTGCTAACTCACTCATCAGTAGGTAGGCGTGCAACTGTATTCACTGAACAAAGCGAAATGATAGAAGGAACACAACAGGTGGGCAGATAAGCTAGAAGCTCAACTCCAATCATATCAATGGCTGTGCTTGAGCTGTCTCAGTTGCAGAGGAATGGTCACTTTATACCCGCTTCCCTAATACATGGCCACTTCCCTCGCCCACCCTTACCCACCCCAACCTGAATGCTTGTGCACTATCTTCCACCCCAAGGTAGCCCTTGCCCATTCCCCCTCACAAGTCGCCTCAATGGCAGGGCTGCCGTTGACCTCCCCACACAATTTGCCTCAATGGTAAGGTAGCCCTTGCCACCTCCAGCCCTCCTCCAATGCTCCTCAAGCTTGAAGTCCAACAGGCGACCCTGGCGAATGCTGTACATCGTCGCTGTGCACTCACCTCTGAATTCCCCCTCAAACAGTCCGCCAAGTGCATGCCTTTTATATGCTGTTGTGAAACACGTTGGTGTGGTGAGCCAGTGCTGGGGTGTGGGGGAACACTTCTAGTGGGCCCGCCTGGTAATGATATGCTGCTGTATTACAATGAGGTTCCTGATGTCCGATGGTGTTAGTAGCCTGCGATTGGCGGGCTGAGCGGATAATTGTGAAATGGTTTCATGTCGTTGTGAAAGCAATTGCGCTACGTTGTCTGCTTACACCACCAAAAATGCCTGACATCGGCAGGCACGGAAAATCCCGGCCCATGGGGGGGTTTTGACAGCGAACACTTGCAGAGCCATGGGGTGAGCAGGGGAATGGTGCTGACTGGATTGCTAGCATAGAATCAATGGGTTGAATGGCCTATTTCTCTGCCTTAAATGTTTCTATGACTCTATAGATAAGATGAAATTGTTTCCAGTAGCAGGAGGGTCAGTAACCAGAGAGCACAGATTTAAGATAATTAGGGAAAAAAACTCAACAGGAGGTGAGGAGAATTTTTCTTTTCTGCAGTGAGTTGCTGCGATCTGGAAGGCGCTGCCTGAGAGGACAGTGGAAACAGAATCAAGAGGATCTTTCAAAAGGGAATTGGATAAATAATTGAGCTGAAAAGAATCTGCTGGGCTGTGGGCAATGAGCAGGCGATTGGAACTGACTGGACAGCTCTGTCACACAGCTGGTTCAGGCTCCATGGCCAGAATCTGTCCCTCGTCGGGTGGTCTCAGCGGGAGCATATGGAGGTGGTCAGGAGGCTGACCACAGCCCGCAACTAGCTCCACAACGCTATTTTACATGGGTGGGCCAATTAAGGCCCAACCTGCGTGGATGGCGAGCGGCAGCGCTCAGCGCTACCTGTGCAGGTGGGTTGGGGAGGGAGAGGGAGCGGGGAGAAGGAGAGTGGGCCTGGTACACAGTTCACGCAGGCACGTAAAACAGCGTTTCAATCTCCCCGAGGCACCGAGCTGCTGGAAGGAGACTGAAGCGCTTTTTAAAAAACATTAATACAGACACTAAAAACTTTTAAAAACTCTGTCACATGAGTTGGGACGTTTTTAATTCCAAAATAAAGTTTTTGTTTAATGTTTATTTGCTTTAGGAAACCTCTTCCCACTCGTGGATGAGGTTTCCTAAGAGATGTAGAGGCTGCTTGGCCTTTTCGCCTGCCCGCTGACTGTAAGGTTGGACGGGCAGCGTAAACTTGATTTTAATTAGCTTGTTATTGGCCTCAATAAGCCTTTCAATTACCAGTGGGCGCGCAGCCGACACTGGCGCATGCCCACTGGACAAAATACCACGCGAGTGCGCGATGACATGGGGTCATACGCCTGACATCTTCGCGCATCATATTACACCCAGACGGGTCAGGCACGCGTCCACACACTGAGCATAAAATTCTGCCCAATGATGGGCCGAATGGTTATATTATTCTCCAATTCTTTAAATCCCTTTCATGTGGCGATGATGTTAAACTCACTTAATCAACTCATCAGCCAGTGGAAACACATTTTCCAGATTTACCTTAACAAAAGATTTTGCAATTTGGAACAGTCTGTTCAGATTTCTCTGAAATCTCAGTGACTAATCTTCCCAACATTTTGTTTTTGCATTAATACTAGATTTGAAGTTGATAATATCAGACAAGCACTTAAATAAATGGGTTGACTCCCCTGCTAAAGATATGGTTTGATGATTTTCCTGTTAAGTATTCATTATGTAGATCCTCAGCACAACCATCTAAACTGTAATTCTCAATCCTCTACTATATAAAACCAAGTTAATATCCAGATATATCTGTACAGTTCCTTACAAATATCCCAAGTGTGTCCCAGAACTTGTTGATTATTGCTCACACTTTGCTCTGAAGCTTCCTGTTCTCTTTAATTATTTGTGCCTTTATTTCCGTTTATCTCGCTCTATAATCTGCACTCTGCTCACTTGTTGGTACTTTATGCAAAGGTAAGTGATGATTTAATTGGTCCAAACATTTGTCATTCCAAACTCAAGTAAGTTGCCAGTTTGCTGCTCTTTCACCTCACTGTGACTGTTCTACTAGTGATGAAATGGAACCCTGTATGGGCAAACCAAAGAAACAAGCACTCTCAAGGCACCCCCAAGAGGTGGCAGTGCCAACGCAAAGCACAGCAGGAAGGAGGAGGAGGGCCATGAGATGTTAAGGGTCTATCGTCTCAGAAGGTCCTGTTGCCTACCGAGTCCCAGTAATGCAGGCTGAGTCTCTGGAGAAATGGTTTGAGATATGTGTATTGGTGCAGCAAGAGCTGGCACCACAGTCAACCACTAGGGTATTGGCCCGTGATCAGGGACAGCAGGGGTGACTGCGAGTGAGGCAGCTATGGAGATCGTGAAGGTAGAAGTGGACGAGACTTTGCAATTATCCAACGAGTTTGAGGTTCTTGCAGCCTGTATGGGTGAGAGTGGGTATGCAGGGTGAATGAGTAAACTGACCATGGTACAGGAAGCCATTCAAGCAGAGAAAGTTAATAGGAATGTGGTGTAGCAGGAGTCAGTATAGTCAGGGGGATAGACACAGTTCTTTGCAGATGAGAGTGAGAGCCCAGGCGGCTGTGTTGCCTACACAGTGCTGGGTTTTGGGACAAGAGCTCAGGGCTGGAGAAGAACTTATAGTGGGAGGGGGGAGGATCCAGTTGTCATGATCCATGTAGGTGCCAATAACAGAGGTAGGGCTAGGAAAGAGGTTCTGCTGAGGCGATATGAGTAGCTAGGGGCTAAATTAAAAAGCAGAGCCTCAAAGGTAATAACCTCTGAATTATTACCTGTGCCACAAGCTAGGTGTCCTGGTACATGAATCACAGAAAGTTAGTATGCAGATGCAGCAAGTGATTAGGAATGGAAATAGAATGTTGTAATTTATCGCAAGGGGACTGGAATATAAAAGTAGGGATCCAGTTGTACAGGTCAACGTGTGGTATAGGCCACATCTGGAGAATTGTGTCCAGTTTTGGTCTCCTTATTTAAGAAAAGATATAATTGCATTGGTAGCAGTGCAAGAAGGTCCACGCTACTGATACCTGGGAGGAAGGGGTTGCCTTATAAGGAAAGGTTGGACAAGTTGGACCTGTATTCACTGGAGTTTAGAAGAATGAGAGGTGATCTTAATGAAACATATAAGATCCTGAGGGGACTTGACAGGGTGGATGCTGAAAGGATATTTCCCCTTGTGGGAGAGGCTAGAACTAGGGGACAATTTAAAAATGAGGGATCTTCCGTTTAAGATGGAGATGAGGAGAATTTTTTCTCTCAGAGGGTAGTTAGTCTGGAACTCTCTTCCCCAGAGAGCGGGGGAGGTAGGGTCATTGAATACGTTTAAGACAGAGGTAGATAGATTCTGAACTAACTAGAGAGTCAAAGGTTATCGGAGGTAGCCGGAATGTGGAGTTGGGACCACAGTTAGATCAGGTCTTATTGAATAGCGGAGCAGGCTCGATGGGTCGAATGACCTCTGCCTAATTTGTAAGATTGTAGGTTCTTCAGTGTCCCCCATAGTCAATTGGAGGAAACCTCTGCTCATCCAATTCTGATTGTAGGCAATCTTGGACAGTGGAGGAGCTTTGTGAAGGGAGTCTGGGCCAGAGACAGGGCCATGGTGGGATTACACTGACACTCTGATCAGTCTCATTAACTGTGTGGAGTCCACTGGGAGTGAAGCATTTATGAAATCACCCAAACTGAAACTTGACTAAAATCAAGTGCTTGGTGCACCCTCTGGTGGCTCAGTTAATAACAGCAGAGTTTAACCGAGTTATTCAGGCAGAAAGTGCTCAGTTTGGAAGAGAAACAGCATTCAAAGATAAGAATGGATCTGAGGAGAAAGATTGGGTTAAAATTTCAGGTTGAGGACCCTTGGTTATGTCAGACGTGAATGTGAATATAATCTCTTTCCTCTTTCCACAAATGCTGCCTATATATTTATTTTTATACCTTTATGGGATTTCGCTGGCTGGGCCAGCATTTATTGCCCATCCCTAATTGCCCTTGAGAAGGTGGTGGTGAGCTGCCTTCTTGAACCGTTGCAGTCCATGTGGTGTAGGTACACCCACAGTGCTGTTAGGGAGGGAGTTCCAGGATTTTGACCCAGTGACGGTGAAGGAACGGTGATATATTTCCAAGTCAGGATGGTGAGTGACTTGGAGGGGAACTTCCAGGTGGTGGTGTTCCCATCTATCTGCGGCCCTTGTCCTTCTAGGTGGTAGTGGTCATGGGTTTGGAAGGTGCTGTCTAAGGAGCTTTGGTGAGTTTCTGCAGTGTATCTTGTAAATGGTACACACTGCTGCTACTGTGCGTCGGTGGTGGAGGGAGTGAATGTTTGTGGATGTGGTGCCAATTAAGCGGGCTGCTTTGTCCTGGATGGTGTCGAGCTTCTTGAGTGTTGTGGGAGCTGCACTCATCCAGGCAAGTGGAGAGTATTCCATCACACTCCTGACTTGTGCCTTGTAGATGGTGGACAGGCTTTGGGGAGTCAGGTGAGTTACCCTCTGCAGAATTCCCAGCCTCTGACCTGTTCTTATAGCCACAGTATTTATATGGCTAGTCCAGTTCAGTTTCTGGGCAATGGTAACCCCCAGGATGTTGATAGTGGGGGATTCAGCAATGGTAATGCCATTGAACGTCAAGGGGCGATGGTTAGATTCTCTCTTGTTGGAGATCGTCATTGCCGGACACTTGTCTGGCACCAATGTAACTTGCCACTTGTCAGCCCAAGTCTGGATATTGTCCAGGTCTTTCTGCATTTGGATATGGACTGCTTCAGTATCGGAGGAGCCAGGAATGTTGCTGAACATTGTGCAATCATCAGTGAACATCCCCACTTCTGACCTTATGATGGAAGGAAGGTCATTGATGAAGCAGCTGAAGATGGTTGGGCCTAGGACACTACCCTGAGGAGCTGTGTGTTTGTTTGTGTTTGTGTGTGAGTATGTGTGTGGGAGGGTGGGGTTATGTTTGATTGTGTGTGATTATGTGTGACTGTGTGAATGTGTGTGTAAATGTATGAGTCTGTGTGTAGGTTTACATTTATTTGTGTGTGGGTATGTATGTGTGAGTGAGGGTGTGAGTGTGTGCCTATATGGCAGTACGTGTGAGTGTTATTGTGTGAATCTGGGGGGCGATGTAAGCATGTGTGTGTGAGTTACATGTGTGTGCGTGTGAGTGTGTGCCTGTGGTGGGTTGAATGTGATTGTGTGAGTATGTTAGAGTGTATGTGAGTGTGTATGGGGTTTGTGTGATTGTGTGTGTGAGTGTGTGTGTGAGTACGTGTGTATGCATGTGTGCCTGTGGTGGGTTGTGTATGATTGTGTGTGTGTGCACGTGCGTGTGTGGGTGTGTGTGTATGAGTGTGTGTCTATGTGTGTGAATGTGAGTGTCCATGTGTGTGTGTGTGGGGTGTGTGTGATTATGTGTGCCTGTGGTGGGTTGTGTGTGATTGTGTGTGCCTGTGTATGTGTGTGGGTGTGTGTGTATGTAGGTGTGTGCGTGTGCATGAGTGTGAGTGTCTATGTGTGAATGTGAGTGTTTGTGTGTGTATGTGTGTATGCGCGCGTGCATGTGTGTGGCATGTGTGTTATTGTGTGTGTGTGTGTTTGGGTGAGTGTGTGTGTGTGAGAGAGAGACAGTGTGTGGGGTGTGCGTGCTCGGGGTGTGAGTACGTGTGTGTAAGTACGTGTGTGTGTGCCTGTGGTGGGTTGTGTGCGATTGTGTATGTTTGTGCGTGTGTGTGTGTGTGTGTGTGTGTGAGCCTGTGTGCGTGAAAGGGTGTGAAAGTGAGTGTGTGTGTGTATTTGTGTGTGAATGTTTGTACGTGTATGTGTGTATGTGTGTGTGTGTGTCTGTATATGCATGTGTGTGCGCACACATGCATGTGTGTGTGTGGGAGGTGTGTGTGATTGTATGTTTGTGTGTGTGTGCCTGTGTGTATAAGTACGTGCGTGTGAATGTGTGCCTGTGCAATTGTGTGAATGTGTGTGTGTGTGTTTGTGAGAGTGAGTGTGTGTCTAAGTGTGAGCATGTGTGGGAGGGGTTGATTGTAATTGTGTGTGTGTTAAGAGTGTACATGTCCGTGAGTGTGTGTGTGTGTGAGTATGTGCGTGTGAATGTGTGCCTGTAGTGAGTTGTGTGCAATTGTGTGTGTGTGTGTGTAAGTGAAAGAGAGTTTGAGTGTATGTGTTGTGTGTGTGAGTTTGAATGTGTGTGAGAGAGTGTGCACACGTGTGTGTGTGTGTCTGTGAGGTTGGTTATCCACTGAGGATTAATTGAAGCTATTGTGAAGCTTCCTCTGGTTAACAGCCTGCTGTATTCTGTCTGTCCATGTGTGTGTTTAAGTGGGTGTGTGTACGTCTGTGTGTATGTGTGAGTGTCTGTGTGTGAATGTGAGTGTCCGTGTATGCATGTCTGTCTGTGGTGCATGTGAATGTGTGTGTGTAAGTTTGTGTGTATGTAAGTCTGTGTGAGTTTGTCTGTGTGTTCATGTGTTTGTGTCTGTGTGCATGTGTATCTGCATGTGTGAGGGTCTGTGTGCAAGTGCACATGTGTGAGTCTGAGTGTGTGTGTGTGCAACTGAGTGAGTTTGTACAATGTGTGAATTCACACTAAGTGTGAATGTGTGTGTGCGTGCACGCGTGCATATGTGTATGTAAGTTTGTGTGTGTGTAAGTCTGTGTGTGTCTGTGTGCATGTGTATCTGTGTGTGAGAGAGTGTGAGTCTGAGTATCTGTGTGTGCAACTGTCAGTGAGTTTGTGCAATGTGTGAATTCACACTAAGTGTGAATGTGTGCATGTGTGTGTGTGTGTGTGTGTGTGTGAGTTTGGTTATCCACTGAGGATGAACTGAAGCTATTGTGAAGCTTCCTCTGGTCAATAGCCTGCTGTATTCTGTCTGCACTCACTTTGAATAACATTTCAGTAAGGAACTGGTGTAACCTGACACATAAATCTGAGCCCCAGCACAGGTTCAGAGAGGAGTCTGGAAACGAAGCAATGGGATAGTTTTTAAATTTGTGTCCAGCTCTCTGAGTCTGAGCTCTACATGACCAAATAATACACGTGTCTGTGTGTGTGAGTACATGTGCGTGTGTGAGTACATGTGCGTGTGTGCACTTGTGTGTGTGTCTGAGTGTGAGTATCTGTGTCCGTCTGTGTGTGTGTAAGTCTGTGTGTGTGAATGTGAGTGCTTGTGTGTGTGTGCCTGTGAGTGTGAGTGCCTGTGGTGTGTGTGTGTGAGTGTGAGCGTGTGGGAGGGGTTGATTGTGATTCTGTGAGTGTGTTAAGAGTGTGTGTGTGTGTGTGTGTGTGTGTGTGTGTGTTTGTGTGAATGTGAGTGTCTGTGCATGTGTTTAAGTGTGTGTGTCTGTGTGTGAATGTGAGTGCCCATGTGTGTTTATGGAAGTGTGAGTGGGTGCCTGTGAATGTGTGTGTGTTAGTGTATGTGTGTGTGTGTGTCTGAGTGTGAGTGTGTGTGGGAGAGGTTGATTGTGATTATGTGAGTGTGTTTGAGTGTGTTTGAGTGTGTGTGTGTGGGTGAGTGTGAGTGTCCGTGCATGTCTGTGAATAAGTGTGTATATGTGTGCATGAGTGTCTGTGTGTAAATGTGTGTCCGTTTCTGTGTCTCTGCGTAAGTGAGTGTCTGCGTGTGAGAGTGTGTGTGTGTGTGTGTGTGTGAGTGTCCATGTAAGTTTGTCAATGCATGTAAGTGAGGTTGGTTATTCACTGAGGATGAATTGAAGCTATTGTGAAGCTTCCTCTGGTCAACGGCCTGCTATATTCTGTTTGTCCATGCCTGTGTGTTAGTGGGTGTGTGTATGTATGTGTCTGTGTGCATGTGAGTGTCCGTGTATGTGTGTGTATGTGTGCATGAATGTGTGTGTAAGTTTGTCTGTGTGTAAGTCTGTGTGAGTTTGTCTATGTATTTGTGTATGTGTGTCTGTCTGTGTGTATGTGTGTGTGAGTGCGTGTGTGTGAGTCTGAGTGTGTGTGCATGTGCAACTGTGAGCGAGTTTGTGCAATGTGTGAATGTTAGTGTGTGTCTGTGTGTGTGTGTGCGTGCATGTGTGTGTCTGAGTGTGCCTGTGATGTGTAAGTGTGTGTGCGTGTTTGTGTGAATGAGTGAATGTGAGTGTGTGTGTGTGTGTGTGTGTGTGTGTGCTTATGAGTGTCTGTGTCCGTGTGTGTGTGTAAGTCTGTGTGTGTGTGTTGTGTCTGTGTGTGAATGTGTATCTGTGTGTGTGTGTGTGTGTGTGCAAATATGAGTGGGTGTGTGTGAATGTGTGTGTGTTAGTGTATGTGTGTGTGCGTGCGCGCATGTGCATGTGTGTGTGTGTATGGGGTGTGTGTGTGAGTATGTGTGTCTGAGTGTGAGTGTGTGTGGGAGAGGTTGACTGTGATTGTGTGTGTGTTAGAGTGTGTGTGTATGTGTGCGTGAGTGTGAGTGTCCGTGCATGTCTGTGAGTAAGTGTGTTGTGTGTGTATGTGCATGAGTGTCTGTGTGTAAGTGTGAGTGTCCCTTTCCATGTCTGTGTTTAAGTGAGTGTATGTGTGTGAGTGCGTGTATTGAAAGTGTGTCCGTGTAAGTTTGTCTGTACGTGTGTGAATGTCTGTGTGTGAATGTGAGTGTCCGTGCATGTGTGTGTGTGTGAATGTGTGTGTGTAAGTTTGTCTGTGTGTTTATCTGTGTAGGTGTTTGTGTGTGTGTGTGTGTGTGTGTGTGTGTGTGTATGTGTTCAACTATGAATGAGTTTGTGCATTGTGTGAATTCACACTAATTGTGAATGTGCATGTATGTGTGTCTGTGTGTGTGTGTGCATGCACGTGTGTATGTCTGAGTGTGTGTGTGGGTGTATAAGTGTGCGCGTGTGTTTGTGTGTACAAGTGTGAGTGTGTGTGTGCGTGTGAGAGAGTGTGCATGTGTCTGTATGAGTCTGAGTGTGTGTGTGTGTGCAACTGTGAGTGAGTTTGCGCAATGTGTGAATTCACACTAAGTGTGTCTGCGTGTGTGCACGTGTTAGTGTGTGTGTTTGTGTGTGCATGTGTGTACAAGCATGAGTGCGTGTGTGTGTGTGTGTGTGTGTGTGTCTGTGAGTTTGGCTACCCACTGAGGATGAATTGAAGCTATTGTGAAGCTTCCTCTGGTCAATAGCCTGCTGTATTCTGTCTGCACTCACTTTGAATAACATTTCAGTAAGGAACTGGTGTAACCTGACACATAAATCCGAGCCCCAGCACAGGTTCAGAGAGGAGTCTGGAAATGAAGCAATGGGATAGTTTTTAATTTGTGTCCAGCTCTCTGAGTCTGAGCTCTACGTGTCTGTGTGTGTGAGTATGTGTGTGTGTGCGCATCTGTGTGTGTGTGTAAGTGCGTGTATGTATCTGTGTGTGCACATGTTATGTGTGTGTGTGTGTGTGTGTGTGTGTGTGAAGGGATGATTGTGATTGTGTGGGCGTGTTAGAGTGTGTGTGACTGCGTGTTTGAGTGAGTGCGTGTGTGTACATATGAATGAGAGTATGTGTGTTTGTGTATGTGTGCGTGAGTGAGTGTGTGTCCGTGCGCGTATGTAAGTGGGTGTGTGTATGTGTGTGTGTGCTTGCGTGCGCATGAATGTATGTGTAGGTTTGTGTTTGTGTAAGTCTGTGTAAGTTTTTCTGTGTTTGTGTGTGTGTGTGTGTCTGAGTGTGAGAGGGGATGACTGTAATTGTGTGGGTGTGTTAGAGTGTCTGTGTGTGTGTGAGAGTGTGTGTGTGTTTGTATGAGTGCGTGTGTGTGAGTCTGAGTGTGTTTGTGTGTGCAATTGTGAGTGAGTTTGTGTGTGTGAGTGTGTAACGAGTGTGACTGTGAGGTTGGTTACCTACTGAGGATGAATTGAAGCTATTGTGAAGCTTCCTCTGGTCAATAGCCTGCTGTATTCTGTCTGCACTCACTTTGAATAACATTTCAGTAAGGAACTGGTGTAACCTGACACATAAATCCGAGCCCCAGCACAGGTTCAGAGAGGAGTCTGGAAATGAAGCGATGGGATAGTTTTTAATTTGTGTCCAGCTCTCTGAATCTGAGCTCTACATGACCCAAGAACACACGTGTCTGTGTGTGCAAGTGTGTGTGTGTGTCTAAGTGTGAGTTTGTGCATCTGTGTGTAAGTGTATGTGTATGTGTCTGTGTTTGTAATTGCATGTGCCTGTGTGTGTGTGTGTGTGTGTGTGTTAGTGTGTGTGTTTGTGTGCGTGTACAATTGTGAGTATGCATGCATGTGTGTCTGTGTGTGCATGTGTGTTCCTGTGTGTGTCTAAGTGTGTAAGTGTGAGTGTGTGCGTGTGTATATGTGTGTGCATGTACATGTGTGTGTGTGTGTGATTTGTGTGAGGTGTGTTATTGTGTGTGTGTCTGATTGTGAGTGTGTGTGGGAGGGGTTGATTGTGATTTTGAGTGTGTTAGAGTGTGTATGAGTGTGTTTACGTGTGTGTGAGTGAGTGTGTGTCCGTGCATGTGTCTAGGTGGGTGTGTGTGTGTGTGTCTGTGTGTAAGTGTGTGTCAGTGCTGTGTGTGTGTATACATGAGTGTATGTGTGTGAGAATGTGTGTGTGTGAGAGTGTATGTGTGAATGTGAATGTCCGTGTAAGTTTGTCTGTGAGTGTGTGTTTATGTGAGTTTGTCTATGTGTGTGTGTGTGTATGTGTGTGTGTGTGTGTGCGTACATGACCCATGAACACATCTCACTCATCTTCCAGGTTAACGTGTTCCTGCTGATCAAGGAAGAGTCATTCATTATCTTACAGAATTGAGGTGCTTTGGTCTCCACATAACATTCTGGATGCCTACTCTGCGCTCTCTTGGATCACTACACACATCAAGGGGGACTGGGGAATTGAGTGGCAGTTCACTGCCCCCAGTGTCATCCGTCCCTACAGTGTGGTCTGGCTCCCTCTCCTCCATCAAAATCGCTAAATCTCAGAGGGAAACCCAGCACATCAAAGCTGACAGGGCCAAAATATATCAGTCATGATCAATCAGGTCAGAATGCTCAACATTATTTTGTAGTTAACATGATATATATGGAAATGCAATAAACATCTAGCGCCCAGCGTGTTATAGGTATGAGAACAACTTGCTTTACTGTGACATCATTAATACCTGCCTCTTGCACAGGGGTGATTATTAAACCAACTTTGAATAAGGAGATACTAGAACAGGTAAATCAAAAGTATTGTCAAGCAGGTAGCTCCTAACAGAGAGTGAGATAGGTTGAGAAGTTTAGGAAGGGAATTTGAGGTTAGGACCCAGACACCGGAAGACACGGCCATCAGTGATGAAGCAGTCAAACTTGGGGATGCTCAAGAGGCTGGAATTAGAGGAGTGCAGATATCTCGGAGGGTTTTAGGGCTGGAGGAAATTACAAAAAAAGGAGGGGTGAGGCCATGGAGGGATTTGAAAACAAGGATGAGAATTTTAAAATCAAGATGTTTCTTGACCAGGAGCTAATGTAAGTCAGCGAGCACTGGGGTGGTAGGGGGATGGGATTTGTCAATCTGTAGAAATAGGGTGTGGGGGAAGGGTGTACAAGAGTAGATCATGTCAGGCAGACAGATTGGGCCGAATTTTACTCCTGAACGGAGAGTCAGGAACATTCCTGACTCCACAAACCCAGCTCAAAAAAGTGCCCCAGACATTCGGATTATCGTTCCAGGAGGGCGGGTATTGACCCCAGAAACAGTGCAGAAGCAGCCACAAGAGCTCCAGAGATGGGCAATGTGAAAGGCCCACCTCAATACAGTGGGACTTCTGCCCAGCTGTAACGAATACAATAAAACCAAAAGCAATTCTCACCACTCACATCCCCTCACCCCCACATACTCCCCATGCCCCATCCATGCTATCTCACGCCACCCACCCACCCTCCATGGCCCCTCATATCCTCAATGCCAACCTATGCCCCTCAACCCATCCCCAAAGCTCTTGATAGCCCCTGTGCCAACTTGGTGCCAACTCATGCCCCCTACCCACCACCAGTTTCCCTTTTACCCTTCATGCCAACTCACCCAGTATCCATCATGAGCAGACCTCAGGAGCCATGCTGAATGAAATAACATAAAGCTCATTAATACTTTCTAAGTGTCTAAGTGTATACTTCACTATTTAAAAAACACTCTCATTGATTAAAAAAAAACTATTCAATACATTTAAATTCCTCAAGTGCTTAATCCATCTTGAAAACACACATTTTATCCATAGACCATCAAAGACTTGGAGCTCTGAACAAACAACTTGCAACCCCCTTTCCTCTCAACACTCGCCCGACCTCACACTGTGATAATGATAAATCGTGGAATGAGTCATGCAGCACTAATCCTATAATGATAACCCTCAGTGAAATTTCAAGCAGTTACAGCAGGCTGGGTTTTTTTTTGATGAAAGATCTTGGGATTTAAATGACTTGACAACTTTGACAGTTCCAATGAGTTTATCCATTTTTTATACACATTCAGGTTTACTTTTAACAAGCCCAAAGAGCCCTTGACCCCTCCCAAAGGGTACCACTGGGAGATGTAGGATACAAAGCTTCTCTCGAAGGGGTCCCTGGACCTATCCAGAAGGGTACCCTAGCTTTCCCAATGACCCCAACAGCTTTAGACCTTTTGCTGAAATATCTAAACCCCACAAGCCGTGTTTAGCACACCCCACGAATGAGAAACAGATCTGATTGAAGGCGGCTGCACTTGTACATGTGCAGCTTCCTCTATGAGCCACAGATGTGCAAACTAAAACCCACCCCCGTTGCTCACCCCACCGCCCATCTCCCCCTTCCCCGGAAATGGTGGGTGCTGGGTTTGAAGAGGGGACTCCTGGGATGGGACTCTGGCACCACTTTAGCTAAATTGGAGACCCCACCCCTGTGAAAATCCAGGCCATTGTGTTAGACATGTGCAGGATTGTTACAGACAATGAAATGGAAGTCATGGCCCATCTAAAGTCAGGGATCAGCCTAACTTTTCCTGCCATTGGGAGCTTGCACACTAAAGGGGTGGAATCTCCTGCACTGCAGTAGCAATTTGAAAGGTTGCAGCAGTTATTTTAAGGGAAGTGCCTGGCTGCCACTTGATGGTAACAAGACAAGAATACTTTGTCTTGCACCCGGCACCAGGATGGCGTCTCTCTCTTCTTAAGGATGACAATGTCGTCCATCAGTGCTGGAAAGGACATTTTCAACAACTCCTCAACTGTGAATCCTCAGAGGCAGCTGCTCCTCTCCAGGCTATCCACCAGTGCCCTGAGTTAGAGTCCATGGGTGAACCACCAGCGATGGGAGAGCTGAACAAGCAAACAGATGAAGAACAACAAATCCTGAGGCCCTGATGGTATTCCAGCTGAGGCCTTCAAATGCGGGGGAGGTTTACTCACATCAAGGCTCTGTATACTCATCCTACAGAACTGCCCCTGACTTCAGGAATGTGATAGTTGTAACTATCTTCACAAAGGGGGATAAACCCTGTTGTGGAAACCATTGAGGTAGTTTCCTTTTGTCCATAGCAGGAAAATCCTGACACACCTTCTCCTGAATCGCCTCCTTCCTGTGGCTGAGGGAATCCTCCCAGGGACACAGTGTGGCTTTAGGCCTCCCAGAGGAACCTCTGCCTTGGTCTTTGTTGTCAGACAAATCCAAGAAAAATGTGGAGAACAACATCAGGGACCCTTCATTTCAAGCATCAACCTGACCAAAGCATTTGGCTCAGTAAATCACAAGGCTCTGTGGATTATTCTCCAGAGATTTGGACGTCCAAGAAACTTGCTCACAATCCTGCAATTGATTCACGATGATACGGCTGCAACTGTCTT
Organism: Isurus oxyrinchus; assembly: GCA_026770705.1. Taxonomy (NCBI): domain Eukaryota; kingdom Metazoa; phylum Chordata; class Chondrichthyes; order Lamniformes; family Lamnidae; genus Isurus; species Isurus oxyrinchus. The sequence continues at coordinate 2,145,439 of JANJGN010000030.1, read as the reverse complement.
CAGTGGGAGATCTGAAACAGATACCTTCAAAATTCAGACTGGGGTCAAGCAAGGCTTTGTGATACCCCCTCCTATTTACAATTTGCCTGACAGTGGCTATTCACCTAAAAGATCAACTACCCCCTGGTGTCAGTGTTAAATACTGTCTAGATGGATAACTCTTTAACCTCAGTTGCCTCTGTGCCAAAACTAAACTGACCACCAAAGACATACTTGATCTACAGTTTCCCCATGTGCGCAGAGACCAGTGGATCAAGAATGGGCCTGTTCATCCACATCCATGGCAGAAACTCACCATCCTGAGTAGACATCATCCTCAAATCGAGAGACAGCTGACAACAAGAGTACACATCATTATGGACAGATTAAAAACCCTCTGGGCCACCCACCCTGACCCACACAATTGTGGTACTTTGCGTATTACAATACACCCTCTCTCCACTCCGCCGGAAACCACATGGATCTCCGAGCAGAGGCGAGAGAACACAGACCAATTGCGGAGGGAAGGAATCTGGGAAATCCTATTTGAGAATGTGAACTGGTCCAGACGATCTCTCAGACCCTCGAAGGGCTCTCGGCTCCAATCAAATACGAGTCTAGTTTCAGTGAATCAATGTCCATCCATGACATGGCCACCTGTTCCAGGATTCCACTTGGCCCTGGGAAAAGGACAATCTCCTGCTATCTAACCCAAACCTTTGTTTTTTTACACATTCAACAGAGAGGGAAGATGGGGCATCAGTTTAACATCTCATCTGAAAGGTGGCACTTTCGACAGTGCAATACTCCCTCCGTACTACATTGGGAGTGTCGGTCTGGATTTTATGCAGGGATTTCTGGAGTGGGGCTTGAACCCATGACCTGCTGACTCAGAGCCAAGCGCTCCCCTCTGAGATTCTACACAGAAAAGGACCAATCTTGACTAACAAAAAGGGACAGGAGTTTGTTTCATGGTTTCTAGGACCACATCAGAAAGGTGACATAAATCTCCAGTGCTGTTCACACATCTGAGAAGGAAAGGAAAGGACTTACCTTTATGTAGCACCTTTCATAACTTCAAGGACGTCACACAACACTTTTCAACCAACAAAGTACTTTTTTGAGTGTGCTCACTGTTGTAATGTCAGGAAAGTGGCCATACTGAGCAAAGCCTCAGAGGAACCGGATCCTTCCAATCTTCACTTGGGATTTTCCCGGGGCTTTTTCTTGACCTTGGAGCTTCCATTCCGAGATTTTATTTTTTGCCAGCAGTGTAGGCGGCTCCATAGTCATTCGTTTATCTTCACCATTGGCTTAGTGGGGCCCTTAGCATGGTCTTGATTTTCTCCCTCAGTCCAAGTCTCAGTGTTATCCACCCATCCAACTCTTCTTCCTCCTCTTCTACATTTACCTTCAATTTCTGCTTCGATTGTTGCCAGGACAATGCTGCTGGGTCTTCGTTTCCAGTCTCCGCCCCGACTATCTTCCTCTCTCTAACTGGACTGAACAACCCTTCTGATTCCTGAGCTACTACTCTGGATCGAGCCCACTCACTGGCCTTTCTGCCCATCCAGCTGATTCTGACCATCCTCTGTCATACCCACATTTCAGAAGCTGTTATTCTCCTCCCGTCTTCTTTCTTCAGAGTCCAACTCTCGCACCCATAGCGTGCAACACTCCACACTAGTGACTGGACTGGATGTTGTTTTCAGCTTCAAGCTAATACTTTTTGGTGCTATTTAAGTCACTGGTCACGCTTCTTGCTGTAGCTAATCTAACCTGGATTCCACAGTCTCTGCAGTCCTTTTACAGACCACTAGATGGGCTCACTGCCCTTCCCAAATGACTGCTGCATTTTTTTTGACAGTTAGACCAGAAACCAAAATGCCTGGGGATTTACCAAGCGCTCTGCCTCAGGAGCTGAATCATTATCACATCTGTCCAGTGCATGCTTGACCCTGGTCACCCTACACTGAGGGTGCAAAGAACTGCAAAGAATTATGTAAGATTTATAGCCCAGAAACAGGCCATTTGGCCCAACTTGTCCAGGCTGTTGTTTATGCTACAACATGAGCCTTCTCCCTTCCTACTCTATTTCACCCATTCTGTTGCCAAATCCAGTCACAGGTTTCCCCGAATTTAATTGCTGAGTGTCCACTTTCAATGTAGTGTTCAATTGTTCTGAGATTGATTATGTGAGCCTGTTTACTATTGATGCTAAATATTGTTGATTGGTTAAGCCTGGGTGAGAGCTCGGGGAGAGGTAAACAAACTGTGGAAAGATTTGGAAGCCAGAGCTGAAGCATGGAGCAGACATTTTAAAGCACTGTGAATAAAACCTGTTGCACACATATAAACTAGTGTCATCTCTGCATTGCTGCACTCGGCGTATTTTGCTGATTATGTCAGTGTTTATCTGTCATCAGTGCAGAATGGTTTTTGGTCTCAGAAATACTGCCAACTTGCAACTAAGGGTTGGTCATGACTTATTGGCTTTGCGACAATTGGCATGGAGAGTAATCTAAAGGACCAGATTTTTTTATGTATGCACGGGATGTGGGGCTTTGCTGGCTGGGCCAGCATTTATGGCCCATCCCTAATTGCCCTTGAGAAGGTGGGGGTGAGCTGCCTTCTTGAACCCTTGCAGTCCATGGTGCATCCACAGTGCTGTTAGGGAGGGAGTTCCAGGATTTTGACCCAGCGACAGTGAAGGAACGGCGATATATTTCCAAGTCAGGATGGTGAGTGACTAAGATGGAACTTCCAGGTGGTGGTGTTCCCATGTGTCTGCTGCCCTTGTCCTTCTAGGTGGTAGAGGTCACAGGTTTGGAAGGTGCTGTCGAAGAAGCCTTGGTCAGTTGCTGCAGTGTATCTTGTAGATGGTATACACTGCTGCTACTGTGTGTTGGTGGTGGAGGGAGTGAATGCTTGTGCCAATCAAGTGGGCTGCTTTGTCCTGGATGGTGTTGAGCTCCTTGAGTGGTGTGGGAGCTGCACTCGTCCAGGCAAGTGGAGAGTATTCCATCACACTCCTGACTTGTGCCTTGTGGATGGTGGACAGGCTTTGGGGAGTCAGGAAGTGGGTTACTTATCACAGGATTCCCAGCCTCTGACTTGTTCTTGTAGCCACAGTATTTATATGACTGGTCCAGTTCAGTTTCTGGTCAATGTTAATCCCCAGGATGCTGATAGATTCAGCAATTGTAATGCCATTAAACGTCAAGGGGAGATGGTTGGATTCTCTCTTGTTGGACATGGTCAATGGCTGACACTTGGGTGGTGTGAATGTTACTTGCCACTTATCAGCCCAAGACTGGATATTGTCCAGGTCTTGTTGCATGTTTCAGGTGTTCTGATGCCATCAGCAGTGAGTATTGAGAATTCTGGGGCAGTTGTGCTTTAGGAATCTTTGGGAACCTGACCAGTGCACCATACATAACAAATACCCGGGAAGTTTAAACTTCCGATGCGAAGATTTGCGCTGCCTGTGTCCCTCCGCAAATGTCTTTGAGACTTAATTCAGTGTCAGAAACTTGGGCCTAATACATGGTACTTACTCGGATACTTATCCTGGGATTGTCCTGCTATTAATTTCTGGCATAGGTCAGTGATTAACAACGGAGCCCACCCTACCGCCACCCAACGCAAACCCACCGCCTCCCAACCCCAACCAAAACCCCCACCACCTCCCAAATCCAACACGCCCACCGCCTCCCAGCTCCAACCAACCCCCCACCGCCTCCCAGCCCCAACCAAAACCCCCACCACCTCCCAAATCCAACACGCCCACCGCCTCCCAGCTCCAACCAACCCCCCACCGCCTCCCAGCCCCAACCAAAACCCCCAGCACCTCCCAAACCCAACACCCCCACCCCCTCGCAGCCCCAACCAACCCCCCGACCGCCTCCCAGCTCCAACCAACCCCCCACCGCCTCCCAGCCCCAACCAACCCCCCACCCCCTCCCAACCCCAACCAACCCCCCCACCATCTCCCAGCCCCAACCAAACCCCCCCCCTCCCAACCCCAACCAACCCCCCCACCGCCTCCCAGCCCCAACCAACCCCCCCACCGCCTCCCAGCCCCAACCAACACCCCCACCGCCTCCCAGCCCCAACCAACCCCCCACCCCCTCCTAACCCCAACCAACCCCCCACCGCCTCCCAGCCCCAACCAAACCCCAACACCTCCCAGCCCCAACCAACCCCCCCACCATCTCCCAGCCCCAACCAACCCCCCACCGCCTCCCAGCCCCAACCAACACCCCCACCCTCTCCCAACCCCAACCAACCCCCCCACCGCCTCCCAGCCCCAACCAACACCCCCACCGCCTCCCAGCCCCAACCAACCCCCCCATCACCTCCCAGCCCCAACCAACCCCCCCACCCACTCCCAGCCCCAACCAACCCCCCCTACCCCCTCCCAACCCCAACCAACCCCCCCACCGACTCCCAGCCCCAACCAACCCCCCCTACCCCCTCCCAACCCCAACCAACCCCCCCACCGCCTCCCAGCCCCAACCAACACCCCCACCGCCTCCCAGCCCCAACCAACCCCCCCACCCACTCCCAGGCCCAACCAACCCCCCCTACCCCCTCCCAACCCCAACCAACCCCCCCACTGCCTCCCAGCCCCAACCAACCCCCCCTACCCCCTCCCAACCCCAACCAACCCCCCCACCGCCTCCCAGCCCCAACCAACACCCCCACCGCCTCCCAGCCCCAACCAACCCCCCATCACCTCCCAGCCCCAACCAACCCCCCCACCATCTCCCAGCCCCAACCAACCCCCCCACCCACTCCCAGCCCCAACCAACCCCCCCTACCCCCTCCCAACCCCAACCAACCCCCCCACCACCTCCCAGCCCCAACCAACCCCCCCACCTCCTCCCAGACCCAACCAACCCCCCAACCCACTCCCAGCCCCAAACAACCCCCCCACCCCCTCCCAGCCCCAACCAACTCCCCACCGCCTCCCAGCCCCAACCAACCCCCCAACCCACTCCCAACCCCAACCAACCCCCCCCACCGCCTCCCAGCCCCAACCAACCCCCCCACCCACTCCCAGACCCAACCAACCACCCCACCCCCACCCAGCCCCAACCAACACCCTCACCGCCTCCCAGACCCAACCAACCCCCCAACCCACTCCCAGCCCCAAACAACACCCCCACCGCCTCCCAGCCCCAACCAACCCCCCCACCCACTCCCAACCCCAACCAACCCCCCACCACCACTCAGCCCCAACCAACCCACCACCGCCTCCCAGCCCCAACCAAGCCCCCCACCCACCCCCACCCCCAACCAACCCCCCACCACCGCTCAGCCCCAACCAACCCCTCACCCCCTCCCAACCCCAACCAACCCCCCCACCCACTCCCAGCCCCAACCAACCCCCCACCACCGCTCAGCCCCAACCAACCCCTCACCCCCTCCCAACCCCAACCAACACCCCCACCACTGCTCAGCCCCAACCAACCCCCCCTCCACCTCCCAGCCCCAACCAACCCTCCCACCACCGCTCAGCCCCAACCAACCCCCCCACCACCTTCCAGCCCCAATCAACCCCCCCACCACCTCCCAGCCCCAACCAACCCCTCCACCACCTCCCAACCCCAACCAAAACCCCCAACCCCTCCCAGCCTCAACCAACACCCCCACCGCCTCCCAGACCCAACCAACCCCCCAACCCACTCCCAGACCCAAACAACCCCCCCAGCCCCAACCAACCCCCCCACCCACTCCCAGCCCCAACCAACCCCCCCACCCCCTCCCAGCCCCAACCAACCCCCCCACCCACTCCCAGCCCCAACCAACCCCCCCACCCCCTCCCAGCTCCAACCAACACCCTCACCCCCTCCCAGCCCCAACCAACCACCCTCACCCCCTTCCAGCCCCAACCAACCCCCCCACCACCTCCCAGCCCCAATCAACCCCCCCACCACCTCCCAGCCCCAACCAACCCCCCACCGCCTCCCAGCCCCAACCAACCCCCCCACCACCTCCCAGCCCCAATCAACCCCCCCCCTCTGTCTCCCAGACCCAAACAACCCCCCCACCACCTCCCAGCCTCAACCAACCCCCCACCACCGCTCAACCCCAACCGGCTCCCCACTTCCAACTACCTAACCCGACCTGATTATCCACCCCTTTCGATCATAGAAACATAGAAACTAGGAGGAGTAGGCCATTCGGCCCTTCGAGCCTGCTCCACCATTCATTATGATCATGGTTGATCATCCAACTCAATAGCCTGCTCTTGCTTTCTCCCCATACCCTTTGATCCCTCTCACCCCAAGAGCTATATCTAACTCCTTGAAAACATACAATGTTTTGGCCTCAGCTACTTTCTGTGGTAGTGAATTCCCCAGGCGCACCACTCTCTGGATGAAGAAATTTCTCCTCATCTCAGTCCTAAATGGTCTACCCCGTATCCTCAGACTGTGACCCCTGGTTCTGGACTCCCCCACCATCGGGAACATCCTTCCTGCATCTACTCTGTCTAGTCCTGTTAGAATTTTATAGGTTTCTATGAGATCCCCCCTCATTCTTCTGAACTCCAGCAAATATAATCCTAACTGACTCAATCTCTCCTCATATGTCAGTCCCGCCATCCCAGGAATCAGGAATCAGGCTGCACTCCCTCTATAGCAAGAATATCCTTCCTCAGATAAGGGAGACCAAAACCGCACACAATATTCCAGATGTGGTCTCACCAAAGCCCTATATAATTGCAGCAAGACATCCCTGCTCCTGTACTCGAATCCTCTGGCTATGAAGGCCAACATACCATTTGCCTTCTTTACCACCTGCTGCACCTGCATGCTTACCTTCAGCGACTGGTGTACAGGGACACCCAGGTCATGTTGCACATTCCTCTCTCTCAATTTATAGCCATTCAGATAATAATCTGCCTTCCTGTTTTTGCTACCAAAGTGGATAACCTCACATTTATCCACATTATACTGCATCTGCCATGCATTTGCCCACTCACTCAGCTTGTCCAAATCACACTGAAGCATGTCTGCATCCTCCTCGCAGCTCACCCTCCCACCCAGCTTTGTGTCATCTGCAAATTTGGAGATATTACATTTAGTTCCCTCATCTAAATCATTAATATATATTGTGAATAACTGGGGTCCCAGCACTGATCCCTGTGGTACCCCACTAGTTACTCCCTGCCATTCAGAAAAAGACCCATTTATTTCTACTCTTTGTTTCCTGTCTGCCAACTAGTTTTCTATCCATCTCAATACGCTACCCCCCAATCCCTTGCGCTTTAATTTTACACGCTAATCTCTTATGTGGGACTTTGTCAAAAGCCTTCTGAAACACCAAATAAACCACATCCACTGGCTTCCCCTCATCAACTCTACCAGTTACATCCTCGAAAAATTCCAGTAGATTTGTCAAGCATGATCTCCTTTTCGTAAATCCATGCTGACTCTGTCTGATTCTGCCACTGTTTTCCAGGTGTTCAGCTATTAAATCTTTTATAATGGACTCTAGAATTTTCCCCACTACCGAAGTCAGGCTGACTAGTCTATAATTCCCTGTTTTCTCTCTACCTCCCTTTTTAAATAGTGGGGTTACATTAGCTACCCTCCAATCTGCAGGAACTGTTCCAGAGTCTATAGAATCTCGGAAGATGACCACCAGTGCATCCACTATTTCTAGGGCCACTTCCTTAATCACTCTGGGATGTAGATTATCAGGCCCTGGGGATTTATCAGCCTTCAATCCTATCAATTTCTCCAGCACCATTTCCCTACGAATACTGATTTCTTTCAGTTCCTTCCTCTCACTAAACCCTGTGTTCCTCAACGTTTCTGATATGTTATTTGTGTCCTCCTTTGTGAAGACAGAACCAAAGTATGTATTTAGTTGGTCAGCCATTTCTTTGTTCCCCATTATAAATTCCCCTGTTTCTGACTGTAAGGGACCTACAGTCTTCACCAATCTTTTTCTCTTCACATACCTATACTTTTACAGTCAGTTTTTATGTTCCCCACAAGCTTACTCTCATACTCTATTTTCCCCTTCTTAATCAATCCCTTGGTCCTACTTTGCTGAATTCTAACCTGCTCCCAATCCTCAGGTCTGTTGCTTTTTCTGGCCAATTTGTATGTCTCTTCCTAAATCTAATACTATCTCTAATTTCCCTTGTAAGCCATGGTTTGGTGCCAGACAGGAATAAACAATTGTTGCAGTTCACCCATGCGCTCTTTGAACATTTGCCATTGCCTATCCATCGTTATCCCTTTAAGTAATCTTTCCCAATCCATCATAGCCAACTCGTGCCTCATACCATCGTAGTTTCCTTTATTAAGATTCAGGACCCTAGTCTCAGAATCAACTATGTCACTCTCCATCTTGATGAAGAATTCTATCATATTATGTTCATTCACCCCCAAGGGGCCTCACACAACTAGATTGCCAATTATTCCTTTCTCATTACACAATACCCAGTCTAGAATGGCCTGTTCTCTAGTTGGTTCCTCAATGTATTGGTCCAGAAAACCATCCCATATACACTCCAGGAATTCCGCCTCTGTGGTATTGTTACTAATTTGATTTGCCCAATCTATATGCAGATTAAAGTCACCCATAATTACAGATCTCTAATTTCCTGTTTAATGCCATTCCCAACATCACCACTACAGTTTGGGGGTCTATATACAACCCCACTAATGTTTTTTGCCCCTTAGTGTTTCTCAGCTCTACCCATACAGATTCCACCTCATCGGAGCTAATACCTTTCCTCACTATTGCGTTAATTTCCTCTTTAGCCAGCAATGCAACTCCACTGCCTTTTCCTTTTTGTCTGTTCTTCCTAAATACTGAATACCCCGGATGTTCAGTTCCCAGCCCTGGTCACCCTGCAGCCATGTCTCCGTAATCCCGACTATATCATACCTGTTTACATCTATTTGCGCGGTTAATTCATCCACTTTATTGTGAATGCTTCTCGCGTTAAGGCACAAAGCCTTAATGATGTCTTTTTAACATCAATTGTCCCGTTCCCACTATTTTTCACTGAGGCCCTGTTTGATCCTTGCCCTTGGTTTCTCTGCCTATCACTTTTCTTCTTCCCCTTTCTGTCTTTTGTTCTTGTCCTTGATTCCCCTCCTCTGACTGCTTGCATAGGTTCCCATCCCCCTGCCATTTTAGTTTAAACCCTCCCCAGCCACTCTAGTAAATATTCCCCCTAGGACATCAGTCCCGGTCCTGCCCAGGTGTAACCCGTCCAGTTTGTACCGGTCCCACCTCCCCCAGAACCGGTGCCAATGCCCCAGGAATCTGAAACCCTCCCCCTCGCACCATCTCTTCAGCCACATATTCATCCGATATATCCTGCTGTTTCTACTCTGACTAGCACGTGGCACTGGTAGTAATCCTGAGACCACTACCTTTGAGGTCCTACATTTCAACTCACTTCCTAACTCCCTATATTCTGCTTTTAGGACATCATCCCTTTTTTTTACCTATGTCGTTTGTACCAATGTGTAGCACAACCACTGGCTGTTCACCCTCCCCCTTCAGGATGTCCTGTAGCCGCTCTGAGAAATCATTGACCCTAGCACCAGGGAGGCAACATACCATCCTGGAGTCTAGTTTGCAGCCACAGAAATGTTGATCTATTCCCCTTACAATTGAATCCCCTATAACTGTTGCATTCCTGCACCTTTTACTCCTCCCCTGTGCAGCAGAGCCAATTGCGGTGCAATGAATTTGGCTGTTGCTGCTTTCCCCTGAGAGGCCATTCTCCCCAACAGTATCCAAAGCGGTATATCTGTTTTGCAGGGGAATAACCACATGAGATTCCTTCACTGCCTGCCTAGTCCTCTTGCTCTGCCTGTGGACTCTTAGCCTGCAGTGTGACCACCTCTCTATACGTGCTATCCACGATACTGTCCACCTCGCGGATGCTCCACTGTGTTCCCAGCCGCCGCTCCAGCTCTGAAACCCTAACTTCCGGGAGCTGCAGCTGGAGACATTTCCCGCACACATGCTGATCCCGGGCACTGAAAATGTTCTCGGCTTCCCACGTAGAGCAAGAGGAGCACACCACAGATTTGAGCTCTCCTGCCAAGACTTACTCCTTTAACTTAAATTAAACCTTTTGGAAGATACTTAATATCAAATAATATCAACTACTCTCGGGCTCTTCTTCCCTGCTCCTCGTTGTTACAGAATATAGTCCTTACAAATGATGAACCACAAAATAAGACCTTAAAAACTATAAGCAATAAAAGTAGTAAATGCTTACCCAGCTATACTCACGGAATTCAAAGGATCACCTCATTCCCTCCTCACCGAACTCCCTCAGTTACCTGTGCTCTCCCAGCTTCTCTCACCTCCAACTCCTCTCACGCTTCTCTTCAACTCCAGGCTCCTCTCGCGCTTTTCTTCAACTCCTCCACCCATTTACTCATCCTCTAAGTCCCCCACACTAATCCTACTAAAATCCTTCAGAACTTTAAGAACTCATCTGAACAGGGTGGCAGGTATGAGGGGGTCATGTCCTCTTCACCAATAATCTCCATGTATGGCTGCGCCGAGGATCACAGCTGCATGTTGGACCAGAATGATCTTCACAGTCATGGCCGCTGACTGCAAGATCTGGCCCAAGTAGATCTGCAGATTTCAGGAATATTCACGATTTATTTGTTGAGGAAAAGGTAGGAGAGTCGCCACTGTGAACTGAAAGTCTTCATTTAAACGGGAATTCCAAACCTTTAATTCATTTTCACTACTATCGGTTTTATATAAATACAAGTTATTGTTGTAGTGGTTGTTTTTTAACATTTCAAATCGATTCTTCCAGCTCTGTATCTCTTCCACATTTCACCAATCACAGTCCCAGCTTATCTGTTGGGGTGCAGGAGGGAGGAGGATTGTCAGTGAGTCATTGACCTGGGGACTTCCTGTTCACACAGACTTAAAGTGCAGTCAGCAAGACTTAAAGTCAGTGACTGCCGCTTTACCAAGTAGAAATGTGTCAAGAAGGTTATTACCTCGATGAGCTGAGTATGGATTGTATTCCATATGACACAGGTAGGGTAATGTAAAGCACTGTCTTCACAGCAATCTCTGTAAATATTCCAATATTCCAATATTGGACCTGTTAATGCCTAAAACTGTTAATTGGAAAAGGATTTTATGTGAGGGTGTGTGAGTGTATTTGTGCCAGTGAGTGAGTGTGTGTGTGTGTGTGTGTATGTGTCTGTGTGTATGTGTGAGAGTGTGAGTCTGTGTGAGTATGTGTGGGTCTGTGAATTTGTGTGTAAATGTGTGTGTGTGAGTTTGTGTCAGTGTGTGAGTTTGTGTCAGTGTGTGTGTATGTGTATGTGTATCAATGTGTATGTCTGTGTGTGTGAATGTGTGAACATGCATGAATGTTTGTGTGTGTTTATTTGCGTGAGTGTGTGTGTGTGTCAATGTCTGTGAGTGTGCGTGTGTGTGATTATGTGTGTATGTGTGTGTGTGTGTAATTGTATGCCACTGTGTGTGTGTGCATGAGTGTGTGTGTGTGTGTGCGTGTGTGTATGTGTGTGAGTGCGTGTAATTGTATGTCACTGTGTGTGTATGTATGAGTGTGTGAGTGTGTGTGTGTGAGTATGTGTGTGAGTGCGTGTAATTGTATGTCAGTGTTTTGTGTGTGTGTGTGTGTGTGTGTATGAGTGTGTCTGAGTGTGTGTGTGTGTGTGTGTGAGTGTATGTATGAGTGTGTCTGAGTGTGTCTGAGTAGTGTGTGTGTGTGTATGAGTGTGTCTGAGTGTGTGTGTGTGTGTGAGTGTGTGTGTATGAGTGTGTCTGAGTGTGTCTGAGTGTGTGTGTGTGTGTGTATGAGTGTGTCTGAGTGTGTGTGTGTGTGAGTGTGTGTGTATGAGTGTGTCTGAGTGTGTGTGTGTGAGTGAGTGTTTGTGTGAGTGAGTGTGTGTGTGTGTGAGTGAGTGTGTGTGTGGTATGTGTGTTGCTGCCGAGATTGTGACTTTCCAACTGTTTTCCCATTTTCTACTTTGGGTCCAAACCAGGAATTCTCTCTCCTTGGCCAGACTTCCTTTCTGAACCTTATGGTGATTTCCAACATCACTACCCTTTCCACCCCACTACCGATTCCCAGGCTCTGCATTTGCATAGAAATGCCCCACTATCTGCTCCTCTCCGCTTCGAGCTGTGTCTTGAATCACTTGTCCTCCACACGTCCCCAAACCTGGATCTGAGCTCAGCTATTCTCTAAAATCACTCCAGAATCTAATTGGACTTGAAACGTTAGCTCTGTTTCCCTCTCCACAGACACTGCCAGACCTGCTGAGTACTTTGAGCGGTTTCTGTCTTTATTTTGGTTTTCCAGCATCTGCAGTATTGTGCCATAATCCAACCTCATCCATATGAACCTCAGCCCACCAGTGCAACTCTAACTTTAATGTTGGGCTCTCTGCTATTGTCTCCTCTCTATTTTCCCATTTTATCAGGATATATTTACCCTTATTTTATTGTGTAGCACTGTCCGTATAACTCTTGAGTTCCCCTGTGACTATTCCTGGGTGTGTTTTGGCTGTAACTGAACCCATTGCTTCTGTTTTCATGCTTTTCTTTTCCCTGTACTTGGACCATCCCCCTCCGACCCCCACCCCCCCACCCCACCCTCACCTCACGCCCCCCCATCTGCTGTCGTCACACCTCATTTCATTTCAGCCTCCCTCAACCTCTCCTTCTGACTCAGAGGGTGAAAGCGTAACCCACTGGATCACGACTGACACTGTAAACCTGAGCAAGATGAAATTCACAAGGGTGGGCTACATAATCCTGGAGGCTGGGAGACGTATGGCTGTTACATCATCTGCTTTTCTTTCCAGTAACCAGCCCACCATGTTTCCCCCCTCCCCTCGCAACCCCCCTCCCACATCCTCACTCAGCGAGTCATTTCTCTTGTTTGCTTCACATGTTTGAGTGAGTGACATCAATGAGCGGTTAGTGTTCTATAACTCAGAAAATGAACTGAACCCTCAGCCTTTTAGGGGGCTGAACACTTTCTGTGGAATGTTTCAGGACGCTGTGGCTGAGAATGGAGAATGTGAGGGTGTTTGCGGTAGTTAGAGGAGCTGATAGGAGGCTGCAGGTCTCAGTGAGCTGTCAGGCAGGAGAGTAGTAAAAGGACAGAAAGGTTCACCTGGTGAACTGGGCGCCTGTGTCTAATAGTGAGTAGCAGTGGTTGACTTGTGGCTCCGTCATATTGAGATGGAACAGCAGATAGGAGCTGTGGTGAAAAGTGAGATGATAGAGGATGTAGTGGTCTATGATGCACCTTAGCGTGAGGAACTGATGTTTATCACTTGCAGTGTGCTGTCAGGGCCACTGGCTGATGTAGTGTGGAGGAAGCGATCAGATAAAGGGGGAGGTTATTGATGGTGGAGGAGCTGCACATGGCAGTTTGCGGAGGTCTGCGCCATTGGAATTGTGGGTCTGTTGAAACACACTCTGTTCAATGTTGCCTTCCATTGACTTCAACAACAACAACTTGCATCCCTGTAGCAACTTTAACGTAATAAAACATCACAGAGTGCTTCACAGGAGCCTGACCATGACATTTGCTGTCGAGACACAGGAGTTATTAGGTCGGATAAGCTGGTCAAAGGGGTAGGATTTATGGAGGATGGTAAAGGGGAGGGAGGTATAGAGCGGGGGAGAAGCTTAGGGAGGGAATTCCAAAGTTTAGGGTCTCAGCAACTGAAGGCATGGCCAACAATGATGCATTGGCTAACACTGGGACTTCTCAAGAGGGCAGAATGAGAGGAGTGCAGACTGATCTGGGAGGATTGTGGCGCTGGAGGAGATTACAGAGATAGGGAGGAGCGAGGTCATCCAAGGATTTGGAAAGAAGGATGAGAGTTTTAAAATCGAGGCGTTGCTTAACCAGGAGCCAATGTAGGGTGAACGGGATTTGCTGCAAGTTAGGATGCAGGAAACAGAGTTTTGAACTGCCTCAACGTTACAGAGGGTAGAACCTTGGGAGACAGGCCAGGAGTGGATTGGAATAGCTGACTGCAGTGATAACAAAGGTATGAATGAAGGTTTCAGCAGTAGATGAGCTGAGCCAGGGATGGAATTTAGTGATGTTATAGAGGTGGAAATAGGTGGCGGTAATGATGGTGCGAACATGGGGCTGGAAGATCACCTCAGACTCAAATATGACGCCAAGGTTATGAACAATTATAAGATCATAAGGAATAGGAGCAGCAGTAGGCCATTCAGCCCCTCGAGCCTGCTCCTGCCATTCAATAAGATCATGGCTGATCTGATTGCAGGCTTAACTCCAATTTTCAGCAGGCCCCTTCATCCTTGAAAAATCTGTCTAACTCAGCCTTCAATGTCTCATTGGCCTAGCCTCCACTGCTCTCGAAGGAAGAGAATTCCAAAGATTAACAACCCTCTGAGAAAAGAAATTCATCCTCATGTCCATCCTAAATGGGAACCTCGTTATTTGGAAACTGTGCCCCCTAGTTCTAGACTTTTCCACAAGAGGAAATGTCCTCTCAGCATCTACCCTGTCATCTCCCTCAGAAGCTTAAGTTTCAATAAGATCCCCTCTCATTCTCCTAAACTCCAGCCCAGTGAACCTTCTCTGAACTGCCTCCAATGCAATTATATCCCTTTCATAAATAGAGACAAAAACTGTGCTCAGTGCTCTAGGTGTGGTCTTACCAATACCCTGTACAGCTGTAACAAGACTTCCCTGCTTTTATATTCCATCCCCCTCACCATAAAGGTCAATGTTCCATTTTCTTTCCTAACTACTTGCATTCTGACTGTCTGTGATTCCTGTACAAGGACGCCCAGATCCTTCTGTACTGCAGCATTCTGCAGTCTCTATTCTTCCTGCCAAAATGGACAACCTCACGTTTTCCCACATTATTCTCCATCTGTCAAACTTTAGCCCACTCACTTAACCTATCTGTATCCTGAATATTGCTGAAAAGAGACAGGCTGTCAAAACTTCTCATCTTGCACTCATCAGGACAGATTTGCAAGAATGCCAAATCTCAAAGAGAACAACAATTTATACTGCATGAGGAAAGGATGCTGACTGCCATAGAGTCATAGTCAGAGTTATACAGCACAGAAACAGGCCCTTCAGCCCCTTGTGTCCATGCTGGCCATCAAGCCCCTATCTATTCTAATCCTATTTCCAGCACTTGGTCTGTAGCCCTGTATGCTGCGGTGTTTCAAGTGCTCATCTAAATACTTCTTAAATGTTGTGAGCGTTCCTGCCTCCACCACCCCGTCAGGCAGTGTCTTCCAGATTCTAAACACCCTCTGGGTGAAAAAAAAATTCCTCAAATCTCCTCTAACCCTCCTGCCCCTTACCTAAATTTATTTATTATTATTGTTATTATTGTTATTGACATCTCCACTAAGGGGAAAAGTTCTTCCTATCTATGCTATCTATACCCCACATAATTGTAAATACCTCTACCAGGTCCTCCCTTAGCCCTCTCTGCTCTAAAGAAAACAGCCTCACCCTATCCAGTCTCTCTTCACAGCTGAAACGCTCCAGCCCAGGCAACATCCTGGTGAATCTCCTCGGCACCCCCTCCAGTACAATCACATCCTTCCTATAGTGTGGTGAGCAGAACTGCACACACTACTCCAGCTGTGGCCTCACTAATGTTTTATACAGCTCCAACATAACCTCCCTGCTCTTATATTCTATGCCTCGGCTAATAAAGGTAAGTATCCCAAATGCCTTCTTAACCACCTTATCTACCTATGCTGCTACCTTCAGGGATTTATGAACATGTGCACCAAGGTCCCTCTGATCCTTTGTACTTCCTAAGGTCCTACCATTCATTGTGTATTCCCTTGCCATGCTAGTCCTCCTAAAATGCATCACCTCACACTTCTCAGCATTAAATTCCATTTGCCACTGCTCTGCCCATCTCACCAGCCCATCTATATCATCCTGTAATCTAAGGCTTTCCTCCTCACTATTTACCACACCACCAATTTTCGTGTCATCTGCAAACTTACTGATCACACCTCCTAATGTCTAACTCATTAATGCACACTACAAACAGCAAGGGTCCCAGCACTGATCCCTGTGGTACACCACTCTTCACAGGCTTCCATTCGCAAAAACAACCTTCAACCATCACACTCTGCCTCCTGGATCCAATTTGCCAAATTGCCCTAGATCCGATGGGCTCTCACCTTCTTGACCATTCTCCCATGCTGGACCTTGTCAACAGCCTTACTGAAGCCCATGTAGACTACATCAACTGCACTACCCTCATCTACAAAAGTAGTCAACTCGAAAAATTCAATCAAATTTATTAAAATGATCTCCCCCTGACAAAGCCATGCTGACTATCCCTGATTAATCCTTCTCTCTCCAAGTGGAGATTAATACTGTCCCTCAGAACTTTCTCCGATAGTTTCCCTACCACTGATGTTAGACTCATTGGCCTGTAATTACCTGGTTTATCCCTCCTACCCTTCTTCAATAACGGTACCACATTCGCTGTCCTCCAGTCCTCTGGCACCTCTCCTGTGGCCAGAGAGGATTGGATTGGTTGGCAAATGTACTGTGGTTGGTAGAGATGCTGCCATGGGGAATGGACCACAGAATGGCTGCCCACCAAGCTTTTGTTTAGTTGAAAAGGCACAATACATGGACAGGTTCTTCCTGTTTGCAAAAGACAGGGCCCTGTGTGTGAATGTATGTAGCTTCTAACACACGTAAGTGAGCCACACTCCAAGCCCAACTGATAATCTTAAATTGGTTGTTAATGTAACTCTTAGCACAATCATAATTGTTTAACAAGTGTTGTCCAATCGCGGAATCACATCTAATCATGGACACTATGTTTTGAGTTTTGGAAGCAGGGGCTGGTTGGGTCCTTTGCCTGTTCAATTATGAACAGCTGAAGGGATGTGCTGTTTGATACAATCCACCAGTTGTTGGATCTGCATACCCAGCATCACGCCAGCCTGAAA
Organism: Isurus oxyrinchus; assembly: GCA_026770705.1. NCBI lineage: Eukaryota > Metazoa > Chordata > Chondrichthyes > Lamniformes > Lamnidae > Isurus > Isurus oxyrinchus. Next base: position 2,128,462 of record JANJGN010000030.1, on the reverse strand, counting down.
TTCATACACCACATTACTCATTTGTGTGATAGACAGAATGTCTTTTTTGGCTTGATGGCAGCATCCTGTTAGTGGCGAATACCACTCGTGTTGCTACTGCACAGCAGCAGCATAAAACAGCTAGCTTCACCTATGGCTCAAATTTTTGAGATACCTTACCCTTTCAGGGCAATCTGGAACAGATTGGGTACCTTTCAAGGTCGAAAGTGACAGCCTTAGGCCCATTCCTGAGTTTGTGTGATGTACAGAGAACAATGATCTGATTGGGGTAGCCAGTATACTGCAAGATAGTTTTGATGCACCGTTTTTTGGCATCAAATTTGCACGATGATCAAATGGCTCGGGCCCGAATGAGGTTGCCGATGAGGTTGATGTAATGGCGTGGAATGGGATGGATCGCACTTTCAAAGAGACAGCACAAGTACGATGGGCTGAGTGGCCTCGTTACCTGCTGTTATGGTCTTATGATTTAGCTGTTTATTAAGTGATTCTGAGTTTTTGTCCCCACTACACTGCTTAGCTGGAGGTCTACTCAATGTGCTTTTTATCTTTCTATGAACTTTCTGTGCTCAGTTCATGGTTTGGCACTTAATAGACAGCGTAATTCAACAAAGAGCAAAGAAAAGTACAGCACAGGAACAGGCCCTTCGGCCCTCCACGCCTGCACTGATCATATTGCCCGTCAACTAAAACATTTTGTACTTCCGGGGTCCGTATCCCTCTATTCCCATCCTATTCATGTATTTGTCAAGCTGCCTCTTAAACACCACTATCGTACCTGCTTCCACCACCTCCTCTGGCAGCGAATTCCAGACACTCACTACCCTCTGTGTAAAAAACTTGCCCCGCACATCTCCTCTAAAGTTTTCTCCTCTCACCTTAAATCTATGTCCCCTAGTAATTGACTCTTCCACCCTGGGAAAAAGCTTCTGACTATCTACTCTGTCCATGCCACTCATAATTTTGTAAACTTCTATCAAGTCGCCCCTCAATCTCCGTCACTCTAGAGAGAACAATCCGAGTTTCTCCAACCGCTCCTCACAGCTAATAACCTCCAGACCAGGCAACATCCTGGTAACCTCCTCTGCACCCTCTGCAACGCCTCCATGTCCTTCTGGTAATGTGGTGACCAGAATTGCACGCAATATTCCAAGTGTGGCCGAACCAAGGTTCTATACAGCTGCAGCATGACTTCCCAGCTTTTATACTCAATACCCCTGCTGGTGATTCATTTCAATTCAATTTCATTTTATTAACGATATGGAAATTCATTTTGGATTCATCACTCATTCATTCAAAAATTATTTACAAATGAATGATAACAATAAAAAGAAAGAAAATTATCCCATCCCAGGGACCTAACTTTAATTAAAATGTATTAAAAGCTATTCCAACACATTAAAATAATTAGCCAGTGAATCTCACTCGGAGTGCATACCCTTATCCATACATCAAGCTTCGGTTAAAAGTCCTTATAGAGAAGGGCACAAGTGAGTCCAAGAACCATTTTGTCCTGCATCTGAGGGATTGTAGCCATCTCCTCTGAATGTATCCAACGGTAATATTGAAACAAGGGATGACTCTCATTGGCTGGGATTTCCTGGCCCCGTCATGGCGGCACTCACCATGGGGGGTGTGGTAGGCCAGCCAAAAGCCCATTGACTCTCGGCGGGACTGGAAGATCTTGGCGGCAGGCAGGGTTGGAAAATCCCAGCCATTGTTCATGATACTCTTAACTTCCATCGAGAGCAGATTTCGTCAAGAGAGATCTGCTCATCAAATACCCTTCCTGCCTGGTTCAATAATCTCTGTACGCTTAAAGAATCTGCTTTCCTAAGAGAACAGTACCAGGAGAGACATCCAAAAAGGATAGCACACATAGCATACAACTATAGCTGTATGGAAGAGTTTGATTGTGGGATCTATCGAAAGGATCTTAGTTTTTCTGAGGCAATGTAATTGTGTGTGTCCCTTTGCCACCACATCTGTACACTGTTCCCTCCAATTCAACTTATCATCTACTTTGATACTTATCATTAGTAACTAATTTAATGTGCACATCATGAATCTTCATGAGAACAATACCTTTAACTGACTTTTCCCTAAAGTTTCTAACTAGTTCTTTCATCTTGTTTTCATTCGGTTTAAAAGAATTATTATCGCCACCATTTTATGAGCTTCTCCATCAGTTCCTGTAGTGTCCTTCATTATTCCTTGAGAGTCTCACACATACCGCTTCATCAGCATACTTCAGGATTGTTACGTCATCGTGCTTTGATTGATGTAAGTTGAAGAGAAAGTGATGAAGGTAGTCCAATCATAGTTGCAGGGGAGTTCTCACTGGTGTCCTGGACAATACTTACCTCTTAACCAACTTAAGCAGATTATCTGATTATTATCACATTGCTCTTGTGGGAGTTTGCTGTGCTGGTTGCCATGTTTCATACGTGATCACTCTTCAAAAAAGTACTCCGTTGTCTGTAAGACCTTTGGGACATCCATGAAAGGTGCTGTGCAAACCAACAAACTATTCTGGATAACTAAAGGTACCCTAGTCCATCCAGACTACCCCCACACAATTGCACTACCTTGTGGATCATAATATATACATTCCCCACCCCCACCCAAAACCCTGTAACCTCATGAGGCAAAAATCCAGATTAAAAACCAGGCCAATTTGTTGGAGGCGGGGGTGGGGGGGGGGGGTTGAAATCTGGGTAACTTCTTTCTGACACCCTCTCCCGCACCCCCCATCACTACCTCCATACAGGCCAGTGTTCACACCTAGTCCCAGAATTGTGACTGCAAATGTTACTTACTTTCTTTCACAGAATCTCATTCTTCAATTCCTTCCCAGTAGTGACCAGTCCAATGACTTTGCCGGCAGACATGAAGCAAGGTAACAAATGGAAAATGTACGCTGCAATTGTAACTACTGCCTTCATCGTTGCAGTGATGATCATTGTCTTCATTGCAATACTCATTAAGCAACATAAAGAAGCAGCCAAGAAAGGTGAGACCAATGACCAATCAGAAATCTGGTCTTGTTTGATCCTCTGTTACCTACCAGCCAGGACACCAGACAGGGCTTCATATCTGCCTTAGTGCCTCTGCACTGATGAAGGGGTTCAGCAGGGACTTGGGTGGGGAGCAGGGGGGGAGCGGGGGTGGGGGGGGGGGGGGGGGGGGGGATTGAATCAGTAATTGTCCCCAGTCCTGAGAGAGTTCCTGAGCAAAATTCTCTCGTGTGGAGATCAAATGAAAGAAAGATTGGCCTTAGCTGAGATTCCTTCCAAAAGAGAAAGGAGGAGTCTTTTACTCAGCGAGCCATAATGAACTGGAACTCACAGCCCACGAGGGTGGTGGAAAGTGGAAACACTTGATGATTTCAAAAGGAAATTGGATGAGCACGTGACAGAAAGAAATTCGGAGGGCTCCTGGGATCAAGCGGGTGAATAGGACTGGGTGTGGTGGCAGGTGGATGAGGTGGTTAGGTGGGTTGGGGTGGGGGGGAGTTGGTGATAGTCAGGACAGGTCAGGGGGTTCAGTTGTATAGTTACCCAGGAGTAAGACTAGAAGTTTTCTCTCTAACATTTCCAGGATAACTATTCAGGTAAGTAAGTCGGAGCTCTCTGAAGTCTCCGACTTGAACTCAGAGTTGGCAATTTTTTCAGAGGATCCAAGGAAGCAGGGGAATTTCCCATCAGAAGTTCAAACTTCCCATTCAGTTGCTTCGGAGCCATTGTATTGGGACTTCTGAGGGTTCCTGGAGTACCTCATCCACCTGCCACCATACCCGGTCCCATTCACCCACTTGATCCCGGGAGCTCTGCAAGTTTCTATCCATCATGTGCTCATTCAATTTCCTTGGGGGTACATCTGGTCACTGATTATCCGGAGACTGGAAGGGCTTATATTGCTGTACCTTCACTGCCTCTGGGTCAAAATCCTGGAACTCCCTCCCTAACAGCGCTGTGGGTGTACCTACACCACATGGACTGCAGTGGTTCAAGAAGGCAGCTCACCACCACCTTCTCAAGGGCAATTAGGGATGGGCACTCAATGCTAATGTTGCATAAAGTAAATAATTGGAGGCTGAGGATTTAGACACTAGTTCTCATGAGTCAGTTGTTGGATTGAGAGAGTTGAAATGGTGAGAAGGGTCCGGTGATGATACTGTGATCTGAGATTTACTAAAAATGCAGTTGGAGCATGGAAGGATACAATATTTATTGAATAGTCCGGTGTCATCTATTGTATCCACTACAGCAACATGTGTCCTTAGTGCATTGGCGGCATGTCCAGTTTCAACCCCTTATTAATTCCTAAACCACCACAAGCCATTAGGGAATCAGCCCCACTCACCCCTACACCACCCCATTCAACAGAAAAACCCCAGGAACTTAGTTGCTGGCCCCTCACAGCCCCAAACCCAGTTAACGTTTGGAGCACTTGGCAAATCAATTGTTACTGGGCACATTTAACAGTATTACCATAGGGAGTAGTTGAGATGAATAGCATTGATACATTTAAGGAGAAACTAAGTAAATACATGAGGCTGAAAGGAATAGAAGGATATGTTAACAGGGTGAGTTGAAGAAAGCATTAAAGTAGGCTCCTAATCACCAGCATGGATCTGTTGGGCTGAATGGTGAGTTTCAATGCTGTAAATACTTTGTAATTACTGTAGGGCAAGTATAATGACCTTGGTTATTTTGCATCTATCTGTTTATCATGTCTTCCCAGCCATGACACCGGTTCAATTAAATGTGTTTTCAATTATTGCTGAAAAGAGAGACATGTTGCCGAAGCTTTTCATCTTGTACTCATCAGGACAAGTGCAAGAATACCAAATTTCAATCAATCACAATAATTTATACTGCAGGGGAAAAGGATGCTGACTGGTTGGCGAGTCGACTCTAACTTAAGATAATCAGTCAACGGTGCTCGTTTACACTTGCTACAAGTGACACACATTCAAACAACGGGGACCTGTTCTCTACAAACAAAAGGAAAATGTTCAAACCCTGAGGCTTGGTGAATTAACCAGGAGCTTGGGGAGCCTATAGTTTCCCGTTGTTTTCTCCATAGCAATGCCCTGTCCAATCAGAGTCGACTTGTCAGCCAATCAGCACCCTTTTCTCCTGTAGTATGCATAAATTGTTGTGATTGTTTGAAATTGGGCATTCTTACATTTGTCCTGATGAGTGCAAGACAAAAAGCTTCAGCAGCACGTCTCCTTTCAGCAGTATTCACGTTCAGCCCTACCAAGTGATTGTTTAAACAGTTTTTCCTTTTTCTTCTTTTTAAAGCAAATAACCTTGCAGAGGAGCCAGAAGAATATAATAAACTGAATGGGAACAATTCGGGAAACAAGGAAATTTTCTTCCAAGAAAACAACAGCAATTCTCAAGCGTTGAGTGGAATTTCCCCGAATTCGGTGATAATGAAGATTGTGGCTGAGAATGGAAAATATCCCAAATTATGCCCTGTCAATGCCGGGGCTGGGAATTATTGCCTGGAATACAATGGTGTCAAAAAAAGGGAGGACCACGGCTTCCCATTGCCAGCCACTGAACTGGGAGCTACTGTACTTGTTACAACAAAAACCACCCAGACCTCCAGCTGAAGATGTACGTTGTCAGATACGACCAGGAGGTTCTCGGGGAAGAAGCGTTAAGAATAGAATAAAACTCAAGCCATTGTAACGATATAGAGAACAATTCTCGAGGAATGGGGGTGGGGAAATTTCACCAGGTACCTCCTGATTGGCTGTCAGAACTTTAGCAGAAGATCCTGGGAGGTCCCGGAGAAGCAAAGTGAACACAGTTGATGCTGTTCCAATGTGGCTTCATTAGATCTTCTGCTGAAGTTGTGGCACACAATTAGAAGAAGCTGTGTGAAAATTTACACCCCATCCCCACCCCGCCCCTCACCCCCCCACTCCACACCCCACCTAATGTAACGTTCTCTGTTACACTCCCAGGTTTGATGTAGTCAAGGTTAAGAACATTCTAATATTAAGTCACATATGTAGGCAACACAGTGGCATCATGAGATGAAGATTTGATATGTAGCACTACGGAGTAGATGGCGTGGAAGTTTAGTTCCTCTACTCTGTCCAATTCCTCACCTGGGGCATATTGAACTGGGAGGACCCTGAAGGAATCCAGGGTGCATTCCTGGAAGTGGCAGGAAGGGTAAATTGGATCGGGGAAGTCATGGTCAGAAGGGTACAGGTCCCCACAATCTGGTGGAAACCTGGATTCAAATTGTCCATCTCCCCAGGCACAGGACCCACTGGGTTTCAGGAGGTCACATACTGTTTTTTTATTCACTCATGGGACGTGGAGGTCGCTGGCTAAGCCAGCATTTATTGCCCATCCCTAACTGCCCTGAGAAACTGAGTGGCTTCCTAGGCCATTTAAGAGTCAACCACATTGCTGTGGATCTGGAATCACAATAGGCCAGACCAGGTAAAGACAACAGATTTCCTTCCCTAAAGGCTTTAGTGAACCAGGTGGGTTTTTACAGCAATGGTTTCATTGTCATCATTAGACCTGTAATTCTATATTTTTATTGGATTCAAATTCCACCATCTGCCATGGTGGGATTCAAACCCAGAGCATTACACTGGGTCTCAGGATTACTAGTCCAGGGACAATATCACTAGGCCACTGCCTAGTAAGAACTCTCAGCAGGAATATCCTTCACATAAATGAACTAAATTTGATCTCAAGAACAAGCACGCACCATATGGAACTAATCTAAGAACAGCAATGTCGGGGAAATGACTTTGTCTGAGCACTGGGCACAGTGTAATCACATCCCCATTTTATATAAATAGATTTAGGATTCCATTGCAGTGAGCGCACAAAGCAAACTGTCCCCAAACTTATCCCAACTCGTGAACTGCTACCTTTAAACAATATCAGAATCAAACAAGGCTCATTTCATTTGCACACTCATCACTTTGAACACTCTTATTGGGTGTCACCTTGCACAACTGGTTGCAGGCTGAAGACTTGTTCATCTACAGTTGGAACACTCATGCAGCGCATTCAAAATGGGTGTGGGCTTTTTTTAAAAATATTTTAAATTAAATATAAAACAAATTCAGGGGAACTTATTCAAGGGAATACTGTGCAATATTTGAAATCAGTGTTGGGAAGGGATGTGTTCCTTTAAGAGACTGATTTCATTGGCTGTGAGAAGCGCTGAGAGTTAAAATCAGGCCCAATTTTAACTCTGTGTAGATGAATGTGTTAAAATGGGGCCCATCATCTCCACAGAAATGGAGAGACAGAATAGAGGCTGCTAGGAAATGAAATGTATTGTTCATCATGACTGTTTAGGGGTGAATTTTCCAAACACAGTAACTGATGCTGCTGAACAGGAGCTCGGGCACCACTCATCCACCAGCCCCTGTGTGGTTTCTCTCGCTGCTGTTACTATTGTTTGACCAACCACCCGCCCTCTACTTTCAGAAACCTCCTGCTCTCTTCACCACTCCCTGCTGCTGGCTATCTGTCCTGCAGTCTCTTGCTCCATGCCACCCACTCTGTGCCATCCGTTCCACCGCTCCCTCCCATTCTCTCACCGCTCTCTCCCGACACCCCTCCCTCCCACTCAATCAGGAGAGAGTGGCAAAATGAGGCAGAGAGGACAGGGAACAGACAAGCGGTGAAGAGAGTGAAGGGGAAGCGGGAGGGATCAGTGAAGGGAGTCAGGCAGCCCGGTGGGGAGGCAGTGGTGGAGGGAGGATGGAGAATTAGTGATGGAAGTTGGACAACGGGGCAGGAGAAGGCAGTGAATGGGAGGAATCGAGAACAGTGCTGTGTGTGCTATTCTAGTTTTGTTGGATCTGCACCATCTTTTATGCAGGCAGTTGGCTGGATGTTATCAGTGTTGTCACAGGCAGCTGACACAGCACCTGTAGTTGCAGCATCAACAAACGCAGCCTTTTCCAAATGAATCCTTTTAGTTACTTGGTCCAGTTTAGATTAGTTGTGATTATTTTGAAATCATGTTACATCTATTTCACATGTGCAGTACCATTTTAGTTCTCATGATATATTGCCTCATTCTGATATCAGTTCCAAGTTTATATGACCTACAGATTATTAAAATGAGGCAGCATCTAATGCTTAATGACTTTTACTTCTCAATCCTTGCACTAATGGACATTGACCTTTCAGGTAGATATGTTTAAATTTAGTGTCAACATTGGTGCAGTTGGTTTATCTCTGGGTTAAAAGGTGAGTGTTGAAGGCCCACTCCAGGGGCATGAATGCAGCATTTAGTGTTGTACTGTTGGAGAAGCCCTCGCCCAGATGAGAGGTTAGTTTGATGCCATGCCATGCCTGCCATTTCAGTTGGAAATAAAGGGTCACAGGACACTATTGAAAGAAAATATAACACCACGCCTTTAAGAGAACGTGAGCAGATTGACTACGGGGCATTTCCCAGTTCCTTGACCAACATTTATCCCTCAACCAATGACGCTAAAACTTATTATCTGGTCGTTAATCTCCCTGGTGTTTGTGCAAGCTTGTTGCATGCAATGGTTGCCACCATTCCCAACATTACAACAGTGACAAAAGTATTTCATGGGCTGAAGTGAGTTGGGACAATCAAAGGACATGAGAGATGCTGTACCAATACAATTATTTTCTCTAGAAGTCACTGGATAAACTAGTCCTTGCCTGAGGGCATATTCCATGACATTGTGGACAAACTTTCAACATTTCTACAGGGTTATAGATGCAACTGAACCATGGCACTCTCTGTGATCTCAGCAGCTCAGACTGACCTCCAGCCTGTGGAATCGTCTCCTCTGCAACATCTGGAAAGTGGCACCTTGCAAGGAGCAAAGAACCATCAGTTGTTGATCCTAGATTCCTGGGGCAAGCATGCAACTATCAACATTCTAGAACTTTCCAATGAGGCTGTGGTCCCAGCAGACATAGACAGCAAACCTATGAAACACATGGCTTTGTCACAGTCATCTCTTGTGTATTCTGTTCGTGTGTGACCTCTTTACAAAAGTAAGTTGCATTAAGCACACATCTCCATACATGTCTCCAGAATTGACTGGAACAAGAATTTTTGTTTCTGCCTGGCGTTTCTATCTAAGATCTGTTAAAAGATTTGCTTGAAGAGTTTAAATTCACCAATCATGGACGGTCTCAAAGGGAGTGAAGGCTGGAAGAGCAATGTTGTGGTCCTTTCTCTAAGACCCTTCACCGTCCTTTTGAGAATGGCTCTCCACTGGGAGTGTGGCATCAATTTAACTTGCGCTTCCACAGTAGTTTGATTGGGTGCCTGGTGGCTATGAACCAATTCTGTTAATTAAATTGTATCTAATTCTATGCCAGCCTAGGGTGCTGTTGTTTATGGTGCAACATTTAATGGAAATCCTAATAAGGTATATAGTCATGGCAGCCAATTCTATGATAACCTAACCAACCTGTGTTTTCTGAGATTCAATTGTTTTAAGAAGCCTCACCATACTCATAAAATATTTATTTTTCTAACCTACTCATGATATGTTTTAGACTCTACAGTCCGACAATGCAAATTTCTGGGGGTCAGATTCTGAAAGTGGAGTTTCCTTGTCTATGGTAACACTGGTCAATCTAAAAGAACATGACAACTCTCTACCTCCTCTATCACCACAACACCTCCCTGAATTCTCTGTTCCAACACTGGCCTCTAGTGCATCTTCCCTTAGCCCCAGAAATGGCAGCTGGGCCTACAACCATTGAAATCCTTCTCTCTGGCATTTCTTCCCAAAATTCTCCATCCCTCCCTCCCCTCCTTTAAAACCTTCTTTAAATCCCACCTCTCTCACCAAACCTTCAGTCATCCATCGTTGGGTAGCATTTCAATGTTCCTCACACCTCCAAATGATGCCTGGCACATTTTCTTCTATGTCAGATGAGCTATTTAAGTGCATGTTACTATTTATTTGATGTACATGTACCTTTAAGGATGCACATCTTATACTACTGTCCATCACCAAATACCGTGAGACAGGATGTGATGTATAATCCCTTAGTTCTGTAGATACGGCAGCAATCCTACTGGTCAGATGTGATGACACAGCATCCAGAGAACATTATCTGTACATAATCTTAACTTCAAATAAAGAGCCAACATTATTGTTTTATTAATCCTTGTTGTATGATTGGTACATTTGCAATAAACAGAAGTTGTTGTTGTGATTTGAAATATTGCACGTTCAAACTGAGACACTGACAAGGTTATTCTGAACAATCTAAACCTCCTTGTTTTTCCATCTCCCCTGTCTCCTTTAAGACATTCCTCAAAATCTATCTCTTTGATCAAGCTTTTGGTCACTTGTTCTAATATCTCCTTTCGTCAGTCGTATTGAACTTTCTCTAATAACGCTCCTGGGAACACCTTGGGAAGTCGTGCAACATTAAGGTGCTATATAAATGCAAGCCAAATAAGGTGGAAAATCTTGCACCTTCCATTGTTTTGAACATGTTTTACAAGTAATTATTCCGCACTTCATTATCAAATCTGGTATTAGGAAATGAAGAAATGTAAAATTTATGTTAAAATCTTGAACAGGTTAATCAGAAGAGACAATGAAGTCTTGCCATTTTGCTGTTGTTTTGTTTATTTTTCAATGATGTTCTGGATTGTCAATGTGGATACATTTTCATTGATCTGTTTCTGACAGAGAACATCAGTAAACTGAAATAAAATGCTGCAGATGCTGGAAATCTGAAACAAAAACAGTGCTGGAAAAGGTTTTATACATGTAGAGAGGCAGGGAAAGGAGTGGGGGGTGGGGAAGAACAAAAGAGAAGGTCTGTGATAGAGTGGAAGGCAGGAGAGATTAAGGGGCAAAGGGGTTGATGGTACAAGGCAAACGGAGATGGTATTGGGAGAAATAAAGAAACAAAAAGGGTGTGAATTGAAAACACAGAATCACTAATCAGTAGCCACATCCAAAAAAGTGGGAGCAGAGATTATGAACTGAAATTTTTGAACTCAATGTTAAGTCCGGAAGACTGTAAAGCAGCTAAATGAAAGATGAGATGTTGCTCCTTGAGCTTTCATTGAGCTTCATTTGAACATTGGAGGAGCCCAAGGTTGGAGAGGTCAGAGTGGGAGTTGGGCGGAGGATCGGAATGACAGGCCACCGGACTGAACTGAGACCTTCGGCAAAGTGTTCACCCAGTCTGTGTTTGGTCTTCCTAATGTAGAGGAGGCCGCAGGGTGAGCAGTGATCAAGGTCCAGCAAATTGAAAGAAGTACATGTAAATTGCTGTTTCACCTGGAAGGAGTGTTTGAGTCCTTGGAAGGTGGGAAGGGAGGATGTGAAAGGGCAGGTGTTGCATCTCCTGCACTTGCATGGGAAGGTGCTATGGAAAGGGGAAGGGGTGTGGGGGATGATCGAAGAGTGGATCAGGGTGTCGCCTTGGAAGACTGAAAGGGGATGGGAGGGGAAGATGTGTTTGGGGATGGAGACATGTTGGAGGTGCTGGAAATGGTGGAGGATGATCCGTTGAATGTGAAGGCTGAAAGTGGGGGGGGGTGGTAGATGAGGACAAGGGGGACCCTTTTGTGGTTTTGGGAGAGAGGGGAAGGGCTAAGATCTGAGGGGGCGGGAAATGGAACAGATATGGTCGAGGTTCCTGTTACCAATGTTGAGGGGAATCTTCAACTGAGGAAAAAGGAGGACACATCGGAGGTGCTGGTTGTAAGGTGGCTTCGTCAGAACAGATGCAACAGGTTTGGAGAAACTGGGAGAAAGCAGTTGTGAAGAAGAGTCATATTCGACTCAAAACGTTAACTCTGTTTCTCTCCCCACAGATGGGCTGAGCATTTCCAGCACTTTCTGTGTTTTTTATTTCAGAAAACAGTTCATCTAAAGAAGAAAATTCCTGGAAAGACTGTACCATAACTCAAGCTGGGAGGAGGGGAGTTCTAAAGAAAGGCCCTGAATTTATACATATATAAATAGAACCTTTTCGGTAACACTAAGCATTGTCGTACAGATAGTTACCAAAGAAGAACATCTGCAAATTTGTTTGGTCTCTTCTTATGTTTGTCATTTTTGGTCATTACAATAAAACTCTGCCTATAACCCAATCGAATGTTTTGATGGCACCTGAGACCTTTCAAATTTGCCCTATTTCTGTTATAAATAATTATATTTTGTATTAACTTGCTCCAAATGTTATATTATAACCTCAAACCATGATGGAACAAAAGATTGACACAGCAGAACAATAATGTTGAAAAGCTGTATCTAAAATTGAAAACAAATGTTAAAATGGAGTGTAACTGGGTTTGGTTTATGTAAATCTAACTGAGCTAAATGTACATTTTTATATTGTAGAGTTTGTGACTTTTAATTTCCTGAAAAAATTGCCTATTTTTCTAGTAAATGCTGCTTCATGCTCTCATCTGGATCTGGAAAAATTTATTAATTTTGCTTCCAACTCCACCCCTCCATCATTTTCACGTGGTCCATCTCTGACACTTCCCTTCCCTTCCTTGACCTCTCTGTCTCAATTTCTGGTGATAGACTGTCTACCAATATTCATTACAAGCCTACCGACTCCCACAGCTACCTCGACTACAGCTCCTCACACCCTGAGTCCTGTAAGGACTCCATCCCATTCTCTCAGTTCCTTCGCCTCCGTCGCATCTGTTCTGATGATGCCACTTTCAAAAACAGTTCCTCTGACATGTCTTCCTTCTTCCTTAACCAAGGTTTTCCACCCACAGGGTGAACAGGGCCCTCAACAGTGTCTGGCCCTTCTCCCGTGCATCCGCCCTCACACCTTCCTCTCCCTCCCAGAAACATGATAGGGTCCCCCTTGTCCACACTTATCACCCCACCAGCCTCCGCATTCAAAGGATCATCCTCCGCCATTTCCGCCAACTCCAGCATGATGCCACCACCAAACACATCTTCCCTTCACCTCCTCTGGCGGCATTCCGCAGGGATCGTTCCCTCCAGGACACCCTGGTCCACTCCTCCACCACCCCCCACATCTCAACCCCCTCCCACGGCACCGTCCCATGTAACTGCAGAAGGTGCAAAACCTACCCCTTTACTTCCCCTCTCCTCACTGTCCAAGGGCCCAAACACTCCTTTCAAATGAAGCAGCATTTCACTTGCACTTCCCTCAATTTAGTCTACTGCATTCGTTGCTCCCAATGTGGTCTCCTCTACATTGGAGAGACCAAATGCAGACTGGGTGACCGCTTTGCAGAACACCTTCGGTCTGTCTGCAAGAATGACCCAGACCTCCCTGTCGCTTACCATTTCAACATTCCACCCTGCTCTCTTGCCCACATGTCTGTCCTTGACTTGCTGCATTGTTCCAGTGAAGCTCAACGCAAACTGGAGGAACAGCACCTCATCTTCCGACTAGGCACCTTACAGCCTTCCGGACTGAATATTGAGTTCAACAACTTTAGATCATGAACTCTCTCCTCTATCCCCACCCGCTTTCCGATCCCCCTTTTTCCAATAATTTATACGTATATTTTTTTCCCACTATTTCCATTATTTTTAAATGTATTTCCATCCATTGTTTTATCTCCACCTTTTGGCCTATTTCGCTCCCTCCCCCCACCCCACCCCCACTAGGGCTATCTGTACCTTGCTCGTCCTGCTTTCTACCCTTAATGTCCCCATTAGCACATTCCTTAGATAATATCACCACCGTCAACACCTCTTTGTCCTTCTGTCTATGACATCTTTTGGTTATCTCCATCTATCACTGGCCCTCTATCCAGCTCTGTTTCACCCCCTCTTAAACCAGCTTATATTTCACCTCTTTTCTATTTTTCCTTAGTTCTGATGAAGAGTCATTTGGACTTGACACATTAATTGTGTTCCTCTCCACAGATGCTGTCAGACCTGCTGAGTTTTCCAGCTATTTTTGTTTTTGTCCTACTTTTCTATGGCCTGTTTAACTGATTTTGTAGCTGATACTGTTACTCTGGCCTTGATGAAACAATCTGCATATCTGAACCAACCTTGTTAATTTAGTTACCCTCTGCTGACTAATGGTGCACAAGTTACTGGCCTGGTTAGGAGATTGATAAGATGGTGGAAGGAACTAACTGGTGATGTCCCACAAGTCTCTGTGCTGGGCCCTTCAACTACATTTATGAATGATTTAGATAACACAATAGAGAATCCTAATTCCAACGTTGCCAATGACATAATGATTGGTGGCATGAAACTACTGCAGATGGGAACATAAAATTACAGAGACATTGATAGATTAAGTAATTGGACAAAGCTGTGATGGATAGATTTCCGTGCAAGTAAATGTGAGCTCATAAATTTGGAGCAAAAAGTTTAGATCTGAGTATTTTTTCACAGGGTCACAGGTTAGTTACAGCACAGAAGGAGGCTATTCAGCCTATCAGGTCTGTACCTGTTCTCTAAAGGAGAAATTCACTTAGTGCCGTTCCCATACCTTCTCCCCATAACCCTGCACATTCTTCCTTTTCAGATAATAATCCAATTCCCTCTTAACCACCATGATTGAACCTGTCTCCACCACATTCTCAGGCAGCGTATTCCAAATCCTAACCACTTATTGTGACAAAAAGATTTTCCTCATAACTGTTGTTTCTTTTGCCAATTACCTTAAATCTGTGTTCTCTTTTTCTTGATATTTCCACCAACGGAAACAGTTTCTCTCTATTTACTTTGTCCAGACCCTTCATGATTTTGAATACCTCTATCAAACCTCTTCTCAACTTTCTCTTTTCCAGTCCCAACAGTCCTAACTTCTCCAATCCATCTACGTAACTGAAGTTCCTCATCCCTGGAACCATCCTCATGAATTTTTTCTATGTTCTCTCTAATGCCTTCATATCCTTCCTAAAATGTAGTGCCCAGAACAGGACGCAATACTCCAGCTAAGGCCGAAACAGTGGTCTATATGTGGTGGCCTAGGCAACTACAGGGAACCCATTTAGTGCTGAAAAGGCTGATGGGAAAGTTGAATTATATGCCTAGGCCTAAGAGAAAATTACTGCAGCCTTGAGAACAATACCATCTTGTCTGACCACAGTTGTAGGATGAGCCCTGAGACATTCCATTTTGTTCTTTCCCAGGCCGAATGTAATCAGGGTTGTGATAAGCATTTGTGTAAGCACAACATCTGTTGTGAGGGGAAAGGAAATTTACTGGAACATGGATTAGTCAGTTAACTTATGCAAATAAGCGGATAGGTTTGTGGAAAATTTACTGATTGGCTGTAAAAATGCTTTTAACAGGTCTGTGTGTATTCTGCTATGAGATAGTACAGCAGATCTCATTGTATTGTCTCCCTTGTGCACAAGTAATAAAAGGGGTTTCTCTGTACGAAATGCTACATTGGTGTGATTAATCTCCGGCAGTTTCTTGGCGGTCGCACCGAGATGACTAACCCCTAGAGTTCAAGGACTCCTCAGTCTGCGGCAGCCCAATTTGGGCTTCTGGGGTTCATTGACCCGTGATCTTCCTTTGCCTGCCTGTGGCTGACTCTTAGGGTAAGTCACCTATTTAAGTGTTTAGGAGATTAGTTATTGCGGTCCAGTATATACTCGGGGTTGGAGCCCCTGGAGTTTAAGTTAAGAATATACTCGGGGTCAGAGCCCCTGGAGTTGGTACTGAGTGTGTGGGTACGTGCTTGCAGCTCGGGGTCCGGGATCCCTTGAGTGTGTGAGTGGACTGATTGGTGAAAGTATCTTAGTAGTAAATTGGGGATCGAGGACCCGCCAAGGACTGGCCTTTTTTTTCAGTTAGTAGATAGAAAATGGGTAATATGGCATCAAAGAAACCCCAGGTTCCCCCTCCAAGGGGAACCCCAAATGCTTATATATATGTCCATTACGGACCTGAAAGTGTCCAATATGTTTCTGAATGGGTTAAGTGGACCCAAGGTAAGGGAGAGAGCTTCCCACCAGATGGAACTTTTAATCGGGATAGAATTTAGCATGTTTTAAAGGAAGTAGAGAAGTCAGATAAGAAGAAAGTGGGTTGGCCTGCGTATGTCCAATGGAAGGACGAAAAGCAGACACGGGCTGATGAGCCGAGGAAAAGGAGGCAGGAATGTGAGAAAAAGCGAAAGCAAATTGATCATAAAGAGAAATCCAGGATCCTGATCCCGCAGCGAACCACGGAGCCCCCAGCGCCTCTGTCGTCCGATGATGAGCTCAGCGATCGGGACTGGCCTGTCTACCGGTCACCTCCTCCTTATGATGATCATGAACAGGTTCCACCCCCGGCTGCAGCTGCCCTGCCGGCTCCGCTACCTCCTAGGGGCACATCAGAACTTGATAGTACTACTGGTGTATGAACCCGATCCCACTCCCAACGGAGCCGGAACTCGGATCCAGCCCTCCCTACCGACCCTTCACCCTCCTGCGCTGTGATGCAGATGCCCATGGGAGCATACCCTAATCCTGCAGGAGGTCAGATCTAAGTTTACCGTCCGTGGACACCTTCCGAATTACGAGAAATTGTTGAATCCACCCCAGAACCTAGAGAGGGAGTTCAGAAGTTTATACAGAAACTCAAAATTCTCCGTAAATGTCATAACCCTAATTGTAATGATATAGATATGGTTCTTGATATTTGTCTGGGTATCCAGCGTTGGCGACCAATTCGGGAAAACTGTGAGTGGCCACTGCTTGGCCCTGACCCTCTTACTGCGGATCAGGAGACACAACTCTGGCAGCGTATTTGTGCAACCGTGCGGAAAGCTTATCCTGATGTAGTGACTGGCACAAAATCCACAGGACAGTGCAAAAGCCTGACGAGGATGTTTGCAATTATGTTGAATGATTCGCACTATTTTTTAAAAAATGTTCTGGTGTTAATCCTCAGGATTCTGTTCCGGCTCTTGTTAATGCTCTTGTACAGGGATTGCAGCCTGATCTTAAGAAAGCCTTTACCCTTACTTGCATTGGGTGGGAAGGTAAGGAAAATCTTCAAGAAATTATTAGCCCCCTCCAACATTGTGAGCACCAAGTGATCCGCTGCCAGAAAACCCCAAAGGAATAACGGCACCGATGTTAGACGATCCAGCAGCACCAGTAGCAGCGCCTCCAGTGGCGACGCCTCCGCCCACAGTGCCTCCGCCCACAGCACTTCCAGTGGTGACGCCTCCGCCCACAGTGCCTCCGCCCACAGCACCTCCAGTGGCGACACCTCCGCCCACAGCGCCTCCGCCCACAGCACCTCCAGTGGCGACACCTCCGCCCACAGCGCCTCTAGTGGCGACGCCTCCGCCCACAGCGCCTCCGCCTGCAGCTCCACTCACAGCGCCCATGCTGGCACTGGCCCCTGTGTTTTACGCTGCCCTTTAATTGGCCTCTCAGCTGCCCAACTTTTATAATTACCAACTCCAACCTGTTATGTGGCCTCAGAATATGTGGCAGCCTAATTGGCAACAGGGTGCTCAGGGGAATCGATGGACAGGGAGAGACCGTCAGGCAGGACCAAAAGGGGGCGGCCACTTGACTTATTTTAACTGTGGCCAGGGTCATTGGGCTTGTACCTGCCCTTGGCCACCTGCGGTTCTGCCATAGGCGGCACCTCAGCAGGCGCCGGCCCCGGCCCCTCAATCAATCCCTTACTCTGCCCCTCAAACGATCCCCTACTCGGTAGCTAATCCATTTGGGTGTATGACACAATAGAGTTGCCACACCCTTTAACCTCTCATTACCACTGAGGAACCCACAATCCCTTTGTCTGTTAATGGCCGTCTCTTAAATTTCCTTATTGATACTGGAACGACTTATTCTATCCTTCGGCCTGTCGAGGCTCCTGATGTCACCCCCTCCAGGGATTCCATTCCCGTCGTTGGGGTCTCAGGACACCGCTTTCACTGCCAGTTTTCCAAAAAGTGCCCTTTGACCTGAACAGAAGAAAAGGATCCCATCGATTCCTCCTTGGGGCTGACGAACTGGTCAATCTTTTGGATTATGATCTCCTCTGCAAACTCGGTTGCACTTTAGAGTGCTCTAATAATTCTGTCACTCTTCAAGTTTCCGAGTCTACTTAATCCACAGTCATCGGCCTTCTACAGGAAGATACTTCACATCATCCTCACGTTTGGTGGTGGAATTTCGGACATTGCAATTTATTCAATAAACTCAAGACTGTGTTAGTCCGGCTTCTGACCAATTGGCGTGTTTCCATCTACCCGCCCCTGCAACACTGGCTTCAGGATCTTCACTGTACAGCGCACTACTCTGCCTGCCCGGATCACCAGTATACCCATGAGGTAACAGGCCATCTGGGTGAGTGCTATGCTCTTTCCATATCTTCCCTTTGCGCCGGACCTGAAGGAGTTGCTGGCTCCGTGTCCCTTCCTCCAGCTGCCCCACCAATTTTTCATGCCCGGGATGTTGTGCCTCATGTTACTCTCTGTGTCTCTGTTGGATATCAGGCCAGGGTCCTTGGTCCTATGGTGTACCACCTTCGGTGCACAGATCCCCAATCATCTGTGGAATTGATGGACGGCTACCTGAATATCTATGAACAGGCTATCCAATTTTTTCCCTCTATGCCCCTTGAGTATCCTGCCTATTTTCAGCACCATGCTCTAGGTAGTGTAATCACTGGTTCCCTCAATGCCTTGATAATTATCCCTGATACCTTGTGGGCACAGGGTCCTAATGATGTTGGTCGGGTATTATCAGCAGAACCTTTTTGGATGCATTTGGATCCCTCTAAACCCCTCCCTCGGAAAGCTCAATACCCTCTGAATCTCGAAGCGATGGAAGGCATAAAGCCTGTCCTTCAAGCTCTTTTAAACTCCGGTGTTGTTATTCCCATTGTTAGCCCCTGCAATAGTTCTATACTCCCTGTGCGGAAGCCAGGCAAGAATACCTGGCGGTTTGTCCAGGACTTGCAGGCAGTAAACGCTTGTGTGATCCCTCCCTATCCAGTAATAGCTAACCCGGCTACTGCGGATGCTGGAAATCTGAAACAAAAACAAAAATTGCCAGAAAAACTCAGCAGGTCTGACAGCATCTGTGGAGAGAAAGACAGAGTTAACGTTTCGAGTCCAGATGGCTCTTCTTCAGAACTAAAAGGATGGCAGATTTCCTTCCTTAAAAGTCAATGTGAACCAGATGGGTTTTTACAACAATCGATAATCATTTCACAGTCACAATTAAGGCTGGCTTTCAATTCCAGATTTTAAAAAAATTAATTGAATTCAAATCTTACCAGCTGCTGTAGTGGGATTTGAATCAATGCCCCCATAACATTAATCTGAATCTGTCTAGGCTAGTGGCTCTACCCAAAGTTGCCAAAGCTCCAGAAGTTACATTATGAGGAGATGTTACATATTCTGAACTCAACTGTGCGAGTTGCCGAGTTCATAAATTCAGTGAATGTTGATTCAGGTAATGATGGCAGATCTAGATCACCTTGCTGCAGCACAAATAGCTATGACTTCCTTAAGTGGAACATTGGTGAAATCGCGACTTGTATTCCTTGGAATATTGAAGGCTAAGAGTGATTTATTTGAGGATTTTAAGAATTTGGAAGGAATTGAAAAGCTTTAGATGGAGAGAAACATTTTCCATTTGTGGGAGATCGGCACATGGAGACATGGACCTGAAAAACAGAGCCAGAGCCAGGAGAGAAGTTCCAAAACGCATTCACACCAAGAGCGATAGAATTCATCATTTCAATTCATCATTTTAAATCTGAGATTGATAGATTTTGGTGAGCCATATTTATTCAGAAATATGAAGCAAAGGTAGGTGGATGGAGTTAGGTAGAGATCAATCATGATCTCATTGAATGGCAGAAATTGTTCGAGGGGCTGAATGGCCTCCTCCTGTTCCTATGAGTGAGAGAGAGAGTTTGTTATAATCTGGAATGCACTTCCTGAAATAATGGTGTAAGCAGAATCAACAGTAATTTTCAAATAGAATTGGATAAATAATTGCAAAGGAAAATTTTCCTGGGCTCTGGGGAAAGAGCAGGAGCGGATATAGTTCGGCAGCTGCATTAAGGAGCCAGCACAGGCATGATGGCGGAATGGCCTAATGCTCTGCTGGACTGCAGTGTATAGTTCAGGTGTCAGCCAAGGCACAGTGGCTAGCACTCTCGCCTATGACTCAGAAGGCCAGGAATCAAGTCCCATTCCAGAGACTCAAGCAGAAAATTGAAATGAATGTTCCAGTGTAGCACTGAGGGAGTGCACATTGTCAGAAGTACTGTCTTTCAGATGATAAATTCAAACAAGGCCTTCCCAAGTGGACCTAACAGATCTCATAGCACTACATCAAAGGTGAGTTCTCCCCTGTGTCCTGGCTAATATTTATCACTAAAACTAATTATCACCTTGCTGCTTGTGGGAGCTTGCTTTGTGCAAATACACTGCCATATTTCATACTTTGCAGCAGTAACTACAGTTTAAATATACTTAGAAAATCTTAGAAGCACAGGAAATTTATGGCATAGATGGAGACAATTTGGCCCATTAGGTGGAGTTTAATCCAGGTGACAGGGGGTCTTGCTCACTACCTGGAGAGCTGGTGAGAGTCCCATGTCACATTCTTTGGGGGTAGCTTGCTGTATTTAGACCCCAGTGGCTAGTGCCAGGCCTTCCCTGGGATCAATGAATCCTGGGATAGAAATCCTGTCTCTCAAAACCTGCCACCGAGGGAGTGGCAGTAGCTGCTGGTAATTCACCCACCAGGGGACCAGGATCCGTGAGAGGCCCAGGTGAGTGAGGGGGGGCTGGGGTCACAGGAAAGGGCGGAGAGAAGGTCAGGGACAAAGACAGGGGTGTGACTCTCAGCAGGCCCAACTCCACCTTTCCCAATATCAAGTCCCTCAATCAGACACTGAGTGCCTGACAAGAAGAGACCCACCCCCACCCCAGGAAGCCCTCAAGCAAGCACGCCAGAGCATGGGTTCCCTGCATGGCAACTGTCACACCTGCCACAGGGTGAATTCTAGCAGCAATAGGTGAGGCCCTTAAATGGGCATCAATTGCCCATGTAAGGGCCTCAGTTGGAAGCGGGGTGAGAAGGCTGCCATGAGCCTTCACATCCCAGATTGAATCGGGACAGAGGTGGGTAGGTGGTGGTGTCCCCAACCAGCATCCTCCACCTGATTAAACACCCCCTCTGCCTCCAAACTTGCCTTGGGGGAAGGCATTAAATTCCACTCATTCTGTGTGCTGGCCAAGAAAAAGTTACTCAGTCCAATCCCACTTTCCAGCTCCTTGTCCTTAGCCTTGTATGTTTTGGCACTTTAAAGCACATCTACAGTGAAAATGTGATGAAATATTTCTGCCTCTACCCACCCTTTCAGTCAGAGTACCAGACCCCCACCGCCCTTGGCGTGAAACCATTTCTCAATTCCCCTCTAAGACTTCTGTCTTTAAATTCATGTCCCCTTATTGCCCTCACTATTAAGGGGAATAGGTCTTTATATTCACTCCATCTAGGCCCCTCGTAATTTTATACACCTCAATTAAATCTCTCAACCTCCTCTGTTCCAATGGAAACAACCCCAGCCTATCCAACCCTTCCCACAGTAAAATTCTCCAATTCCTGCAATGTCCTTGTAAATCTCCTCTCGTGTGATCATCTCCTTGCTGTAATACTACAAAATGCAGTAAAGTGCTTTGGAATGTCTTGAGGCTGTGAAAGATGCTATATACATGAAGTTCTTTCTGCTTTAGGATTATGCTCAGTTAACCCTTTTGCTGCCCTCCAGTGAGATGTTAGCTGTTTAACTGCTCTGCGACGACTATGAGTTTTACCAATTCATTGGACAACCTGGTGTGCGGGGACCCATTTTAAGCCACAAACTGAAAAACAAAAGCTCACACTGAACAGGTGTCTTCATATACTCTTTGTAAACTAAAATTAACCCCTCAACAGCAGGACAGAAATTTCCAGGCATGTAAAGTAATGAGTTTTATCCAAAACAAGTCCCGTTCACCCATTACTTGCTGACCACGAGTGGTTTCACCTCAAATTTAAAATTCTCATTCTTTGTGTTCAAATCCCTCCATGACCTTGGTCCCTATCTCTTGTCTTCCTTCCTTTTCCCCTCGTACATTTAGCTAGGGTCCCTGTAATTGTGTCCATGAGTGTACAAAAGTCAAGTTGTTCTTAATTATTGGGCTTGACTCTACTGTACTTTCCTCACTATGCTTATTGCTCAAGGTTTCTCGGTTAAAAAGAGCCATAATGTAAACATCACCAGCAGAACACTAGGTGGTTTTGTGAACTAAAGTGGCTAGAAACTGAGATTAAAACCTGTTTTCTGTTTCCATTGCACTCTTTTCCATTTCAAAGTGATTTTAGTTTTACTGTTATGATTTTGAACCATTTATTTTTATCCCGTGTGTTGAAATGAGTTAATCCCAGATGGATCCCTCGGGAGGGGCTGGGGGTGAGGGTGGGGTACATGCAGCAGAGTTTTTGTAACATTAAAAGCCACACTTCATTAGAACATAAGAAATTACCGATCTTTCTGAGGAATCACAATCTGTTGCCTAGAAAAGCTCCTAGAAAGACTTGTATCTCATTGGAATTTACAAAATACTTTGGGGGTAGATGAGGATACGATGTTTCCCCTGGCTGGTGAGTCTAGAACCAGGGCATGTAGTCTCAGGATAAGGGGCAGGCCATTTAAGACTGAGATGAGGGGGAATTTCTTCACTTAGAAGGTGATGAATGTTTGGAATTCTCTACCCCACAGGGCTGTGGGTACATCAAGGGAGATATGGATACTGGGGAAAACTGGCGTAAGGCTGGATGGTCAACCATGATTTGTTTGAATGGTGGAGCAGGCTCAACAAGCAAATGGCTTACCCTGTACAATTTCCTATGTTCCTATGCATTTATGTAGCATATTTCATGACCTCAGTGCCTTACAGCTATTGATGTCATCTTGGCACTGTTATAATGAAGGAAATGCAGCACAGCAAGGTCCCACAATGGTTGGGGGTTACTTTTCAAGGTATAAAGATGCCAGCTTAGAATGGGCTTCATTTCTTTTCAGTGTGTGGGTCATAATGACCAGATCATTTGTTATTAATAGTGAGGGTTCAGGGGTAAAATTTGGCCAGGACTCTGGAGAGAACTCCCCTCTCTACTTTGAAATAATTACTGTAGGATCTTTTACATCCACCTGAGAAGCAGATGAGGCTTCGGTTTAACAGCTTATCTGCAAGATGGCACCTTTGACCATGTAGCACTCCCTCAACAACTCCCACTGGAACATCAGCCAAAAATTCTATTCTCAAGTCTCCGGATAGGGACTTGAGGTGCGAGGGCTACTGACCGAGTCATGGCTGACACAAGTGATGTCCTTTTGTGCTGTATCATTCGACAATTCAATGATACTATGAAAATGAGTGAGGGCTTTAATCCTGAACCTCCTGATGTTCAGTGCAATTTTCTAGTGAACATGGCTGCTGGGTTTTATTGGAAATCTCATGGGAATCTGGTGGGCCCGAATCTCTTTGGGTCTTTCTCAAGGTTCTAGAAAAGTTCCCCTGAGCAACAGAATTAGCTTTTAATTTGATGCCAAATGTATCTTGATATGCCACCTCCCCATGTACACCAGCTCAGCAGTGACTCTAAAGGAACGGAGCTAGTGCACAGTTCCACCTTAAGAACATAAGGATATAAAAAACAGGAACAGGAGTAGACCATTCGGCCCCTCGAGCCTGCCCCACCATTCAATAAGATCATGGTTGATCTTCTTGTGTTTTGATTTCCACATTCCCATCTACCCCCAATAAGCTTTGATTCCCTTGCTTAACAAGAATCTATATACCTCTGCCTTAAAAATATTCAATGACTCCGCTTCCACCCCTTCTGAGGCAGAGAATTCCAAAGCCACACAACTCTCTGAGAGAAAAAAATTTCTCCTCATCTCTGTCTTAAAAGGGCGACCCCTAATTCTGGACTCACCCACAAGAGGAAACATCCTTTCCACGTCCACCTTGTCAAGACTGTTCAGGATCTTGTATACTTCAATCAAGTCACCCCTCACTTCTCTAAGCTCCAGTGGAAACAAGCCCAGTCTGTCCAACCTTTCCTCATAAGACAACCCACACATTCCAGGTGTCAATCTAGTAAACTTCCTCTGAACTGCCTCCAATGCATTTACGTCCTTTTTTAAATAAGGAGAACAAAGCTGCAGTCTCACCAATGCCCTGTATAACTGAAGCAAAGCATCCTTACTTTTATGTTCAATCCTTCTCGTAATAAAAGATAGCGTTTCATTAGCCTTCTTAATTACTTGCTGTACCTGCATACTAACTTTTTGTGACTCGTGTACTAGAACACCTAGATCCCTCTGCACTTCAGAATTATGCAGCCGTTCTCCAATTAAGTAACACTCTCCTTTTTTGTTCTTCCTGCCAAAATGAACAACTTCACATTTTCCCACATTAAACTACGTTTGCCAGATCTTTGCCCACTCACTCAACCTATCCATATCCGCATGCAACCTCCTCATATAGATAAAAGCAAAAAACTGCGGATGCTGGGAATCCAAAACAAAAATAAAAATACCTGGAAAAATTCAGCAGGTCTGACAGTATCTGCAGAAAGGAACACAGTTAACATTTCGAGTCCGTATGACTCTTCAACAGAACTAAATAAAAATAGAAGATAGGTGAAATATAAGCTGGGTAAAGGGGGGTGGTGGGACAACTAGAGCTGGATAGAGGGCCAGTGATAGGTGGAGATAACCAAAAGATGTCACAGACAAAAGGACAAAGAGCTGTTGAAGGTGGTGATATTATGTAAGAAATGTGCTAATTAAGGGTAGAAATCAGGACAAGCAAGGTGCAGATAGCCCTAAGCTTGGCCTAAATAGCCAAGTGGTTATGGTACTGGGTTTGTAACCCCAAGACCAAGAGTTCAAATCTCACAATGGCAAAAACTATGAAACAATATAACTTCATCTGAATAAACAGATGGAAACGTGTTTGTACTCGAAAAGAGTTACAGATAGCCCTAGTGGGGGTGGGGTGAAGGAATCGAAATAGGCTAAAAGGTAGTGATAAAACAATGGATGGAAATACATTTAAAAATAATGGAAATAGGTGGGAAAAGAAAAATCTATATAAATTATTAGGAAAAAAAGGCGGGGACCAGAAAGGCAGTGGGGATGGAGGAGAGAGTTCATGATCTAAAATTGTTGAACTTGATATCATGATGATATCAATATCATGACCCCACCACTGAACATCTAGCCGTTGTTTCCAGGACTGTCACTGACCTCATCTCCTCTGGAGATCTTCCTCCCACAGCTTCCAACCTGATAGTCGCCCAACCTCGGATGGCCCGCTCCTACCTAAAATCCACAAACAGAACTGTCCCGGCAGACCGATCGTGTCAGCCTGTTCTTGTCCCACAGAACTCATTTCTCGTTATCTTGACTCCATTCTCTTTCCCCTTCCCCAGTCTCTTCCCACCTACATCCGTGATTCCTCTGACACCTTACATCATATCAACAATTTCCAGTTCCCTGGCCCCAACCGCTTCCTCTTCACCATGGACGTCCAATCCCTCTACACCTCAATCCCCCACTGGGATGGTCTGATGGCTCTCTGCTTCTTCCTCGAACAAAGGCCCAAACAATCTCCATCCACCACTACTCTCCTCCGTCTGGCTGAACTTGTTCTCACACTGAACAATTTCTCCCTAACCTCCTCTCACTTCCTCCAAATAAAAGGTGTGGCTATGGGTACCCGCATGGGCCCCAGCTATGCCTATCTCTTTATGGGTTATGTGGAACATTCCTTGTTCCAGTCCTACTCCAGCCCCCTCCCACAACTTTTTCTTCGGTACATCGATGATTACTTCGGTGCTGCTTCATGCTCTCGTCTGGATCTGGAAAAATTTATTAATTTTGCTTCCAATTTCCAGCCCTCCACCATTTTCACATGGTCCATCTCTGACACTTCCCTTCCCTTCCTTGACTTCTCAGTCTCAATTTCTGGTAATAGACTGTCCACCAATATCCATTACAAGCCTACCGACTCCCATAGTTACCTCGACTACAGCTCCTCACATCCTGCTTCCTGGAAGGACTCCATCCCATTCTCTCAGTTCCTTCGCCTCCGTCGCATCTGTTCTGATGATGCCACTTTCAAAAACAGTTCCTCTGACATGTCTTCCTTCTTCCTTAACCAAGGTTTTCCACCCACGGTGGTTGACAGGGCCCTCAACCGTGTCCAGCCCATCTCCCGTGCATCCGCCTTCATGCCTTCTCCTCCCTCCCAGAAACATGATAGGGTCCCCCTAGTCCTCACTTATCACCCCACCAGCCTCCGCATTCAAAGGATCATCCTCCGCCATTTCCGCCAACTCCGGCATGATGCCACCACCAAACACATCTTCCCTTCACTCCCCTTATCGGCATTCCACAGGGATCGTTCCCTCCAGGACACCCTGGTCCACTCCTCCATCACCCCCTACACCTCAACCCCCTCCCACGGTACCTTCCCATGCAACCACAGAAGGTGCAACACCTGCCCCTTCACTTCCCCTCTCCTAACCGTCCAAGTGAAGCAGCATTTCACTTGCACATCCCTCAATTTAGTCTACTGCATTCGTTGCTCCCAATGCAGTTTCCTCTACATTGGAGAGACCAAATGCAGACTGGGTGACCGCTTTGCAGAACACCTTCGATCTGTCTGCAAGCATGATCCAGACCTCCCTGTCGCTTACCATTTCAACACTCCACCCTGCTCTCTTGCCCACATGTCTGTCCTTGGCCTGCTGCATTGTTCCAGTGAAGCTCAACGCAAACTGGAGGAACAGCACCTCATCTTCCGACTAGGCACTTTACAGCCTTCCGGACTGAATATTGAGTTCAACAATTTTAG
Organism: Isurus oxyrinchus; assembly: GCA_026770705.1. Lineage (NCBI taxonomy): Eukaryota > Metazoa > Chordata > Chondrichthyes > Lamniformes > Lamnidae > Isurus > Isurus oxyrinchus. The sequence goes on along the minus strand of JANJGN010000030.1, from coordinate 2,101,568 downwards.
ATCATGAACTCTCTCCTCTATCCCTACCCCCTTTCCGATCCCCCCTTTTTTTCCAATAATTTATATAGATTTTTCTTTTCCCACCTATTTCCATTATTTTTAAATGTATTTCCATCCATTGTTTTATCTCTACCTTTTAGGCTATTTCGATTCCTTCACCCCACCCCCCACCCCCACTAGGGCTATCTGCACCTTGCTTGTCCTGCTTTCTACCCTTAATTAGCACATTCCTTAGATAATATCACCAGCTTCAACACCTATTTGTCCTTTACGCTATGACATCTTTTGGTTATCTCCACCTATCACTGGCCTTCTATCCAGCTCTACTTGTCCCACCCCCCCTCCTTAAACCAGCTTATATTTCACCTCTTTTCTATTTTTACTTAGTTCTGTTGAAGAGTCATTTGGACTCGAAACGTTAACTGTTCCTCTCCGCAGATGCTGTCAGACCTGCTGAGTTTTTCCAGGTATTTTTATTTTTATTTATGTTTTGCAACCTCCTCATGTCATCTTCACAAACATACTTTCCTACCTATCTTTGTCATCTGCAAATTTAGCTACCATGTCTTCACTTCCCTCATCTAAGTCATTGACGTAAATCGTAAAAAGTTGAGGCTCCAGTACAGACCCCTGCAGGATTCTGCTCGCCACGTTCTGCCAATCAGAAAATGACCCATTTATGCGTACTCTCTGTTTTCTGCCAGCCAGCCAATCCTTGCTAATACATTACTCCCTACGCTGCGTTTTTATTTTCCATAATAATCTTTCATGTGGCACCTTATCAAATGCCTTCTGGAAATCCACGTACAGTATGTCTACAGGGTCCCCTTTATCCACTGCGCATGTTGCTCCTTCAAAAAACTCCAATAAATTGGTTAAACATGACTTTTCTTTCACAAAAACATGCTGGCTCTTCCCGATTGCCTTGAGTTCTTCTAAGTGCCCAGCTATAACCTCCTTAGTGATGGATTCTAATAACTTCCCCACGACAGATGTCAAACAAACTGGCCTATAGTTTCCTGTTTTCTGCCCTCCTCCCTTCTTGAATAGAGGTGTTATATTTGCTACTTTCCAATTGATGGAACCTTTCCGAATTTAGCGAATTTTGGAAAATTAACAGCAGTACATTGATTACCTCATTAGTCACCTCTTTCAAGACCCTAGGATGTTGTCCATTGAGACCCAGACACCTGCCACCCACAATTTCATCAATTTGCTCAGTGCCATTTCCCTAGTGATTTCAAATTCACCAAGCTCCTCTCTTCTTTACACCTCCTGATTTGCAGCCATTACTGGAATATTTTTTGAATCCTCCATAGTGAAAACAGAAGGAAAATATTTGTTCATTTCTTCTGCCATTTCTTTATTATCTACTATTAACACCCGCTGTCACTCTCTAGAGGATCAACACTCACTTTACTTACACTTTTCCTTTTTAAATGCCTGTAGAAACTCTAATATAACCTGCTCTCTGGTTGGTTCCAGAACATACTGTTCACAGAATCACACAGTGCAGAAAAGGCCCTTCGGCCCATCAAGTCTGCACCGACACGTGAGAAACACCTGACCTACCTACCTAATCCCATTTACCAGCACTTGGCCCATAGCCTTGAATGTTATGAAGTGCCAAGTGCTCATCCAGGTACTTTTTAAAGGATGTGAGGCAACACGCCTCCACCACCCTCCCAGGCAGCGCATTCCAGACCGACACCACCCTCTGGGTAAAAAAGTTTTTCCTCACATCCCCCTAAACCTCCTGCCCCTCACCTTGAACTTATGTCCCCTCGTGACTGACCCTTCAACTAAGCTGCTCCCTATCCATCCTGTCCATGCCCCTCATTATCTTGTATACCTTGATCAGGTTGCCCCTCAGTCTTCTCTGCTCCAACGAAAACAACCCAAGTCTATCCAACCTCCCTTCATAACTTAAACGTTTCGTCCCAGGCAACATCCTGGTGAATCTCCTCTGCACCCCCTCCAGTGCAATCACATCCTTCCTATAATGTGGCAACCAGAACTGCACACAATACTCCAGCTGTGGCCTCACCAAGGTTCTATACAACTCCAACATGACCTCCCTACTTTTGTAATCTATGCCTCGATTGATAAAGACAAGTGTTCCATATGCCTTTTTCACCACCCCACTAACATGCCCCTCTGCCTTCAGAGATCTATGACACACACACCAAGATCCCTTTGTTCCTCAGGATTTCCTAGTGCCATGCTGTTCATTGAATACTTCCTTGTCAAATTACTCCTTCCAAAGTGTATCACCTCACACTTTTCAGGGTTAAATTCCATCTGCCACTTACCTGCCCATTTGATCATCCCGTCTATATCTTCCTGTAGCCCAAGACACTCAACCTCACTGTTAACCACCTGGTCAATCTTATTAATCCTACCCTCCACATAGTCATCTATGTCGTTTATATATATGACGAATAATAGAGGACCCAGCACAGATCCCTATGGTACGTCACTGGACACTGGCTTCTAGTCACTAAAGCAGCCTTCTGTCATCACCCTCTGTCTCCTACAACTATTTTGAATCCACCTTATCAAATTACCTTATCAAAATCCCATGTGCATTTGCCTTCTTTATAAGTCTCCCATGTGGGACCTTGTCAAAGGCTTTGCTGAAATCCATATAAACTACATCAATTGCACTACCCTCATCTACACACCTGGTCACCTCCTCAAAAAATTCACTCAAATTTGTTAGGCATGACCTCCCTCTGACAAAGCCATGCTGACTATCCCTGATCAAACCTTGCCTCTCTAAGAAACTTTCTCAAATGCATTCTAAGAACTCATCCAGGCTACTGCTGCCAATCTAATTTTCCAGTTTATCTGCAGATTAAAATCACCCATGATTACTGCCGTCTCTTTATCACAAGGACACATTTTCTCTTGAATACTTTGTCCTACGCTGTGGCTGCTGTTAGGGAGCCTGTAGACACTCCCACTAATGACTTTTTTCTCCTACTATTCCTCATCTCCACTCAAAACGATTCTATATCCTGATCTCCCGAAGCAAGGTCGTCTCTAACTATTGCACCAATGCCCTCTTTGATTAACAGTGCTACCCCTCCACCTTTACCCAGCTTTCTATTCTTCTTGAATGTCATGTACCCCTCAATATTAAGGACCCAATCTTTGTCATCCTTCAGCCATGTCTCCGTAATTGTTATCAGATTATATTATTTACTTCAATGTGGGCCATCAATTCATTTACTTTGTGTTACTTGCATTCAGATAGAGAGCCTTCAGTTTTGTCTTTTTGTTACCTTTTTAAAATTTAGTTTTGACTGTTGATGTATTCTTAGGCTTCTTCTCTCCATCCCTTCCTGCCATTCTCTGATCTTCATTTCTCATATTACTATTTTGCACTCCTGACTTGACTCTACACCTACTACCTCTACCCAAGCTTGATTCCGCACCCCTCTTGTTTAGTTTAAAGCCCTCTCTACTTCCCTAGTTATGTGATTTGCGAGGACACTCGCCCCAGCACGGCTCAGAGGTAAACTGTCCCAATGGTACAGCCCCCACTTTCCCCTGTACTGATGCCAGTGCCCCATGAACTGGAACCCATTTCTCCCGCACCAGTCTTTCAGCCACACATTCATCTCTCTAATCCTATTTGCCCTATGCCAATTTGCACGTGTCTCAGGTAACAATCCAAAGATTATTACCTTTGAGGTTCTGCTTCTCATACTGACTTTGCAGAACCTCATTCCTAGTTCTACCTATGTCATTGGTACCTTTGTGGGCCACGACAACTGGATCCTCCCCCTCCCACTGTAATTTCCTCTCCAGCCCTGAGCAGAGGCCCCGAACCCTGGCACTGGCAGGGGACATAGCCGTTTGGACTCTTAGCCTTGACACTTAAACATTAGAACCGTACCACACGCACCAGATGATAGTGGGCAAAGCCACAAGTTATCAATTGGTAATTTGAAAAACTACAATCAGGTATCAGCTGAGGCTCAGTGCTAACACTCTTGCCTCTGAGGGTATGGTTGGGTAGTTCTTCCCCCGGTCCTGGGTCAATATTTATCCCTCAATCAACACCTCTGAGAAAACAGATGATCTGGTCATTAACACATTGCTGTTTGTGGGAGCTTGAAGTGTGCAAATTGGTCCCATATTTCCTGCATCATGACAGGGACAACACTTTAAAAATAATTTATTGGCTGTTAAACACTTTGGGACGTCCTTAGGCTGTGAAAGGTGCCACAGAAATGCAAGTCCTTCACTTTCGATTGTGCCTGTGTTAGCTCTTTGAAAGAGCTATCCAATTATGATCCCACTTCCTGCTCTTTCTCCATAGCACTGCAAATTTTTCCTTTTCAAGTATTCATTCAATTCTATTTTGAAAGTTACTACTGAATCTGCTTTTACCACCCTTTCAGACAGCACGCTCCAGATCACAACGCCTTGCTGTGTAAAAACAACATCTCCTCATCTCACCTCTGGTTCTCCTGCCAATCACCTTAAACCTCTGTCTTCTGACCCTTCTGCCACCAGAAACAGTTTCTCCTTATTTACTGTATCTAAGTCCTTCATGATTTTGAAAACCTCTGTCAAATCTCCCTTTAATCTTCTATTCTCTAAGGTGAACATTCCCACGTTCTCTCATCTTTCCAAGTAACTACAGCCTTTCATCATTACTACCAATCGAATAAATCTCCCAACCCCTGGGGAACACCACTGCCCACTCCCCTCTGCTTTCTGTCTCTTGGCCAGTTTTTGATCCACACAGCTACTTCCCTTTTATCCCGTGGGCTTCAATTGTGTGAGCAAGTCTTTTACATGTATTATATCAAACACCTTTTGAAAGTCCATAAACATAACATCAACTGTATCACCCTCATCAGCTCTCTTTGTTACTTCATCAAAGAACTCAATCAGATTAGCAAAATGATTTGCCTTTAACAAATCCATTCAGTAGCCCATACTTTTCAAGATGTCAATTAATTTTGCCCCAAATTTATGTCTCTAGATGTTTCTCCACCATCAATATTAGGACGATTGCTCTGTAGTTGTTGGGTTTATCCCTCAACCCTCTTTTGAACAGAGGTGTAACAGTTGCAATCCTCCATTCTTCTGGCACAAGTCCCACATCCAAGGAGGAGAGGAAAACTGTGGCCAGCACATCCACAATTCACTCTTACTTCCCTTAGCTAGCTAACATGCACCCATCCGGACTTTTCTCCTGTGCCTCCACAAGAAGATCTTCGTGTTGGTCCCTACTCAGCCCAGCCCTTCCTTTAACTACCCTGTTACTATTTATACTTTATTTAACGCTTTTGGGCTCCCATTTGTGTTACCTGCCAATCTATTCTCTTACAATCTCTTTTCCTCTTTCATTTCCTTTTTCAGTTCTCCTCTGAACATTTTATGTTCAGCTCCATAATAAAATACGAAGCCAACATTCATCATTAGCCTCCTTTTCTCTGTTTCATTTTAACCTTTACTGGCCAAAGGATCAAAACAGGTGCTACATGGGTAATGTACTAGTAAGACATGGCTGTTTGAAAGTCTGGATTTAGCACACAGTTTTGGTCCTAATCGCTGATTATCATCATCAGAGCTAATTAGTCATTGCATTCTTGTCTTTGTGCCGTTATAGCTTCATTATCATGTCTCCCAAGCTGTTTGTCAAGGCCTCTTAACTGGGTAAAGTTATAAAGCAGCAGAAAATCATACCACATACATTGTCCTTTCACCTTTGAGACAGAGGCTCAAAAATGGGTCCAGGCTGATGGATCAAATATCTTTTACTATCTGCAAGAGTTTGAAACCTCAGTTGGTAGCACTCTTGCCTTGGAGCCAGCAGGTCAGGGATTTAAGGCCCACTCCATAACTTCAGCATAAAGTTTTGGTTAACACTCCAGTGCAGTAACTGAGGGAATGCTGCACTGCCGAAGGTGCTGTCTTTGAGTCGGTCGAATGAGTGCAAACACACCAATCGGACCATCCAATGTTCAGATGTCTCAAACCTGTTCAGGGTTTTAGGAATATGTCCCACTTAGTTGAAAAATCTGTTAAAAGAAACGGATGGGATCCTTGACTTTTAAAGAGGAACAGAGTACATAAACAATGAAGCTATGCTAAACTTTTATAAAACACTGCAGCCCTCAGTTGGAGTTAGTGTTTAATTCTGGCAGCACATGTTAGGAATTCTCAAGGTGTTGCAAAGGTAGGCCATTCAGCCCATCAAGCCTGTGCCAACTCTGAGAGAATTATCCGATTAATTCCACTTCCTTGCTCTTCATCAGTAGGTTGCAATTTTTCTTCCTTTTCGAGTATTTCTTCAATTCCCTTTTGAAAGTTACTATTGAATCTGCTTCAACCACATCTTCAGGCACCACATTCCAATTAATTCATAACTCTTTACTTTAAAAACATATCTCCTCATCTCCCCACTGGTTCTTAAATCTGTGTGAGCAACCCACCCACCAGGGGAAATAACTTCTCATTATTTTCTTGATAAAAATTCTTCATGATTTTGAACATTTCTATTAAATCTCTTCTCTGATGTTAGGAGAACAATTGCAGCTTCTCTGGTCTCTCCATGAAGTCCTTCATCCTTGATGCCATTCTGGTAAATCCCCTCTATGAGTCTACCCAATCTAGTGGGCAGGAACCTGGCGGAGTAAGGTTCCACCCTGAATCGTGACCCTGCAGCCTCATCAATCATGGAATTTCAATCGTGTCTACATTTATGCCCTTTAAGCTTTGATCTTTATCTTGAATTCTGATCTTCACGTAGGACTTGCCCTTTAAGTACTGAGCAATTCTATAGAATTGCTTCACTTCCATTTTTCAGTGGTTCTAACTTGATAAGAATAGTTGTTTAAGAGAATTTGACTAATATACCTAGAAATGCATTGAACTTTATTCATGTTGACAAGTAATTACAGTTATAATCACACGTTTACTCACATTAATGTACTTTCTGTGTGGGCAGCAGTTTACTGTACAAGGACTCAGTCAGACTCCCACTGCTTCTGTTCCTTAGCAGCAGGCGTATATGAAAGAACACCTGCCATCTACATCGGCAGATCCTGTGTAGACATAGTGACCCCCTACCCCGTCACACAAACAAAATTGTTAGCCTAACAGGGAGCCAACCTGATCAGAATTCAGAGCGCAGTCCAAGAATACCCCGAGACTCGAGCCCAAACTGCTGCCCAGGCACTTGGGAGGTAGCTGGAAACACCAACACCTTTCTCTCAAACGTCCACTCCAACCCCAATGGGGATGCGATGGGGCCAAATCCCAGCAGAGGTGGATTCCGCCATGGCTGCACTGAAATGTCTACCCTACTATCGACACTTGTGTCCTGTAGCCTTTCCCCTTTTATCTTTGTCTGGAACTCTGATCTTGCATTGAGGTCACATTTTGGAATAGTTCCAGTTAAAATGGCAGTTAATACACCAGCTGTGTCAACTCTCAGTGCAACTCTTGCTAAACCCAGTTTGGTGCATCATTGTAACAGTTTGAATCGGCTTTTAAGACTTTTCTAAGTGCGTTTCTAGGTCCAGGTGCACACTAACTGCCAACAAATATACAGTTGTAAAAGCAGAAAAACCTGTCTTTTGTTACCGAGTAGACAATTAAGGCCACTGAATCAGAGAATGCAACACAACGTAAAGTCATGCATGACAGAAGGAGACCATTCAGCCCATCATGCCTGCGCCAGCTCTTTGAACAGACTATCCAATTAGGCCCCCTCCCCTTGTTCTTTTCCCATGTGTGCAGTTCACTCAGGAAGTCCGAGTTGCTGTGGCAACATACACTTTTCCATGCATGGAGCTATGGATAGCGATGGTGGAGACTCCAACTTTCTTTCCATCGCATTGCTGGCCAGGGATCTCTCCCACTCTTACCACCTGCCATCGGCGTGTGTTGAAAGGATTTGTAGGTTGATACTTAACCTGTTTGGCCACATTTCCTTGGACATCCAGTCCTAGGGTAAGACTTGAACCTGGGGCTTCTGGTTCAGGGACAGGGACGCAACTCATTGCACTACAAGACAATCTCACTTTCCCGGTCCCACTGAAAAAATTTAAATTTCACGTATTTATCCAATTCCTTGTAGGTTACAATTGGATCCACTTCCACCAGCCTTTTCAACTGTGAGGAAATGTATGCCCTTGTCTGACAATGAGTTTTATCTTGAAATTGTGATCAGTTTAACCTTATCCAGTCCACTCAACACTTCATAAGCCTTTATAAGATCGTCTCTCATGCTGTTCCTTTCAGATCTGAAGAGTCTCAGGTTTGTGGAAGGATATGTGGTCAAGGTGTGATGAAGAGAGGTGGGAAGAAGCTCACGTGGAGCATAAACACTGGCACAGTCCAGATGGACTGAATGGCCTGTTTCTCTGCTGTAAAATCTATGTAATATTATGAAAGCTTTTCTAAGAGTCATGTTGATTTTCACAAGGCCTTTGGATTTATTTTCAGAGATCGGATGTGGCAGGACTGCAGAGCTTTGATCTGATCCATTGATTGTGGGATCGTTTAGCTCTGTCTATCACATGCTGCTTCCACTGTTTGGCATTCATGCAGTCCTGTGTTGTAGCTTCACCAAGTTAGCAGCTCATTTTTAGGTGTGTCTGGTGTTAGGATGGTGTTGTTATAGAACGTGTCTGTTAAAGAAGTCTTCGTAGTTTTCTGTATGTTAACATCAAGTTTTTATTAGCTATTTGCAACTGCATACAAATATACAGTGAAGGGTACAGGCATGGAGCTATCTCCATCAGCTCAAAGATCTGTTTGCTGCCATACCTCAGTGGCAATGACAAGGAGTCAGATTCCTCCTGCGCTGTAAAGTGGAGTGTCCTTTACTCAAAGCCAGAGGTCATTGAGTCATGGATCCTTTTTCTGACGAGACTGCCATGCTGGCATCTGAATCTAATTTAAAATTTGTTGGATGACCATTTACCAGGATGCCAGCATTCCACAATCTTTGATCTCACCCAAGAAGCATGGCTGTGTGTCTTCATGGTTTTCGGTCTCGATCTCGAGGATTACCTTTGGGCTCTCTGTGTGAGGCTGGAGTTTTAACCTGCACAGTTTACCAAAGTGTCCCTGTCTGTTGCATTGGGCCGTAGTCACAGGACACTCATCTCTCCTGTGATGGCACTTCGCATAGCAGCACTGGCAAAGCTGCTCTGCTGGGTGGCTCAGGAATTGCTTTCCCTGACTTGGACTGTCCCTTCTCTTTGTGACCTGATAAGCTGGGCTGAGGGTTGGCTTCTGCCCCATGTTGTATTCTCTCCTGTGTTGTGCACGTAGCCCAGACAGTCTAGCTCGCTGGATTGCCTTGTCTAAGGTAAGATCATCTGTAACTTGTAGAAGGTCAGAGAGTGAATCAACTGCAACACCCACCATGATTTTGTCTTGGATGAGTTCAGAATTTAAATCTCCATATTCACACCACTCCGCCATCTAGCAAAGATTGTTTATGAAGGAATCGACAGGTTCCCCAGGCAGTCAGACTCTCTTATTGAATTTAGCTCTTCCCAATATTTTGTTAGATCTCAAGTTGAAATAAATGCCAAAGGATTTTAAAACCTCATCAAATTTGGTGGATGACACATCAATATCCTATCGTACAATGATGTCATCTTCAACTAGCCCTGTTGAGTAAAGAAGTGCATTTCTTTGTTCCACTCATTCCGCATCTGATTTTTTAAAATTTAAACCCGAAGTGATGCTATTTCTTAGAAATCTTTTCCTCTAAAGACTTCAATTTTGTGACGGGTCTGAGCCTTGGGTGAGTCTCAGTGGAGTTGTAAGTGTGGAATTGCGATCCATGCTGAAGATTTTAAAAGTGTGGGTACAGCTTTAAGAGCTTACAGGCTTTCAAGAAAGCGTCGCCATTCACTGCAGAATAATGGATTTCCCGGACTTGCTGGTTTTGGCAGGCTTCACAAAATGGCAGTGGTGCGCTTTGGGAAGAATTATTTACAACAAAGGTTGCATGAATTGGTGCTGTGCCAGCTTGATTTAATCAGCAAAGTAGCATTGTGAGTAGCGAGATATTTGAATGAACCACAGGCATGCTGTGCAAGGATTCAGGTGGTGGTGAGTTTTCCAAAAGTTGAGTAAGTTAATTATTAATTTGATTTTCTTCTGTTCAACATGGAGGTCACGTGTTGAGACTCGGAGTTGGGGATCGGGATTAGCGACGGGTTTCATTCAAATGGAGCTTCTGATTGAATTAGTAAAAGGGGCTTCTCAGGATTGGCTGAAGCCAGGAAGTGAGCCAGGTTTAGCTCACCCTTGCAGGCTACGAACTCTGTATGCTGACACTGGATTTCGAAAAGAGGTTCTGTGGAGTTTTCTGCAGCAGTAAAATTTCTGCCTTAATCTTCCAGGCTCTTCTCTCTGGAGCTTTCTCTGGTGGACTTTCTGTGTCTGTAGCTTTAGTTGGGAGCTCCTTTCAGTTCAGAATCCATTGAAGATGTCATTTCTCTTAGTCTTTCAGCATTTCTGTGAGGATGAGGGTCTTTGATCCCAACACTACCACCATGATAGGATGGTTTTGGTTACAGAACATATCTGTTAAAGAAGTCTTTGTAGTCTTCTCTTTGTTAACAGCAAGTCTTTGTTAACTGTTTGTAACTATATACAAATATACAGGAAAGGGTACAAACACAGAGCTATCTCCATCTGGCCAACATCACACTGACCCTGGGTCTAGGTCATGTGCCCTCTTACATCACTGTGTGGGTTGCACTGTACTCAGTAACCCTAATTAACCCTAATGCACCAGGCCCTTCTACCACATCTGTTGCTGCTCCTGGCATGTCATCCTGCACTCCTCATTGAACCAGGGTGTTACGGTCAGGTGGCAAGTGATAGGATGGCTCCGATCTGTTTCCACTCTTCGATTGTCCACAAAAGTTGTTTTAAAATACGTTTGCCAATTCAGGAAGTGTTTAACTGTTTAAAGTGCTGTGACTGTAAAAGATTCACACAGGCAAGTTTTCATGTAAGTTTTTTAAAAGAAGAGAATAATGTTTATTGTACTTCATCCCCAATCTAAATCAAAATAATAAAAATGCTCCCACTCTCTCACGCACAAACATTCAAGAGTTCACACATGAGTAAGTTTCAAAGTGGGGCAACAGATTAAGTAATTTAAGTATCCGAAAAATTCCAGTTAAATATTCATTGATACCTTGGGTAGTTTCAGACTGGGCTCAAGAGTCTTTCTAAATTCTGTGACAGAACAATTGTTGACAGACAATTTCTATTTGGTTTCCTGGAGTTAGCAGCTGCTGGATTGGTTTTTTTAGATGCTGCCTATGGTATATTGCTGATCAAACAGGCAGGGCTCAAGCTTGCAGGGTGGATGGAGAGAGGAGAGAGAGAGAGAAAGTGCTCACTCAAGGATCATCTTCTTCTGCGTCTAGAGAAAAAAACAGTTTCTTAAACAAAAAGATAGTTAGTTAGCTCATCATATGACCCCCTCACCAACTGCTACACAAACATGGTCATAGCAAGTTGATTCCAGGTCCATGGTTTAGACATGATTAGATTATGGCTGGAAGAGTTCCTTTCTCAGCCAGGGCCCATCGTCCAATGTGTTTGGGTCTAACGGCTTAGTCCACCCCCAACAGAATACACAGCTGCTTTCTAGATATTTTGTGAATGGGTCATGAGATGGACCATTCATACTCCTCTAAGGTGACTGCCTCTGATGCTTTCTTCTAGGCAGCCTGATTCAGTTTCAATAGCTTCAGAGGTTGTAGGGTACAGTTATGCAAATGTTCAACCATCTTAGAAGCTTAAAAATAAAAACAAAAACACTGCAGATGCTGGAAATCCAAAACAAAAACAGAATTACCTGGAAAAACTCAGCAGGTCTGGCAGCATCGGCAGAGCCGATGCTGCCAGACCTGCTGAGTTTTTCCAGGTAATTCTGTTTTTATCTTAGAAGCTTAGGTTTTTTTAGTTTAGTTTTAAGTCACTGAAATACTGCTGTTCAATCTTTTAAACTCAAACAGTGGTTTCAGCCCAGTAAATAAATAGTCATTTTGACAAGGATCAATGCCTGGCTTAATGGTAATGATCAAGTAAGGGACATGCTGGGTCATGAGGTTACAGATTGTGGTTGAATACAATTCTGTTGCTGATAGCTGATGTCAGGCTTCACTGGCCTGTAGCTCCCTGCCTTCTTCTCTCTATCCTTTCCTAATCAGTGGTGTTACATTTGCCACCTTCCAATTCCACAGGGACCATTCCAGAATCTGGGACATTTTGGAACTTTAACACCGATGCATCCACTATCTTTGCGGCCACCTACTGTAGAGATCATTAGACTGTACATCTCCATGGGAACGAAGTCATCCTTTGGCCAAATCACCTGATTTTATCAGCACCTTATTTTGCTTACACTTGCAGCGGAGGTACAAGGTGAACCTCTGTCATGGGCTGGCAATTGTCTGGCTGCACACAGCAATTTACTCACCCTGCCGTAAACTCCAAAAGAAAAGGCTCAGTAGGGCGTGGCTTGTTTCTTTTCTCCTTGTCACTTCATCTGTGCCCAATCAATCCCCCCGGTACGCTTTGTGGTTGTACTGTAGACCCTTTAGCAGTGACATGGGACTTCCCCTCTAGCATTCAATGGGGAATACACCAGACTAGGCCACAGGTTAATGAGGAACTCTCTTTTTTGTATTTTATTCTTTCATTGCCACAGGGCATCTGCGTTACACTTGGGCAAAATATCGGATGTGGTTCCTTGTTGGCAGTGTGTGTTGAGGACACTGTGGTAAACTGTGGGACAACTCTGTCTTTTCCCCATCGCTAAGGGAGCTCACATAAAACAGAGCTGGCCAGGGGCCAGAAGTGAAATTAGTATTTGGGCAGTTTCGGCATTTCCCTGCAGCTGGCACACAACTACCCAGCTGTGGCCTCAAAGTGGCAACTCAAACAGGTGTATGGTGTGCTCAGATAGGAACATAAGGGTATTCCACTGACAACTGGAAGCAAGAGTGGAGGAGTGGCCTCAAGGAAGGATAAGACTGCCCCGACAAAGCAGCAGGTCACGTGTAGCAGCCCATTGACTGGCACTACCCCAGAACACCACTCAAACAGAGAATCAATTTTAAATGATTTATGCAACATGAACCCAATAATCCTCACTGAAACATTCTTTCCTCAGTGAGCACAACTTTTGAACTTGCAAGAATTGGTCATTGGCTCACCAAATCCTTTAGAACAATAGAAAGCAGAGGCAATTCAAACAGCCAAATCCCTCTACAGGCCATATACAATTAACCCCATCATGGCCTCGAATTCATTCACTTAATCTCCTCCTTCAAGTACCATTGGCAACCATGGACCTCCATTAGATTGGTCCATGATTATGCTTGGGAAAGTGCTGCAGTGGTTTGCCATTGCCTTCTGCAGTCTGGTTGACCAGGGAACTCTCCCGCACTCTTACCGCCTGCCATCAGGCGTATTGGAAGGATTTACAGGCTGATAATCAACCTGTTTGGCCACATTATGAATACACTTCCATGGCCATCAAGTCCTGAAGTGGGACTTGAACCCTGAGCTTCTGACTCAGAGGGAATGATGCTCCCCACTGTACGACAAGACCTCCTCACTTAATCTGAAGGAAAATTCTGTATAAACATTAACTGTGCTTCAAGTGCAATCAAGCAAAACTCCAGAGTATCCATCCAATCTTCCCTCGTCACTATTCAACCCTGACCCAGTGTTCTCCACAGGCAATGACCTCTCACCCTCCGCTTCCCTGGTGGGAAAGGAATTACAATTCTTGCCAAGTTTTGGATCACTTCACTCTTTACCGAATTGCATCCAGGTCAACACTAATTTCCATCTGCTTCTAGCTACCATCATAATGGGCAAGCTGGATGGCAACCAGGCCCATTACTCCTCTTCAGTAACCCAAACCTCACCTGCCTAGATGCTATAAGAGGTTGCTGAAACAAGGGGCCATCTCTGAGGCCCACCTCCAATGAACAAGCTGTTGAAAAACAGTTGGAACGTTCAGTCTAAAAGTGGGCAGGTAGTGCGAATGTCGGATTCTGTTGGAATTGGAGGGCAATGGAAGCATACTGATTATGTTATTGGACTAATAATCCAGGTGCCTAGACTAATGCTCTGCAGAGATGAATTCAAACCCCACCATGCCAGCTGGGGAAATTTAAATTCAATTAATTAATAAATCTGGAATAAAATGCTAATCACATTCATAAAACCCATCTGGCTCACCAATGTCCCTCAGGGGCAGAGGGGGGAAATCTGCCAATCTTACCTGGTCTGGCCTACATGTGACCCCTAGACCCACAGCCATGTGGTTGACCCTTAACTGCCCTCTGAAATGGCCAAGCAAAGCCACTCAGTTGTAGGCGACTCGTGACCACGACCCTCTCAAGGGCAATTAGGGATGGACAATAAATGTTTGCCTTGACAGCGATGCTCACATCCCAAGGACAAAAAAGAAGGCTTGGCTCTCATACATTGAATAGCTTGTTGATATTCACTTGTTGATATTCATTGTCAAGGTTTGCTTGAAGAAGATATAAATAGGTAATAGTGCCTTTAGCACTTTGCCCCAGAAAATGACCATATTTTTCCTACAGAAGGGATATATAGAGACATACAACAAATAAAAAAAGGCTTACATTTATATAGAAAATTCTGGAAATATTCTCCCTTTATCAGTTTCTAGATTTGCTGTATTCTAAAAGGCTCCCAAGTCTCAGGTTTACTACTATTTCTGGAAACTTTACAGGCCTTTCCTTTTAATCCTATATAATCCTTAACTTCCTTTGTAACTTCAAATGTACTCCTCCTTGTGAGAATGCTTCAACACCTCTTCCAGGTTAGCCAGGAGTTCTTCAGCATTTACTCTGTTACTAGGACATCATTGAGATAAACCACGACATGCGGCAGCCCTTGAAGTAAATTTTCCATAGCCCGTTGGAAAATGGCACATGTCGACGGGACTCCGAAGGGTAACTTAGTATATTATTATAAATCCCTATGTGTTGATAGTCACAAAGTCCCGAGATGACTTTGCTAGTTCGACTTGCTGGTAAGCTTGGCTCATCAATTTTCATCAGTTTTCGGTATAGGATGCCTGCCTGGCCTGGTTGTTAATGGTCAACTTGTAGTCCCCACATATTCGTGCACTCTGGTCAGGCTTTAGTACTAGAACTATGGGCACTGCCAATTCAGAAAATTGTACGGATTGTGAGACTCCCAGCCTTTCCAGCCTGTCTAATTCAACATTAACTTTTTCTCACAATGCAAGGGGTGCTGGCCTCGACTTCTTGAATCTGGGGGTTGCCTCAGGATCCATGCGGATTTTAGCTTGCAGCCCCTGAATCTTTCCAAGCTCCTCCCTGAAAACGGAGACATATTTCTGTAATAATTATAGCAAATCTTTCATCCTAAGTTGAAAAATCTTGGTCCACTCCAACTTTAATTCCATAAGCCAGTTCCGACCAAGTAGACTTGGACCCTCCCCTGCTACCACTATTAGGGGTAGATAAACAGATTGATTTCCATACTGTACTGCAGCCTTGCATATACCTCTCACTCATATGTCTTCAGCAGTATACGTCTTTAATTTAGCATCTGAATTTTCCAGATATAATGGGTGATCTCCTCCATTTCGATATTTGAATGTATGCTCCCCTATAACTGGGTGCCCCTGTATCTGCCTCCATTCGGATGGGTTTCTCGTTGACTTTACTGTCACGTAGAGTGGCTCTGTTTTACCCATTATTAAGTTGTATAGTGAGTAAATAACTGACTCTGTTTCTTCTGGTTCCTCTAATATGTTGATTTCATGATTTCTACGTTTTTACTTAAGTTTTGTCTCAATCTATCTTCACAATATCGCACAATATGCCCATTGCGATGGCAGTAAAAACATTCAATTCTTTTAAATTGTTGTTCATTTGCAGACTGTCTGGTTCCATTTCTGTCATTATTATTGTAAGTTTTCTCTGTTAAACCATTGCTTTTTGCTGGTCTGTTAATGGTGGTTGTTTCCTGCCTTTCTGCACAGCCCTGTGCTTTTGCACCATTTCTAACTGGTGCTTCCCTCCCGATGCGATGGACGGAGCCATTTTGTGCTCCTTTGATTGTTTCCGAATCCCTGACAGTGCTCTCTATTGCGAGCACCAACTCCAGCATCTTACTGAAGCCGAAATTCATTTCTCACAACAACCTTTTTTTGAATGGCATCTTCATTAATCCCACATACTAATCGGTCTGTTAACATGTTGTTAATCAACACCCCGAACTCACAGTGCTCTGTCAGTTGTTTTAAGGCTGCTACATAGCAAGTGACTGTCTCTCCAGGGGCGTGACACCTCAAATTAAATTTAAAACACTGCATTGTTACCGAGGGTTTTGGCTGAGAGTGGTTTTTCACAAGATTTACCAACTCATCAAAGCTCTTGGAATCTGGGGCGTTGGGTGCCATTAGACTATGAATTAGGCCGGATGCTTTACTGCCACACATTGATAAGAGGGTCGCTCACCTCTTCTCCTCCCCTGATATGTCGTTGGCCAAAAAGAAAAATGCAAGGCGTTCAATGTACCATGACTAGTCATCATTGGTGGTCTGATCAAATGGTTCGATACGGCCAAACTGTGGCATACTGGAGGGAGTTAACTCCGACAACTATGACGAAGGCTGTACTTACAATCACTTGCATGGTATGGCTGATTTGCTTCTGTTTAAGTACTGCGACTTTCCTTGGTGTCGTCGACCGGTCGTGTTTTGCCTCGTTGCCAGTTGCTATGTTCCTTCTATCGGGTCGATTATTCAGCAAACACAGTTGCTCGTCTATCTACTGATAAGTGAGTTGGCAATCCCCAAGGTGATGTGGATGAAGAGGCCATTGTAAAATGAATCACTTGCTGTTTATTCACATAAGTCATGGAGCTCTAACACATGTGCTTCTCAAACCAAAATCTATTCTAAAACCACTGATTAACAATGTAGCCCGCACTACACAGCAATTGGGTAATACAATCACCAAGTCAATTTGCTTACATTCTCTTAAAGGTGTATTGCACCTCAGATTACCACAGAATGTAAACTAGCAAAATAACATGAAAATGGACTGTAAAAGCTTCTATAGGTATGTAAAAAGGAAGCATTTGGCTAAGATAAATATGGATCCATTACAGAGTCAGGAGAATTTATAATGGTGAATAAAGAAATGGCAGAAAAACTAAATGATTACTTTGCGTCTGTATTCACTGAGGAAGATACAAGAAATTTCCCAGAATTAGCGATCCAAGGGATGAGGGACAATGAGGAATTGAAGGAAATTTGTATTAGTAAGAAGGTTGTATTGGAGAAATTAATGTGGCTGAAGACTGATAAGTCCACAGGGTCTGATATTCTATATCCAAGAGTGTTGAAAAAGGTAGCTTTGGGGATGGTGGATGATCATCTCCAAAATTCTATAGATTCTGGAATGGTTCCTGCAGATTGGAAGCAAATGTCACCCCACTATTTAAGATGAGAGGGAGAGAGAAAACAGGGAACTACAGACCTGTTAGTATTAGTCTGCTCTTGGAGTACTGAGTGCAATTTTGGTCCCCTTACCTTTGGAAGGATATTACTGCATAGAGAGAATGCGACAAAGGTTCACCAGACTGTTAGTATTACATCAGTAGTAGGGAAAATGATAGAACCTGTTATAAAGGATGTGATAAATGGACATTTGGATAATATGGCCCATTTATTCCTGATTGGGCATGGTCAACATGGATTTATAAATGGGAAATCATATTTGATAAACCTTTTGGAGTATTTTGAGGACAGAATTGATAAAGTAGAGTTGGTGGATGTAGTATACTTGGATTTTCAGAAGGCTTTTGATAAAGTCCCCCACAAGAGGTTGGAAAAATAGAATTAAACCACTTGGGATAGGAGATAATATACTGGTGTGGATAAAGATTGGTTAACAGGCAGAAAACAGAGAGTAGGAATAAATGGGTCACTCTCGCGTTGGCAGGCTGTAACTAGTGGGGTACAAGAAGGATCAATACTTGGTCACCACTGTTCACAGTATACATCAATGATTTAGATGTGATATTTCAATGTAATATTTCCAAGTTTGTGGATGACACAAAGCTAGGTGGGAATGTGTGTTTGAGGAAGGTACAAAGCAGCTTCAAGGAAAGACTTAGTGAGTCGGCAAGAACTTGGCACATGGAATATAACGTGGAAAAATGTGAGGTTATCCACTTTGGTAAGAGGAACAGGTGTTCAGAGTATTTCTTAAACGGTAAGAGATTGGAGAGTGTAGATGCATAAAGGGACCTGGGTGTCCTCGTCAGTAAGTCACTGAAGGCTAACATGCAGGTGCAGCGAGAAATTCGGAAGACTAATGGTATGTTAGCCTTTATCACAAGATGATTTGAATATAGGAGTGGCGAAATTTTGCTTCAATTGTGTAGTCTGCTCTTGGAGTACTGTGTGCAGTTTTGGTCCCCTTACCTTTGGAAGGATATTATTGCTACAAAGGTTCACCAGACTTGTTCCCGGTATGGCAGGACTGTCCTATAAAGAGAGATTGGGGAAGCTGGGCCTGTATTCTTTAGAGTTTTGAAGAATGAGAGGAGATCTCATTGAAGCCTACAAAATACTTAAAGGAATAGACAGGGGAGATGCAGGTAAGATGATCCCCCTGGCTGGAGTCTAGAACCAGGGGACACAATTTCAAAATAAGGGGGAAGCCACTTAGGACCGAGATGGGGAGATCTTTTCTTTACTCAGAGGGTTGCGAATGTTTGGAATTCTCTACCCCAGAGGCTGTGGAAGATTAGCCAGTGAATAGGTTTAAAGCAGAGATTGACAGATTTCTAAATATGTCATAAAGAGATATGGGGATAGTGTGGGAAAAAGGCATTGAAGTGGCTGATCAACCATTATCATATTGAATGGTGGAGCAGACTTGATGGGCTGAATGGCCTACTCCTGCTCCCATGTGCCTACATAGGACACTTATTTCTGAGAGTAGAATATTTGCAAATTAGTAGGCAATCCTTCGTCATGTGTCAGCAGCTTATCCCACAGTAGGACCATCGTAGTTCAACCCAATTCACTCCTTAAAGCAACACTCAGGCGCATGCAAATCCAGCTGGAGACCATGGTCAGCAGCAAAGACCCTCGTGGGTTTTCTTCAGCAGGGTGCTGAGGCCAATTGTAGAACTTCAAAAGGACATAGACAAGTTGGTGGAATGGTGGCAGGAACAGTTAGCAGATTAAGTTGAATGCAGAGACGTGTGAGCTGATTCATTTTGGTAGGAAGAACATGGAGAGATAATGTAAAATAAAGGATACTACTCTAAAGGGGGTGCAGGAGCAGAGGGACCTGGGTGTACATGTGCATAAATCATTGAAGGTGTTGGGCAGATTGAAAGCTCCGTTGTTAAAGCATACAGTATCCTAGGCTTTATTAATAGGGGTATAGAGTACAAGAGCAAGGAGATTATATTGAATTCTTATAGTCACTATTTTTGCCTCAGATGGAATACTCCATCCAGTTCTGGGCGCTGCACTTTAGGAGGGATGTGAAGGCATTGGAGCGAGTGCGGAAAAGATTCACAAGAATGGTTCCAAGGATGAGCATCTTCAGTTGCGAAGGTAGATTGGAGAAGTTAGGACCATTTTCCTTAGACAAAAGAAGGTTGAGGGGAGATTTCATAGAGGTATTCAAAATCATGAAGCGTCTGGACAAGGTAGATAGGGAGAAACTGTTCCCAGTTGTGAAAGGATCGAGAATGAGAGGGCACAGATTTAAAGTAATTAGTAAAAGAAACAATATCGAGATGAGGAGAAACTTTTTTACATAGTGATTGGTTTGGGTTTGGAATGCACTGCCTGAGAAGGTGGTGGAGGCAGGTTTAATTGAACTATTCAATAGGGAGTTAGACTGTTATCTGAAAAGGAAGAATGTGCAGGGTTACAGGGAGAAGGCAGGGGAATGGCACCAGGTGAGTTGCTCATTCAGAGCCAGTGCAGACACGATGGGCCAAATGGCATCCTGCACCATAACAATTCTGTGATTCTGTAGCCTGCACTTCCAGCCGCACTACAGTCACTTAATCCAGGCCCATCCAAGAATTGAACCTGGGGCCTTGAGATCTTCTGTGCTGAACCATCAAGGCATCTCCTTGGGTGTGAGTGACGGACTTGGTCACAAGAGCCAAGGAAGCAGCATCTTATAGCTGATGCTTGATGTCCAGGCACAGAACTAAATCTTTGATCCACTTTATTTATCATGGGCTCTTCACTTTTGTTCATGAATGTTATCACGTGGAGACTGCAGTTAACTGGAGATATTTGTGCCACTAAAGCACAATGAGGGTCATATTCTGACATCTTCACCTGAAATCTCACCACTCTGACATGCTAGCAATAAGCTACCATTGATTATCTGAAAACTCTTCTTTTTAAGTTCCCCCTACACATTCTATACTCCTCTAGGGTTTCCGCTGTTTTGAGCCCTCAGTATCTCTCATAAGCCTCCTTTTTTCTCTTTATCCAATTCTGGATATCCCTCAACATCCAGGGTTCCCTGGATTTGTTGGCCCCACCCTTTATCTTTACTGGAATATGTTGCCCTTGTACTCTCCCTATTTCCTTCAAAGCATACATGACTATGGCCCTCGTGCCAGAAAATGGGATTAGATTAGTTAGGTACTTGTTTGACCGGTGCAGACTCGATGGGCTGAAGGGCCTTTTTCTGTGCCATAGGACTCTATGACTCTCATGCCTGGCCTTCAATCTGGCACACTGTGGACAGGTTTGATCAGTTTCAAACACAGCAGGAAAACTAAATTGTGGGAGTTAGTCAGTGAAGATCGTAAACACTGATAAAGAGCAAAGGAAGAAAACAAACTTTCAAAATTAGTTACAGAGCTGCTCTGATCTAACTTGCAAAAATCACATCAATGCAAATGAGCTGGTATGCAAAGGGAAGGAACCAGAATAGTAAGCAGATGATGATTGAAAAAGTCACTAACCATCTTATGTAAATATCCATCTAGCCTTGACAGATTGGCCTATCAATCACCCAACAGGTCAATGACCAACTAACTAATCAACCAAAAACCAGTCAAATGACTGACCAATCAATTAATTCATTAACCAGCAATCTATCGAACAAAGCAGACGACTTATTCTTTCCGTCAGGCAGCACATGTGGAAACAGAAACAGAGTTAATGTTTCAGATTGATGACCTTTCATCAGTTCAGGGCCGAAACATTAACTCTGGACTGAATTTTATGGCTGCAAATCAGGCGGGCCACACACCCACTAGTACATAAAATACGAAATGCTGACATCAGGTCGGCAGTCTGACATCACCACGCCAATCTCCTGGCAACTTATTGAAGGCAAGCGGGCACCGAAAACTGCAGCCTGCCTACCATTTTTGAATAATCAATCAACAAGCTATTGAGCTTGTTAAAGAGCTAATTGCCTGCAATTTTTCATTGCCCATTCCATTTTTCGGGCTTTGGATGGGAAAGAGTTTGGGAGTGTTTTAGAGCAGGTATGAAATGGGGCAAGGGAGGAAGAAAAGGCCTGCCACTGGGCTGCATGAAGCAGCAGAGTCTACTGCTAAAGGTGGCACTGTTTCTATCTTTTTGGGCTTCATTTATTCGCTGTTTTGAGCTTGTCAAAAGAAATAAGGAGAGATTGAGAAAGGACGGGCCATCCTTCCTATTGACAACATAACCCCTCTCCCACCTGACGGCCCAGCCTAGACGCCCGACTAGGCACTAGAGTCGCCCCTCGCACCGCTAATTGGATGTCTTCACCATGCTGAGGTGGCGGGGAAAGGAGCAGGGTGGGAGTGAGCAAACCACTCACTTTCTGTTCTGCCTCCCTCACCCCGTCGAAGGCCATTAAATCCAGCCCCCTGTTTCTCTCCCCACAGGTGCTGCCTGGCCTGCTGAGTATTTCTAGCATTTTCTGTTTTTCCTTCAGATTTCCAAGAACCTCAGTATTTTGCTGTTGTAGCTAATTCTTCCACTTAGTTTCACTGCAGAATTTGTGGCAGCCTTTTTCTGAGTCTGTGCATTCTGGAATATTTGGAAGCAAATCCATGAATTCATAATTTGTATCACTTCCTGTCGAGGAACACAGGAACATGAGGTCACTTGGCTCCTCAAGCCTGTTCTGACATTCAATGAGATCATGGCTGATCTACTATCTAATGTCATAATCTGCCTTTTTCCCATATGCCTTAATATCTTTGATTGACAAAAATCTATCAACCTCAGATTTAAAATTAACAACTGATCTAACATCAACTGCCATTTGTGGAACACAGTTCCAAACCCCTACCACTCTTGGTGTGTAGAAATGTTTCCAAATGTCACGCCTGAAAGGTCTGGTTCTTTGGATTCTGCCCCCAGTCCGTCTGGTTTCCAACCAGTGGAAATATTTTCTCTCTATCAACCCGATCAGTTCCCCTTAATGTCTTGAAAACTTCATTCAAATCCTTCTAAATTCAATGGAATAAAACCCTAATTGTGTAACCACCTTGTAATTTAATCACTGGAGTCCACGTTTCATTCTGGGAAATTTACATTCCTGTTAGAGTTTGCCCAAGTTCCATCAAAGTTCGTCACACCTCGATTGTCAGAATCTGGATTTGTGTTAACAAAGAGGTTAGTCAGAATAGTGGAAATAGCAGACATGTTGGCCACATCCCATGAGTATTGGGTACTGGCCAGAACAATGGAAGTATCCAAGCAGTATCACTCAATTACCTGGGATTGTCTAGGTCAGTCTGTTCCCTTTGTAATAGCAACGGTTTAACTGTTAAGCCATCAGGATGGACATTGTCAAATCTGGAGGCTTGGTGAGATGGAACTTGCTTCAAAATGCATTCTGAATCATCATGTGACATAGCTCACAAAGAACGGGGTTCACAAAGATCAGGTGTCGGCTTTTTTGAGCTCAGAACTCACAAGAAGTCCAACATCTACAGAGGCCAAGCTTGATCACCTTGGGAACCAGATCGAGGATACAGCAGCTAGTGCTGTAAAAGGGGGGATTGGCTTCAGTTCCCCCGACATCCTGCACAAGAAGGAAGGACTTTAGGAGAATGTACACTTCTGAGGAGGCCTGGTTCGGAAGCCCAGGTGAGAAACGTGGAGCTCCAGTGCAAGATAAGTAAATATCGGAGCAAAGTGGTACTCCGATAGTGATTGCCACTCCTTGGAAGATTCAGCCCAATGTGTGATGGTGGTCATTTGGCTGTTGCTGCTGCAAGTAACCAGTAGGCCTCAGCCTCACTTCCAGGCAATACTTTAAATGACTGTAGCAGCACACAGCCTTCTGGTCTTGGTAGAAAGGAGCCAGTGCTGATTCCTGGGTGATACCTTCTGCCTGATCCTCACTGAAATTATTTCAAATAACCCAGAAAAACACCTGGGTTCACCCACTGACCCAGGAGGTGGGGCTCACTTTGTAAAACACCTGTATTGACAGCTGCCAGTGCATGACGGCATGATGCAGCATGCCTGCTCTGATAAATATATGTTAGACCAGAAAACCTATCCCAATTCCACTGGCAGTGCTTTGCCATAGAAATTCCAGCCTAACAAACCAGAATTAAGAGTATTAGCGCTTGTAGTAACCAATTACTTAACTTGTAAGGTCTTCCCCGTTCTTCAAATGAAAGTATTCTTCACAAATGGTGTGGACTAGTTCCATCTGGATTGATTCTGGGGATATCGAAACAGAATAGCACAGAGGGAGAGCCATTGAGTCTGCATTGACTCTTTCAAAGAGCAATTCAGTTACTCCCACTCCCCATTCTCCCTCCAAATCCCGTAAAATTTTTCTCTTTCAAGTCTTTAGCCAATTCCCTACTGAACACTACTATTGAATTAGTATCCACTGCCCTATTTGGCAGTGCATTCCTAAGGCCAAGCACTTGTGTAAAAATGTTTTTCCTCATCATGTCCCCTCTAGTCCTTTTGATGATTATCCTCAATGTAACCTGTGCTCTCCGGTTATCTTTGCCTTGCAATATCATTGGGAGATGTCCTGTACCCGATCCCTTACTCCGTGCTGATCAGGTCTCATAGACCTGTATAATTGATAAGCTCCTTATAACCCTCATTGAAAGGACTACCCATTGAACCTCTTAAACATGAAACAAATATCCCAACTGGGCCTGGAAAGCTAGTCATAAGAAAGAAAGAGTTTGAATTTATATAGCATCTCAGGTCATCTCAAAGCTCTTTACAACCAAAGTACTTTAG
This sequence comes from Isurus oxyrinchus, assembly GCA_026770705.1. NCBI lineage: Eukaryota > Metazoa > Chordata > Chondrichthyes > Lamniformes > Lamnidae > Isurus > Isurus oxyrinchus. The sequence continues at coordinate 2,077,249 of JANJGN010000030.1, read as the reverse complement.
AAATGTAGTCAACATTGTAAGATACGTGGCGGCCAATTTTCAAACAGCAAACTATCACAAAGAGCAATGCGAAAGTGACCAGCTAACCTACTTTTGTGATATTGATTGACTGGTGGATTGTATCAAACAGCATATCCCTTCCGCTGTTCACAGCACACAGAGGCCTAATCGTGCTCAACCAGCCTGTGCTTGCAAAATTCAGAACATAGTCCAACATTAGATGTGGTTCTGCGATTGGACAGGGGTTATTGAAAAATCCCAAGTCTGCTAAGAATTTCACTAACAACCAATGTAAGATAGTCAGTCAGGCTCACACTTACACATTGCAAGAAGCTACATATATTCATCTGCAGAGCCCTGTCCTCTCCTAACAGGAAGAATATGTCCAGGCATTGCACCTTTTTAAATTAAACAAAAACATGGGACAACTGTTCCCTGGTGCATTCTCCATGGCAACGCCTTGACCAGAGTCCAATTGCCAACCAATCAGCACCCCAAATTGTTCTTTCTTTTGAAATCTGATATTCTTGCATCTGTTCTGATGAATGCAAGATGAAAAGCTTCAACAACCTGTCTCTTTTGTCAGTAATATTCAAATTCTGTACAATGAAGGAACTATCAGGTGTATATCCGTCCCCAAGCTTCTCTTTCCTATTACTTTTCTTTTCTCCTTTTAGACACTCCCTAAAACTGACGACTTTAACCAAGCATTTAGTTATCAATCCTAACATCTTATGTGGCTTTGTGCCCAATTTTGATTCATAATTCTCATATAAAATGCCTTAGGACATTACACAATATTAAAGGGACCAAATAGAAGCAAGGTGTTCTTGATTATGTGTGAATGATGACCTGATCGAAAGAATTATGATAACTTTATGAGGTAAGTAATCCTTCCTTTGGCAACCATCCATCAGACACCATAACACCCATGATAAAGGTTATCAATCATATTAAACAGAAACTCATAAAAACACTTTGTGCCATGTCCTGGAGATTACTCTAAATCCTGGAGGTTGAGGTGAAACAGTGTCCTTTGTGAGGCCTGATGTTTGGAGGGGTGGGGGTCAGAATAGCCAAAGCTGGAATGTGGAACTAGATAATGCACACCTGGGCCTCTGGGGTCTACAGAAAGAAAAAGGAACTTACTGTCGGGTGGTCTCTGGCTAATATCATGAATCAGCTGACCAACAGGATATTCTTGGCTCAGTTCAATCCAAAAACAGCAGTCTGAGATGGATAGTCCACAATTTCCATCTTAAATAGGCCTACCATCTAAAGCTGGGACTGCTCTGTGATAATGCCCTGGTCAACACTGGTGCCGACATGGCAATGGCAACAATTGGTCCTTACCCGCTGTTAGCGGGGAGCTCCCATCCTGCTTCCTCCAGGTGAAAAGACTGAAAATTCAACCCACTTACTTAAATGGACAATTATCCGAACTCCATTGTAACGTCAGGCTGAATTATAAATATTACCTGGAAAAACTCAGCAGGTCTGGCAGCATCGGCGGAGAAGAAAAGAGTTGACGTTTCGAGTCCTCATGACCCTTCGACAGAACTTGATTTCGAGTCCAGGAAAGAGTTGAAATATAAGCTGGTTTAAGGTGTGTGTGTGGGGGGGCGGAGAGAGAGAGAGAGACAGAGGTGCTTGTGTAGACAAACAAGCAGTGATAGAAGCAGATCATCAAAAGATGTCAGTGACAATGGTACATAAGAACACATAGGTGTTAAAGTTAAAGTTGGTGATATTATCTAAACGAATGTGCTAATTAAGAATGGATGGTAGGGCACTCAAGGTACAGCTCTAGTGGGGGTGGGGGGAGCATAAAAGATTTTAAAATATTTAAAAATAATGGAAATAGGTGGGAAAAGAAAAATCTATAAAATTTATAGGGAAAAAAAGGGGAAAAAAGGGGGAAACAGAAAGGGGGTGGGGATGGGGGAGGGAGCTCACGACCTAAAGTTATTGAATTCAATATTCAGACCGGAAGGCTGTAAGGTGCCTAGTCGGAAGATGAGGTGTTGTTCCTCCAGTTTGCGTTGGGCTTCACTGGAACAATGCAGTAAGCCAAGGACAGACATGTGGGCAAGAGAGCAGGGTGGAGTGTTAAAATGGCAAGCGACAGGGAGGTTTGGGTCATTCTTGCGGACAGACCGCAGGTGTTCTGCAAAGCGGTCGCCCAGTTTACGTTTGGTCTCTCCAATGTAGAGGAGACCACATTGGGAGCAACGAATGCAGTAGACTAAGTTGGGGGAAATGCAAGTGAAATGCTGCTTCACTTGAAAGGAGTGTTTGGGCCCTTGGACGGTGAGGAGAGAGGAAGTGAAGGCGCAGGTGTTACATCTTTTGCGTGGGCATGGGGTGGTGCCATAGGAGGGGGTTGAGGAGTAGGGGGTGATGGAGGAGTGGACCAGGGTGTCCCGGAGGGAGCGATCCCTACGGAATGCCGATAAGGGGAGTGAAGGAAAGATGTGTTTGGTGGTGGCATCATGCTGGAGTTGGCGGAAATGGCGGAGGATGATCCTTTGAATGCGGAGGCTGGTGGGGTGATAAGTGAGGACAAGGGGGACCCTATCATGTTTCTGGGAGGGAGGAGAAGGCGTGAGGGCGGATGCGCGGGAGATGGGCCGGACACGGTTGAGGGCCCTGTCAACGACCGTCGGTGGAAAACCTCGGTTAAGGAAGAAGGAGGACATGTCAGAGGAACCGTTTTTGAAGGTAGCATCATCGGAACAGATGCGACGAAGGCGAAGGAACTGGGAGAATGGGATGGAGTCCTTACAGGAAGCGGGGTGTGAGGAGCTGTAGTCGAGGTAGCTGTGGGAGTCGGTGGGTTTGTAATGGATATTGGTGGACAGTCTATCACCAGAGATTGAGACAGAGAGGTCAAGGAAGGGAAGGGAAGTGTCAGAGATGGACCACGTGAAAATGATGGAGGGGTGGAGATTGGAAGCAAAATTAATAAATTTTTCCAAGTCCCGACGAGAGCATGAAGCGGCACCGAAGTAATCATCGATGTACCGAAGAAAAAGTTGTGGAAGGGGGCCGGGGTAGGACTGCAACAAGGAATGTTCCACATATCCCATAAAGAGACAGGCATAGCTGGGGCCCATGTGGGTACCCATAGCCACACCTTTTATTTGGAGAAAGTGAGAGGAGTTGAAGGAGAAATTGTTCAACGTGAGAACAAGTTCAGCCAGACGGAGGAGAGTAGTGGTGGATGGGGATTGTTCGGGCCTCTGTTCGAGGAAGAAGCTAAGGGCCCTCAGACCATCCTGGTGGGGGATGGAGGTGTAGAGGGATTGGACGTCCATGGTGAAGAGGAAGCGGTTGGAGCCAGGGAACTGGAAATTGTTGATGTGACGTAAGGTGTCAGAGGAATCACGGATGTAGGTGGGAAGGGACTGGACAAGGAGAGAGAGAAGGGAGTCGAGATAACGAGAAATGAGTTCTGTGGGGCAGGAGCAAGCTGAGACGATCGGTCTACCAGGGCAGTTCTGTTTGTGGATTTTGGGTAGGAGATAGAAGCGGGCCGTCCGAGGTTGGGCAACTATCAGGATGGAAGCTGTGGGAGGGAGATCCCCAGAGGAGATGAGGTCAGTGACAGTCCTGGAAACAATGGCTTGATGGATCAAGCATCAAGCCATTGTTTCCAGGACTGTCACTGACCTCATCTCCTCTGGGGATCTCCCTCCCACAGCTTCCAACCTGACAGTCGCCCAACCTCAGACGGCCCGCTTCTATCTCCTACCCAAAATCCACAAACAGAACTGCCCCGGTAGACCGATCGTCTCAGCTTGCTCCTGCCCCACAGAACTCATTTCTCGTTATCACGACTCCCTTCTCTCTCCCCTTGTCCAGTCCCTTCCCACCTACATCCGTGATTCCTCTGACACCTTACGTCACATCAACAATTTCCAGTTCCCTGGCTCCAACCGCTTCCTCTTCACCATGGACGTCCAATCCCTCTACACCTCCATCCCCCACCAGGATGGTCTGAGGGCCCTTAGCTTCTTCCTCGAACAGAGGCCCGAACAATCCCCATCCACCACTACTCTCCTCCGTCTGGCTGAACTTGTTCTCACGTTGAACAATTTCTCCTTCAACTCCTCTCACTTTCTCCAAATAAAAGGTGTGGCTATGGGTACCTGCATGGGCCCCAGCTATGCCTGTCTCTTTATGGGATATGTGGAACATTCCTTGTTGCAGTCCTACCCCGGCCCCCTTCCACAACTTTTTCTCCGGTACATCGATGATTACTTCGGTGCCGCTTCATGCTCTCGTCGGGACTTGGAAAAATTTATTAATTTTGCTTCCAATCTCCACCCCTCCATCATTTTCACGTGGTCCATCTCTGACACTTCCCTTCCCTTCCTTGACCTCTCTGTCTCAATCTCTGGTGATAGACTGTCCACCAATATCCATTACAAACCCACCGACTCCCACAGCTACCTCGACTACAGCTCCTCACACCCCGCTTCCTGTAAGGACTCCATCCCATTCTCCCAGTTCCTTCGCCTTCGTCGCATCTGTTCCGATGATGCTACCTTCAAAAACGGTTCCTCTGACATGTCCTCCTTCTTCCTTAACCGAGGTTTTCCACCGACAGTCGTTGACAGGGCCCTCAACCGTGTCCGGCCCATCTCCCGCGCATCCGCCCTCACGCCTTCTCCTCCCTCCCAAAAACATGATAGGGTCCCCCTTGTCCTCACCAGCCTCCGCATTCAAAGGATCATCCTCCGCCATTTTCACCAACTCCAGCATGATGCCACCACTAAACACATCTTCCCTTCACCCCCCTTATCGGCATTCCGTAGGGATCGCTCCCTCCGGGACACCCTGGTCCACTCCTCCATCACCCCCTACTCCTCAACCCCCTCCTATGGCACCACCCCATGCCCACGCAAAAGATGTAACACCTGCGCCTTCACTTCCTCTCTCCTCACCGTCCAAGGGCCCAAACACTCCTTTCAAGTGAAGCAGCATTTCACTTGCATTTCCCCCAACTTAGTCTACTGCATTCGTTGCTCCCAATGTGGTCTCCTCTACATTGGAGAGACCAAACGTAAACTGGGCGACCGCTTTGCAGAACACCTGCGGTCTGTCCGCAAGAATGACCCAAACCTCCCTGTCGCTTGCCATTTTAACACTCCACCCTGCTCTCTTGCCCACATGTCTGTCCTTGGCTTACTGCATTGTTCCAGTGAAGCCCAACGCAAACTGGAGGAACAACACCTCATCTTCCGACTAGGCACCTTACAGCCTTCCGGTCTGAATATTGAATTCAATAACTTTAGGTCGTGAGCTCCCTCCCCCATCCCCACCCCCTTTCTGTTTCCCCCTTTTTTCCCCTTTTTTTCCCTATAAATTTTATAGATTTTTCTTTTCCCACCTATTTCCATTATTTTTAAATATTTTAAAATCTTTTATGCTCCCCCCACCCCCACTAGAGCTGTACCTTGAGTGCCCTACCATCCATTCTTAATTAGCACATTCGTTTAGATAATATCACCAACTTTAACTTTAACACCTATGTGTTCTTTTGTACCATTGTCACTGACATCTTTTGATGATCTGCTTCTATCACTGCTTGTTTGTCTACACAAGCACCTCTGTCTCTCTCTCTCTCTCCGCCCCCCCACACACACACCTTAAACCAGCTTATATTTCAGCTCTTTCTTGAACTCGAACTCAAGTTCTGTCGAAGGGTCATGAGGACTCGAAACGTCAACTCTTTTCTTCTCCGCCGATGCTGCCAGACCTGCTGAGTTTTTCCAGGTAATTCTGTTTTTGTTTTGGATTTCCAGCATCCGCAGTTTTCTTTGTCTGAATTATAAATATGTCTGTTAATAGGTTCAAAAGACACCTATCTGATCTTGACACACTAATAGCGACAAATATAGGGCCCTGGCCTCCTTGAAATGCTAATATTTCTGTATTACATGCTTTCCTTTTCAATTTGAGTGTTGTATATAATGTGGTTAGTCTCGAATTGACTGGCAGCAAACTGGAATATGCCTTGCTCTTGTCTGCAGCTTGGCAACACACGAAACATTAAGATTGTTAAAATTCTTTCACAGGGAGTGGGTGTCACTGACAAGGCCAGCATTTGTTGCCCATCCTTAATTGCTACAACTGAGTAGCTTGCTCAGCCATTTCAGAGGGCACTTATATGTCAACCACATTGCTGTGGGTCTGGAGTCACATATAGCCAGACCAGGTAAGGACAACAGATTTCCTTCCCTAAAGGGGCATTAGTGAAGCCGATGGGTGTTTAACAACATCGATGGTAGTGCATGGTCACCATTACTGAGACTAGCTTTCCAGTCAAGAATTATTAATTAATTAAATGCAAATTCCATCAGCTGCCGTACTGGGGTTTGAACCAGTGTCCCCAGGTTACTAGTAGTGACATTACCATTACACCACCATCTCCCCCTAACACCTTGCATTTCATGTAGGGAGAGGAAAAGAGATGGGGATCCAGATATCATTCTATTCCCTGTTTGATGATAGTTTGAAGATAATAAGGCACAAATCCTGATCATAGAACGTTCCGATTGTAAGTGCAGTACTATTTATCCAGCTGCCCTTCCGCGGATGCAGCCAAACTGCTGTATAATGTAGACAGAACCACATGTTGTTCGGAGTACAATGCAACAACTCATTGAGGGGCTCTGTCTTCACAAGCGGAAAGAGAATGCAAAACATCTCTCATGAAACTGCATTTAGACATCACTCTGTGACCTCTGCATGCGCTACACCAGGAAAGCTGCTGTTTGCTTTTACATAGTTTTGTGCATCAGCCAATGGGAATCTGTGTGTCCTCCAGCAACACAGAGTGAACGAAGACATGTAGGTAATTACTAATTGCTGGTCCTGATATAGCCCTGAGCTGCACAAGCAGATATGGTATCTAGGCCTGTTAGGGGGCTGACTAGAATAGCCTCTGGCAGGTGTTTCCTGATCCTGAGGGTTAGACAGAGTCTCAATTCAGGAAGTTTGATGCTGCATTCTGCAGCAATAGAGAGAAGTAAAAACACCACCATAGATAGTATTAGATCTGCGGGGGTGGTACAGGTTTTCTATACATCTTTAGTTTCTGAGACCCAGCATTGAGGCTATCCTGGACTGCAGATATCATTAAGAGGATGAGTTTCCTGCTTGTAGAAGTCTTTCAGGAAATGGTTTGATCTGGTCCCTGGTGATTGCAAAGTGACATTACAAAGTTATGGCTTAGACTTTCGCAGTGTGGAGACCTTGCGGTACATCCAAAATGACTCCTGGAATGAGAATCCAGAAGCCCCTCTCCCACTTCTGAAAGATCCGATTTTCGTTGGTAGGGGAACAGGGCCGGGACGTAACTCACTCAGGAAAACCTGAACTCAGCAGGGCTATTTCAACTCATTGCTAAGTTCAAACAGACCCCATTTTCACTGAAGCAAAGGCCTTACCCAAGTTTGCAAGTAATGATTTTTTAGAGTAGACTTGTAAAAGGTGAAAAAGGTGTGTTTTAAAATACCCAGTCCTAGAAATTTTGGGGAAAAATGCCTGCCTGCGTCTCTGAGTTAAATAAATTTGGTGCTTGTAGTTTCGATAGCAATTTGTTCACATTGCCCTAAGTGCTATCATTGTGGAATTATTACTGCTTAATTGCTTCCACAAGCTATTATTGTCACTGATGGGGGGGGTGTGCTTTAAGTATGCAGTTTGACTGACAGCTAAAAGAGGTGATTAAGGGATTAGTTGTCTTTGATTTTTAAAAATTCATTCATGGGATGTGCCTTCGCTGGCTGGGCCAGCGTTTATTGCCCATCCCTATTTGCCCTTGAGAAGGTGGTGGTGAGCTGCCTTCTTGAACTGCTGCAGTCCACGTGGTGTAGGTACATCCACAGTGCTGTTAGGGAAGGAGTTCCAGGATTTTGACCCAGCGACAGAGAAGGAACGGCGATATATTTCCAAGTCAGGATGGTGAGTGGCTTGGAGGGGGACTTCCAGGTGGTGGTGTTCCCATGTGTCTGCTGCCCTTGTCCTTCCAGATGGTGGTGGTCGTGGGTTTGGAAGGTGCTGTCGAAGGAGCGTTGGTGGATTCCTGCAGTGCATCTCGAAATGGTACACACTGCTGCAACTGTGTGACGATGGTGGAGGGAGTGAATGTTTGTGGATGTGGTGCCAATCAAGCAGGTTGCTTTATACTGGATGGTGTCAAGCTTCTTGAGTTGTGGGAACTGCACTCATCCAGGCAAGCGGAGAGTATTCCATCACACTCCTGACTCACTCCTTGTAGATGGTGGACAGGCTTTGGGGTGTCAGGAGATGAGTTACTCATTGCAAAACTTCTAGCTTCTGACCTGTTCTTGTAGCCACAGTATTTATATGACTAGTCCAGTACAGTTTCTGGTCAATGGTAACCCTCAGGACGCTTATAGTTGGGGATTCAGTGATGGTAATGCCATTGAACGTCAAGGGGGATGATTAGATTATCTCTTGTTGGAGATGGCTATTGCCTGACACTTGTGTGGCATGAATGTTATCTGCCACTTGTCAGCCAAGTCTGGATATTGTCCAGGTCTTGCTGCATTTGGACATGGACTGCTTCAGTATCTGAGGAGTTGCGAATGGTGCTGAACATTGTGCAATCATCAGTGAACATCCCCACTTCTGACCTTATGATGGAAGGAAGGTCATTGATGAAGCAGCTGAAGATGGTTGGGCCAAGGACACTACCATGAGGAACTCCTGCAGTGATGTCCTGGAGTTGAGATGACTGACCTCCAACAACCACAACCATCTTCCTTTGTGCTAAGTTTGACTCCAACCAGTCGAGAGTTTTCTGCCAATTCCCATTGACTCCAGTTTTGCTAGGGATCCTTGATGCCACACTCAGTTAAATGCGGCCTCGATGTTAAGCACAGTAACTCTCACCTCACCTTGGGAGTTCAGCTCTTTTGTCCATGTTTGAACCAAGGCTGTAATAAGGTCAGGAGCTGAGTGGCCCTGGCAGAACCCAAACTGGGCATCAATAAGCAGGGTATTGCTAAGCATGTGCCACTTGATAGCACTGTTGATGACCCCTTCCATTACTTTACTGGTGATTGACAGTAGACTGATGGGGCTGTAAGTGGCCAGGTTGGATTTGTCCCAATCTTTGTGTCCAGGACATACCTGGACAATTTCCACTTAGCCAGGTAGATACCAATGTTGTTGCTGTACTGGAACCGCTTGGCTAGAGGCGTGGCAAGTTCTGGAGCACAAGTCTTCAGTACTATTGCTGGAACATTGTCAGGGCCTATAGCCTTTGCAGTATCCAGTGCCTCAACTGTTTCTTGATATCACATGGAGTGAATTGAATTGGCTAAAGACTGGCATATATGATGCTGGGGACCTCCGGACAAGGCTGAGGTAGATCATCCATTCGGGACTTCTGGCTGAAGATTTTAGCAAATGCTTCAGCCTTATCTTTTGCATTGATGTACTGGGCTCCCCCATCATTGAGGATGGAAATATTTGTGGAGCCTCCTCCTCCAGTGAGTCGTTTAATTGCCCATCACCATTCATGACTGGATGTGGCAGGACTGCAGAGCTTAGATCTGATCCGTTGGTTGTAGGATCGCTTGGCTCTCTCTATCACTTGCTGCAATGCTGCAAGTAGTCCTGTGTTATAGCTTCACCAGGTTGACAGCTCCAGTTTTAGGTATGCCTGGTGCTGCTCCTGGCATGTCCTCCTGCACTCTTCATTGAACCAGGGTTGATCCCCTGGCTTGATGGTAATGGTAGAGTGGGGGATATACTGGGCCATGAGGTTACAGATTGTGTCTGAGTACAATTCTGCTGCTGCTGATGGCCCACAGTGCCTCATGGATGCCCAGTCTTGAGTTGCTAGATCTGTTCAAAATCTATCCCATTTAGCACGGTGGTGGTGCCACACAAAACAATGGATAGTATCCTCAATGTGAAGGTGGGACTTCATCTCCACAAGGACTGCGTGGTGGTCACTCCTACCGATACTGTCATGGACAGATGTATCTGCAGCAGGCAGGTTGGTGAGGATGAGGTAAAGTATGTTTTTCCCACCTGCTGCAGACCCAGTCTACCAGCTATCCTTTTTTTGGCTATGAATACAAATGTTTGTTTTTATATGGGATTAGGCACTTGAGGGGAGTTAAATATATTCAATGGGCTTTTATCAGTGAGGGTGCTTTTTTTTTAGCGAAGTCTGCAATTGATACTTAGAACTTTATTTTATTTCATCTCAGCTTGGCTCCTGAGGTGCTGGATACTGGGTGAGTTGTCATAAGGTTGGTGGGGTCATAAGTTGGTGCTAAGTTGGCATAGGTTCTATAAGGGCCCATGGGGATGAGTGGATGAGCATGGGTTGGCATATTGGATATGAGGGGCCATTAGTGTGAGTGGGGGCATGGTTTGGCATGGGGATTGGGCATGGGGGTGACGAGGTGAGAGGGCTAGAGGGTTTAATATTGAACAACACAAGTGGAATGAAGTCCCAGAGAAACAAGGCGGATCTTTTAAGCAGCCTGTCAGCAGTCTTTGTGTCCACCTCTGAACTGTTTCCAGGGGTTGTGGGCCCAACTCCACCACACGTCCACACCCTGCCCCCCAACTGGAACAAAGATCCTGCAATTCAGGGCATGTTTTCTCATGGTGGATACGGGGAGCTGGAAAATTTCCTGACTCTGCACACCTGACTTGGGAAAGAAAATCCAGGCCTATCACTCACTTAACACAAATCACACAGTAACATTACACAGTGGTTGTTGAGGGAAGGGGTGTGATTCACAGTGGAAAGCACTATCCTGCAACACAGTGACACATTATGAGCCAAATTATTTGCCAGTCACCTTAATTTGGTGCCCTCTGGTTGTTGACCCTTCAGCTAATGGGAACAGTTTCTCTCCATCAACTCTATCCAGATCCCTCATGATTTTGAACAATTTTTTTTTCAAATCTTCCTTCAACCTTTTCTTTGGGGAACAATCCTAGCTTCTCCAATCTATCCACTTAACAGAAGTTCCTCATGCCTGGAACCATTCTTGTAAATCCTTTTTGTACCCTCTCTAAAGCTTTTACATCCTTTCTGAAGTGCAGTGCCTAGGATTGGACACAATACTCCAGTTGAGACCAAACCAGTGTTTTGTAAACTTTTGTACTCTGTGCCTCTAATTATAAAACCCAGGATCCCCTATGCCTTTTTAATCACTTTCTTAACCTGCCCTGCCGCATTCAATGATCTGTGCACATATATCCCAGGCCTGTTCCTGTACCCCTTTAGAATTGAACCCTTTATTTTATATTGCCTCATCATGTTCTTCCTACCAAAATGTATCACTTCCAAGATAGCCAGATTAAGCCATGTGTCTGCCAATTCCACCAGCCTGCTGATATCCTCTTGAAGACTATCACTATCCTCCTCATAGTTCACAATACTTGAGAGTTTTGTATCATCCACAAAGTTTGAAATTGTGCCCTGTACACCCAAGTCTAGGTCATTGATATGTCCATCAAGAAAAGCAGTGGTCCTAGCACCCTGAGCACAGTCATTGTATAGCTTCCTCCAGTCCATTCCCTAGCACCCTGAGGACAGTCATTGTATAGCTTCCTCCAGTCCGCTCCCTAGCACCCTGAGGACAGTCATTGTATAACTTCCTCCAGTCCGCTCCCTAGCACCCTGAGGACAGTCATTGTACAGCTTCCTCCAGTCCGTTCAAACAAACATTCACCATTACTTTCTATTCCTGAAAGAACAGAATGGAGAAAGTAATGGCACTAAGGGGCACTAAGGGACACTAAGGGGCACTATGGGACATTAAGGGGCACTAAGGGACACTAAGGGACACCAAGGGGCACTAAGGGACACTAAGGGGCACTAAGGGGGACCAAGGGACACCAAGGGGCACTAAGGGGCACTAGGGGGCACTAAGGGGCACTAGGGGGCACTAAGGGACACTAAGGAGCACTAAGGAACATTAAGGGGCACTAAGGGGAACTAAGGGGCACTAAGGGATACTAAGTGGCACTAAGGGGCACTAAGGGACACTAAGGGGCACTAAGTCATCAGATGGTCAGGTGGTTTCCACTTCAGGCATTAAAAAAATGAGATGAGAACATTATAGTTGGCCTAGATATAATTTTCCAAAGTTTTCTCAATTTAGGGACTATTCTTTTAGATTTAAAAGCTGTGCATGTCAATTCGCTAATTAAGAGGGGCTGGAGAGAAAGCAGGGAATTCCAGACTAGTTAGTCTAACATCAGTTTTCAGGAAATTGCTGGAGTCTATAATCAGGCAGAGGCTCAGTGAACAAATTAAAAACTTTCAGCTCATCAGAGAACTAGGCTGGATTTATAAAGTTGTTAAACTTAGTTGTAAATTAGTTCTGATGAGGAGTCATACATTCTCGAAACGTTAACTGTATTCGTCTCCGCAGATGCTGTCAGACTTGCTGAGTTTTTCCAGCTATTTTTGTTTCAGATTTCTAGCATCTGCAGTATTTTGCTTTTATCTTGGTTTTATAAAGAGTAGGCATTGCCTAATGAATCTGATTGAATTCTTTGAAGAAGTGAATGAAGTAGTTCTCAGGTGAATATCTATGGATGTCATTTACATGGACTTCCAGAAGGCATTTGTTTAAACTCCCTCATAAGAGACTGTTAACTAAATTTGAAACTCAATGAAATAAAGTAAAATTATCCTGCCGACTATATATCTTCTGTGTACAGTACTGGTCATCTTACTTAAAGAAGGATGTAAATGTGTTGGCAGCAGTTTAGAGAAGATTTACTAGACTAAGATCTGGAATGGGCAGGTTGTCTTATGAGGAAAGGTTGGACAGGCTAGGTTTATATCTGCTGGAGTTTGGAAGAGTAAGAGGCAGCTTAATTGAAACATATAAGATCCTGAGGGGTCTTAACAGGGTGGATGTGGAGAGGATGTTTTGAAGAAAAACCTAGAGCTAAGGGTCACTGTTTAAAAATAAAGGGTCACTCATTTAAAACAGAGATGAGGTGAAATTGTTTCACTCAGAGGGTCGTGAGTCTTTGGAACTCTCTTCCCTAAAAGGTGGTGGAAGCAGAGTCTTTGAATGTTTTTAAGGCAGAGGTGGATAGGTTCTTGGTAAACAAGAGGGTGATGGGTTATCGGGGGTAGGTGGGATGCAGATTTCAGGTAACTATCAGATAAGCTATGATCTTATTAAATGGCAGGGCAGGCTCGAGGGACTGAATGGCCTAGTCCTACTCCTTGTTCAGATATTCGTATTGACCTGGCTAGGGAATTGGCTGAGCAGGAGACAGAATGAGAGTAATTTTGGTCTCCTTACTTAAGAAAGGATATAATTGCATTGGGAGCAGTTCCGAGAAGGTTTGCTCAACTTATTCCTGGGATGAAGAAGTTATCTTATGAGGTAAAGTTGATCAGATTTGGCCTGCATTCATTGGAATTTAGAAGAATGTGAGCTGAGCTTATTGAAATATATAAGATCCTGAGGGACTTGACCAGGTAGATGCTTAGAGGACATTTCCCCTGATGGGACAGTCTAGAACTAGGGGGCACAGTTTAAAAATTAGGGATCTCCCATTTAAAAGGGAGATGAGGAGAATTTTTTTCTCTTAGAGGGTCATTAGTTTGTGGACTTCTCTTGCTCAGGCAGCAGTGGAGACTGGCTCACTGAATAGATTCAAGGCTGAGTTAGCCAGATTCTTGATCATCAAGGGCGTCAAGGGTTATTGGGTGGGCGGGGAGGGAAGTGGGGGGGGTTGTTGGGGGCATGAAAGTGGAGTTAAGGCCACAATCCGATTAGCCATGATCTTATCGAATGGTGGAGCAGGTTCAAGGCGCTGATGTCAATCACATTAAGTGTTTGTCGTGGAGGAATAAGTCCAAAACTAGTCTATTACCTCAAGCTGGTCTCTTCTCAAGATAGCACTTTAGTACAGCAGACTTTACCAGTCTCTTCAGCTCTGGAGTGTTACAGCTGTACCCATTCATACTATTATGAGAGCTGAACCAATACTCATCACCTGTTTTAACAAGCAGTTATCTTAACAATGTAATTGCCAGTGAACAAGAAGATTATTATTGGACTTTGACAATGTAATTGCTGATACATTGACAGGTTTCCACTCTTTTTCTTTCAAATTAAAGCTTTTGAAAAATTCAAGAACATTCTTTTCAAATCAGACGGAAATAAAGTCATGTATTTTCACAATTATGGATCCCACAATTCCTTTACCAAAAATGTAAACAATTACTAAAAAGTAATTTTTTTATATATATATATATATATGGGTTTTCCATTTGGTCATTATAAAATAAGACGCCCCTATTCCAATATATTTAGTAGTTTCTTGGAGCAGGCATTTCTTTGCATTAAACAGTCTGATAGTTGGTGACTTGTGTCAGCCCATCATACCTGAGAGATCTAACATCTAGGTCTTCACTTAGTCTTTTTTCAGTGACACTTTTCATTGAATGAATATTATCCCACCCATTTCTCCATAAGCTTATCGATAATGGTCCGTTTGTCCTTACTAAGTAGTACAGCGGATAGGCTAAATCTGCTCACCATATCAATGAAGTGTAGCAAAAAAATACCTCTATCTTTATCCCATACTTTTAAGTCCACTGCCACTGCATTATTATTTTCCCTGGCCGGTGGCAAGCTCACAACAGGACGTGGTGGTGTCTTGCAATATTTAATACAACATTTCATACTGAGCAGTGATTTGCTCAATAAGGTCATCATATTCTTTCTCAATCACTCCAGCATCTCGCAGTAGAATTTTCAGTTTTTGTGACACTGGATGCGCAAACTGTCTATGTAACTTCCAAATAATTACTAAAATATCATGAACAGGTACAGAAACTAATCAAAAACACTAATGGAATACTGGTGGTTATATCTAGAGGACTAGAAATTCTGCCCTGGTTAGACTACACCCAGAGTCACTGTGAGCTGGTCTGATTACCACACCTTTAGAAGGATATCCCAGCCTTGGAGGGAGTGCAGCGTAGTTTTACCAGAATGATGCCTGGACTGTAAGGGCCAGATTTTCGCTACTGAGTCAGGAAATTTCCCACCTCAGCAGACCGTCTCAGTTGAAGGGCCCCATTAGATCTGATTTTCACTGCAGGGAGGTGTGTTAAGATAGAGTCGGATCTGCCAACCCTGGAAGCAGGTCCTCAGTGGCCATGGGGTGGGCAAGTGCTGAGGCAAGCTGGTTAGAAGGCTTGTCTCAATTCCCTGGGACTTTGTCCCAGTTGTTAGACCCTCTACCTCTCAGTCCTCACACCCCATGCCACCCTTCCTTGCTATCGCCATGCCAACCCATGACCACACCTACCCACCATGCCCCTTCATGCCAATTCATGCTTCCTACCCACTCCCCATGCCGCCTCCATTGCCATTCATCCATTATTCAACATGGGCAGACCATCAGAGCCATGTGGAGATTAGAGAAAAAGTCCTAACAATCTAATACAGCTCTCAGTCATACACACTTGGTATTGAAGAAACTCCCATTCAAGAAACCCTTCAAATCTTTTAAATCTCAATTGATTAATCTCTTATAAAAACAAACAAACCTATTCTGACTCCACATCAAAAGCAACTAATCCTTTAACAGATCCTTTAAACTTCAAACTGTGTACTCAGAGACCCTCGCTGAGATAATTATAGATTTTGGAACTCAGCCAGGCATTCACAATGACATAATAACAGCTCTTGGGGAATCCCCTGCTGGCAAAAATGGGATCTGTCAGAAATAAGGGTGGGACTTCCACAGCCAGGTTCCATTGAACATTTTTTAAAGTCTACAAAGTCTTCCCAACTCTGTGAAAATCCAGCCCTAAGTGACAAGCTATGAGGAGAGGTTAAACAAACTATGACTAAATTCCCTGGAATTTGGAGGGTTAAGGAGTGATTTGATTGAAAATTTTCAAGATATTACGGGGAACCGATAGAGTAGATTACGAGAAACGATTTCCACTGGTTGGGGAATCTAGAACTAGGGGACAGGGTTTAAAAATTAGAACCAGACCTTTCAGGAGTGAAATTAGGAAACACCTTCCTCATGCAAAGGGTGGTAAAAGTGTGGAACTCTGTTCTGCAAACAGCAACTTCTGCTGGTTCAATACTTTGTTTTAAAATTGAGATAGACTTTTGTTAAGCAAGGGTATGAAGGGATATGTGACAAAGGTGAGTATATAAAGTCAGGTAGCGGGTCAACCATGATCTCATTGAATGGCTTCTTCCTGTTCCTGTTACTCAGAGGCAAGGGTACTAAACACTAAGCCAAAGCTGACATCTCAAATATTAATAATGAGGAGTTAGGAAAAAGGTAGAAGGGGGCAGATAACTGCAACAAAACAGGCTTCAAACCAACAACTGGGGACGTGATAAAAGAAGCAAAAATAGAAACAGGCTGTGATTGTCCTGAATGCAAGTCCATCTCTCTGTGAATGTTTATCTGATCAACTCATGAATTAATTCCCCTCGAAGTACTGCACCGTTCAATCTGCGCTATATTTACATCGAATGGGTGGATGTAGATAAGTTATTTCCCCTGGCTGGTGAGTCTAGAACCAGTGGATATGATCCCAGGATAAGGGACAGGCCATTTAAGACTGAGATAAAGGAGAATTTCTTCACTCAGAGGGTGGTGAATCTTTGGCATTCTCTACCCCAGAGGGCTGTGGAAGCTCAATCATTGAGCATGTTCAAAATAGAGAGATTCCTGGAGACTAATGACATCAAGGGATATGGAGATAGTGCAGGAAAATGGCGTTGAGGTGCATGATCAGCCATGATCTAATTGAATGGTGGAGCAGGCTCGATGGGCTGAATGGCCCACTCCTTCCTATGTTCCTAGAATTATGCAGAATTTACAGCACAGAAACAGGACATTCATCCCAACTGGTCTGTGCCACTTTTTATGCACCACAGAAGCCTCATTGCACACATCTGCATCTCACCCTATCAGCATATCCTTCTATGTCTTTCTCCCTCATGTACTTAACTAGCTTCTCTTTAAATTCATCTATGGTATTCGCCTCAGGTGACACTCCATGTACCAGTGAGTTCCACAGTCTAATCTCTCCCTAAGATTTATTAGTGACTATCTTATATTGATGACTCCTTTGGTGACACAGCTGCAAAGCTGCTTTGTGCAAGTAATAAGTTCCATTCATGCCTCCATTAGCAGTGACACATGCTGTTAATGAGCTTGAGCAACATTGAAGATTCTGCTCAGTTGCTTCAATTGTTCTACATAATTCTGTTATACATTAGCCTACAACGGAAAGGGACAAATTTTAAGTGCCTCCACCCACCTTAAATGGGATGCTCACGGCCTCAAAATGAAGTCAGGTCCTGAACTGCCCTGTTCATGCTGCCACTATGGCCACCAGCATCCTGGCTAGAGTCCTGAAAAGGATGGCAGGGGAGTTGCCTGTTTCAGCAGGGTATGTGGGGTACGGCACGTACGATATACAAATCAGAGTACTACGATGCTGTACTCATTCATACACTCGTATTAAGCGTTCCGGAGCAGTGATCCTTAAAGGGACCTCTGCAAGCTGTTACAAAAAAAAGTCAAACCTATTTTTAACTTTTATTTTTGTGGGAAAATGGGAATGAGCCCTAATCTCACAAAATTCTTTGGCGGACAGGGTTCAATTCATCCTATGAGAAGCAAGGCTGTAAGTTATGCTATAAATGTTCTGAGCATATTTTCCGCTGTCTATAATGTTATAGAAAGTTTCATTTACTAACTTTGTTGTAAACCAATGACAGATTATGAAGATAATTTTTAACTCAATGGAAAATGTACTCCTGCTGACCTATGCTTTAACCTTTACTTCGCTGACTAAACAGGAACTTCATGTGAGCAAAGCGTCAGTCATGGCTTTCTTGCCTCTGAGTCAGAAAGTTGTAGGTTTAAGCCCCAGTCCAAGGGCTTGGGGCCGGAATTTTGTCACCAAGGCAGGTAGTTTGAGTTAGGAAATTTCTTGAGCTTACTATGTTCCATGTTTCCTACATTACAACTATGATTACACTTAATTGGCTAGAAAATGTTCTGGATATTCATTCTGAAGTTGTGAATGGCGCTATATAAATGCAAGTCTTTCTTTCTAAAAACATGTATATTTTTTAACAGCTCTGATCATTTTGAAACTTTCTCCTGATATATTTGATGGCTGTATAGAGTTCACAATGTGAAGAATACATATCAGTAAAATAAAGGAGTTGAAAACACAGACCAGTCAAATACTTTAATCCAAACAACAATCACCATCCCAATAATGCATGGAGAGATTCTGTCGCTCTCTTTCCTGACATGTGAAGTCATCTCTCAGTTGGCAGCACACACACTTGGGCAAGGAGGGTTTGGATTCAAGCCCCACAATCAATGCACCAAGCATTTTGTTCTGTATACCTCTCAGTATTCTTCCATAGGCTTCCCCTTCAAAGTCCTCATCTGAATCTTCTGCAGCAGAACCTGTGTGCAACCTCAGCCTCAGGTGAGTTGACACCTGGGCTACCCTTGCCATCTGTCTTGGCTGTAATACATTTGTGCCCAGTGGCTCACCACATGCAGATTCTGCCTCTAATCTAACATTCAGAAAGGCACAATGTCAGTATCTGACCTGTTGGATCTAGCATAGGCGACAGTGCTGTGTCTTCAAGATCACTCATGTCTTGGCCAAGCCAGGCTGTGCTTCTTGGGTATCTGAAAGGGGAAAGGAACAAAGGTAAGGAGTGAAAGTTAAGAGCTGCATGCTTACACCTTCTGCAGCTTATAAATCAGAAAAGAGCGTGGAATGAGGGCTGGCAGGGGTGGGAAGTGTGGAGGATTACCTTCAATGGTTTCAGACAGGTGCCTGGTCACAGCAATAGCCTTCCCAATTAATGGCCAGCATCATTGTCTCCAGGCAGGTTAGGACATGCAGGCAACCCCTGTTCCCCTCCGGTTTGCTCTTGTGCCTCTGTTTGAGCTTCATCTTGTGCTGAATGAGAGCGGGAAGTGTGTCAGTGAGTGTATGCAATCTGTTTAGGTGAGGCACCTGCCATAGTTGGATAACTGGAAGTGTGTGCAGGTGTGTGTGTGTGGGTAAGGTGAAGCATGAGCCCTGATTGATAGAGATTGGTGGTAGGGACTAATGAGATTATTTTTAATTCCTTCACAGGATGCAGGCATCGCTGGCAAGGCCAGCTTTGTTGCCCATCCCTAATTTCCTTTGAACTGAGTGGCTTGCTAGGTCATTTCAGAGGACAGTTAAGAATCAGCCACATTGCTGTGGATCTGGAGTCACATTTAGGCCAGACCAGGTAAGGATGGCAGATTTCCTTCCCAAAAGGGACATTAGTGAACCAGATGGTTTTTTTATGACATTCGATGATAGTTGTCATGGTCACCATTATTGAGACTAGCTTTATATTCCAGATTTATTAACTGAAGTTAAATTCCACCAGCTGCTTGATGGGATTTGAATCCATGTCCACATTAGCCTGGGCCTCTAGGTAAAAGTCTAGTAACATTACCACTACACCACCGTCTCTCCTAGATGTGGCGACTTGAGCAGTGGCTGAGGCTAGTGGTAGGACATGGCATTCGAAGGCACACTAACTGACCTTGACCTATCATGTCAGATCATTGAACTTCTTGTGGCACTGCAGCAAGGTCCCTAGGACTTTACCCTGACATTGGCCTTCATGGTAATCTGCTCCTACTACACTCTGACTGGGTGCCTGGAGGGTGTGGTCCCTCCTCTGCACAATACGGGGCATTTCTCCACCTTTCCACCTTGTCCACCAAAACCTCCAATGCAGTGTCTGAAAACTTGGTGTTACAGAGTGATCTATAACACACCACAAGGCCAATCTTCAAAGAGCAGGGAGTTCCCCATTGTGATAAGAGTTAATCACAGAGAAACAACAGTAGCTTGTGCACCAGGCTTTTTAAAACGTTCATAAAGAACAAATATAATCTCAACTCCATGGGGACGCCACATGTGGAATGAGAAATTCTGGGGGATTCCAATGAAAAAGTTTTTCTCAGAGTGAATTTTTCTTTTTCACATGTAAGAAGTTACTGTTTATTCAATCTTTTTCTGGGACTCATGGGACAATAGCTGGCTGCCCACTCACATCGAGCGCTGTGTGACCCGCCCCATTATCTGTAAGGTCTACACTGGTTGACCGCAGAGGACCAGTTCCCGAGAGAAGGAAAAGTATTGGCTGTTTTGCTAATTTTGTATCAGAAGGTTATGCAATGCCAGTCACAGGCTAGTCTTCAAGGCTCAGTCAAAGACTTAGCCTCATGCGCTAGGCTGACAATCCAGTGTAGTACTGAGGGAGTGCAGCATCGCTAAGGCTTTCAGCCTTCTAGTGAGATGTTCATTTGTGATTCTGTGTGGACTGGGGCAACAATGAATATCACGTGGCCCTACTTGAAGAATAGTGGGCATTTTTCTAGATGTCCTGGTTCTCTCCCATTTGAGCACACTGAAAACAGATTAACAGGTTGACAGTTTGCTGACTGCTCCCATTTCATCCCTGTGTTCAAATCACAGAATCACAGAATTGCTATTCGAGTCATTATGTCTGTACTGGCTCTCCGAATCAGCTACTCACCTACTGCCTTCTCCCTGTAACTCTGCACACTCTTCCTTTTCAGATATTAATCCAATTCCCTCTTGAATGTCTCGATTGAACCTCCATCCACCACTCTCTCAGGCAGTGAATTCCAGACCCTAACCACTTGCTCTGTGAAGAAACTTTTCCTCACATCACTTCTGCTTCTTTCACCAATTGCTTTAAATCTGTGCCCTCATGTTCTCAATCCTTTCACAAGTGGGAATTGGTTTTCCCTATCTACTCTCTCCAGGTCCCTCATGATTCTGTATACCTCTGTCAAATCCCCTCTCAGCCTTCTTTTCTCCAAGGAAAACTGTCCCAACTTCTTCAATCTATCCTCATAACTGAAGTTCCTCATCCCTGGAACCATTCTCATGAATCTTTTCTGCACTCTCTCCAATGCGTTCACATCCTTCCTAAAGTGTGGAACCCAGAATTGAACTAGTGTCTTATATAAGTTCAATATAACCTCATTGCTATGATAATATAAATTTATACTGTTTAAGGTGGGGGTGGAGCAGGTGAAGCTGGATAAAAGGTCAGCGATAGGTGGGGACTATGGAGAGACTTACAAAGATGTCATGGACAAAAAGAGAATGTTAATGGGAGTGGTAAGGGCTAAAGAAGGTGCTGATAGTGACATAAAAGTAAGAAAGCAGAATGTGTGAATAGTCAGCACTCTGTGAAAGAACAACATGGAACAAGTAACAGATGGCCCATTTGGGGGTAGGGTGGTGGGGAAAAAGGCCAGAAAAAGGGATAAAAAAGGGGATAAAACAATAAATAAATTAATAAAAATAAAAATAAGTAAATGTCTTGCTCTTGTACTCTATGCCCTATTAAGAAAGCCTAGGATACTTTCCACTTAACTGCTCTCTTAACCTGTCCTGCTACCAATCTGCACATATACACGCAGCACCCTGTGCTCCTGCACCTCTTTTAGAGGTGAACCCTTTACTTTACATTGTCTCTGCAGACAGAATTTTCCGTGCACATTGGAGTCAAGCGTCATGGCGGGTGTGAGCAGACAATGTGGCGGGAAGGCCAACAATCACTTTCACAACATCTTCAAACCAGTTTGAAATTGTGCACTCTGCAGGCCATGTTTCCCGCAGGTGAATGTCGGAACTTCATTGTAATCCATCTGCATATCATTATAAACCCTGCTCAATGGAATCATCCCCTCACGCTGGGTCATCCGAGCAGCTCGGTGTGATTGCACACCGTGTTTCACAACAGCATTTATAAGAATGTGCATCTGGCAGGCTCCACTTCAAGGGGAACTCAGAGGTGAGTGCACAGTAACAAAGAACAAAGAAAAGTACAGCACAGGAACAGGCCCTTCAGCCCTCCAAGCCTGCGCCGATCATATTGCCTGTCAACTAAAACATTTTGCACTTCCAGGGTCCGTATCCCTCTATTCCCATCCTATTCATGTATTTGTCAAACTGCTTCTTAAACACCACTATCGTACCTGCTTCCACCATCTCCTCTGGCAGCGCATTCCAGACACTCACTACCCTTTGCATAAAAAACTTGCCCCGCACATCTCCTCTAAAGTTTTCTCCTCTCACCTTAAATCTATGTCCCCTAGTAATTGACTCTTCCACCCTGGGAAAAAGCTTCTGACTATCTACTCTGTCCATGCCACTCATAATTTTGTAAACTTCTATCAAGTCATCCCTCAATCTCCGTCGCTCTAGTGAGAACAATCCGAGTTTCTCCAACCTCTCCTCATAGCTAATAACCTCCAGACCAGGTAGCATCCTGGTAACCTCCTCTGCACCCTCTCCAACACCTCCATATCCTTCTGGTAATGTGGTGACCAGAATTGCACGCAATATTCCAAGTGTGGCCAATCCAAGGTTCTATACAGCTGCAGCATGACTTCCCAGCTTTTATACTCAATACCCCTGCCGATGAAGGCAAGCATGCCGCATGCCTTCCTGACTACCTTATCCACCTGCGTTGCCACTTTCAGTGACCTGTGGTCCTGTACTCCCAGATCCCTCTGCCCGTCGATGCACTTAAGGGTTCTGCCATTACTGTATAATTCCTACCTGTATTAGACCTTCCAAAATGCATTACCTCACATTTGTCCGGATTAAACTCCATCTGCCATTTCTCCGCTCAAGTCTCCAATCGATCTATATCCTGTTGTATCCTTTGACAATCCTATTCACTATCTGCAACTCCTGCAATCTTAGTGTCGTCTGCAAACTTACTAATTAGCCCAGTTACATTTTCCTCCAAATCATTTATGTATACTACAAACAGCAAAGGTCCCAGCACTGATCTCTTGGTTAAGTCTGTTACGTTGTACAGTGATCGCTGGGGTGGCCTGTTGGACTTTAAGGTTGAGGCGCTGCGCATTCAGGCAAGTCACATTTTCCTGGCTGGCTGACAGTGCGGTGCCGGGGTGATGGCTGCACTGTGGTTGAGGCGGGTTGGCGGGGGAAGGGCTGCACTGTGGTTGAGGTGGGTTGGCGGGGGAAGGGCTGCACTGTGGTTGATGGTAGTGCACAAACACATGTCGGGTGGGGGGCAGGGAGTTAAGCGGCCACGCATTAGGGAAACATCGTATAAAGTGACTATTACTCTGCAGCTGAGACAATTCAGGTACAGCCACATTGACATGCTTGGAGTAGGGCCTCTAACTTAAATGCCCACTCAAGCAATGCAGTGGTATGCAAGTGTAAGTCACACCAAATGCTCCAGAACTTCTCAACCCCTGGTCACAGGCTGCAAACTAATGAGCATTTTAGTGTCCGGCAGAACAATTGAATGACTGCACACATTGTACAATCTCCTTCCTAAAGCTGACCATGGAGCAGTCACTGCTGGAGGTGCTCACAGCCCCTTGGCAATGTCAACATCCCGGTTTGGACCAGACTCTCCCATGGTTCAAGCTAACAGTGCAGCCTTGCAGTGCGGGTTAGGAGAATGTCTGTGCCTGAGCTGAGAGCACAGCCTGCAGTCCAATGGGTAAAGCTGCTGCCAATTGGTCAGGTGGGATAGGGCGGAGGTGGGTGGGGTTTCAGGCAGCCATGCGGTGCACTGAGCTCTGGCCATCCAAGTGTTTGCCAATACTCTCTGGGATGTGTTAAGAGGCCTTCAGACTCAACCAAGAGAGGTTCTTAGTACACCCAAGCTAACCCATGCATATCTCTTGTTCATCTTGCAGGAGTACATCAGGAGCATGGAGCTTGGTGACCTAGCTGTGTGTCTCGTGGCGTACACAGAGTGAAGATGAAGGAGAAGAAAGCGATGGAGGCACCTGGCTGGGCATAGAGAGGAGCAGCTCCCTCAGGAAGAAGGGGCAGTTGGAACTCCCGCACATGCTGGTGAAGAGCCACAGTGTGCCATCGCTGGTCGGCGCCTAGATAGGCCCATGGTCTATAGATGCCACCTTTCATTCCTGTAGATGACCAAGAACCAGTGTTGCTGAAGATTGTACATGTCCTAGGGAACTGGTCGGTCACACCTGCCACCTGCTGCAGGATTTGGTGCCACTGGGACATGAAAGGCATCCACTACCAGTGGCCGTGAAAGTGACGGCGGTGCTCAGTTTTTATGTCAGTGACTCCTTTCCGAGCTCCACAGTGACCTCTGTGGGATATCGCAAGCCGTCACCCACAAATGCCTCCATGAGGTCATGAACGCCATCTTTGCGAGGGCACGCAACTTTCTGCATTTTACCCGGGATTAGGAAAGCCAGGATGCAAGAGCGCTGGGATTTGGCCAGATCTCAGGTTGCCCACAGGTGCAGGGTGCCATCGACTACACTCATGTGGTGCTCAGATCTCTGTGGCAACAAGTGGTCAACTATGTCAACCGCAAGAGCTTCCACTCGCTGAATGTTCAGCTGGTGTGTGACCACCACAAACACATCCTGCAGGTCTGTGCATGGTTCGCAGAGAGTGTCCACGACTCCTACATTCTCAGTCGGTCTCAGATCCCTAATGTCTCCCAGGGTCCAGACAGGCTGCAAGGCCGGCTCCTCAGGGACAAGGGCTACCTGCAGAGGGTGTGACTGATGATACCCATGTGGTGGCCTCAGAGCGCAGCAGAGCAAAGATATAATGAGGTTCATGCTGCAACCTGCACCTTGGTGGAGCGAACAGTGAAATGTTGAAAATGAGGTTCCGGTGCCTGGACCGGTGGGGGGTGGAACCCTGCAATATAGTCCACAGAGGGTGGACTATAGTCACACATCATTGTTGCCTGTTGCACCCTTCACAACCTGGCGCTACAACAGGGAGAGGAGCTGGCTGATGAGGAGATGGAGAAGCTGCACGTCTCCTTCAATGAGGAGGACATCGACGGGGGTAGGGGTAAGGAGGTCCTTGAAGGTGAGGATGATGACAATGAGGCCTTCGCACTGGCCTGATAAGACAGGCGTGCTCGGGAGGCTCTCATAGCTGCTAGATTCATACAGGATGATGACGACATGCAGTAAGGAGACACCATAGATCCTTACGTTGCATTTGTGAACATTTGACTCCCGTCTGGCTGATGGCAGTGCACATACGCTCTATGATAAGTCTCCTGTCATGGAGATGCAGTGGGTGCCCATAGTCGCTACATTCCAGGAGGATGATGACGACAGTGGGGACCTTCCATAGATCCTTACATAGTTTATGTCTGACTCCTGTCTGGCTGATGGTAGCTCACTTGCGCTCTGTGAACAGTGTCATATCATGGAGATGCAGCAGGGAAACTTTAACTTCTCCTGATCCTATGGCATCCTTCATGAGTGAACCCTTCAGGACCACACTATCACCAGACACAGATGCTGACGGGATGCGTGGGCCAGCACACCTCAAAGGTGCTGAGAGCACACAGAGAGAATGACGGAACTCTGTGCCGCTGGCCCAGGACATTCTGGCAGCAATGACAAGCCCCATCGAGGTGCAGCATGACTGATGTGATCAGTGACAGTGAAGGCACACCATCAGAAGGTTGCACAAAGCACAGGGAGGAGGCCCTGGACTGAGACACCTGCCTTTATCTTGTGCAGGGACCAAGGTTTCACATCTGAGTGACACAAACACTACCCATAAGAACCATAGGCAGGGAGACATTCTTGGGAGCTAATCAACAAAGTGAACATTAAGTGATTAACATCCGAGCCCAGGTTGTGCAACTGCATCTTCTTAACCTTCCTAAACCTGCCGCTAAGTCTTAGAGCTCCACTGACATCCATAGCAGAGCTGGAGGCAGCCTGATGACTGCTACGCCCTGTCTGTGATGACCTTGATGGACATCCTCTGGAGGACCAAGACCCGGAGGATCACGACCAGCTTTTAGTGTCCTGCTGTGTGGCAGTGGCACCTGCCTCGGCCTGCTGAGCTGAGTTTGCTGGGGTCAGAGGAAGAGGGGATTCGGAGGGGCCAAACATGCCCCAGGTCAGCTGGGTGGATGGCCCCAGGGTTTGCATCTGCTGATCCTCCTCCCTATGGGTGCCCAAGGGCGCCTGGCTGACCCCTTGAGGAGAAGGGGAAGCTGGAGTAAGATTGAGCTCCCCACACCCCTCTCATGTTGACACTGTTGGAGGCCAACTATGGCATCAGTGATGGAGTTCATCCTGCGCAGAATTGCAGGACCAATGTCCTGGACCAAGGTCTCCATGGCAGCCGTCATCCTACCAGTGTTGACCTCAGTGTGTTGGTATACCAGCGCTATCACCTCAGACTGAAGGCAGACGGACTCCTCCATCGTGCCCTGCAATCTGAGGAGTGTAGCGGACATCCCTTTCTGATGTTCCCAAGCTTGCCTTTGCAGCTCCAGCTGCTGAACTATGACTGAGTCTAGAGGCTCATCATCTGACTCAGACTCAGTAGATTTCTGGCCTCCAGCAGTCCCCCGAGTGCCGGACACCTGGGAAGTCCCTGCAGCCGCTTGCTGTGGATCAGACAGTGCGATGTACTCAGATTCTGGCCCCAAGGCTACTGCAGAACTAGGTCCCACCGTGTCTCTGCTGGTGGAGAGTGTGGGTGAGCGCTGTGATGGGACTTCAATGAGGGTTTCAGCAAATTCCCCTTCTGAGGTGTCTTTGGGGCTTGGGTCGAGGCCCTGGGTCATGGACTGCATCGGCTGTTTCCCAGATGTGCCTGTGAAAGCAGGGAGAGATAATTAGCGCATGGTTGTGGCCTGTGGAACAGGACACATCACTCACTCCCTCTTGGAGGTCGCAGACTGGTGGAGGAATGCCTAAAATCAAGGCCCTCACGGACTTTGAAAACAGAGTCGTCCAGCTGGCCAGCGGGGATCTGGACTGTTCCTGTGCTGATGGTAAGGTCGGTGCTGCTCTACCAAGTGAAGATCCAGCAGTGCAACATCCATCAGATAACCATGCTGTGAGTGATGTGTCTTGTTCCACAGGCCACTGCCATACGCTAATTATCTCTCCCTGATTTCACAGGCACATCCGGGAAACAGACGATACAGTCCATGACCCAGGGCCTCGACCCAAGCCCCAAAGACACCTCAGAAGAGGAATCTGCTGAAACCCTCATTGAAGTCCCGTCACAGCGCTCACCCACACTCTCCACCAGCACAGAGACACGGTGGGACCTAGTTCTGCAGTAGCCTTGGAGCCAGAATCTGAGTACATCGCACTGTCTGATCCACAGCAGGAAGCTGCGGGACTTTCCAGGTATCCGGCTTGATGAGTAGAGATGGACAGAGTGTAAGCAGGACACCTGTCAGGCCAGATGATAAGTATGCCTGGTATGTGTGGGTGGATGGTGAGGACAGTGAAGGTGTGTGTGAGAGAGTGAATGGTGATGTCCCTTGAACTGGCAGTGAGTGAGATCCCTGTGGATGTGTGATGGGTTTGTGAGTGTGTGAGTTGAGAGTGACGAGAAGGGTGACTTACCCTGGCAGAATGGAGGAGATTATTCATCACCTTTCGGCACTGGATGGCTGTTTTCTTTTGCAAGGCCCTGGCACTGACCACCGCCTCCCATGCCACTTTGCTTGCTGGCCTTTGCCCAGGGCGGGGCTAGAGGACATGGCAACGGGCCTCCACTGTGTCCAGCAGGCGCTTAAGGGAGGCGTCGTCGGTGAATCTGGGAGCAGCATGTTTCCTCTCTTTGGCAGCCATGACTTTGCAGCAGCTCCCTATCCCTTAAAGAGTACTAGCTCTGTGCAGGGGCAGCCATTAAATATGGTGTCTGGTTTAGTGAAGGCCTGATGTGACGGCAGGACAGGCGAATGAGAAGAAACCCCTCCAGTGACCCAGCGTGTATCTCAGGAATACACGATTAATAAGGCAGGATTGTGATAATATGGCATGAAAAGCCGCCATTGCGGCTGACGGGTAAAAGGCTCTTTTTACCTCTATTACCACACCTAGTGCAAATCTGGGACAATTCCACCCTCCATGTTCTTCCCACCAAAATTAATCACCTCATATTTCTCCGCATTGAACTTCATCTGCCACCTATCCGCCCATTCCACCAACTTGTCCATTTCCTTTTGGAGTTCTACACTATCCTCTTCACAATTCACAAGCCTTCCAAGCTTTTTATCAACTGCAACTTTTGAAATTGTGCCCTGCACATCACATTTGTCCATCACAACTAGGGCAGAATTTTGCTCTTGATGGGCAGGCGGGACCCACCGGCTCGGCAGTGGGCAGGCAGCCAATCGCCGCCGCCGAAACGGGCCCTGCCGCCATTTTGAGTGGATGGGCCAATTAAGGCGCTATGTGTTTCCTGTGCGGAGAGGGGGGGAGGGATTCCCCATCTGTCAGAGGACGCTCTTCCACATATGCGCACAAAAGAGCACACATCTCCCTAAAACTAAGCGCTGCCTCAGGGAGATTGCTGACAGTTGTTGAAAATTGAAAAATAGAAAAATAAATAAATGATTAAGATGTCCCCCTCATGTGACAATGTCACACAAGATGGGACATGTCAATAAATATCACATAAAGTTTATTAAAGTTTTTTAAAACAGACATGAAGTCTCATCCCGCCGGTGGATGAGGTTTCATGTTTTCTCTATTTGCCGCTGGGGCTCTTGGCCTGCCCACCAGCCTTAACGTTGGATGGGTAGGGCCTTTAATTGGCTTAATTATCCTGCCAATGGCCTCAATTGGCCATTGACAGGTCAGCGGGCGGACAGCTGCTCACCTTCCTGAATATTTAAATGAGACGGGATGACATTGGGAGGCCCGCGTCATTCTCGCGTCGGCGAGCGGGCCCCACCCCCAGTTCGCCGATGGAAAAATTCTGCCCCTAGTGGAAGTCTGTGATAACAGTGTGACTAATTTACACAGGCTGTTGACATTCAAAATGTGGATAGAACGATTTATGATGGTAAAAATTGACATTCAAGTGTAACAAAAATATCACAAGAGGGAAGAAGATTTTGTAAACTAGAATCCAGACAGCCACAAGCTTTCTAATATAATATAGATATGAATTACTTCAGTCACCTAAGCTGCATACTAAAAGATGCAATCTATCAGTCAAATTGATGATTAGGTAGGGACACAGGAAACTCTAGGTTCAGCAAATACTCTGACAATGATATGGCCAACATTAAAAGCTAACACCTCTCAAACATCTGCTCTGTCAAATATCTATCCAATTCTTCCAAATCTTTTCCCACTCTATCTCCCTTTAAAAGCGAATGTACAAACGAACAACAATCTCTGGAGAGTCTGCTCAGAACATTACCATCCTTTACATGGTTAAATCTAAATTAGCTGGACACCTGCCCACTGCTAATTCTTTAGCAGAGTCTCTTTCTTAGTTCTATCCATGTTGTTGGTAGCCAGGTTGATCGCTGGATCCTTCCCCTCCCACTCTCACTCTAAGTTCCTCTCCAGCCTCAAGGAGATGTCTTTAACACTGGCACTGGGCAGGCAACACAGCCTTTGGGACTCTCACTCTTGACTGCAGAGAGCAGTACCTACCTCCCTAACTATACTGTCCCCTACTAAAACAACATTCCCTTTTACCGCCCTCCCTCCCACATGAATGGCCTCCTGCGCCAGCGGCCCTATCCACGTAGGCTCAAAACTGTTGGATGATTACTAGGGTTGGGGCTCCTCATGCGCTATCTTCTACATCCCTGTACCTGCCACACTCGCAGTCACACCCTCCTGCAACTGACCAGAGACCAAATCTGAAGTACCTAGCCTAAGGGGTGTGACTGCCTCCTGGAACAGTATCAGGTAACTTACCCTCTCCCTGTCTGAAGCTCAGACTCCAACTCATCAACTCTGAGCCAAAGTTGCTTGAGTTGCAGACACTACCTACTGCAGATGTGGATGCCATGGATTACATTGTTTTAAGTTTTTTTCCACCATCATCTCCGATGTAGGAAGAAAACCACAGTCTACTTGTTAAGTGCAATAAACATAGGCTTGTTTGAGTTGCATTTACATCAAATTTATTACCAGTTTCTCAGTCAGATGTCCCCATTTTCTAATGTTAAAACTTTAATTCCCAAAACTAAAAGTTATATTCTAAAACATATAAAAAACATATAAACTATTGAGGAGATATTCCCGTCCCCCCCCACAACCCCACCCCCCGGAAGAAAATGAACTCTCGTCACGTGTTTCAATTTATCCAATTAAAATATTACAACTTACAAGTATATTGTATATCTTAACAACTGCCTTACCACATGCAAGTCACACAATAATCATCCCTCCATCATCCAAATAAATTCGCGAGTCCTTTTCAGAAGTAGCACATTGCTGAATTCATATCCACTTTTAAGATGTAAAATATTACTTTATATGGTGTTTATGTAAAGTTTTCATCTTACAATAATTATAATCCAAAATTATAACCCATTTTCAAGAGAAAATGTTTCATTGTTATTCATGTGTAAAATTGCAGGCTGTTTTTAAAACAGTCTATTCAGATTTCAGCTTCTGAACCTCACTGTCCTCCATGTTTGTAGATTTTGTAGTGGCAAAATCAGCCAACTCCCAGGTTCCACCATCTTCCTCTGGCCCTATTCCAGGTATTTTTCTATTTTAACTCCATTTCTAAGGTTTAAACTTTGAAGATTTTCCTCCAGGAGAAACAAGTTCAAAGTTGCCTCCTTAAGATTTAAATGTTGTTAATCCCGCAATCATTTCTGTTAATGTTATTAACCTCAGCTTTGTTAACTGTTGCAAGGTACCCATGGACAAATCATCCCACTCAAGAAAAGCCATTCTACTTCTCAATAAGCACAGTAAAAGTCACCATGAAATACTGTTGGCTTAAATTTCA
Organism: Isurus oxyrinchus; assembly: GCA_026770705.1. Classification (NCBI taxonomy): domain Eukaryota; kingdom Metazoa; phylum Chordata; class Chondrichthyes; order Lamniformes; family Lamnidae; genus Isurus; species Isurus oxyrinchus. Next base: position 2,046,348 of record JANJGN010000030.1, on the reverse strand, counting down.
GCAAGGCCAGCACTCTCAGATCAGTCTATGGATTTGAAATCCCACTAAAAGCTCCCAATTTAGTTACGATCCTATCAGGGACTGTTAAAGTTTAGAGAGAAACGCAAAAAACCACCAAACAACCAATGGAATGACGCCACAAGATTTCACGTTTTAAAACAAAATAACTTTTTTATATCTAAGAATTAAATAAAGCAAGCAGGCGTGTGTGTGTGTGTGTGTGTGTGGAGCTCATTCTGTAGGCATATGGAGCACATTCTGCAGGCGTGTGCAACACATTCCAATCTAGAACAGTTCCTACAGATTGAAGGGTAGCTAATGTAACCCCACTATTTAAAAAGGGAGGTAGAGAGAAAACGGAATTTTAGTCCAGTTAACCTGACATCGGTAGTGGGGGAAATTCTAGAGTCCATTATAAAAGATTTAATAGCTGAGCACGTGGAAAACAATGGCAGAATCAGACAGAGTCAGCATGGATTTTCAAAAGGGAAATCATGCTTGACAAATTTACTGGGCTTTTTCAAGAATGTAACTAGTAGAGTTGATGAGGGGAAGCCAGTGGATGTGGTTTATTTGGACTTCCATAAGGCTTTCGACAGGATCCCACACAAGAGATTAGTGTGTAAAATTAAAACATATGGGATTGGGGGTAGCGTATTGAGATGGATAGAAAACTAGTTGGCAGACAGGAAACAAAGAGTAGGAATAAAGGGGGCTTTTTCCGAATGGCAGGGAGTAACTAGTGGGGTACCGCAGGGATCGGTGCTGGGACCCCAGTTATTCACAATATATATTAATGATTTAGATGAGGGAACTAAATGTAATATCTCCAAATTTGCAGATGACACAGCTGGGTGGGAGGGTGAGCTGTGAGAAGGATGTAGAGATGCTTCAGTGTGATTTGGACAAGCTGAGTGAGTGGGCAAATGCATGGCAGATGCAATATAATGTGGATAAATGTGAGGTTATCCACTTTGGTAACAAAAACAGGAAGGCGGATTATTATCTGAATGGCTATAAATTGAGAGAGGGGAATGTGCAACGTGACCTGGGTGTCCTTGTACATCAGTCGCTGAAGGTAAGCATGCAGGTGCAGCAGGTGGTAAAGAAGGCAAATGGTATGTTGGCCTTCATAGCCAGAGGATTCGAGTACAGGAGCAGGGATGTCTTGCTGCAATTGTACAGGGCCTTGGTGAGACCACACCTGGAATACTGTATGCAGTTTTGGTCTCCTTATTTGAGGAAGGATGTTCTTGCTATAAAGGGAGTGCAGCAAAGGTTTACCAGACTGATTCCTGAGATGGCAGGACTGACATATGAGGAGAGATTGAGTCAGTTAGGATTATATTCGCCGGAGTTCAGAAGAATGAGGGCGGATCTCATAGAAACCTATAAAATTCTAACAGGACTAGACAGGGTAGATGCAGGAAGGATGTTCCCGATGGTGGGGGAGTCCAGAACCAGGGGTTACAGTCTGAGGATACGGGGTAGACCATTTAGGACTGAGATGAGGAGGAATTTATTTACCCAGAGAGTGCTGAGCCACAGAAAGTAGTTGAAGCCAAAACATTGTATGTTTTCAAGGGGTTAGATATAGCTCTTGGGGTGAGAGGGATCAAAGGATATGGGGAGAAAGCGGGAGCAGGCTATTGAGTTGGATGATCAGCCATGATCATAATGAATGGCAGAGCAGGCTCAAAGGGCTGAATGGCCTCCTCCTGCTCCTGGTTTCTATGTTTCTATTCTGCAGCGGCGTGTGTATGTGGAGCCCATTCTGCAGGCGTGTGCATTTGTGGAGCCCATTCTGCAAGTGTGTGCATGTGGCACCCATTCTGCAGGCATGTGCATGTGTGAAGCCTATTCTGTAGGTGTGTGTGTGTGTGAAGCCCATTCTGCAGGTGTGTGCGTGTGGCACCCATTCTGCAGGCGTGTGCATGTGTGAAGCCCATTCTGTAGGTGTGTGTGTGTGCGTGAAGCCCATTCTATAGGTGTGTGTATGTGTGTGAAGCCCATTCTATAGGTGTGTGTGTGTGCGTGTGTGGAGCCCATTCTATAGGTGTGTGTGTGTGCGTGTGTGGAGCCCATTCTGTAGGTGTGTGTGTGTGTGTGCGTGGAGCCCATTCTGTAGGTGTGTGTGTGTGTGCGTGAAGCCCATTCTGTAGGTGTGTGTGTGTGTGTGTGTGTGGAGCCCATTCTGCAGGTGTGTGCGTGTGTGGAGCCCATTCTGCAGGTGTGTGTGTGTGCGTGTGGAGCCCATTCTGCAGGTGTGTGCGTGTGTGGAGCCCATTCTGCAGGTGTGTGTGTGTGTGGAGCCCATTCTGTATGCGTGTGCGTGTGGAGCCCATTCTGCAGGTGTGTGTGGAGCCCATTCTGTAGGCATGTGCATGTGTGGAGCCCATACTGCAGGTGTGTGTGTGTGTGTGGAGCCCATTCTGTATGCGTGTGCGTGTGAAGCCCATTCTGTAGGTGTGTGTGTGTGTGTGTGTGGAGCCCATTCTGTAGGTGTGTGTGTGTGTGTGGAGCCCATTCTGTAGGTGTGTGTGTGTGTGTGTGTGTGGAGCCCATTCTGTAGGTGTGTGTGTGTGTGTGTGTGTGGAGCCCATTCTGCAGGTGTGTGTGTGTGCGTGTGGAGCCCATTCTGCAGGTGTGTGTGTGTGTGTGAAGCCCATTCTGTAGGTGTGTGTGTGTGTGTGCGTGAAGCCCATTCTGTAGGTGTGTGTGTGTGTGTGTGTGTGGAGCCCATTCTGCAGGTGTGTGCATGTGTGGAGCCCATTCTGCAGGTGTGTGTGTGTGCGTGTGGAGCCCATTCTGCAGGTGTGTGCGTGTGTGGAGCCCATTCTGCAGGTGTGTGTGTGTGTGGAGCCCATTCTGTATGCGTGTGCGTGTGGAGCCCATTCTGCAGGTGTGTGTGGAGCCCATTCTGTAGGCATGTGCATGTGTGGAGCCCATACTGCAGGCGTGTGCATGTGTGGAGCCCATTCTGTATGCGTGTGCGTGTGGAGCCCATTCTGTAAGCGTGTGCGTGTGGAGCCCATTCTGTAGGCGTGTGCGTGTGGAACCCATTCTGTAGGCATGTGCGTGTGTGGAGCCCATTCTGTAGGCGTGTGCGTGTGCGGAGCCCATTCTGTAGGCACGTGCATGCGGAGCCCATTCTGTAGGCATGTGCATGCGGAGCCCATTCTGCAGGTGTGTGCATGTGTTGAGCCCATTCTGTAGGCCTGTGTGACCTGTCACATGGTTTTCATTTTCCTTTAGCACAAAGAATAGACAATATGACCACGTGAGAAAATGCAACAATTCTGCTGGTATTGCTTCACCAAACCTCTTTCACTCCAATCCTTGGTCAGTTTCTGTGCCACCTCTATTCCCACTAAACTATTAGAATTAGACAGTAGTGATTTCCCTTTACATGAAGACACTATTTGTCGCTGCTCTTTACATCAAGAAATTGGGACTGAACTGATTCCTGAGCAGCATTTTTGAGTTCTTTGGGCCAGATCTAAGTGCCCAGTGCGCTTGTGTGGGAAGAAACAGCATAAAAATCCTATCACGGGGACCAATTGTGGGTCTCCATATCAGAGACGAGTCTTGGGACAAGAGGTAGGGAGAAAGGACAGGGAGAGGCCCGAGAGGGACAGAACTGGGTAGGGAGCCACCAGGAAGAACCACCGGCAAGAGGAGCAAAGAAAGAGGCTCCAAGCAACAATAGGGTTGCAGTTGGCAGGCTTTAAATAGTGAGGGCTCGGGAAAGGTTCTGGAGAACTGAAAAGGCAGCGGAAAGTTGGTGACTCTGTGTTGCCGGCTGTTAGGGCATAGGTATGTACCATCTACAAGGTGCGCTACAGGAACTCACCAAAGGCTCCTTAGACAGCACCTTCCAAGCCCTCAACCATCTAGAAGGACAAGGGCAGCAGATACATGGGAGCACCACCACCTGGAAGTTCCCCTCCAAGTCACTCACCATCCTGACTTGGAAATATATCACCGTTCCTTCACTGTCACTGGGTCAAAATCCTGGAACTCCCTCCCTAACAGCACTGTGGGTGTACCTACACCACATGGACTGCAGCAGTTCAAGAAGACAGCTCACAACCACCTACTCAAGGGCAATTAGGGATGGGCAAGAAATGCTGGCCCAGCCAGCGATGCCCTGATCCCAGGAATGAATTAAAAAAGCTTTGGAGCAGTGGTGTTCTGCTCAGCGTGGTCAAAGAGCTGAAGTTATGCCTGAGTTGGTGCTGGAGTGCAGACTTGGGAATCCAGGGGAACATGCGCCAGGATTTTCCAGCCCTGCTGTGGTGGGACCTGCCGCCGGGGTGGGGGGTGGTGGGTAGCTGCTTTGGCAAGCCAACCAAAAGTCCATTGACTTTCGGCAGGACCAGAAGATCCTGGTGGCAGGCGGGACTGGAAAATCCCAACTGTAGTCTCAGGAGTTGAGATCAAAAGCCTGTGAGGCAAGCAATCATTGAGGCAGTGCCAGTCAGAGTGACTTTTGGAGAGAATTCCAAGGCTATAGCTTCAAAAGGGAAGAGTGAAAACTTGCAATTTGTCATAAGGGAGTCAGGGTTTTAACAAGATTGCGTAACTTTCAGTGGGTACTGACACCTGGGTGGACTACTGAGAAATCCATGGATCTGTCTTGATCGCATCTGCTATGTATTGTGCAGGGTAGTGTGTTTGACCACAGTTTACCTGTTAATACACATGTGCCTCAGTTAATTCTGAACATTAAGAGTATAAGATAGCTTTATAAATTATTTTACATTTCTGACTTTGTATAGTAAAGTTAATTTTGTTGGTTTAAAATGATAGAATCTTGTAGTTTTATTCTCTTAGTAAGTACCTGAGATTCCAAACTTCATCTACTTTCCCAAAAAATTATTAGTTCTTAACTGGATTGTACCTTGGGGGTCTGGTCCAGGATCTATTTTCTAGATTTGCTTTTTAAGACAATCTTTTCTTTTGTTTGCTTGTATAATGGGCCAGACATATTAGAAGCTGAATGAAAGGTCTATCTTTCTGAATCACTCTCAAAGTGACTTGTTTTGTTTCAGTTTAACTTTAATGAGTTTTTAGTCCCTTTAAATTCCCAATTCTTAAGAACATTTTCACTATGAATTTGGTATTCTCTAAGGTAATGGGAAATTTCAAGACCTCAGGACATCCCAGCACTTTACAGCCAAGAAGATACTTTTGAAGTGCAGTCACTATTGCAATATAGGAAACGCAGCAGCCAGTTTGCACACAGCAAGCTCCCACAAACAGCAATGTGATAATGACCAGATAATCTGTTTGAGTGATGATCGTTGAGGGATAAATGCTGGTCAGGACATCGAGAAGAACTCCACTGCTCTTCTTTGAAATAGTACCATGGGACCGTTTACAACCTGGAAGGCATTCTGCATTTCAGTTTAACATCTCATCTGAAAGATAACACTCTGACAGTGCAGCACCGGAGTGTCAGCCAAGATTAAGTGTTCAAGTCTCCAAGGTGGAATGCAAATTCATGACCATCTACTCAGATTCGAGAGTGCTGAGCCAAAGCTGACGGCTATGTCATCTAGAATCATCCTTAAAGATAAAAATAACTTAAGGTTCTCCACAGGGCTCCTTCTCTTGCGCTTTTCATCCTTATCTTGGATGCCAAGCTGAGAAGCATGTCGATTTCTTCATCCCCAAATTGTGTACATTATTCACCTACTCTATAGCCTCGTCCCTCCATTCCTGTAACCCAAGCCCACTCCCCAACCAGAGTCTTGACTGTACAATACTCCCTAGCTTCAACCTCCTTCCAGCTCTTATTAGAATCATCTCTATGAGACCCACTCAATTCCCCCCAAACCAACTCCTAAGTATAGTACTCTTCACATCCCTGTGATTACAGGCATTGTCAACTGATTTCTGGACAGGTTGATGAATAAGCACTTGAGTGTTTTTGGTGTTTGTGGAAATGTACAGGAAGAGTCTATGCTTAGAAGGGAAGGAAAAGAGACGGGGGAGAGGCAGGGGAAGTGGCGAGGGAGAGGCGGGGAAGAGGCGAGGGAGAGGACAGAGAAAAGGGAGAGGAGAGGGAGAGGAGGGGGGAGAAGGGCAGGGAGAAGGGGATAGAGAAGTGGGGGAGAAGTGGGGAGAGAAGGTGGGAGAGAAGGGAAAGGGGGAGAAAAGAGGGGAGAGAAGCAAGGGAGAAGGGGGGTAGAGCAGTGGGAAAAAAATGGAAGCTTGGGCACATGGAATGAGTTAAAGAATCATGAGAATCTTCTCTCTCAGCTCCCTGAGCTGTCACACTCAGAATGCAGAAAACCACAGGAAGTCACTGTCAAAAGCTTTCCAGTTTCAATCTGACTGCAACAGTTATCAGAATTCTCTAAAAGCTAGAGGCAAGTTTTCATTTATTTTAAACCAATGCTTCACTGAGCCCTGCCTGAGATAATTTAGTCTCGGGATTATATATTTCAGACAGTTGCAGACACCAAGTACCTAAGAGTCACTTTAGTGGACACTAGAACCACTGCACAAAATATCCATTTAAAACATGATATAAAGAATTTTAGTTATGATTATATTCTAGTTGCTTTTAATGGTGTTGGAGATAGCACTCACCTCTGAGTTACAGGGTTATAGATTCACGTCCCACCCGAGAGACTTGAGCACTAAATCCGAGCATTACTGAGGGATCTACATTGGGTATATGGCACAAAAACAGGCCATTCAGCCCAATTAGTCAATGCTGGTGCTTCTGCTCCACTTGAGCCTCCTCCTATCTTTGTTCCTTTAAATCTATCATTGTAACCCTTCTCCCTCATACGCTTGTCCAGTTTCTCCTTAAATGCATCTATGCTACTCGCTTCAACCACTCCCTGCGGTTGTGAGTGCCACATTCTCACCACTCTTTGGGTGAAGAAGTTTCTTCTCAAATCTCAAGTGGATTTTTTGGTGACTATCTTATATTGATGGCATCTAGTATAAATGGTTAAGTGTCTGCAGGTGGGACACTCTTTTATATTGGCACAAGTCATTATCCAGAGACACTTATTGACACAGCTGATGGGCTGTAGAGTTAAGAGCTACACATTTGTAATGTCTTACTTTGTGAATAAATCTAAAACTGAGTAACAATTGACTTCTGGCCTCATTCACCAACTTGCTGACAGCAGTTTAACACTTTCCCACAAGGGGAAGCATTCTCTCTGTATCCACTCTATCAAAACCTTCCAGAATTTTAGATACCTCTATTAGGTCACCCCTCAGATTCTGTTTTTCAAGAGAGAAAAGAGTTAGCCTGTCAATCCTTTCCTGATAATGCACAGGCTCACATTTCTGGTATTTGTAAATCTCTGCACCCTCTCCAGTGCCTCTATATCCTTTTTATAATATGGCAGCCAAAACTATAGGCAGGACTCTTAAGTGTGGTCTAACAGTTTTAGCAGAACTTTCTACTTCTCAATTTTCTCCCTCTTGGTTTGCTTTATCTGTGGCCTCAGTGAAGGAAATCTGCCCTATCACACCATCAGAGGCACCATCTTTCAGATGGGATGTTATGGCAAAGCCTTGTCTGCCCCCATAGCTGAACATAAAAAAATCCCATGACACTACTTCAAAGAGTAGGGGAGATTTCCTGGTGTTCTGGCCAATACTTATCCTCAGCCAATATCATAGAATAGAATCATAGAAAGTTTATGATACAGAAAGAGGCCATTTGGCCCATTGTGTCTGCACCAGCTGTAAAACGAGCCCAAACCTAATCCCACTTTCCAGTAATTGGTCCATAACCCTGAAGGTTTCAGCACTTGAGGTACATAATCCAAACACCTTTTTAATGAGTTGAGGGTTTCTGCCTCTACTACCCTTTGAAGCAGTAAATTCCAGACACCTGCAACCCTCTGGGTGAAAAACATTGTCCTCATCGCCCCTCTAATCCTTTTACAATCACTTTAAATCTATACCCGCTAGTCACTGATCTATCTGCTAAAGTAATTAGGCCTTTTCCATCCACTCTATCCAAACCCCTCACAATTTTATACATCTCAATCAAATCTCCTAAAACATCACTAAAACAGAATACCTGGTCACCATCACATTGTTCTTTGTGGGATCTTGCTGTGTGCAAATTGGCTGCTGTATTTCCTGCATTACAACAGTGACTACACTTTTAAAGTACTTCATTGGCTGTAAAGCTTTGGGATGCACCGAGGTCTGTAGAAATGGAAGCCTTTCTCTTTAATATTGTCAAGTGGCAGATGCACATGGACTGTGATGCCATATTTGAGTCCTCACCGTTTATAATGGGCAATGCTGGTGTTGAGGCAATTTGCCTGCTATAGGCAGACAAGCATGGGAAAGGCAGGATCCGACAAACAGCAGATGTTTTAATAAATATGTTGAATGCAGAATGCTTTTGGCACCCAGTTTCAGCTCAACTTCTTCTATTGAATGATGCTCCTTGAACATTGAAGCAAAGCCGTTTCAGACTACCTTAGATCTAATGTGGAGCTGAATTGGAGACTTACTGAAGAGGCACAGCAAGAGTAGAAAGCGAGTGGAGGAGGAAAACCAAACTAGAAGAAGGGAAATGGATGTGGGGCAAAACCCACTGAAGCAGGAACTAACTGAAACTGCAAGTTTGTCATATGCTATAAGCAGCAGCTTTGTATTCGCTCATATGCTAATAACAAAGGGAGAGACAGTGGTGTATTGGTATTGTCACTGGGTTAGTAATCCACAGCCCCAGGCTAATGCTCTGGGGACATGGGTTCATAATCCTACCGTGGCAGTTGGTGAAATTTAAATTCAGTTAATAAATCTGGAATTGAAAATTAGTCTCAGTAATGGTGACCATGAAACTATCAATGATTATTACTTAAAAACCCATCTGGTTGCCCTTTAGAAAAGAAAATCTGCCATCCTTACCCAATCTGGACTACATGTGATTCCAGACCCACAGCAATGTGGTTAACTCTTAACTGCCCTCTGAAATGGCCGAGTAAGCCACTCAGTTCAAGGGCAATTAGGGATGGGCAACAAAGCTGGCCTCACCTGCGACACCCACATCCCATTGTGCTGGCACAGCAGATGGTAAATGTTAAGCTGTTCAAATCCCAGGGGGAAACTTGAAATATCTGCCACAACTATTTTACAATTTGTATTTATTTTGAGATGCGTGCCTTGAACTCAGTAGTAATAAGAACACCGAGTCTCATAGGTTTCTTACAAAACTAAATTAAACCTTTATTAAATAAAAAAAATAATTTTAAGCACATAGCTTTACAAATTACTACTATGATAACTCCTAGCTCCCCTAGTTAATCTAACTCCCAGTTACACCTCTGTTAAAGCGACAGTAAATTACATAGATTTACACAGACCCAGGCAAAGCACACACCCTGGACTGTCGAATTCAAAGTGAGCTTTTCTCAGCTTTGGTTCCTTGTAGACAGCAGCTGGAGGCTTTTCACACTTGTGTTAGATCTTAAAATGCCTGCCCTATACATAACCTTCTCTCTTTTATACATATTTTCCCCTTTAAATTCATATTCCCATTGTTCCACTATGTCTTTGGACTTTACCTCTCTAACAATAAAATTCTATCACAGTACTAATTTTACCAGTAATCTTTAGGAAAAATAAACACACTGTTTCTTAACAACTTCTGGCTAGGTGTAACATTTCACCCCTCTTTTGAATTCAAGATACTCTGGTTTATTTACAAATGCAAATATTCCCTTTACACCTCACGTTCTAAAACTTCACCCATGTTTACCCATTTAGCATTTCAAACCTAACTTCCCTTCTTACATCAAAACCTTCAGATCAACTGTCTTTAATTCAATTAAGTCCCCCCCAAAACACACATACACACACACACACACACACACACACACACACACACACACACACACACACACACACACACACACACACACACACACACACACACACACACACACACACACACACACACACACACACACACACACACAATTACTCTACAATAAATTCTTGTTTAACAGGTAGTAATACCACCCAAATATCGTAAGGAGATATAGCATGTAGCACATGAAAGTCCTATGGCAGGACATGTAGGAATACAGAAAACCCAAGCATCGATAAACAGACATCTTACCGGACCAAGACTTCATAAGGAGGTAGTGCAATTTTATAAAACATATCATACATGTCAGATAGTAGGTAAACCTCAACATGTAATTAAACCAGCACCTTTAATACCCATGCCAGTTTTTGAAGAACCAATCAGTTGGGTATTAGTAAATTCTGTAGGACCATTACCCAAAACGAAAGCAGGACATCAGTATATCCTTACAATCAAGGATATGACAACCTGATTTCCAGAAACTATTCCTTTAGGGACAATTACAGCTAAGATGTTGGTAGAAAAGTTAACTCCATTTTTCAATCATTCTGGTCTACCAATTGAAATACAATCTGACCAAGGTTCTAACTTCATGTCTAAAATTTTCCGGGACGTATCAGCAATTTGGGTATCAAACAACTGAAGTCTACTGTCTATCATCCACAGACACATGGAGCTTTAGAGAGATATCATCAGGCTCTCAAAACCATGATTACGACCTATTTCCATGAATACCCAAAGGATTTGGACAAAGGATTAAATTTCTAACTATTTGCTACCAGAGATTCTCCAAATGAATCTACTGATTTTGTCCATTTGAATTATCTATGGTCATGAAATTGTCATGGTAATGATTACTGAGACATGGTTACAAGGAGAACAGGTTTGGGGGTTCAATATCCAAGGCTACTCAGTGTTTCAGAAGGATAGGCAGGAAGTAAATGGAGGTGGTGTAGCTTTGTTAGTAAACGAAGAGATCAGTGCTATCGTGAGGAATGATATAGGCACTGGAGAGCAAGAAGTAGAGTCAGTCTGAGTAGAAATAAGAAATAGCAAGGGAAAGAAGTCCCTGGTGGGAGTAATCTATAGGTCCCCAAACAGCAGTTCAGCAGTAGGGCGCAGTATAAACCAGGAAATACCGGGAGCATGTAAGAAAGGCACGGCAATAATCATGGGTGATTTTAATATGCATATAGACTGGACTAATCAAATTGGCAAGGGTAGCTTCAAGGGAGAGTTCATTGAGTGTATTAGAGATTATTTCTTGGAGCAATATGTTGTGGAACCAAGCAGGGAGCAGGCTATTCTGGATTTGGTTTTGTGTAATGAGATAGGATTAATTAATGATCTCATAGTAAAGGATCCTCCAGGGAAGAGTGATCGTAGCATGCTAGACTTTCAAGTTCAGTTTGAGACCAAGAAACTTGAGTCCCACACTAGTGTTCTAGAGTTAAACAAAGGTAACTACATAGGCATGAGGGCAGATTTGGCCCTAGTGGACTGGGCAGGAAGATTACAAGGTAGGACAGTTGATGAACAGTGGCAGATATTTTAGAAGATATTCAATTCCTCCCAAGTAAAATATATTCCAAAGACGAAGAAAGATGGTAAGAGGGGGAAAAAGCATCCATGGCTAGGCAAGGAGGTTAAAGGTAACATAAAGGCAAAAACTAAGGCACACCAAATTACAAAGGTCAGTGGCAGGCTGGAAGATTGGGAAACTTTAAAAGATCAACAAAGGGTTTCTAAAAAAATAATAAAAAGAGTAAAGATAAATTATGAAAGAAAACTAGCGCAAAATGTAAAAACTGATAGCAAAAGCTTCTACAAGTATATAAAAAGAAAGTAGCTAAAGTGAATGTTGGTCAATTGGAGGATGAGACTAAGGAGTTAATAGTGGGGAACCCAGAACGCTTAATCAATATTTTGCCTCAGTTTTCACGGTAGAGGGCACTAGTACCACCCCAATAGTAACAGGTAGTGCAGAGGGTATAGAGAAGGAGGAACTTAGAACAATCACCATTAGTAGACAAAAAGTACTCAGCAAACAATTGGGATTAAAGGGTGACAAGTCCCTAGGACCTGATGGCCTACAACCCAGGGTCTTAAAGGATGTGGCAGCGGAGATAGTGGTCGCATTGGCTATAATATTCCAAAATTCCCTGGATTCTGGAAAGGTTCCAGTGGATTGGAAAAATGCTAATATGATGCCTTTATTCAAAAAGTGGGAGAGGCAGAAAGTAGGAAACTATAGACCAGTTAGTTTAACGTCTATCATTGGGAAATTGTTGGAATCCATTATTAACTAAGTGGTAATGGGGCATTTGGAAAGTCAAAATGCCATCAGTCTGAGTCAGCATGGTTTTATGAAGAGTAAATTGTGTTTGACTAATTTGCTAGAGTTCTTTCAAGATGTGACAAGCAAAGTGGATAATGGAGATCCTGCAGATGTAGTACATCTGGACTTCCAGAAGGCCTTTGATAAGGTACCGCACAAAAGATTAATACACAAGATAAGATCACACGGAGTTAGGGGTAATATATTAGCTTGGATAGAGGATTGGCTGACCAACAGAAAGCAGAGAGTCGGGATAAATTGGTCTTTTCTGGATGGCAAACTGTAACTAGTGGGGTGCCACAGGGTTCGGTCCTTGGGCCCCAACTATTTACAATCTATATTAATGACTTGGATTCAGGGATAGAAGGTACTATAGCTAAATTTGCAGATGACACCAAAATAGGTGGGAAAGTAAGTTGCAATGAAGAAATAAGAAATTTACAAATGGATATGGACAGGTTAGGTGAATGGGCCAGAATTTGGCAGATGGAGTTTAATGTGAATAAGTGTGAGGTTATCCATTTTGGTCAGGATAAAAAGGCAACTTATCATTTAAATGGAGAGAAACTTCAGAATGCTTCAGTACAGAAGGATCTGGGTGCCCTCGTGCATGAATCACTGAAAGCTAGTATGCAGGTACAGCAGGTAATAAGGAAGGCAAATGGAATTTTGACATTTATTGCTAAAGGAATAGAGTATAAAAATAGGGAAGTGTTGTTGCAACTGTACAAGGCATTGGTGAGACCGCACCTGGAGCACTGCGCAGTTTTGGTCTCCTTACTTGAGGAAGGATGTGGTTGCACTGGAGCCGGTTCGGAGGAGGTTCACTAGATTGATTCCAGCGAGGAGAGATTGAGCAGTTTAGGCCTATACTCGCTAGAGTTTAGAAGGATGAGAGGAGATCTAATTGAGGTATATAAAATGCTAAAGGGGATAGACAAAGTAGACGTGGAGCGGATGTTTCCCCTTGTGGGGCATTCTAGAATGAGAGGCCATAGTTTTAGGCTAAGGGATGGTAGATTTAAATCAGAGATTAGGAGGAATTACTTTCCTCAAAGAGTCGTGAATCTGTGGAATTCACTACCTCAGCGTGCAGTAGATGCCGCGATGCTGAATAAATTTAAAGAGATAGACAGATTTTTAATTAGTAATGGGTTGAAAGGTTATGGGGAGAGGGTGGGAAATTGGAGTTGAGGCCGAAATGAAATCAGCCATGATCTTAATGATTGGCGGGGCAGGCTCGAGGGGCTGAATTGCCTACTCCTGCTCCTAGTTCTTATGCTCTTATGTATGAGATAAGATGTCCATTAAAAGTGATTAAGGAAAAGTTTCTAAAGCAGAAAGATGAATCCTCCATGTTGAATTATGTGTCCATGTTTCTAGAAAGACTCACAGGAGTATGCAAAGTAGCACAAGAGCACTTAAAAATTTCACAAGCAAAAATGAAAGAATGGGCAGACAAACATGCTATAACTAGAACGTTCCAGGCAGATTAAGTATTGGTATTATTGCCTTTGCAGGGTAAACCCCTGAAAGTGAAATTTGGTGACCACTACAAGGTAGTTAGGAAGGTTAGTAAAGTGATTTATCTCATAGATACTCCGGAGCATAGGAAGAATAAACAGTTATGTCACCTAAACATGTTGAAGCAATATCACCACAGGGAAGATGATAAGAAAGAGCAAGTGCGCCGGCAGGAGTAATGGAAGATGTCAGAGACAGTAAGAGTAAAGTAGAGGGAGAAGTAGACAAAGTGAACCTCCTACAATTCGACTAGCCAGTACAACAATACTGGGATAGTTAGACACTGTGTTCTCATATTTACAGGAAGGATCACTTAGGAAGTATAAGGGAATTTGTAGGGATAAACCGGGATATACTACGTTAGCTAAACATGATGTGAACGTAGGAGACTCAGTGCTGAGTCCTTATCGGCTGAGCCCAGAGAAACAAGCTCAGGTAGAAACAGAGATCCAATAATATGCTGGAAAATCAATTGATTGAGCCCAGCCGAAGCAGCTGGAGTTCACTGGTAGTGTTGGTTCCTAAGCCATATGGATCCACTAGATTTTGTATGGGCTACAGGAAAATGAATGCAGTAACAAGGCTGGATTCATATCCAATTGCTCGGTTAGAAGATTGCATTGATAGGGTTGGCTGTGCCTCATTTCTTTCTAAAACCAATCTATTAAAGGGGTAAGAACTGCTGAAGATTGTATAAGATTGTATAAGGGGAAGGAAGGATGAATGGAAGTAAGCCTCGTGTTTTGTTGTCCATGTGTCACATATCTTGTGAATAAACACATTTTTGAAATGGCGTTTCATCTCTTTTAAGGGTGGAGGCATGTAAAGAACATATCTTTTTATCCCTGTTGGACCATGGATTAAAATTACAATGGCTGCAGTTTGAAAGACACGTCTACTGGAACGGCGTGAGGAATATATACAACCTTGCTGTCCTAGAACAGCACGAAAGACAGGATGGTGCCAAGGAGGAATCGGGTCTAACGGAGAACTGCTTGGCAACAACATTTTAATTGGCTCTTAACCAGGTGACCAAGGTTTGTGTGAGAGTAGTGTATGCAGAAAAAAAAAACTCCTAGCCTGAAAAGAAAAAGGACATAAAACCTCTTTTTCCAGTGTGTAAGATTCCAGTAACTCTACAATAATAGCTAGCTGTTTTTCTCCCCTATATTTCCCTATAACCTTCTCTCTCTCTGAAAAACCCGTCAAGAGGAAAATCACCATTAGAGACATTGAAAAGCAAGTGCTCAACCAATGAACTAAAGACTGAAAGTATTGGGAAGACCATCTCACGTCATCAACAAAGAACTGAATGGAATTTGGAAGACGTCGATCAAACTCAACCTATCGATTCCTGTACTATTGGTGCTATTGAACTGTTTTATCCCACCCTTAAAATCCATGTTTTTGTGTATCTTATTTGTCTTGTGTGTGTGTGTGTGTGTGTGTGTGTATATAGGAATTTAATAAGGGGTAGAGTTTAGTATATAGAGTTAGAAATTAGTAATTCATATTTCTCTCACCACTGGTTAAAGACAATTTGTTCAATAAACAGTTATTTACTCATTAAGTTTACAAACCTGGTGCTCGTGTTCTAATTTAAACAATTAGGTGGTTTGATCAAACTTTTCACATTTGTTGAGGCTCGGGGAGCAGTGGGGCTTGATATTGCAGTGCACTATCCCCAGTGAGTCATGACAATTTCCATCAGGTAGTCTGGCGATATCAACTGATACTCAATCCTCTCTTCCCCTCTACACCCCCCTCCCCCACCACCACCATCCCACGCACACCTACAATCCAGTCAGATTACTGAATAACAATCAGGTGCAAGAATCCTGGACAACATAAATATGAAAGACACGGAAGGAATTGAGCCTTTGTGAAGACAGACACAACAGTAGGCATTTCAGTCTTAAATCCTTTCTCACAATGGGAACAGATTCCAGATGGCAGGTATTTAAAACTGAACAGAACAATGAGTTATAAAGGAATATTTACCTCACTCACACAGAAAAAGAAATCGAATAACACAAAGTGATTCATTAGAGAAGTGGAACATGCCGACATTGGAAGTACATCCAATTGTAAGGTTTGAAAAGGGAATTAAATACTTGAAGGGGAAGCATTTAAAGGGCTACAGGGAAAGAACAGGGGAGTGGGGTTAGGAATGTAGGAGCAGAAGTTGGCCATTCAGCCCATCGAGCCTACTCCACCATTCAATACGATCATGACTGATCAGTGCCTTAATCTCCATATCCGTTTCTGTCACTGGTATTTAGAAACTGCCAATCTCTGCTTTAAACATACTCAATGACTGAGCTTCCACAACCATCTGGCGTAGATTAATTGGATAACACAGGCATGATGGGCCTAATGTCCTCCTTTTTTGCTGTACAATTGTATGGGACATTAGCAAAGGGTAGACATAAAGAGAAATGATGATCTGTAAGAGGCACAGAGTGTGTGAGTAAGTAGATGAGAAATCTGGCAAAGTGGAGCAGGTTGCTTGGCCCAGGAGTCTAGTGAAGATAAAAGATGGACCACACCAAAGGGTGTGGATCACCCTGGCCAGCAGTGTTCAAACTAGGGGGAGCCACCCCAAGCACTAATCACTTTCTCCTTCACATCCCAGGAACAGCAGCATTACCCACTGCTAATATTCACTCCCACTCCAGCTGATGCTGACTGCACGGGCCTCTGTCTGTAAAATGGTTTTAAAATGAATTTGAACGCAGTAAATTAAACACAGTCCCAGGACAAAAGTAGTTCAAAAACTAAGAAGATGATAGCCATCTCCATGGAATTACGTAAAATTACTATATGGAAACGACAGGAAGACGTATGTGTTTAATCATCGCCCTCTGATGTCAGACAAACTCCCACATCCTTCCCCAACCCACCTTGTTGCTGTTACTAATACAGTCTCCAACAAGCTGCTTCTTCTTTCACATCAAACAAGACTTTACCCCTCAGAAATTTCTAACTCCATGAAGCCAAATCTGTCTTAGACACTCTATCCTATCTTGGAATCTCCCTATCCCAATCCAGGCTAGGATGTAAGATCAATCTCAACTGATAATTGCCTCTTCCCTTTTATTTATGCACTTACACACAGTAGCACGTGTGCACACACAGACACACACACATACGGGTCCACACACACACACACACACACACACCAGCATACGCTCACACTCATAACTCAGTCACACACATACCAGCATACACCTACATACACACACAAACATACACGCACATATATACTCACGCTCACATGCACAATTCATACATAATAGCAATCATAAGAAACATATCTTTTTATTTCTGTTGGGCTGTTGTAAGGAACATATCTTTTTATTTTCTGCTAGACTGTGGATTAAAATTACAATGGCTACAGTTTGAAAGACAGGCTGAGAGATATGTACAATGTTGCAGTCCTGGAACAGAGTATGCCATGAAAGACAGGGTGGTGGTGGAAAGGAGTCCTGGACCAAAGGAGTTGCCTGGCAACGTTTTAATTGGCTCCTGACCAGGTGACTAGATTTTGTGTGAGGGCAGTGCAGCTGAATAGCTCCTAGCCTGAAAGGAACAAGACCTAAAACCTCTTTCTCCAGTGTGTGGAAGATTCCGGTAATTCCACAATAATAGCTAGCTAGCTTTCTCTCATCATATCTCTTTAACCTGCTCTGTCTCTGCAAACTCCTGTCAAGAGACAAAGAACTGAAAGGAGTTTGGAAGATGTCGATCAAAATCAAATCCTGTACTCCAGATTTGGTGCTATTGAACTGTTTTATCCCACCTTTAAAATCCATGTTTTTCTGTGTCTTGTATATGTCTGTGCATATATATATATATATATACATATATATATATTTAATAAAGGAGTAGATTTTATGTTATCAAGTTAGAAATTAGCAGTTCATATTTCTTTCTTTTGCCATAGGTTAACAACAGTTTGTTGAATAAACAGTTATTTACTTATTAAGTTTACAAGCCTGGTGCTCGCATTCAGTTAACCTAAATTAAACAGTTAGGTAGAATTGGGGCAACTGGTGGTTTGATCAAACTTTTCACATTTGTCATGGCTAGGAGAACAGTGGGGCTTGATATTACAGTGCACTATCCCCAGTGAGCCGTGACAACTTGCATATGTTCCACATACACACACACATACAAACTCATATACACACGTCATTGCTCTTGTCCTTCAGAGTTGCCAACTCTGGGTGGATGTATTCCTGGAGGTTTCATCACTTGCTTTCTTCTCTCCAACTGCCCCAGTTAAACTGCTCCTTCTCCTAGCTCCAGTTCTTTTTCAAAAAAGTGTGTCAAAAAAAAAAATAAAACCAGCCAATTTGATTTTTCTCCCAGGGTGTTGCTGGCAGCACCGTCCTGGAGATTAATCTTTAAACCCTGGAGACTCTGCAACGAGACTGGTCCTCCCAAGCTCTCAGTGAATAATTCTATCCTCTGTACTTTGCAGTGCCTCATCAAATTGTAACCTAGGGGGTGAATTGTAAGAGTGCAGACTATAGCGCAGAGCCTTACCAGGCAGCTAGTACAGACTAGGAATTCAGGCATGTCCGATGGTGATGAAATCATAAATGGTACAAAGCTGAAATTTGGATGGGTGCTTCTCATTGAAGAGGTACTCCACCTGTAGCTGTTTATTGATCATCAGGCCCCAAGACCTCACTCTACAACACTTTATAGTGAAACGTATCCATTGACAGGCATCTTGAACCAACTGAGATCCTTAGCACACTCAATCTCTCTTTGCTGCTGTGGTTCAGTGGGTTGAACTGCCTCTGAGTCACAAGGTTCTGGCCTCAAGTCCCGTTTCAAAGGCTTGAACACAAAACTAGAGCTGACATACCCAGTGGAGTATTAAGGGAGTGCTGCACTGTCCAAGGTGATGTTAAACTGAGATATCATCTGTCCTCTCAGGTGGATGTAAAAGATCTCATGGCACTGTTTTGAAGAGGAACAGGGGAGTTCTCCCTGGAGGCCTGGCCAATATTGATCCTTCAGCCAACATCACAAAAACAGATCACCTGGTCACCCTCACATTTGTGGGAACTTGCTGTGTGCAAAATAGCTGCTGTGTTTCCACATTACGACAGCGACTACACTTCAGAAAGGTACTAGAAATAGGGGACACAGTTTAAAAATAAAGGGTCTCCCTTTTAAGATGGAGATGAGAAGAAATACTTTCTCTCAGAGGATCATGAATCTTTGGAACTCTCTTCCCTGGAGAGTGGAGGAGGCTGGGTCAATAAATAATTTTAAGGCAGAGGTAGTTAGATTCTTGACTAACAAGGGAGTCACAGGTTATCGGGGGTGAGTGGAATATGAAGTGCAGACCACAATCAAATCAGCCATGATCTTATTGAATGGCAGAGCAGGCTTGAAAGTCCGAAAGACCTACTCCTGCTCCTAATTCGTATGTTCGTATGTACTTCAGTCTGTTCAACCCCGATGGTTCCTTACAATATAGGCCATGGCCTTACTGACAACAAAGCGCTTGAGAGTTAACACAGGCTGAAAGAGATGAGCTTTTCAGAGAGGAGTAAGGATAACCTGGGTCACCCCAAATCTTTACCACGCACTCCCAAGTGACCCACTATCTGGCTACCCAGCCTCAGTGATTTTTTTCTTTATTCCTTCATGGGATGTGGGTGCCACTGTCAAAACCAGCACTTGTTGCCCTAACTGTGCTTCCACTGAACATTTTAGAAGACAGTTAAGAAGCAAAAACAGAAAATGCTGGAAAACCTCAAGTCTAACAGCATCTGTGGAGAAAAACAGAGGTAAAGTTTCGAGTCTGTATGGCTCTTCTTCAGAGCTCTCTGAGGCGATGGTGTAGTGGCATTGTCACTGGAGTAATAATCCAGAGACTCAGGGCAATGCTCTGGGGACCTGGGTTCGAATCCCGCCATGGCAGATGGTGGAATTTGAACTCAATAAACATTGACAGTTAAGAGATGTTGCTGTGGGTTTGGAGTCATATGTAGGGATAGTTCCTTCCCTACAGGATATTAGTGAACCTGATGGGTCTTTACGACAATCGATGATAGTTTCATGGTCAACATTAATGAGACTAGCTTTCAATTCCAGGTCATTAATTGAATTTAAATTCCACCAGATGCCATGGTGGGACTTGAACCCAAATACCCAGAGCCTGGGCCTCCGGGTTACTGGTCCAGTGATATTATCACTACCATCTTCCCTGTTATCGCTCAGTGTGCCAAAGGAAGGCCAGAACTGCACTGAGAGGAAAGCGCCAAGAGGCGGGGGAGAGCTGGGAGAAACACAGAAAGCCAAGGGAAAGCGCTGAGAGCCAGGGAAACACTGGAAGCTGGGGGAAAACACCCATAGCTGGGGGAAAGAGCGCAGAGAGCCAGGAGAAAGAGCACTGAGAGCTGGAGGGCGCTGGAACACTGGAAGCCAGGGGAAAGCGCTGAGAGTTGGGAGAAACACAGGAAGTCAGGGTAAAGCGCCGAGGTCTAGGAGAAAGCGCCAAAGGCTGAGGGAAACACCAGAAACCAGGGGAAGGCAGCCGGAGTCAGGGTGGGGAGGGGAAGCAGAGAGAACCAGGGCATAGCGACAAGAATGGGGCAAAGCCCCACACGCCCTAAATGCCTCTATCCCCACATACTTACAGTTGTCAGTATTCACTGCTCCTCCAATCACAGCCTGTTTATCTCCCATGTCTGCCTGTGATTGGAGGAACAGCCTCCTACAGAAATCTTCAATCTCAGTGACCCATTTTACCAGTAGTTTGAACAATCGCTCCGGGGGCTGCAGGTTGGACAAACCTGATCTAACCCTTCGTTATTTTAAACAACTCCATGAAATCTCCCTTTAGCCTTTTCTCTGCTCCGAAGGAGAACAACCCCAGCTTCTCCAGTCTCTCCACAAACCTGTTATCCTTTGACAGGCACATAGGTTCAACATAATTTACTGGTTTTCATACTTTATAAGCTGTGCTTTTTTTATAATTTCATAAATCGTTTTACAATTATATTTGATAACTTTTATAGAAATGTGGTGAAATGAATTATTTAAAGATGGAGGAATTACACCACCTTCTGACAACTCGCTATTACTGCAGTCCTCTCCAATTTTGAAATGGTTCGGGGAGGGGGTTATAAATATTGATGAATTCTACTGATTTATAGGAATTCTTCAAAAAGCTAAATCAAAACACAGACTGTTCAGTGTTTCTATTTAAACACTTATTTTACTGTCCTATTTTATATTCCCCTTTCTCAAGGCCATTATTATTTATGCATATCTCACAAATTACCATAGACAACTACTCTACTTCTATTAAGGTAGGAGGGAGAGTCATCAATAACATCTGCTATGTCCACGACACTGTTCTTATAGCAGCAAATAAAGACGTGCAAAAATTAGTCGTAAAGAAAAGTGGTAGATTCAGGATTACACTCAACTGCAAGAATACCTACTAGGGTAAAGATAACACAAGAGGACATCCCAGTATACAACATGGTAAATGGAAACAATTAGAACACGTCAATCAATTCAACTACCTAGGATGTACAGTCACATCCAATGTCAAAGCAGTACTGAAATCCAAAAAAGGATTGGATAAGCCAAGAGTGTTTTTACAAAATTAAGCAACATTTTAAGAAAGGTCAGCTTGAGTCTTGAAAGGAGAATCCATGCATAGAAATGTTACGTTTGGTCAGTAATGAATTATGGATGTGAAGCTTGGAGCACTGGGAAAGAGGTAGAAAAGAAAAGAAAATCAACAGCTTCGAAATGTGGTGCTTAAGAGGATCCTAAGGGTAAACTGGATGCAGAAAAGAACTAGCGATGAATAAGACCGAAAGAAGAGAATTCTTGAATTATAGCAAAATGGAGCTCTCCGAACATGTTATCCATGCAGAAGAGTTGGAGCCTAATTACCACTGGAAGGATTGACAGAAGAAGAGCAAGAGGCCGACAGTGAAGGAAGCAGCTAGACAACATTAAAGATTGAATTACCCAGAACTCCGAGGGCATCCACTGTTGCTAAGATTAGCATGTTTGGAAGATCATGGTCACCTATGCCACGCAACATGGCACTTAGACACCGGCATAGGCAACTACAGGATCAGAGGCAAGAGTGCCACCAACTGATCTGTGGCTGACATCCAAACGTGCTCAGTAGATAATGCACCACATAGTATCATGCCATACAGATTACGCCTGGTCTGTCTGCTCTTGGTCAATGCATAACATTACATTTCTTTCCTCAACCCATGGTGACGTGTCATTTTGGGTTGAATCACTCTGCGCCAAGTCAGCTTAGCTGCGAACGTTAGCCCCATAAAGGACTAGCATTGAAACATAACATCTGATGTGTACAAGATCAAAATAGACACCAAACCACAGATGGAGATCTTAAGAGAGATGTTCAAAAGATTATTTAAAAAGATGGATTTGAAGAGGGCGCCTTAAGGTTGATGGGCAGGAAAGTAACATGAATTCAATCAATCTATCTTTAACCTTCAGCTCTGAAGAATTCCAGCATCTGAAGTAGTTTGCTTTTATTTTAGTGTTTAATTCACTGCCACTTTTCTTCCAGGACTGCCTCCTTAAAGAAGCTCTGCTCTTCTCTCCGACAGAATTTCCGTTTCTCTCTTTCACCATGTTCTCCTTTCCTTTCTGGTGTTTGATAAGGTGTTTACCAAAACTCGCTTTCACAGCCATATTTCTTTCCTCAGCAACCGTCTCCAACTTAACCCACGTGGATTCCAACTAAAGTTCCATCCTTCATGTTTCAAATCCATCCAGGATTACAGGTATCTCCGGGACTTACAATGTTCCTCGGACTGCTGTTCTTGCTGCATCCTGAGATCCACACTCAGTGCCATGCGCCGCTATATGCATGCACTCGGCCTCTCCTTCTAGCATCACTGACTCACCCATCTCAAAGTTCTGAAGAAGAGTCATATGGACTCGAAACATTAACTCTGTTTCTCTCTTCACAGATGCTGCCAGACCTGCTGGGTTTTTCCAGCATTTTCTATTTTTATTTCAGATTTCCAGCATCTGCAGTATTTTGCCTTCATTCTACTTCTAACCTAGTTTGAACTCCTTCTCCCCATCATGGTTTGGTGCTCTGCATGTGCCTAAGGTCAATTTTGCAACAGGTTCATCTGTTTTCCCTCAAAGCTCTTGGGAAAGATAGTAACATTGGTAAATATAACTAACATTCGCTGGGACTGTGTCTTAATGAAACTGAAGACACCTAATCTTCCAGGGCTATTTAAAACCTCTCAAAGAGGAGAACAGCCCTAACATTTCATCCAAAGGCACACAGTACGTACAGAAAGAGAAAGCACATTGAATTCTTAAAACAAAACTGAAAATGCTAAAAATCGGCATGTTTGTTAGCACCCACAAGAGAAAAAGGGGCTGTTTTGGAAAGGGCCCATCACAAGAAAGGTTTATTTTTACTGGAAGGTGATCCAACAATATCTATGAAACTGTAAATTCAACTGATGTAATGAAGATTTGTAGCGAAACTGAGGCACCATATTCAGCCAACTCCTGACATCAACTAAACATGTTTTAGGAAGATAGAAACAGCAGTAGGCCATTCAGTCCCTAAAGCCAGTTCTGGCTTTCAGCGAGATCATTACCCCTTTTGATTCACAACTCGTGAAGCCATTCATCAACAGCCCCAATCTTGAAAATTTTAACTGTCCCAACACTCATGGCCCTCTCAGGAGAGTCGCAGATTTCCACAAAACTTAATATGAAAACTTCCTTCCTGATTTCACTCCTGAATGGCCCTGCATTAATTTTAAGAGTATGTCCCCTTGTTCTGGATTAATCCACCAGAAAAAAATAGTTCCTCTATACCTCCCCTACCTAATTTATTTACCATTTTAAATTCACTTCACATTTATTTACCATTTTAAAGAACCACTTCAATCAGATCACTCCTAAACACTCTCAATTCAAGAGAATAGCAAGTTTATGCAACCTGCCCACATAATGAATTCCATTAAGCCTTGAATCATTTTGGCGCATCTGCATTGAATCCCATACAAGGACAGTAGATCTTTCCTGAGATTTAGTGCTGAAGATTGAACAGCCAGTTCCGAAGAGTCATATGGACTCGAAACGTTAACTCAGTTTCTCTCTCCACAGATACTGCCAGACCTGCTGAGTTTTTCCAGCATTTTCTATTTTCTCCAGGTAGGGGTCCAGTCAAAGATCACTTCTGGAAATCCTATCCCTTTTTGAAATAAAGGCCATTGCATTGGTCTTTGATTACTTTTTATACCTGTGCAACTACCTTTTAGTGAGCAGTGTACTTGAACACCAATATCCCTTTTCCCCACAGTTCCTATTAAGGAACATACTATTAAGAAAATTGGTCTTCTTCGAATCCACAGTGAATGGCCTCATATTTCCCCACGTTGAATTGCATCGTTCATAGTTTTGCTCACTTCTTTGGTCAATATCCATTTGTAACTTCCTGCTGTAGTACAAGGGTCTGGCACGTAAAGGGTTAATGTAGGGCTGAGTAAAGTACTGTCCAAAGAGTGATGTAAGAAGGCACATGACCCAGGGTCAGTGTGGTGTTGAGCTGAGACATGTATAGACACAAGCATGAAGACAGCTCCTAGCTCACACCCTTTATTATACATGCAAAAAGTTCTAGCGGTTGGAGACCACAGCAACTTCTTTTAAGACATACTGATCGACAACCAACACCTGCTCCCATACACACCACTTACTACACCTCCCAACTTAGTGCCCTATGCAAACTTTGATCCACAACTCTTATTCCTTTATCCAAGTCATTTAATATTTATGGTGGAAAGCTGAGAGCCTTGAACAAATCACTGGGGAACACAATTTGTCACATCTTGCCAATCAGAGTATGTTTCCCTTATCCTTATTCTGAGTCTCCTGCCAATGACACTGACTTGCGTCACGAGGTTCTCTCTAATTCCATACTTGGTGATACTCTCTTGCCCCTCCCAATCTCTGCAACCTCCTCCATCCTCACAACCTTATGAAAACCCTGTGGTCCTCCAATTCTGACCTTTACTCATCTCCGATTTCCATCACCTCGTCATTGGTGGCCATGCCTTCAGTTGTATGTACCCTAAGTCCTGGAATTCCCTGACTAAACCTTTCTAACTTTGTCTCTCTTCCAAGACATTTTATAAAACCTGCCTCTTTGACCAGCTTTTGGTCACACGTCCCAAGGACACCTTCGGTTCGGTGTCAATTTCTTTTGGTCAATTGCGTGAACCACTTTAGGGCATTTTACTAAGTTAAAGGCACTATATAAATGCAAGTTGTTATAGTACAATACCTTATCGAATGCTTTCTAAAAGTCCACATAAAGAACATCCATAGACACCACCCCCACCAATCAATGCTGACTCTCTTTGATCTGCTGATACTCAGCCAACATCTTAGTCATTCTAGCACTTGGATTCCAATAACTTCCCGCATTTAAGTTTAAAGAAGTTAATCAGCAGTAAAGGAGATTTAGGAAATTTGCAACTTGCAACCTTGGCCGTGTATTTGATGCAGGATTGTTTAAATATCTTACACCAAATGGTGTAAATTATGTTAACGTTTACCAACCACAGCTGAGGATTTATATACAAGCCTAATGTCAAAATCAAAGTCAGACCATAAAATCACTATTCAACATTTATTAATATCTTCATGATAAAAAAGTAGGCAGCATCTTAATCCTAAAATAGTGAGAATGTGCAAGATACTTGTGTGGATAGATATTAATTTTGCCAACTAAGAATGAGGTCACAAAGTAAATTCAAGCATATCGCAGTTTCTCAGCAACAGCTGAGCTCGAACTATTGCAGGTTGATACTATGCCCAATGTTCAAGATTAACAGAGTCGGCAAGATTAGTTTAGATCAGACCCCAGGTATAGATGACAAGTTAATAATTTTAACTAGAAGTCCATTAGCTATAGTTCATCTTATTTTTGATGTGATCATTGCTAAAGCTATGAGCTTAAGAGTTTATATTGGTGGTGCAGAGTCAGCACTGTAACATTGGCTGTCTTACCTCCTCCTGGGACACTTGTGCTCATTCCCAGGATGGCTGGGCAATAACACTCAATCCGTTGCTATAGTATTTCTTCCTTCTTTAGATATTAATTCTCTGAACAGAACTAAACTTGCACCTGTTCTCAAACAGCCTTATTCTGCCGTACTTCCTACAAGGAGGGAACAGATGTCCAAGCTGGGATACAGTTCCAGGAAGGAAAAGACTTTGCATACAAGTGATCCACTGAATTATTTGCCCATCTCTAGCTATTCGGTTTCGTAAAGTTTCTCTGGAGTCTTTTTCCTGACTTCTCTTCCAATCTCATCTGTGTGTGGAAAACAGCATCTATTAAAAATTAGATTCTCAAAGTAAAATTTATTTTCTCCTTATTGATAGACTGAATAATCTGAGCAATGCACCTCATGTAAAGAATTCCTATAGATGGCCTTAACATCTTAGAAAGTTACAAACCAAACACTTATAATGTGCAAATTCTTAATTACTTAGGAAAAGTCAAATCTGACCATTTTTACTTTGTCTGGCCTTAACTGATGATGGCGAGGCAAGCCAGTGTCTGATAAATAATGCTGCACAACCATACAAGGCTGATTCTCCAACCTATATAAGCCTGGTTGTATCAAGCTCTACCCACCAGTTAGAACCAGCTGTTAGCTGCAAAAATCCTACATTGCGAGTTTTCTCAGAGTACCAATTATCCTCAGCTGTTTTCCTTGTTGCCCTGCTGACCTCCTTACCGTGTTAAAAAAAGTCAATAATTAACAAACCTTTTCTAAACATTTATTTGCAAATAATAATTCAAATGCAAAGGGAGAATCATTAACTAAACAAAACTTGGCAATAGCATTCAAGTTTCTAGTAGGCACTAGTGATTTTAAAGGGATGTGTGGAGCATCACTGGCAAGACCAACGTTTATTTCCCATCCCTAATTGCCCTTGAGAAGGTGGTGGTGAGTCTCCTTCTTGAGCTGCTGCAGTCCATGTGGTGTTGGGGGGGGATCCAGGATTTTGACCCAGCAACAGTAAAGGAACAGCGATATAGTTCAGAGTTAGGATGGTATGTGGCTTGGAGGGGAACTTGCACATGGTGGTGTTCCTATGTATCTGTTGCCCTTGTCCTTGTAGGTGGTAAAAGGTTTGGAAGGTGCTGTCAAAGGAGCCTTGGTGAGTTGCTGTGGTGCATCTTGTAGATGGTACATACTGCTGCTATTGTGCATCGGTGATGGAAGGAATGAAGGTTTTAACGTGGTTGATGAGATGCCAATCAAGTGGGCTGCTTTGTCCTCGATGGTGTCAAGCCGTGTGTCAGAGCCACACTCATCCAGGCAAGGTGACTAAGAGCATTTGCAAGAATTGCAAGGGTGTGGGGAAGAATAAACCTTCTGCTTCTTCTCACTTATTTTTGCCATTTTTGTTTACTGATCTTTCCATGGACCATGACTGCTCATTTCCAGGCCTTTAACAATGTGATTCAGCAATTCAGTAGCTGTGCCAGATTGGATACCCCTCTGCACTTCTTCAATGCGGACATAAACTACTTCAATCATTCAAACTTCCTTCAGCTACAATGATGGGACAGTCAATGCTCCTCTGTGGTCAGGCTGGCTGCAATAATCTTCTTTCCTCCTCAATTCCAAATCTAAGATGCAAACTGTTGTACCAAGGCTACTCCAGAAGCTCAACTGCAAGAGTTATCTAACTATTGTAGAAAGATTAAAGAGTTTGAAAGATGATCAAGACCATAATTCAAGATTGGGTTCTTGCGTTAGCTACTCCAGCCTTCATTTCTGATGAACCAGAATTAGAAAATCCTATGGAGGCATATGGTATTTAATATGAATGAAAAACTGGGCAAGATCCAAAATATATACTTTATTTCTGTTGTGCATTGTATTATCTAAAGGTTTTTACAGAAACAATTGAAAGAAATAATCTCCTTGGAGAATCCCATCGCAGAGAAAATTTACATTACAATGATTTTTTTTGCTGATTAAACAGAAGATAAATTGCACTTCAATGTACATTTGTGAACATGGCAGAAATAACCGAGTGGTTCCTCAATGAGCTGATGAAATGAGTTGCTGTTAACACTATAAACTGCTCAGCATCTCTCTATTTCAGTCTTGAAGGAGGGTCTTATCAAGGAACTGAGAGCAAGGGCAGAGACACCTGGTACAAGGCCTGCCGCAACCTTCAATATCTGAAGAAGTCTTTGGGCTATCACAGATCTCCTTTCTGTCGACTAAATAATAAAATGTTATTTCAGTCCCGTGTTATCTTGTTTGCATACTGCAAGAAATAAAGGTAAAAGTAGAAATTCCACAACACAAAGTCCCTTTTGTTCTCCATTACATGCAGGAGTTAAATGGGTTTGATCCAGGCTTTTATAACATAACCTTTTGTCCCTCATTCAGTCTCTCTGCATCATGCACAATTTCCAAGCCAAGAGGGCAAGTAGTTGCCCCTTTTAATTCACCATCAAACTGTTCTGAGATTAAGCAGGCAACCTGCTGCTAGATGCACTGAATTTCCCTGCCAATATAACCAAGGCATTCAAATTGAGGAATTCAAAAGGGAATCAGTTTATCTGAAAAGGAAGAATGTGCAGAGTTACAGGGAGAAAGCAGGGGAATGACACTAAGTGACTTGCTCAGAAAGCCAGTGCAGACACGATGAGCTAAATGGCCTCCATCTGCAGCATAACAATTCTGTGATTCTGAATTCTCAAACTGCATATGACAGGCTTGTGGTCATGAGCTGGAATTTTCTTTTCCAAAACCCAAGTCAAATTTATTCAAAACTTATAAACATAGTCGTGTCCAAAAATAAAAATGATCGATCTGTTCAGCTCAGCGATCTCGTTCCTCTATTAGATGTCAAGTGACCTTTGGGGCAGGTGTAAGTAAATGCAGTACTACGTACAGTTTTAGGACCGGGTAAACTGGCTGCAGGGCTGTGAAGTAAGAGGGGAAGGAACTGCATGTAGCAAAAAATACACCACAAAAATTCTCCTTCTCCAAAATGCTTTCAAAGAGAAACTGGGCACCAACACCAGTATACTTCGCACTGTTAAATCAGATACTAGCAGCATCTAACTCAATCTAAAGATTAGCAAATACCACATGTGGCCAAGAAAGTTACTGATGACATCTAGTTAATCTCCTTCTCTAGTAATGCTAAACACACCAGCTGCTCCGGTTTGAACTAGTGAAACATTGACCCCCCAACTAGACCAGTCCCTGACTGTTCTGGTTTCACTCTCCCCTCCCCATGTTGTGAAAATCCATCTCAGTGTTGTACTATTTTTTCAGATTCATATCATTGCAGAGTGGTTGAAAAAATTCTGAACAGTCATATGGGGAAAAACCTGTAGTACTAAAATGTTTGGACAGCCACAGAATGAGCCAGGCCTTAGTTTGCAAAATAAATATAATTTACTGATGAAGTAAGCTTTCCACTATTGGCCCTCAAACTGAAAGTTTCAGCTTTTTATTTTTCCTTTACAATGACTTTGCATAGCACCAAGACCAATACTAAAATATCATTAACCCTTCATACCACCAGAGAGGCACGGATGGTATTTGTGGAGAGGACAGGAGCGGACAAAACCTCTCAAGGTCTCCCAATCGCAGATTGCCATAATCAGGGCAACATTCCTGCAGATCCCCTTCTTTCCCTGCTGGGAAGCGCTTGCTCTCTGCTCAAGATCTCCCCACATCAGCACACCGGAGAGCCCAAACTCTCAATGGGGAACCCTGAAAACAAACCAGCTTCAACAATAAATTATAATTGTATAGCACCTTTAATGTAATGAAACATCTCAAGGCACTTCACAGGAGAATTATAAAACAAAGTGACACTGAGCCACATAAGGAGATAGAAGATCAGATGACCAAAAGCTTGGTCAATGAGGTAGATTTTAAGGAGTGTCTTAAATGAGGAAACTGAGGTACAGAGGCAAGAGAGTTGTAGGGAGGGAATTCCAGAGCTTGGGGACCAGGCAACTGAAGACATGTCCACCAACGGTGGAGCAATTATAATTAGGAACGCACAAGAGATCAGAATTAGGAGAGCGCCGATATTTTGAAGATAGTCGGGTTGGAGGAGATCACAGATAGGGAGGATCAAGGCCATGAGGGGATTTGAAAACAGGAATTAAAATTTTAAAGTCAAGTCAACGTAGGTCAGTGAACACAGGTGGGGAAACAGGACTTGCTGTGAGTTAAGGCACGGACAGCAGAGATTTCGATGATCCCAAGTTTACATAGGGCAAAATATGGGTGACCGGTCAAGAGAGTGTTGGGATAGTCGAGTCCAGAGGTAACAAAGGCACGAATGAGGTTTTCAGCAACAGATGAGTTGAGACAGAGCAGAGTCGGGCAGTGTTACAGAGGTGGAAATAGGCAATTTTAATAATAATAAAGCACGAGGTCGGAAACTCATCTCAGAATAAAATCTGACGCTAAGATTGTGAACAGACTGATTTAATCTCAGACTGTCGCCAGAGAGAGGGATGGAGTCAGTAGCTAGGGAACAGAGGATAGAGAGGGGCCCAAGAACGATGGCTTTGACTTTCCCAATATTTAACTGGAGAAAATATCTGCCCAGCCTGTACTGAATGTTGGATAAGTTGTCTGATAATTTAGCAATAGTACAGGAGTCGAGAGAGATGGTGTTGAGGTATGATGGTGGTATTGGGTGTCATCAGAGTAGTTGTGAAAACTAACACTAAGCTTCCTACAACCGTGTGTGGATCAAAACTGCAAGACTGTGCCATCATGAACAGGGAGGCAGCGTGCAGTTTGGGGAGAGAGTTCATGCGCCAGCGATGAAAACAGCAACTCTTTTCTTAAAATGGTGTTTCCTTTCTCAGTCAGGTTGCAGCTGTTTCCCTACAAATACCATCTGTGCCTCTCTGATTGGCCATACACAATGAAAATGAAGGAAGCGTAGTTAATCACTGAAATAGAAGCAGTGGTTGCGTTCCTGAGTTTTTTTAAATTACTCATTCACAGGATGTGGGCTTCGTTGCTTGGGCCAGTATTTAATGCCCCCTAGTTGCCCTTGCGAAGGTGGTGGTGAGCTGTCTTCCTGAACCTCTGCAGTCCCCTGTGGTGTACGTACACCCACAGTGCTGTTAGAGAGGGAGTTCCAGGATTTTGACCCAGTGACAGTGAAGGAACGGCGATATATTTTCAAGTCAGGATGGTGAGTGACTTGGAAGGGAACCTCCAGTTGTTGATGTTCCATCTATCTGCTGCCCTTGTCCTTTTACTTGGTAGTGGTCTTGGGTTTGGTGCTGTCTAAGGAGCCTTGGTGAGTTCCTGCAGTGCATCTTGTCAATGGTACACACTACTGCTTCTGTGCGTCAGTGGTGGAGGGAGTGAATGTTTGTGGAAGTGGTGCCAATCAAACGGGCTACTTTGTCCTGGATGGTGTTGAGCTTCTTGAGTGTTGTGGGAGCTGCACTCATCCACGCAAGTGGAGAGTATTCAAGCACACTCCTGACTTGTGCCTTGTAGAGGGTGGACAGACTCTGGGGAGTCAGGAGGTGAGTTACTCATCACACGATTCCCAGCCTCTGACCTGCTCTTGTAGCCACAGTATTTATATGGCTAGTCCAGTTCAGTTTCTGGTCAATGGTAACTGCCAGGACGTTGATAGTGGGGAATTCAGTGATGGTAATGCTATTGAATGTCAAGAGGCGATGATTAGATTCTCTCTTGCTGGAAATGGTCATTGCCTGACACTTGTGGGGCATGAATGTTACTTGCCACTTGTCAGCCCAAGCAACTTTAAGTGAAACGACTTTAGTGAATCATGGGTTCCTATGGGAACCAATGTTAAAGCCAGAGTTAGGCTCCTTCAGATATTTCTCATCCAGAATAACTAATGCACAAGACTGTACCATTCATGTGCAATATTGTGCATTCCTAGCTGAAATAACTTGCAAAATAAAATACCTTAAATATAAAATATAATAAATGTAAAATGTTTTTAAAAATATACTCACTTACAATACAGTACTTTTAGATTAACAAGGCTCTGTCTAGTGGCAGAAGGTGGTCAGTGCAGGTAGCAACTGAAGTTCTAGGACTAGTCTGGCACATAGCACAGACACATCATAATCAACACAGTAACAGGCTCAGAATTATTCTTACCTCCAGCTCAGCAGGAATCAGGGGGCTCGAGTAGGAATCTGCCAGTTGCTTCAGGGTGTACATCTCAACTGATTGGTGCTTAACAGCCTTGCCTGTGCCAGAAAAACAGAGTTGCCAAAGTCTCAATATTCAATTGATACTTGAGCTGGTTACTTCAAAGCCGTTCACTTTACCTGCATTTCACACTGTGGACTTTTCCCGATCACTTGTCATTTGGCATGAACAAGACTTTATAAATGCAGCAATTATACCTCAATACTCAAGCTTTCTATCCCTACTCCTGATGCAGCACCAGACTTTACCCTCCTCTGGTTCCCTCGGGGGAGGCAGTGGCATCATGGTATCGTTACTGGACTAGAATTCGAGAGACCTGGGGTAATTCTCTGGGGACCTGGGTTCGAATCCCACCATGGCAGATCGTGAAATTTTAATTCAATAAAAATCTGGAATTAAAAGTGATGACCACAAAACCATTGTCAATTGTCATAAAAACCCCTGGTTCACTAATACCCTTTAAGGATGGAAATCTGCCACCCTTACCTGGTCTAACCTAAATGTGTACTCCAGACCCACAGCAATGTGGTTGACTCTTAAATGTCCTCAAACAAGGGCAATGAGGGATGGGCAATAAATACAGGTGCAGCCAGTGACACCTACACCCCATGAACAAACTTTAAAAAAATTATTCCTTAATTTTGGCTCATTCACTTGCCCATCAAACCCTACTAAACTAGACTTGGATTTCTGGTCATCACTGAGTTTCAGGATTGTTTTTATTTGACTAAACTGTCGGAATAAAACCGCATCCGGGGAAGTCAACTAGAGAAGCCAAACCCCACCATGCAGGACACCATAGTTAAAAATAGTACAAGACGACACAGTGAATCAAGTATCCGAGCATAGGTTAGGACAAATTTGGCTTTTAAAAGTTTGGGGGGTGCAAGGGAAAAGGGATAGGGAGGGGTTCTGCAGTTGACTGTCCTGGAAATTAGAAGCAGTATCAAAATGTGACAGATGAGAGTCTCTCAAAGATTGCACTCGATTTTCAATTGAAACTTACCCCCAACTGCAAGGAAGCAAACTTTCCCAAGAAAGAAATTCACATCAACATAGGCCAGAGATGCCTTCACAGTTTCTACACTGAAATGAAAGAGCAGAGCTTAATGGAGAATTTTCTCAAAAAGGAGACAATGTAATGTTGTTAATATGGTACAGAAACATAATTAATGTTCTTTGCAATTTTATGCCCCCTTTAAAGTATACTGTTTGCATAAAAGCAGGTCCTTACTGTCAAGATTTTCACCCTGCTCTAGACTTTGGTTTCACCCTGTTTCTATTGCTGATGTTTTACCAAGACAACCTAAAATGTGGCTGCCATGCATTCGGAATGACAAGCTCTCTGCAGCATCATAGATCAGCAGCTCTGTATTATCAAACTCCTAACTCAATTATTCTCTGTCTACTTTAATCCATTAAGCATCACAGATAAGTTATCCAATCTGTAACAATGACACTGCCTCAAATGAGAATTTGCAATGCAAGTTATGTGTAGTAATTATCAGGGTCAAACATTATAGCACATTATGAACGATTTGATTCCTATTGCCTGTATTCAGACATGATTTTAGCACTGATTAATACAGCAGAGACAGTGACCCTTTAGTTGAGATTGCTATTATTCCATGATATCAGAGTTAATTTACTGTATTGGTCCCAATCCAAAGCTGAAACATCACATTGAATTCAAGACTTTCAAATGATGCAATAGGGTTCACCCCCTCAACTTGATAATAATAGTAATGAAATCCATAGTTTGCAAGCTGTTGCCCACACTGACAGTGGTTTCAAAGCCTGATTTTTTTTTTGATACAGTCCCTAACAGAAAAAGGAGCCAAAATTCCAGGTTTCTGGGAAAGGGGTTGTATGTTGGAATTCCTGGCTGTGACATCAAACTTCTGAGCAATCAGTGTGTGGCTTATTTTGCTAGTGAAACAGAAGTTAATTGGGAAAAAAATACATAAGGCTGAGAGGCAAAATCTCAGCTCGTACTCAGAAGGCTCTCGGAGTTCAGCTTTCTCAGCAGGAGAAGGAAAGTACAATGGCTGCAGGAAAGCTGTGTCTGTAAGACAGCTAAGGTAGAAAGCCGTGGCACAACTAGAAAAGAGGAACAAAAAGGCTGGTTCCATGAGAAGAACTGAGAAGGATCTGGAAAAATGTGCCTTTTGGTGGACATCGTACTCTTGGAATTCTGTGTTGTAAAGCTGCTGTCAGATTGGACTTTATGCTTAACTCCTATGTGAATAAAGAAATCAAAACTCTACCTGGGAAGAGCAATGTTTTTCGGGATTGTGTGTGGTGCAATATTTGCTGGGAGAACTGACTTTGTTTAATCAGCTATTTAAAATATAACTTATAGTATCTACTGAATATAATTTGTTTGTTAATACGTTTAATTTATATTGATTTTGGTTTGATTGTTACAGCGAAAGTGAAATCTTATCCATCGGATTCTTCTCCTGGGGTTGTTTGGTTCTTTTACATTATTGCTTTCCAAAGGGATCGTACTAAGTGTCAGCCTTGGCTCAATGGTAGCACTTTTGTCTTCCGAGTCAGAAGGGCATGGGTTCAAGCAGCACTTAAGGCTTGAGCACGTAATTTAGGCTGACACTTCAATATAATGCTGAGGGGGTGCTGCACTGATAGAAATAACACTGAGGCCCCAACCTTCCTCTCTGGTGGACTGTGTAAAAGAATACGCAGCATATTTGAAGACAGATAGAGGTCTCCTTGGTGTCCTGGCCGATATTCATTTTTTTTATTCGTTCATGGGACATGTATCGCTGGCTTGGCCAGCATTTGTTGCCCACCCCTAATTGGCCTGGAGAACTCAGACTCAGATGTTAACAGTACAGGAGGCCATTCAGCCCATCTCACTCACACCAGTCAACAAAGGTCTGACTACACTAACCCCATTTTCCAGCACTTGGCCCATAGCCCTGGAGGCTATGGCAACGCAAGTAAATTTCTAAATACTGAAATTTTCCGAGAGTTACTCATCCACCTTTTCGGGCAGTGAGTTCCGGACTCCCACCACTCTCTGGGTGAAAAAATTTCTCCTCAACTCTTAGCCTTCTTCCTCTTACCTGAAATCTATGTCCCCTAGTTATTGACCCCTCCACTAAAGGAAAAACAGCCTACCTATCCACCCCATCCAAGCCCCTCATAATCTTATCCACCTCTATCTGGTCCCCTCTCAACATTTGCTGCACCAAGGAAAACAACCCCAGCCTTTCCAATATTTCCTCATAACTCAGACCC
This sequence comes from Isurus oxyrinchus, assembly GCA_026770705.1. Taxonomy (NCBI): domain Eukaryota; kingdom Metazoa; phylum Chordata; class Chondrichthyes; order Lamniformes; family Lamnidae; genus Isurus; species Isurus oxyrinchus. Next base: position 2,011,058 of record JANJGN010000030.1, on the reverse strand, counting down.
TCCAACCCAGGCAGCATCCTAGTGAATCTCCTCTGCACCCTCTCCAAAGCAATCACATCCGTCCTATAATGTGGCAACCAAAACTGCAAGCAGTACTCCAGTTGTGGCCTAACCAGCGTTTTATACAGTTCCAGCATAATCTTCCTGCTCTTGTATTCTATGCCTCAGCTAATAAAGGCAAGTGTCCCATATGCCTTCTTAACCACCTTATCTACCTGCCCTGCTACCTTCAGGGATCTGTGGATAAGCATACCAAAGTCCCTCTGATCTTCAGTACTCTCCAGGGTCCTACCATTCATAGTGTAATCCCTTACCTTGTTAGCCCTCCCCAGGTGCATTACCTCACACTTTTTCAGGTTGAATTCCATTTGCCACTGCTCTGCCCATCTGACCAGTCCGTTGATATCTTCCTGCAGTTTACGGCTATCCTCCTCACTATTTACCACCTTACCAATTTTCGTGTCATCTGCAAACTTCTTGATCATACCCCCTACATTTGAGTCCAAATCATTTATGTACATCACAAACAGCAAGGGGCCAAGCACCGAGCCCTGTGGAACCCCACTGGAAACAGGCTTCCAGTCATAGAAACATCCCTCTACCATCACCCTCTGCTTCCTGCCTCTCAGCCAATTTTGGATCCAACGTGCCACTTTGCCTTGGATCCCATGGGCTCTTACAGATCAGTCTGCCATGAGGGACCTTATTAGAAGCCTTGCTAAAGATCATGTAGACCACATCAAAAGCATTATCCTTATCAACACTCCCTTAACAAATCCATGCTGACTATCCCTGATTAATCCTCGTCTCTCCAAGTGCAGATATATTCTGTCCCTCATAATTTTTTTAGTAAGTTCCCCACCACCAAGGTTAGACTGACTGGCCTGTTATTTCCTGGTCTATCCCTTCCTCTTTACTAGTGAGACAACATTAGCAGTCCTCCAGTCCTCTGGCACCTCATCTGTGGCCAGAGAGGATTTGAAAATTACTGCCAGGGCTCCTGATATCTCTTCCCTTGCCTCCCTCAACAGCTTGGGGTACATCTCATTTGGGCCCGCGGATTTATCCACTTTTAAGGCCACAAAACCTGCTAGTGCCTCCTCTCTCTCAATGTTAATTTCCTCTAATATTTCCAGTCCTCACCCTGATGTCTATACCTGTGGTGGTGGTGGTCATGAGCTGCTTTCTTGAACCGCTGCAGTCTATGTGGTGTAGATACACCCACAGTGCTGTTAGGGAGGGAGTTCCAGGATTTTGACCCAGCAACAGTGAAGGAACAGCAATATATTTTCAAGTCTGGATAACATGTGGCTTGGGAGAGGAACTCCCAGGTGGTGGTGTGCCCATGCATCTGCTGCCCTTGTCCTTCTAGATGGTAGAAGTCGCAGGTTTAGAAGGTGCTGTCAAAGGAGAATTGGCAAATTGCTGCAGTGCATCTTGTAGATAGTACACATTGCTGCCACTATGCATCAATGGTGGATGGAGTCAATGTTGAAAGTGGTGAATGGGGTGTCAATCAAGCAGGTTGCTTTATCCAGGATGGTGCTGTCGGATCTACACTCATCCGGGCAAGTTGAGAGTACTCTATCACACTCCTGACTTGTGCCATATGGATGCTGGGCCAGCTTTGGGGAGTCAGGAGGTGAGTTACTCTCCGCAGAATTCCAAGCCTCTGACCTGGTCTTGTAACCACAGTATTTATATGGCTGGTCCAGTTCAGCCCAGGATGTTGACAGTGGGGGATTCAGCGATGGTAATGCCATTGAATGTCATGGGGAGATGGTTAGATTCTCTTTTGCTGGAGATGGTCATTGCCTGGCACTTAAGTAATGTGAATGTTACTTGCCAACTAAAAGTGGTTAACTGGTTATTTATCTTATTGCTGGTGTGGACAAATTGGCTGCCAAGTTTCCTAAATTACAACAGCAACTACACTTCAAAAGTACTTTCATTCTATTGATAAAGCACTGCAGGACATCCTGAGATCATGAAAGGTGCTTTAAAAATACAATCAAGAAAGAAATACAATTTAGATTGGGATACATTACTCAAACAAAAAGTAAAGCCAAAATAAAAGCAAACAGGACAAGAAGTGAAAACAGTGGAGACATTAAAATATATTAATTTACAAGTGTGGGGGTTATATTGGCAGTTTGGAGTTAAAATTGGAACATTAAAACGCCTTCTGATACATGAATTACTTCATTATTTAACATATTAAGCTTTGTTTCAGCATCAAGGTGTACAAACTGAAGACTTTACAAAAAGGAACAGTCCTTTAAGCCAGATATGCTACAGTAAGCTGATCAAGTCAAAAGGTTCCTTTTCCCATTTGAGAAAAACATTATTGTCATAAAATGAAGCCAGGTCCTTGACAGATCGGATTTTTATGGCTGTTGAGGCAGTGTGGCACACAGATCTCTCACCTCATCATCCCTCCAACAAGCAATAAGAATAGTGAGCACACTGCACTGCAAGGGAAAAAAAATCAGAAGAACTGCTCTCGTAGGTGGCCAGTCTCCACAAGTTCTCCTCTCCCAGCGCCACTGGGCAATGTATCAGTGCCAGGATTTTACAGTAACTAGGTTAATTGCTACAAGTGATGCACCTTTAAAGGCAATTGCAGCTCACCTGTGCTGACTACGCAAATCCATGAGGAAGACAATGAGATCTATCCGTGGTCTGGTGTGTTCATTTTCCACAGGTAATGGCAGACGTTTCGCTAAGTGACTAAAAGAAAATAAGCGAGTTACAGAATTATATTGGAACCTCAGCCACAAATCATTTAGTAAACCCCAGGTGACTACGTTTGCTGTCACTTTGTTCGGTGAATAGACTTGTGAACACAACCTCAGGCAAAAACGTAATGGTGGAGATGACAGGTTATATGACTGACATCCATCCCACGAGTAGAGAGAGAGAGAACACTGCCCTCCTATTTGACAACTCCTCATAGCTGGCTCAGGGCAGCATTCATAAAGGACTGAAAATAAACTTGCTCCCAGATGTGCACGGTCTATGCACCAGGCAGAAAAAGGACTTCTCTATTAACCTGGCACATGGTATTTAAAGGAATAGATAAGCCGAAGGAAACTGCCATTGCATACAGATTTACCCATAGAGCTCTCACATGTTAGTTAATAAAAATGCAATTACTACAAAATGCTCATTTGGGTGTTTTGTTTGGCTCACATTGTAAGCAAATGTACAATGTGCCACTGTGGAAACTGCACAGTAGTGCCATCACCCGATAAAAGCAAGACATGAACTCTGCCTCTATTGCATTCCTGACCTGAATTCTCTCCCATCTGTCCTTTCCACAACAGTGAAGTTTTCTTTAGTCTCCCCTGCCCTGTGGCTGGTAAAAGTTTAAAAACATTGGAAGCCACTTCTTCCAATCTAATGCTATCCCCACAAAGGGCAAGCAGACTTGGATCCCATCAGTCTGAGCTGGACTTGTACCAAATTCTCACAGGGAAAGAGAAAAATATGTAAAATCTTACAAAGTGTCTGCCAACTGCCTCAGTAAGTGGTGTTCCGAGAGGAGATGGAGGGTAGAAATAAGAGATTGACAGAACACCGGGCTGAATGGTTTACTCCAGCAATAAATTTCCTATTTGAAACAAGCTCAATCCCCCTGACAACCCTGGACACAGAACCTTTGAATGATACCGTGCAGGACATTCAGCCCATCGCTCGTGCACCGGCTCTTTGCTAGAACCAATGGCTGTTACTGTATGGGCCATGTTTAAATGATTTACGTGCTCCTGTGATTATCTGCGAGACTTACACATTCAATTCAAAGGACTTGTTCTCCTTCAGGATCGCCTCTGCAAGTTGATCCAGATGAAGACCCTCTGCTCCCACTAACTGCAACAGGAAGAAAACAAATTAAATCTCTTCAATTCTTAATTCTCCTGCACTCAAACATATTTAGCGATGTGCATCCATTCATTGCTTGGAGACAGCAATACAACAAATGTGGTTCCTTCACCAAAGCGACTATCCTTCAGTCAAAGCCCCAGCAGCACATTCAGCTTGGAGGGCTGGAGGAAGAGGGTAACCATGACCAAGCCTGATCCTGTTCTTCACTAAAGCTCAACATTACCATCCACCAGATTCATTAACCCAATCAGGAGCAGGAATGGAGGTGGGGCAGGTAATGGAAAGAGGAAAGGTGAAAACATAGAAAAATTTACAGGGTCGGAGAAGGCCCATCATGTCCGTGCCAGAGGGGGGAGGGGGGAGATGGAGGGAAGGGGAGAGAGAGATGGAGGGAAGGGGAGAGAGAGATGGAGGGAAGGGGAGAAAGAGATGGAGGGAGAAAGAGAGGGAGAGAGAGATGGAGGGAGAAAGAGAGGGAGAGAGATGGGAGGGAAGGGGAGAAAGAGATGGAGGGAAGGGGAGTGAGAGATGGAGGGAAGGGGAGTGAGAGATGGAGGGAAGGGCAGAGAGAGATGGAGGGAGAAAGAGAGGGAGAGAGAGATGGAGGGAGAAAGAGAGGGAGAGAGATGGGAGGGAAGGGGAGAAAGAGATGGAGGGAAGGGGAGAGAGAGATGGAGGGAAGGGGAGAGAGAGATGGAGGGAGAAAGAGAGGGAGAGAGATGGGAGGGAAGGGGAGAAAGAGATGGAGGGAAGGGGAGAAAGAGATGGAGGGAAGGGGAGAGATGGAGGGAAGGGGAGAGATGGAGGGAAGGGGAGAGAGAGATGGAGGGAGAAAGAGAGGGAGAGAGATGGGAGGGAAGGGGAGAAAGAGATGGAGGGAAGGGGAGTGAGAGATGGAGGGAAGGGGAGAGAGAGATGGAGGGAGAAAGAGAGGGAGAGAGATGGAGGGAAGGGGAGAGATGGAGGGAAGGGGAGAGATGGAGGGAAGGGGAGAGAGAGATGGAGGGAAGGGGAGAGATGGAGGGAAGGGGAGAGAGAGGTGGAGGGAGAGACAGAAGGAGATGGAGGGAGGGGGAAGGAGAGGGCGGGAGTAAAGAAGCAGAGTGATGAGGGAGGGGGAGGGGAGTGATCTGGAGGGAGGGGGAGGGGAGTGAGGGGAGGGGAGGGGGAGGGGAGTGACCTGGAGGGAGGGGGAGGGGAGTGAGGGGAGGGGAGGGGGAGGGGAGTGACCTGGAGGGAGGGGGAGGGGAGTGAGGGGAGGGGAGTGAGGGGAGGGGGAGGGGAGTGATCTGGAATGAGGGGAGGGGGGGAGGTTCCCGGGCCGAGTGCCCCTCACCAGGACGGTCCCGGTGTTCAGATCCGGGTGTTTGTTCAGCGGCTTCAGCACCGACATCCCGAGCGCGCTCCCGATCCAAATCCAACCGCCCCGAGCGCGCTCTCGATCCAAATCCAACCGCCCCGAGCGCGCTCCCGATCCAAATCCAACCGCCCCGAGCGCGCTCCCGATCCAAATCCAACCGCCCCGAGCGCGCTCCGGATTCAAATCTAACCGCCGCGAACGCGCTGCCCACGTGACCCGCAATATGCTAATGAACCTCGCTGTTGAATGACGGTAGTATTAATAAATTAATAAATTAGCGTCCTGAGCGCGGGGCGGGGATGGGGAGTCACAGCGACACCTACTGGCCAGAGGACCGCCACTCAGCGCGGTGTGTATGGGGAGTCACAGCGACACCTACTGGCCGGAGGACCGCCAGTGTTCAGATGCTGGAGGACCTTCCCCTTTCCCCCCAGTTTGCCCTATGGCTCTTTGCTTGAATTGAGGAATTACAGAGAAAGGGCTTTGCATTTGAAAGATGAAAACAGGAAATGTTTGAAAAACTCAGCAAGTCTTGTAGCATCTGTGGAAGGAGATAGAGTTATATGACTCTTTTTAGAATTGAGAAAAAGAGTCATCTTGGACTGGAAATGTTAACTCTGTTTCTCTCGCTCCACAGATGCTGCCAGACCCACTGAATTTTTCCAGCATTATCTGTTTTTATTTCACACCCCAGCATCTTATTTTAGTGCAAATACCTGGAAAAACTCAGCAGGTCTGACAGCATCTGCGGAGAGGGATACAGTTGACGTTTCGAGTCCGTATGACCCTCCATCAGAACTAAGACATATAGAAATGAGGTGAAATATAAGCTGGTAGAAGGGGGTGGGACAGGTAGAGCTGGATAGGGGGCCAGTGATAGGTGGAGCCCAAGAAGAGATTGCCAAAGATGTCATAGACTAAAAGACAAAGGGGTGTTGACGGTGGTGATATTAGCTAAAGGATGTGCTAATGGGGACATTAGGGAAGCAAGCTAGTGGCAGATGGCTCTAGTGTGGGTGGGATGGGGGGAAGGGTTCAAAATGGGCTAAAAGGTGGAGATGAAACAATAGATCGAAACAAATTTAAAAATAGGAGGGAAAAGAAAAAAAAGTGTAAAAAAATTATAAATTATTGGAAAAAGTTATTTTAGTGCTTGCATTTCAAAGATGTTAACTTTTCCAATTCCCAAATCAAATACTTTTCACCCAATTTATTTCTATCCCAGCTTTGGCCACCATTGTGTCCCTCTCTTCCTTTAGATTATTCTCAGGATGTGGACAAGGCTGGCATGTTGCCCATCATCTGCCACACATCAGAGTCAACCCCCTGGTCTTCTTCAACCAGTGCTAGGAGAGCTTCTATGTCACCAGAGCAGGAGCTCAGTTAAATCCCAACTTTCTTCTGAATACCAGCCACCACCGCCAACAAGGCACTCCCTCATCCCATCCTGAAGTGTCAGCTCAAGTCATGTGCCCAAGTCCTGGAATGGGAATTGAACCCACAAGCTACTGGCTGAGGTAAGCCTAAGCTAATTGTTTTTTTTTCAAGAGGCTCTTTAATGACCACTCACAATCGAGAAAATGTGCTTTCTTTCTCCTCCCCTCACTTGGATTTTTCTCTCACTCTCTTTCACTCTCCTCGCATTATCTGACCTGGGCCTTTTTCTCCACTTGATTCTTTCTCCCACCTCAAATCTCCATCCTCTGTGTGTGTCATGAACATTCTTATCTTTATTTTCTCAAATATTAACACAGCTCTCCTGTTTTTGTACCTTTTATTGAGTGTACACTTGGATGCATCTGATCCTGTTCCCTAGAAAATATATCAGAACTCCAGTTTTAACTTTGATCCCTATTTTTCTCCATATCTTTGGCTCCATTTCTTATGTCCCACATGGCAGCACTTCAAATGTATAGGATGTCTGCTTTGCAACATTCTAATACCACAGCAATCATCAATGGAGTTGGCCATTCAGCCCCTCGAGCCTATTCCATTCTTCAGTTTGATAGATTCTCCCATTGCTGTATAGGATGAGTGTTCAGCAAGTGGGAAAAAAGAGCAGTTTGCATTCTAGGTTGATTTGTATCATGCATGACATTAGGTCAAGTCTTGATTTGTGTAACCAATTGCAGCACTGCATATAAAGTCAGTGTTGAAAGGATGGATGGAGGTATTGGCTTTGCACTGAGCTCACTTGTCCTGAAGGCGCCTGACTCTGTTCAGCTCCCCATATGTCAGAATTGCTTGATAACAGAGACTTCTCCATTTGGTTCTGTCCAAGGTAGTTTTGTTCTCATTTATTGGATTCCAGCTCGCAAGTTCTGAGGCTGGTTTTCAAATTGTCTTTATATCTAAGTTTGGGACGTCCTGTGGAGTGGGTCCCGCTGCTCAGCTGGCTGTAAAGTACTGCCTTTGGTACGTGGGAATCCTGCGTGTGAGCCACATGACCAACCCAGTAAAAGTGAGCTCTCATAAGGGAAGACCATGAGGTTTGTCACAAAGCAAAGATCAAAGTGGTTCCTACATCACTTCTTTCAGGTTGCGAGACTTGGATAACCTACTGGTATCATATAAACCAACTAGAAGCATTCCATCTTCATTGACTGGGATCTATGTGTGACATCAGGAGGCACGACAATATCCCCAACACCAAGCTTCTTGCAAAGTGTTGCATACCTGACATTGAGAGCATTGTCCAATTAGACCATGGCTAAGCTGTGCCTGCCTTGGTTCCATAATCCCTTAAAAACTCCTCCTAGATGCACTGCAGCAACTCGCCAAGGCTTTCTCGACAGTATCTCCCAAAGCTGCAACTTCTACCACCTATAAGGTTAAGGATAGCAGGCACATGGGAACACCACCACCTGCAAATCCCTCTTCAAATCGCTTGCCATTCCGACATTTGAATACATTGCCATTCCTTCATCACTGTCGGGTCAAAATTCTGAAGCTCCCCGCGTAACAATGGGTGTACCGTCACACACGGACTGCAACAGTTCCAGAATGTGACTCACCACCACCTTCTCAAGGGCAATTAGGGATGGGCAATAAATGCTGGCTTAGCCAGTGATGCCCACATCCCATGAATGAATAAATTAAATGGAGTATCCTGTCTAAGGAAATGCTATCAACCTTGGTTTTGAAATTTTCAATTGACCCAAGCTCATCAATAGGAGGAAGAGTTTCAGGAATATGAGGCCGGATCCAAGGAAAACGAATCAGAATATCTTCTTAACGGTGAGAGATTCAGAAGTATGGTGGAGCAAGAAGAGATGTAAGTGTCCATGGGCAAATCACTAAAAGCTGGAGAACAGGTACAATCATGAGTGGATGAGGCAACATTCCCTCTAACTTCGGTTTTGTGTACATGGCCGGCCCGTTACGCTGCATGATCCCTTTAGAATTGACTCACAGTCGCACATTCTCACAACTTAAAAGGGATGTTGCTAGCACGCAGCTTGTGCAGGACATTCCCAATCGTTTCACAGCCAGGTGCCCGCGCAGAGTAGATGGAGAGAAACTATTCCTGTTGGTGGAAGGGTTGAGAACCCAGAGGACAACAATTTAAAATGAAAGGCAGAAGAAGCAAAGATGACAGGAGGAAAACTGTTTTTCTTTACACAGCCAGTGCTTAGGTTCTGGAATGCACTGCCTGAGAGTCGGGGTGGGGGGTGGGAGGCAGATTCAAAGGTGCCTTTCAAAAAGGAATTGGATAAGTACTGGAAGGGAAACAATCTGCAAATACAGGATAGTGCACTAGGTGAACTGCTCTGGCAGAGAGCCAGTACAGGCACGACGGACTGAATGGCCTCCTTTTGCCTGTGATTCCATGATTCTATGACTGGGATTTTCCAGTCCCACCTACATCTCATGGTAGAATCACGGTGCAGAAAGAGGCAGTGGCACTGTGGTATTGTCACTGGACTAGGGTTCGAATCCCACCATTGCAGAAGGTAGAATTTGAATTCAATAAAATCCTGGAGTTAAAAATCTAATGGTAACAATTAATCATAAAAATCCCAAATTCTGCCATTCCTCCTTACCCGGTCTGGCCTATATGTGACTCCAGACCCACAGCAATGTAGTTGACCCCTAGCAGCCACTCAGTTGTATCAAACTGCTAAAAAGAAACTGGATGGAGCACCCGACATTAGAAACAACAATGGAAAACCCAACGCTGTCGACCCTGCAAAGTCCTCCTTACTAACAGCTGGGGGCTTGTGCCAAAATTGGGAAAGCTGTCTCACAGACTAGTCAAACAACAACCTGGCACAGTCATCCTCATAGAATCATACCTTACAGAGCATGTCTCAGACACCACCATCACCATCCCTGGGTATGTCCTGTCCCACCAGCAGGACAGGCCCAGCAGAGGTGGTGGCACAGTGGTATTACAGTCGGGAGGGAGTTGCCCTGGGAGTCCTCGACTCCGGGCCCCATGAAGTCTCATGGCATCAGGTCAAACATGGGCAAGGAAACCTCCTGCTGATTACCACGTACCACCCTCCCTCAGCTGATGAATCAGTGCTCCTCCATGTTGAACACCATTTGGAGGAAACACTGAGGGTGGCAAGGGCGCAGAATGTACTCTAGGTCCACCACCAAGAGTGGCTCGGTAGTACCACTACTGGCCGAGTCCTAAATGACATAGCTGCTAGACTGGGTCTGCGGCAGGTGGTGAGGAACCAACAAGGGGGAAAAATATGCTTGACTTCATCCTCACCAACCTGCCTGCAGCAGATACATCTGTCCATGACAGATCAGTAGGAGTGACCACTGCACAGTTGTGGAGACAAAGTCGCATCTTCACATTGAGGATACTCTCCATCGTGTTGTGTGGCACTACCACTGTGCTAAATAGGATAGATTTCAAACAGATCTAGCAACTCAAGACTGGGCTTCCATGAGTTGCTGTGGAATCAGCAGCAGCAGAATTGTACTAGAACACAATTTGTAACCTCATGGCCCGGCATGTCCCCCACTCTACCATTACCATCAAGCCAGGGGATCAACCCTAGTTCAATGAAGTGTGCAGGAGAACATGCCAGGAGCAGCACCAGACATACCTAAAAATGAGGTGTCAACCTGGTGAAGCTATAAAACAGGACTACTTGTGTGCCAAACAGCATAAGCAACAAATGATAGATGGAGCTAAGTGATCCCACAACCAACGGATCAGATCTAAGCTCTGCAGTCCTGCCACATCCAGTCGTGAATGGTGGTGGACAATTAAACAACTCACTGGTGGAGGAGGCTCCACAAATATCCCCATCCTCAATGATGGAGGAGCCCAGCACATCAATGCAAAAGATAAGGCTGAAGCATTTGCAACAATTTTCAACCAGAAGTGCCGAGTGGATGAACCATCTCAGTCTCCTCTGGAGGCCCCCAGCATCACAGATGCCAGTTTTCAGCCAATTCAATTCACTCCACGTGATATCAAGTGTTATGAAACATCCTTTTGGTAAAGCGGAGTTATTTAAAAATCCCAGAGGGAAGCTTTAAACAACTGTCATAACCTATAATTTTAAGTGTTATGTTTGACATGCAACTTTAAATTCAGGAATCAGACTACCAGTTCTCAAGAGGTTTTATATTAAACTAAATAAAACATTTTATTAATTTACATAAGTTAAGTATATACACATGTCTACAAATTATTATGATCATAACTTTTAACAACTTCCCAAACTAATCTTCATTATGGCAACAGCAACCCACAGACTTAACCAAACATCAGGCAAAGCATTTTCACCTTACAAATTCAAAATGAGGTTCTTTTCACTTTGGTTCCTGTGGAGACAGTTGGAGGCTTACAGCTGCTTTTGATCTCACATTGCCTCTGCTCTACACACACAAAACTGCTGAAGTTATATATAGCACAGCTCACTGAATGTAAATTCTCATTGTATCACCAGCCACTTTGAACAGCACCTCTCTAACAATAAAATCCCTTTCATAGTAACAATTTTATTAGTAAGATAAACATATTGCTTGGTCTCTGCTGACTAGGTGCCAGAATTCACCCCACTTCTTGAATGCTCTATTCAAAAAATAAAGATGCATTCTACCTCTCTGTTTATATTTCAAAACTAATACACGTCAAAGCACCCAGACTAGCTGGCTTTAATCCAGTGAAGACACACCCACAGACTAAACCTCTTTTTTAAAAGAAAAATATTTTTCAATAATATTATATACATTGATAGATTCATGACATTCCCCTCCCTATCGAAAAATCAGCCTCATAATTCTAGAAGACGGCTCATTTTAATAACCCATCTCTCACTATCTCCAATACTCATTCCACTACTATGTTACCAGATATATGCATTAACATAACACTGTAAGTATACAAGACCTTGGTATCAACAGAAATCACTCCAGTTCAGTGTCCAGGATTTTTTTTAAATGCCCCATTTTCCTTTAAGCTTCAAACTCTTGATAACAAATCTGTGAACAGATTTTCTCTTCCAGCAATATGTATAATACGGAGATTAAATGGTTGTAATAATAGACTCCATCAGAAAAGCCTTGCACATTTGTCACGATATTTGTCCAAAAACTTCAAAGGATTGTGGTCTGTATAAACAATTGTTTCTGATGAATTGTTTGCAATATAAATTTCAAAATGATGCAATGCTAACACCAAACTCAAAGTCTCTTCTTCGATCGTTGAATACCTTCTCTGTTATACATCCAGCTTCCATGAAAAATACCTTATTGGTTTTCAATTCCAGTGTCGTCATCTTATAACAGTACAGCCCCAATGCCTGTATCACTTGCATCAATGGCCAACTGGAATTGCTTGGCATAATTGGGTACTGCCAACACTGGTGTTGTGGTTAATACAGTTTTCAAACTGTCGAATGACTTCTGACATTCCAAAGTCCATTGAAACTTCTTGTTCTTTTTTAATAGTTCAGTCAGTGGAGCAACCACTTGGCTAAAATTTGGTACAAATTTCCAGTAAAACCCGCTTATGCCCAGAAATCTCAAAACTTGTCATTTTGTTGTGGGCACTGGGAAATCCATGATAGCCATGACTTTCACATCTCTCAGAGCCACCTTACCATGTCCAGTGGTGTGGCCTGGATACGTAACTTGCGCTTTTGCAAATTCACTTTTAGCCTAGTTCATCACCAAATTAGCTTCTGGTAGTTGAATAAATAATTCTTCCAGATGCTGTAAATGCTCTTCCCACGTCTGACTGAAAACGATTAGATCATCAATACAAGCAGCACAATTGCTTAGACCCACAATTACTTTGTTTGTCAGTCTTTGAAATGTCGCAGATGCATTCTTCAAACCAAATGGCATGACTTTAAACTGATATAGTCCACTTTGCATTAAAAAAGCTGATATCTCCTTTGCCCTCTCTGACAACGGTACCTGCCAATGTCCTTTTAGCAAGTTCATTTTTGTGATAAATTTCAATTGTCCCACTTTCTCAATGCAATCCTCCAACTGTGGTATGGAATACGAATCTGTCACTGCATTCACCTTTCGATTGTCCACACACAGTCTTTGTGTTCCATCCTGTTTTGGTACCAGTACAATAGGCAAATTCCAGTTACTGCAACTAGACTCAATGATATCGCTCTGAAGCATGAAATCCATTTCTTTTTGTACTTGTGATAACTTTGCTTTATTTAATCTATAAGGATGTTGCCTTATTGATGATTATTTTATACATACATCATGTAAAGCTAAATATGTCTTTCCCGACTTATTTCCACAAATCGGTTTGTGTGACTGCAATAGCTTTTCCAAATCACTTTGACACTTTCATGGAAGGTAACTTGATATTTCATTTAAATTTTCAAGCACCCCCTCATTTTTCAATTTGACTGGAGGAAAATCAATTTCAGAGCCATGCACTTCTACCTCTTACTCATCATCCACCATCACTAACACCTCTCTTTGTTCCTCTTCCCTGTCAAAGTACTTTTTAAGTATATTTACATAACACACCCTCTGCTTCCTTCTTCTATCTGGAGTATTTATTAAATAATTTACTTCACTCAATTTCTTTTCAATCTTGTATGGCCCACTAAATCTTGCATTTAATGAATCATCTAGTACTGGTTACAAAACTAGTCCGTTCTCCCCAGAAACAAAACTGTAAATTTTAGCTTTCTTATCTGCTTTCACTTTCATCACTTGCTCTAATATCTTTAAATGTTCCATAGCCAGCTCACATGCTTTGTTCAATCTTTCCCTGAAATTTACTATGTAATCCAGGAGAGTAGTTATTGAATTTTGACCCACCAATTTCTCCTGAGTCAGTTTCAGTGGTCCCCATACCTCATGACCATAAACTAGCTCAAAAGGGCTAAAGCCAGTCGATGTATTAGGAGTGTCTCTAATAGCAAATAACAAAAATGGAATTCCTGTATCCCAATCCTGTGCATCATCCTGACAGTATGGCTCTTATCATAGTTTTTAAAGTTTGATGCCATCTTTCTAAAGCTCCTTGTGACTCCGGATGATAAGCTGTTGACTTAAACTGTTTTACCCCCAAACCATTCATTACTTCCTTAAACAGCTGTGACATGAAATCTGACCCCTGATCTGATTTATTTCCTTAGGTAAACCAGATTGTGTGAAAAATTTAATTAACTTCTCCACAATCTTCTTAGTTGGAATATTTCTTAAAGGTATCGCTTCAGGAAACCTGGTAGACTCATCCATTTTTGTCAGTAAATACTGATTTCCACTTTTAGTCTTAGGGAGAGGTCATAAACAATCAATCATGACCCTGGAAAAAGGTTCTTCAAATGCTGGTATTGGGATTAAAAGCGCTAGCTTAATCACTGCTTGTGGTTTTCCTGTTATTTGACATGTATGACAGGTTCTACAGGATTTGGCTATATCCCTATGCAATCCTGGCCAAAAAAAATCTCTATCTTTTCCTGTGTTTTCCTTATTCCTAAATGTCCCCCCATTGGAATTTTATGAGCAATCCTCAGAATCTCATTTCTATACCCTAATGGGATAACAATCTGATGTTCCTCACTCCAGCCACCATTTTCTCATCAAAATACCTTCCTGAAGATAATAACATCCTGGAATACATTTTGCTTTGATTTCTGCATAAGCTTTTTGATATAACTGTTTTAATTGCAAATAATTTTTCCGTAACTCCACTAACTTCTTTGAGTTAAACATTTCAACTGAACTGTCCTGCATTCCTTCCTCCTGAACAATATTATCAAATACAATGCTGGATAATTGGATTTCGACAGCTTCTTCTTGCGCTTGAACTGCCTGCTTATCTTGTTTATCTTGTTCTTCCCGATGAGCCTTTGATCTCATTATAACATAATCAGGAAACAATCCAGGATGTTCCTTCTGTAACACCTCTGTTGAAAACATTTCTACAGGCTGCTCAACTACCATAGGCATCACCCACGTTTGCGATACAGCTATATCATTACCCTGAATAAATTGAACTCCTGCAATGGGCATTTTTTCTACCACTCCAACTATAACTTCACCTGACTTCCAATTGCTCTTTAAATTTACCTTCCACAATGAAATAGATTTAGCATCTCCATGAACCCCACTTATTGCTACCTTCTCCTGCAACACTCCCTTTGAACAGCAAATATCACTATCCCACAACATTAAGGATCGACTAACCCCTGTGTCTCTTAAAATTTTAACATCTTTACCTACTCTACACGTGGAAAGCCTTCCCTTTCACATACAGAAACTTTAAACTTGTCTGCAACCTCCTCCTCAGAATTCTTTTGAGTAAACTGTGAACACATTTTTACCTTTTACTGATTCTCTGTGTTTCACGTGTACACAAACCACTGGTTTCTCCTGTACCTGACCCTCAGAACCCACAGTACTTTTACTTCCAGAGCTCTTCTGTACCCCAACAATTCCTACAGATTTTTCCTGCAATCTCTAACACACTGACTTCATGTGCCTCACTTTATTATACTGAAAACACCTCAATTTTCGAATGTCATTTCTACCTTCAGCACCTTCCTTTTTATGCTGAGAAAAGAAACTTTGTGGGAACTTCCAGCTTCTCTTCCCTGATCACCTTCTTCCTTTCACCTTCCCGCTTTTTATCCTTTTCCAATTTGAAAGGGTGATGGAAAAAAGGTTTAGTTCTATGAACAAACTCATAATCATCAGCTATCTCTGCTGCTTGTCTTACAGAATCAACCTTCTGTTCCTCCACGTGAGTTCTCACCACTGAAGGGATCGAACCTTTAAATTCTTCCAAAAGAATGACTTCCCTAACAGCTGCATAGGTTGTCTCTATTTTAATTATTTTGTTTTACTCTTTCAAACTGAATATAAGTTTGCCCAGGCTGTTTTCTCATATTCCTAAATTTCTGCCTGTATGCTCCAGGAACCAAATCATATGCACTCAAAATAGCTTTCCTCACCACATCATAATGATAATGAAGCATGTACCTCATGTGCCCTAACTAACAACTTAGACTGTAATAATAACGTCCAGTTTTCCAGTGGCCATTTGATCTGTGTAGCTAGCTTCTCAGATAAAATAAAGAATGTTTCAATGTCTTTTTCCTCAAACTTTGGAAGAGCTTGTAAAATTTAAACATATTCCCGCTGGGTTCTACTCTGGAGATAAATCCTTTCTCATTGGCATCTCTATTTTTAACTGCCAACATTTTCAGTTGGAATTCTCTCTCTTGCTCTTTCTCTTTCCTCCTTCTCCATCTTCACATTTTCTAATTCCCTTGCTTCTAATTCAAGCTTCTTCATATGTAACTGAAGTCTCACTACCTCCAGCTGTGACTCACTAATCTCAAGTTTCACTTCCAACTGTAGATGCTGTGCTGTACTTTTAACTATACCTGATTTCCTAGCCCCCACAATTCCAATAATTTATCTTTTTTTTGTACTTTTTTTTTTCTTTTCCCTCCTATTTTTAAATTTATTTCGATCTATTGTTTCATCTCCACCTTTTAGCCCATTTTGATCCCTTTCCCCCACCCCACCCACAATAGGGCTATCTGCCACTAGCTTGTTCCTGCTTGCTATCCATTATGTTCCCATTAGCACGTCCTTTAGATAATATGACCACTGTCAACATCCCTTTGTTCTTTTGTCTATGACATCTTTGGCAGTCTCTTCTTGGCCTCCACCTATCACTGGCTCCCTATCGAGCTTTCTTGTCCCACCCCCTTCTACCAGCTTATATTTCATCTCATTTCTATATGTCTTAGTTCTGATGAAGGGTCATACGGACTCAAAACTGTATCCCTCTCCGCAGATGCTGTCAGACCTGCTGAGTTTTTCCAGGTATTTTTGTTTTTGTTCCCAATTTTAACTTATCCACCAACGCTGTTAACTTACTTTTGGTTATTTTTCCCAACCCAATCAGAGTTATCTCTTCTACTCCCAGACAAGTCTTAGCAATTGCCAAAGCCATCTTGCAGTCTCACCACTTCTAAGATACCTCACGGATTCCTGAATTCAAAGTACCTCTCATACTCATAACTTTAAGGTTCACCAATCCTAAACCAATCAAGGAATTAGAAATATCATTTATCCCGGCAAGAGCCCCGAATTGTTATGACCGATGCAGATGGTAAAGCTGAGTTATTTAAAAAAAAATCAGAGAAGGAAACTTTAAACAACTGTCATATCCTATAATTTTAAGTGTTATGTTTGACATGCAACTCTAAATTCAGGAATCAGACCACCAGTTCGCAAGAGGTTTTATATTAAGCTAAATGAAACATTTTATTAATTTACACAAATTAAATATATATACATGGCTACAAATTACTACTTTCATAACTTTTAACAAATTCCCAAACTAATCTCCGTTAAGGTAACAACAACCCATAGACTTAACCAAACACCAGGCAAAGCATTTTCACCTGACAAATTCAAAATGAGGTTCTTTTCACTTTGGTTCCTGTGGAGAAGTGGTAGGCTCACAGCTGCTTTTGATCTCACATTGCCTCTGCTCTGTCTTGTTGTACCTAGCACTGCCCATTGAATGTAAATTCTCATTGTATCACCAGCCACTTTGAATTCCACCTAACACTAAAACCTCTTCCATAGTAACAATTTTATTAGTAAGATAAATATATTGCTTGGTCTCTGCTGGCTAGGTGCCAGAATTCACCCCACTTCTTGAAAGCTCTATTTAAAAAATGAAAATGCACTCCACCTCTCTGTTTACATTTCAAAACTAGTACGCATCAAAGCACCCAGACTAGCTGGCTTTCATCCAATGAAGACACACCCACAGACGAAACCTCTATTTTAAAAGAAAAATATTTCCCAATAGTATTATATACATTAATAGCTTCATGACGTCAAGAAATGGCTGAAGGCACTGGATACTGCAAAGGCTATAGGTCCTGACAACATTATGGCAATAATACTGAAGACATGTACTCCAGAACTTGCTGCGCCCCTAGCCAAGCTGTTCCAGTACAGCTACAACACTGGCATCTACCCAGCTGTGTGGAAAATTTCCCAGGTATGTCCTGTCCATAAAAAGCAGATCGAATCAAACCCAGCCAATTACCACCCCATCAGTCTACTCTCGATTATCAGTAAAGTGTTAGACTGGATCATCAGCAGAGCTATCAAGCAGCACTTGCTCAGCAATAACCTGCTGACTGACACTCAGTTTGGGTTCTGCCAGGGCCACTCAGCTCCTGACCTCATTACAGCCTTGGTTCAAACATGGACAAAAGAGCTAAACTCCAGAGGTGAGGTGAGAGTGACTGCCCTTGACATCAAGGCAGCATTTCACCAAATGTGGTGTCGAGGAGCCCTAGCAAAACTGGAGTTAATGGGAATCAGGGGGAAAGCTCTCCGCTGGTTGGAGTCATACCTGGCACAAAGGAAGATAGTTGTGGTGGTTGGTGGTCAATCATCTCAGTTCTAGGAGTTCCTCTGGGTAGTGTCCTCGGCCCAACCATCTCCAGCTGCTTCCATCCTGTCCATGTCCAAGTGCAGCAAGACATGGACAATATCCAGGCTTGGGCTGACAAGTGGCAAGTAACATTCATGCCACACAAGTGCCAGGAAACGATCAGCTCCAACAAGAGAGAATCTAACCATCGCCCCTTGCCATTCAATAGAATTACCATCATTAAATTCCCCACTATCAACATCCTGGGAGTTACCATTGACCAGAAACTGAACTGGACTAGCCATATAAATACTATGGCTATAATTGCAGGTCAGAGGCGAGGAATCCTGTGGTGAGTAACTCACCTCCTGACTCCCCAAAGCCTGTCCACCATCTACAAGGCACAAGTCAGGATTGTGATGGAATACTACCCACTTACCTGGATGAGTGCAGCTCCAACAACACTCAAGAAGCTCGACACCATCCAGGACAAAGCAGCCCTGCTTGATTGGCATCAAATCCACAAACATTCACTCCCTCCACCACCAACACACAGTAGCAGCAGTGTGTACCACCTACAAGATGCACTGCAGAAACTCACCAAGGCTCCTTAGACAGCACCTTCCAAACAAAAACCACTAACATCTAGAAGGACTTGGAAATATATTGTCAGTCACTGGGTCAAAATTCTGGAACTCCCTCCCTAACAGCACTGTGGGTGTACCTACACCACATACAGCGGTTCAAGAAGGCAGCTCACCACCACCTTCTCAAGGGCAACTAGGGATGGGCAATAAATGCTGGTCTAGTCAGCGACGCCCATGAATGAGTAAAAAAAAGTCTGTTGACTTCAGGCAGGAATTTCCGGTTTATGATTGTATCATGAAAAGGCTACTGGAGGGTTGACCTATATTTGAATGGAACTCAAAAATGAGCGAGTAATGCTTAGTGTTACAGAGCTTTGATCTGTCCCCATCTGAAGAATTATCTTCAGTTTTGAAGAATAAACCTCAGGAAATTTTTTTTCATGGGATGTGGGCTTCGCTGGCTGGGCCAGCATTTATTGCCCATCCCTAGATGCCCTTGAGAAGGTGGGGGTGAGCTGCCTTCTTGAACTGCTGCAGTCCCTGTGGTGTAGGTACACCCACAGTGCTGTTAGGGAGAGTGTTCCAGGATTTTGACCCAGCGACAGTGAGGGAACGGAGATATATTTCCAAGTCAGGATGGTGGGAGCTGCAGGGTGGATTAATGAGGGCTCAGTCTGATCTCTGCCCCTCACTGGGGAGGAAGTCTCGCCCTCTGGAGCTGCTGACCAACTGGATTGGCCGGCAGCTCCATCAGTCCCAGTAAGGCCAGGAGTCGGGTCAGTGGCCGTTGCCGGGACTGCAGCATATGAAGAAGACCAAGGATCCCCGGAGCAGATGGTGTCTGGGATCTTAGTTCAGGAGGATTAGGGTAGTTCAGGGGGAGGGGCGTTGGATGGGGGTTGGGTGGGTTTAAAGGAGGGCGCTGGTAGGAGGGAAGTGGGTGTTCAGCCTTAGGTGGGAGTGGGGGGGGTATCTTCCCCACGATCAGCAAAAGGCCACCCATGGAGAGGGCCCACCCCTGGAGAGGGCCACCCCTGGAGAGGGCCCACCCCTGGAGAGGGCCCACCCCTGGAGAGGGCCACCCCTGGAGAGGGCCCACCCATGGAGAGGGCCCACCCCTGGAGAGGGCCCACCCATGGAGAGGGCCCACCCCTGGAGAGGGCCACCCCTGGAGAGGGCCCACTCCTGGAGAGGGCCACCCCTGGAGAGAGCCACCCCTGGAGAGGGCCCACCCATGGAGAGGGCCCACCCCTGGAGAGGGCCCATCCCTGGAGAGGGCCCATCCCTGGAGAAGGCCCACCCTTGGAGAGGGCCCACCCCTGGAGAAGGCCCACCTCTGGAGAGGGCCCATCCCTGGAGAGGGCCCATCCCTGGAGAGGGCCCATCCCTTGAGAGGGCCCATCCCTGGAGAAGGCCCACCCTTGGAGAGGGCCCACCCCTGGAGAAGGCCCACCCATGGAGAGGGCCCATCCCTGGAGAGGGCCCATCCCTGGAAAAGGCCCACCCCTGGAGAAGGCCCATCCCTGGAGAAGGCCCATCCCTGGAAAAGGCCCACCCCTGGAGAGGGCCCATCCCTGGAGAGGGCCCACCCCTGGAGAGGGCCACCCCTGGAGAGGGCCACCCCTGGAGAGGGCCCACCCCTGGAGAAGGCCCACCCCTGGAGAGGGCCCACCCATGGAGAGGGCCCACCCCTGGAGAGGGCCCACCCCTGGAGAAGGCCCACCCCTGGAGAAGGCCCACCCCTGGAGAGGGCCCACCCATGGAGAGGGCCCACCCATGGAGAGGGCCCACCCATGGAGAGGGCCCACTCCTGGAGAAGGCCCATCCCTGGAGAGGGCCCACCCCTAGAGAAGGCCCACCCCTGGAGAGGGCCCATCCCTGGAAAAGGCCCACCCCTGGAGAAGGCCCATCCCTGGAGAAGGCCCACCCCTGGAGAGGGCCCACCCATGGAGAGGGCCCACCCATGGAGAGGGCCCACCCCTGGAGAAGGCCCATCCCTGGAGAGGGCCCACACCTGGAGAGGGCCCACCCCTGGAGAAGGCCCACCCCTGGAGAGGGCCCATCCCTGGAAAAGGCCCACCCCTGGAGAAGGCCCACCCCTGGAGAGGGCCCTCTCCTGCTTCCTTCCCGCCCTCTAAACAGGTAAGTGAAAAGAGTCAGGCTGCTCGCTCCCACCCGACTGCCCATGCCAAACATTCTATGGCATTGGGCAAAGTTTTATCAGAGTCAGTTGATTTGGTGCCAAGTCTAATTGACTCTTAATTATTTATTTAAATATGGTGGGCAGGCTGCCAACATCAGCACTCGCCCAACCCCCGTATTATCGGGGTGAGGTCAGGGGTGGGTGGGAAGGTGGTGGAGTGGGCACCCGTCCCTCCCTCCCCCCCCCCGCAGGAAACCCACCTGCTGGGGAGTGTAAAATTCGGCTGCAGGAGTGGGGAACCCTGGCGCTTTCCCCATCCTGCAGCAAGAAGACATTGCAGCCAAAGCTAATAGTATTACTGCGAACCTGACTGAGATCAGGAAGATCTGCAAAGGCTGCGATCAATAAACTACTTGGACTAAGAGAAAAGAAAAACTTGCATTTCTATAGCGCCTTTCAGCACCTCAGGATGGCCCAAAGTGCTTTACAGCCTTTTGAAATGTAGTCATTGTAACGTAGGAAACACAGCAGCTAATTAGCACGCAGAGCAAGATCCCACAAACAGCAATGTGAAAATGACCAGCTAACCCTTTTTTTTTAAAGTTATGTTGACCATGGGACAAATTTTGGTCAAGACAGTGGGAACAGATCCCCTGCTCTTCTTCAAAACAGCACCATGGGATCTCTTACGATCATCTAAGAGGACAGCTCATTCTCGCATCCAAAAGGCAACACCTCCAACAGTGCAGAACTCCCTCAGTACTGCACTGGAGTTTCAGCCTAGACTCTTTGTGCTCAAGTCTCTGGAGTGGGTATTGAACCCCCAAACATCCTGACTTAGATGCAAGGTTGCTGTCCACTGAGCCAAGACTGGTACTGACACTAATCAATACTAGTCTTTGTTACTTAGGGATATTGCGTATGTGACAAAATGTCACTTTTTTGAGTTTTAATCTATGCTGAGTATAAAAATATGTAAAATCAATTGGCCTCAGCTGTGCTAAATAACAAATCAGAACAGTAAAACTGTTCATAAATACCAGGCGTTGCCAGGGAAATGAAAACTCCCATAAAAGCCAGACAATTTCAGTCCATCGCTGTCTTTATTCACTGTGTCTCTGTGAGTTTCTAGGTCAACCTTTGATATGATGCTTCATCTCTGCCCCTTTCTCTCTCTCTCTCTCCTCAGCACCACATGGAACAGCTCAGCCAGCTGGTTACCCTGACAACCAATGGATGAAAAAATCTACACGACCATAAAAAAATAGCACTGATTGGCTGAGACAAGTCTTCAGGGAGGGATTTTTCAGGCTGGAGATTTGCCAGATTGGTGGTGTGTAGGAGAAAGGAGAGAGAAAGAGAGAGAGAGAGAGAGAGAAACAGACAGGGAACCTTGGAGAGGAATAGAGAGACCGCGGGGGCTTGTTAGTGGGCTCTCTGAGAGCCTGCGTTTGACTGCCAATCCTGTTTGCTTCAGTTGGTGCCAGGTTCCATCTGACCCAGAACTCACTTCCTTTCACTGGAAAATGGGACCTTGAGGAGGACACAGGAAGTGGCTGTACTGGTGTGACCTCACCCCCTCCTTCCTCGCCCAAATCCATCTTGGAACGGCTGCTGCCCAGGTCTCTACATTGAGTAAGTCTGCATTGGGTCAGCAGCTCCGTGTACTGCATGCTTTCTGTAATTTTTTGACATGTTTCACTGGCTGCGCCTTCAGGAGGAGTAGGACATGCTGACACAATCGCTTCTCTTAATTGAAATTGCTGCTCGGAGGACTTGAATACCCCAGAATTACTGTCCAGGCCTGCCACTGGCAACAAAATGTTACACAGCAACATTAAAGCCTGGTGACTATTGGGAACTTAGTCCAGTGCGTTAGTTACTGATAGTTAGAGAAATGTCAAAAGAAGATTGTAAACCCACCCCTTTAATTCTGAGAGTTCATTTATATATAACCTGCAACAACCTCAGGATATCCAAAAACAATCCAATTAATTACTTTGGAAGTATAGCCATTGTTGTAATGCAGGGAACATGGCAGCCAATTTGCACACAGCAAGCTCCCACCAACAGCAATGTGGTAAATGACCAGGTCATCTACTCCAGAGATGAATATGGAAACTGGGGAGAACTCCCTCTGCTTTTGTTCAAAGTAATGCTATCAAATTTGCTGTATCCACCCAAGTGGGACAGACCGGACCTCAATTTAATGTTTCATCACAGTGCAGCACTCCCTCACTGCGCTGGAGCATCAGTGCAGTTTATATGCCTATCTCAGGTATATATGGGATTTGTACCCACAATTTTCCAGCTCACCTCTAAGCCACAGCGACTACCTGTGTGTAAGTGACAGAGCACCATGCTTTACTGTTTAAAAGGCAGCCTTACCATTGGTGATGCATTTTCCTTTCCCACACAGGACAGTGGGGCACAGGGGAAATATTGTCATTCTGTAACTGTCAGTAATAGAATAGAAATGCAGAATATTATTTAAATGGAGAGAGACTGCAGAATGCTGCAGTACAGAGGGACCTGGGTGTCCTTGTACATGAATCACAAACAGTCATTGTGCAGGTACAGTAAGGGATTAGGAATGCTGGCCTTTATTGCAAGGGGGATGCAGTATAAAAGAAGGGAAGTCTTGTTACATAGTACAGGGCATTGGTGAGACCACACCTGGAGCACTGTGTACAGTTTTGGTCTCCTTATTTAAGGAGGGATATACTCACATTGGAAGCAGTTCAGAGAAGATTCACTGGGCTGATTCCTGGGATGAAGGGAGTGTCTTATGAGGAAAGGTTGGGCCTGTACTCATTGGAGTTTAGAAGAATGAGAGGTGATCTTATTGAAACTTATGATTCTGAGGGAAATGACAGGGTAGATGCTGAGAGAATGTTTCCCCTCATGGGGGAATCTAGAACGAGGGGGCACACTATTTAAAAATAAAGGGTCTCCTATTTTAGATGGAGATGAAGAGGAATTATTTCTCTCAGGCAGTATTTGGAATTCTCATTCCCAGCGAGCCATGGAGGCTGGGGCATTGAGTACATTCAAGGCTGAGTTAAACAGATTCTTGATCCACAAGGGAGTCAAGGGTTATGGGAACCAGGCAGGAAAGTGGATGCCAAAATCAGATCAGCCATGATCTTACCAAATGGCAGAGCATGCTCAGTGGGCTGACTGGACTACCCCTGCTCATGTTTTGAATGATCTTAAAGGGGGAGTTATCTCTCGGCCAGCACAGCGTTGCCTGGGCAACTGCGTAAATCAAGTGATCGTAAGATCATGAGAAGTAAGAAGTGGGCTGAAGCATGCCTGTAGACTCCCCACATGATTCTCCTCCATTTAAATTAATGAACAACAGTCTTTCCTAGGTGAGTACTCGCTGGGTGTTTTTCACTATGCTCCAGAAATTCAGTGACCTCAGCGATAGGCTCAGTGATGGCTCCCCTTATAAGAGCCGGGGATTTGACTATTTGTGGGACACAGATACACACATACATACACACAGACACAAACACAGAAACACACGATCACTGGGAAGACCAGCACTTATTGCTCATCCCTAGGGGAGGCAGTGGCTTAGTGGTATTGCTACTGGACTAGTATTCCAGGGTAATTCTAGGGGATCTGAGTTTGAATTCTACCATGGCAGATGATGAAATTTGAATTCAACAAAAATTTGGAATTATAAGTCTGATGATGACCATGAAGCCGTTACTGATTGTTGTAAAAACCTATCTGGTTCACTAATGTCCTTTATTCAAAGGTGCTCCCCTGAGGTTTGGCTGAGATGCAGTGATGGGGCCGAATATGGTAAGACTCATTGTACCATACTTGAGGGTGAGGGCTCCTGCCCAACAATCCTCTGAGATCTCTCTGCTCCTCCAGTCCTGGCATCTTACACATCCTTAGTTTTGGTCACTGCACCATTGACAACCATATCTTCTTCTGCCTGAACTCTAACCTCAAGAATTCCATTCCTAAACCTCTCACTTCCCCTCTTCTTTAAGGCATCACTTAAAACCTACCTCTTTGACCAAGCTTAAGGTCACTGCTCCCCATTGCTCCTCATTTGATCAACTTGGTGTCAAATTCTGTTTAATAATGCTCATGTGAAGCACATTGGGATGTTGTACTATGTTACAGATGCTATATAAATGCCAGATGTTGTTGTTGATGCTGAGACTTGGTAACAAAAATTGAGAAGAAAATATTTCCTTTACAAAACACCTTCACCTGGAAGGAAACAAAAATCTCCCCCCTTCCCGGGGGAAAAGGAGGAATGTGATCTGCCCACAGATGATGCACAAGCGACAATCTCACCGATAGAATCTGGAATCAGAATAGACTGAGGACACTTGCCTCAATAACTGTGTACTGTCGGCCCTTTAACTCCTTCAGCCATTTGAGTTGTGTCTTGGTTCCAGCATTTTTGGCTGCCGTGTTGTACACGTTTACACACGGAGAGAGAAATCCTGTCCCCCAGTCCTCGCTCCCCAAACTGGGGAGTAAAGCCAGAGCCACTTCTTCCATAATTACTGCACAACGATTGAAGCGGCCCCCATCACCAAACCCCCACCCCCACCACCACCACCAAACCCCCACCACCAAACCCCCATCACCAAACCCCCACCACCATCACCAAACCCCCACCCCCACCACCACCACCAAACCCCCACCACCAAACCCCCACCACCATCACCAAACCCCCATCACCACCACCAAACTCCCACCACCAAACCCCCACCACCATCACCAAACCCCCACCCCCATCACCAAACCCCCACCACCAAACCCCCATCACCAAACCCCCACTACTAAACCCCACAACCACCACCACCACCAAACCCCCAGCCCCATCACCACCACCACCACCAAACACCCACCCCATCACCAAACCCCCCCACTAAAACTCCACACCATCACCAAACCTCCCCACTAAAACCCCACCCCATCACCAAACCCCCACCACCAAACCCCCAGCCTCACTACCAAACCCCCAGCCCCACCACCAAACTCCCATCACCAAACCCCCAGCCCCACCACCAAACCCCCACCCCCAACCCCCACCACCACCACCAAACCCCCAGCTCCATCATCACCACCACCACCAAACCCCCAGCTCCATCACCACCACCACCAAACCCCCAGCTCCATCACCACCACCACCAAACCCCCAGCTCCATCACCACCACCACCACCAAACCCCCAGCTCCATCATCACCACCACCACCAAACCCCCAGCTCCATCACCACCACCACCAAACCCCCAGCTCCATCACCACCACCACCAAACCCCCAGCTCCATCACCACCACCACCACCAAACCCCCACCCCACCACCAAAACCCACCCCCAACCCCCAACCCCCACCACCACACCCCCAGCCCCATCACCACCACCAGCACCAAACCCCCACCCCCAACCCCCACCACCAGCACCAAACCCCCACCCCCAACCCCCACCACCAGCACCAAACCCCCACCCCCCAACCCCCACCACCACCACCAAACCCCCACCCCCAACCCCCACCACCAGCACCAAACCCCCACCCCCAACCCCCACCACCAGCACCAAACCCCCACCCCCCAACCCCCACCACCACCACCAAACCCCCACCCCCAACCCCCACCACCACCACCACCACCAAACCCCCAGCCCCACCTGGGTCAGAAACCTGCTACCAGTGGGAGGCTGACCGGAGTTCAGAATTTCACAGGCCCAAACCCTTAATTGATGGAGATGAGTTTCCTGTTGAATTAAAGCCAGTTGGGGCTGGAATGGAGGTGAGTCAGATGGAGTGTGGGACTCAGTCAGGCACCCATCACTGAGGCTGCTGGTTATCCGGAGTTTGTACCAAAGCCTGTCACAAGGAACTGAGATAGGAAGCCGAGGCCTGGCCCCTTTGAGGCACAGGAAGGAGGTCCTTTTCCTGGGGGAGTGGCAGGAGGAGGCAACCTTGTCTTGAAGGGGGGAACTTCTCTGTGTAGTGTCATCGCCCTCTGCCTCCAATTCCTCTCCTCTCTTACATCCTGCTCCTCAGCTGATGAGCTGTCCCCCTACGGGACCTCACCATCACGTCTCCCTGGAGGGCTGTGTGGTGGAGCGCAGCAAACCACTACAATGACCAAAGTCCTTGTGGACCTGAACAGCCCAGGCACCAGACCCAGTGCCCTCAGTTGTGATTCTGATGTGTTGTTCAGCGTTGGTAAAGAGTGATCTTTCACCTGGGTGAAGCACCAGTGTGCAGCCATCTGTGAAATGCCATAGAGGTCCACAGATGTCTGTCACCATCTGCCTAGAGAGTCACAGTGTCCTCGCCAATGGTTCTCAGTCATCTACAGGTCCCTTCACCTCTGCCCCCAGCTCAGGGTGATGCCTCCTTCTCCTCAGTGCCCCTCAACCCTCTCCTCTGGACTCCTGATCCCCAGTACTCACCCCTCCCTGAAGGAGGCTGGTGCTCCTTATCTTCAATGGCTTCAATTTCACAGGGGTTTCTTTTTCCTTTAGCCCAGCATTTGTTACCCACCCTAACTGCCCTTGAACTGAGTGGTTTGCTGGGCCATTTCAGAGAACAGTTAAGAGTCAAGCGCATTGCTGTGGGTCTGGAGTCACATGTAGACCAGACCAGGTAAGGATGGCAGATTTCCTTCCCTAAAGGACATTAGTGACCCAGATGGGTTTTTACAACAATCGATGATCGTTTCATGATCACTGGGACTAGCTTTACATTCCAGATTTATTCATTGAATTTAATTCCCACCAGCTGCTGTGGTGGGAATTGAACCTCTGTCCCCAGAGTATAACCTGGGCCTCTGGGTTACTAGTCCAAAGACACTGTCACTCCACCATTTCCAGCTGCACCCTTTCTACCCATGTACTATGCCCACTGCTCTGACGACCAGTGTAATGCCAGGAGGGTGATGACCTCCTGAACTGACAAAGTTCTTCAGGTTAACTCCTTCCCTGATCTACGATGGGCAGCTGCAGCTTTAACTTCAAACAGGTAAGCCCTTTAAGCAATAAAAAACATGAACACATTAACTCTCCTGGCCTCCATTTCTCGCCCTCCCCCATCGACATGGTCCTCAACTGCGGGAAGTGGGTCTGATTCAGATTCAGACAGCAGCTGAGCACCCTGGGAAGATTCCAGAAGTTTGTAGAGACGGACGGGGTTTTAACCAGCCCTTAACTACCTTAATGGGGCTGATTAGGAGCGGGAGTGAGTTCAGAGGCCCACCTCCCGCTACCCCTCCTGCCCGCCTCGCCCCCTACGAAGATTAGCAAGGAAACAGAGGCAGGACGTCTAGCTGCCTGCATCGCCAGCCCCCAGCCTCAAACTGGGAAAATAAAAAACGGTTTCAGGTGAAATCTCTTCTCTCAGACGCTAAGTGCTGCTGGGAGATTGATGGCAGCCTAGTCCTCCCCAGACAATGTCGAGCGAGTTCCAGTTCACTGGACAGCAGGGAACATTCAGTCTTTTTAAATTAACTTCCTTACCTGTGTCTGTCAGCAGAATGTAAAATGGCCCTTGACGCTTTGAGCGCTGAATCTCACTGGCATGTCTTTCGGATTAAACGCAGTGTTCCGACAAAGATTACAAACTTCAATCAGGACTTGAAGCTACATGGAACTTTTCTGGATCTGTGGAGGCAACTCCCACCCAGAGGAGAATCAATTATAAAGAAAGACTTGCATTTGTATAGCACCTTTCACAAACTCAGAATATCCCAAAACACTGTAGAACCAATGAACCACTTTTGAAGTGTACTGACTGTTGTATTGTGGGAAACACAGCAGCCAATTTGCACACAGCAAGATCCCACAAACAGTAATGTAATGATGACCAGATAATTTATCTTTTTCAGTGATGTTTGTTGAAGGGATGAATATTGGCCAGGATGCCAGGAAGATTCCCCTCTTCTTCAAAATAGTGCCATGGGATCTTTTACATCCAGGGAGAGCAGACAGGACCTTGGTTTAATATGCCATTCAAAAGGTGGCACCTCTGACAGTGCCATACTCGCACAGTGCCGCATTGCATTGTCACCCATGATGGTGCACTCAAGTCTCGGAATTGCATGTGCTGCGCTCCAAGCCCCAGGTGATACCCCATCGGAGCATCAATTCCACTGCTACACAACAGGCAGGTTCTACCAGGGACCGACAATTACCACCCAGGCAGCCATGGTTAATTTAGGCACCTGAACACACAACACCTGATACTTCAGAATGAACACTAACTTGTGTGACTGCTGATTTGTTTTCAGGAGGCCCTCTGCCATTGCCTGTGGGCTAGTTTGGGACATGCACCTTGGTTGTGATGTTTGCTAACCTCCCTTGCGCTCAAAGATTATAAGCTGTTGAAAGGTTTTCATGGTAAAAGCAGTAACATTGAGTAAGACCATTTTACGGTTATACCATGTAAAAATTTGCTCTGAAAAGAGCAGTTCTTACTTTGAAATGATTCCTTAGAGAAGTGACAGGCCTCGATGTTTGGGGCAGTGTACTCTACCCATCGTCTGGAGGGCTGACTGCAGCAGCGGACAGAGGTGGTTATATATAAGTGGGTGGGAATTTGGCGGGATCTTACTGCTGATTGGTCAGGCTATTGTGTTTGTAATAGGTCAGCACATGTTAATATTCTTGCTGCTGGTTGGTCGACTGAA
This sequence comes from Isurus oxyrinchus, assembly GCA_026770705.1. NCBI lineage: Eukaryota > Metazoa > Chordata > Chondrichthyes > Lamniformes > Lamnidae > Isurus > Isurus oxyrinchus. The sequence goes on along the minus strand of JANJGN010000030.1, from coordinate 1,981,541 downwards.
CAGAATGAATGGTCATGTGTTTCTTCAGTCAGGGTAGCTGGATGTCACTGATGTGAAGGCCACTGTGTTGGAGGACAGTGTGTGGTGTTGGTAAATTTCCATGACGTGTCTTGTGTGCTGGTACAATGGATGGATGAGATAAGTCTAGAGTTAGACCATTGGATGTGGTACTGACTTGTCCCATTCACTGTGTTTGAAGTGGGTTTGATGTTCCTTGAGTCTAGTGTGTAAGCGGCAACCTGTTTCCCCAGTGTGGACTGTTGTAGTGTGGTAGTGGGTGGGTAAAACCATGTTTTAACCACTGGCCACGATAGCTGCTTTTCACGCTGGATCATCCCAAACCCACTGCTTTAGTTATGCATTCCTGAGATACACACCGTTTCGATGGTGGGCAGGCTCTCATTCCCCACCACCTCATCACCTCACCGCTTCATCACACCAGACACCATCTTTAAAATCCACACATCCCGGTGCTTCCAGCCCAGGACTGCTGCAGGGAAGATGTCCACAATAGGCAAAAAGACTGCAGCCCGCAGGCTTCGTGATGCTTTGTGGACACGATGGAGTCCCAGCGGGATGTCCTCTACCCCCGCTCTGGCCACAAGATGGGCAGCAGTGTGACCACCCAGGCTTGGGAGGTGGTGGCAGTGATGGTCAGTGCCAATGCTGCACTGAAGAGGTCGGCCATCCAAATCAGATAGAGGATGAATGATCTTACCCGTGCTGCCAGGGTAAAGCAACCATCTCACCACCCTAAACTCACACACTCACAAGCCCATCACACATTCCCTGGTATCTCACTCACTGCCAGCTCAAGGGACATCACCACTCACTCTCTCACACACACACCCTCACATCTCCATCTGGCCTCATCTCCTCTGGAGACTGCCTCCTCAGCCCACACCCCCTGGATTACCCCCCATCCCCAGTACAGCCCTCACCCTGCAGCCTCTTCTCTTACCTGAGGCCACTTCTCCCCCTTCCCCAAGTCAGCCCTAGTCCTGCAGCCTATGAAAAGCCATCCCCACCTCACGGCGGGTCTGGTAGGTAGAGACCTGCCCAAGACCCCCCCTAAAAGTGATGTGGTGCTGCCTGCGCTGCCTGGTGCTGATGACTGTGAGTGCTGCCGGCAGCAAGATAGACAAATAAACCCTGAAGTCCCGAGCGAAATGCAGCTCACCAAGTGCATGTCGCTCATTTACGATTGTGAAACACGCCAATGTGTATTCCAGCCCACATGGGGGGACGATCCCAGCAGGGCTGGGGGGGTATGATCCCAGCAGGGCTGGGGGGACGATCCCAGCAGGGCTGGGGGGTATGATCCCAGCAGGGCTGCCTTAATAATGATATGCAGATGTATTACAATGAGGTTCCTGACATCCAATGGCTGGAAACGCAGCCTGTCATTGGTGGGCTGAGCAGATGATTGCAAATTGGTTTCACACCATCATAAAAACAATCGCGCCATACTGTCCGCTCACACCACCAAACATACCCGACACTGGCGGGCACAGAAAATCCCGGCCATGGTGTAACTGGAAAATCCTTTCACTTTGGTCAAAAGTTGTTCTATCTTTGGCTCAGTGACTATCTGTTTAATTTCATAAATACTACAGGAAGATTGGAAAAGTTAGCTGCGGTTAAACACCGTACACCCAGTCGGAATTAACACTAAATCTTTGGGTTGTCTCAGAGGTAACAGTTGAGCTGTCAGCTGTTTAAAGAGCCTCAGGAACTGTTTCAAGGACATTTAGGTAATATTCTTGTCAATGAGAATAAGTTTGGTATTTTCAAGTGTAGTGTCAGCCCTCGCACTGGTGAGAAAATATAGGAAGAAAGATTCACTGTGTATATTCATTCACAATTGTTCAGAAGAATGGTAATTTCTGATCATGGCTGATCATCCAACTCAATAACCTGCTCCCACTTTGTCCCCATGTCCTTTAACCTCTATAGAAACATAGGTCCCTTTGTATATCAGCATTTCCCAATCTATCACCATTTAAATAATACTCTGCCATTCTGTTTTTATTACAAAGTGGATAACTTCACACTTATCCACATTATACTGCATCTGCCACTCACTCAACTTGTGTAAATCTCCCTGAAGCCTCTTAACATCCTCCTCACCACTCACATTCCCACCTAGTTTTGTCTCATCAGCAAACTTGGAAATATTACATTTGGTTCCCTCAATTAATTAAATAAAAATACCAGTCTCAGGAATGGTGATCATGTGACTCCTGGATTTGTATAACAACCCATCTGGGTCACTAATGCTCTTTAGGGAAGGAAATCTGCCATTCTTACCCAGTCTGGCCTACATGTGGATCCAGACCCACAGCAAAGACGCACTCTTAACTGCTTCTGAAATGACCCAGCAACTCACTCTGTTGTGTTCATGAAGGTTACTGAAGGGCAATTAGGGATGGGCAATAAATGCTGATTTTACCACCTGGCGATGGTCGCATCCTGTGCATGAATTAAAGTGTAATTCCACTAGCTAAAGTGATGAACAGAGTGAGCTTCCTGTTTGTTAACCTGGGCCAATAATCAATGTTTACCTATATAGCCGGGTTAGTGGAGATATTCTTGAGGTCATATGGAGTAGGAACTTGCCGTCAAGAAATGGTCCGAGATTGAATCTGACGTGGGAGTTTCCTGGCACCCCTCACCACCCCCGGCCCACATTGCCACCTGAGTCAAACTCAGCTTCCAAAGTTTCGCTGGGATGTTGGAGGTCCTCTTAAGACCAGAAAATTGGATGGTTTAGGGAACAAGTGTACAGGCTTCATCAGGGCTTGGTGAGAGAGGGAGACTGAAATGCACTCACCAGTTTCAACTTAGCAGCTTACTTCATTTTAATGTCCTCCTGCTTCTGTAATATATATGGCATCTACAGTATGACATTTACATTCACTGACAGGCCTTTTGTAACCCATTAAAGCAAGAGAGAGGGGAGGGAACAGAGCAAGAGAGACAATGCTGTAGCAGTAGAGAGAGAGTGAGAGAGAGAGAGAGACTCCCAGCTCAGAATCAAGCACAGAATTCAGCTCCTTTAATTCCACCTACTATAATGTCTTAACCCCAGTCTAAGTTTTGCCAACCTGACATTCTATTCCCCACGGCTGACTCTGAACAAGATCGCTAATTCAGCATTAAATTTTCATTATTTGTGAGCTGTAGTCTCACTAAGATCTGCAGGGACGGCTGCTGGAATTATTTCATTTCAAGATCTGTTTTTAAACAGAGGAGAGCATTTCGCTGCCTCTTACTGAGAAACCTTTATTGTGAAGGGTGCAAGTGCAGGGGATTTGTAGAGATTATTAAAGAGGGCTTGGTATCAAGAGTTATTAATCGGATGATACCAAAGTTGGTGAGTTTAGGATTCAGGCATATTTCGCAGAGGTGAAAGTGCATTCACTCATTGTGCTACCCACTGTTTTCCAAAAAGGGCTCCAATGTTATTGTGCGGTTAGACAGTTAATGAAAGCTTTTGGTTTTATAACTCCCTTGTGATGCTTTGTAAACTGATTTACCATAGCAGAGAGAAACCCACGTATTGTGAGGGAAGTTATAGGTCAAGGAATAAAAGGGATAGTAGCAACGTGGATACAAAATGGCTGAGGGATAGGAAACAGGGAGCTATGGTTAATGGCTATTTTTTGGACTGGAAGGTTTATAGTGGAGTTCCATGGGGTCAGTATTGGGACCCTTGCTTTTCCTGATATATTTTTGTATATATATTGTAAGCTGTGAGGAGAACAGTGTAGAACATCAAAGGGACGTTAACACATTGGTGGAGAGGGCAGATAGATGGCAGATGAAGTTCAATGTGGAGAAGTGTGAGGTGATACACTTTGGTACAAAGAACATGGAGAGACAGTATAAAATAAAGGATATTATTCTAAAGAGTGTGCAGGAGCAGAGAGACATATATGTACAAAAGCTATTAAAGATGGCAGGACAGGTAGAGAGAGCTGTTTCCAAAGCATACATATTCTAGACTTCATTAATCGGGCCATAGCATACAAGAGCAGGGAGGTTGAGACACTGGTTAGACCTCAGTTGGAGTATTATGTACAGTTCTGGGTGCCACACTATAGAAAGAATGTGAACACATTGGAGAGAGTGCAGAAGAGGTTTCTGAGAATGGTTCCAGGGATGAGACACTTCAATTATGAGGAAAGATTGGAGAAGTTGGGACTGTTTTCCTTGGAGAGGAGAAGGCTAAGAGGAGACTTGATAGAAGTTTTCAAAATCATGAGGGATCTGGACAGAGTAAATAGGGAGAAACTGTTCCCGCTTGTAAATGGATCGTGAACAGGGGCCACAGTTTTAAAGGGTTTTGCAAAAGGAGCAAATGTGAATTGTGAAAAGACTTTTTCACACAGCGAGTGGTTCAGGTCTGGAATGCACTGCCTGGAAGTTTGGTGGGGGTAGCTTCAATCGAGGCATTCAAGAGGGCATTGGATGATTATTTAAATAGAAACAATGTGCAGGGTTACGGGGAAAAGGCAGGAGATTGGCGCTAAGATAAAATGCTCAGAGAGCCGTTGCAGACATGACGGGCCGAATGGCCTCCTAGAACACCGTAACAATTCTGTGGCTCTGTGATAGGACAGCGATGGAAGACTGAGGTTGGGGCAGCAAATAGCATCACAATGAGCATTCGGCCCATCGAACTCATGCTGGATGTCTGGAATAGATTCTCTTGAAAGGTGAAGGCAGAACGCAACATCCAAACTGGTAGCACACTTGCCCCTGTGTCAGAAGGTTGTGATCTCAAGCCCCATGTGTTAAGGTGAATCTTCACTCCAATAGTGACAGACTGCGATTGCTTAAAGTGGCATCTATTGGATTAAATGTTAAACTGCTGCCTTGTTCTACAAAACCATCAAACAAATTAACTGGTCAACTATTGTTCCATGTGGGCCCTGCTGTGGAAACATTGGCTGCCACAATAACTACTTTTCATTGGCTGGGAAACATCTTGGAGGATCTTGGGAACATGGAAGATGCTATAGAAATGCAAGTTCAATTTTTTTTGGTCAATTCTTATTTTAATTGGGAGGAATTAAAATCATTAAAAAGCAAAGGATGGCAATGGAATCTGTATATTATCAAGAACAGTCCACACAATCTGCTGGCAAGAGCTCTCTGTGAACCTTTATAGAGATTTTAAGTTACGCAGAGGCTGTGATTAGTAGAGTTTTGTTTGGGAGGGGTATTAAGGGATATGAAGTAAAGGCAAGTGCATGGAGTTGAGGTTCAGATCAGCCATGGAGCAGCAGCTGTATGGCCCCCTTCTGTTCCTGTGGTTTATGGAGGTTGGAATTTGTCTCATACTTTCTTCACTCCCTTTACAACACTAGTTTTCTCCAGTTTTCCCTAGTTATTGACTTAAACCAAGCAGGCCTGAGGTGACACTAGGCAAGATGGCAGCAACCCCTCAGTCTTCACGCAGCAACAGGAGCGATACATACCGGACAATACAGAGTGGAAAAGAGCATTTCAGACTCCTTCAGGGAGAAGTACTCACCAGCCTTACTCATCTGACCTACACTTGACTCTAGCCTCATGCAACATGATTGACTTCCAGATCACAAAGTGTCGGACGATAAATCTGAGCTTGTGGTTCAGTCAACAAATCTTTAAAATTCCATGATAAGAACTCTCCCTCACTCATACCCAAACTTAACTGGCCTAAAGGTCCAAGATAAACATGCAACACTACAATCCAGGCATTGCTACCCATAACGTGACCTTGGGGGATTTTGCAGCCTACCTTACCCACCCCCACTGTTGTTTCATGAACTCCCGAATATTGAGCAGAGATTTGGCACAATGTCTTCCCTTCCTTCTCTCTCAACATAGGGAATGATATTCGGAAGCATATTCATCCCGATTTCCCTTTTGAAAACAGGTTTTTTCTTTCTCTTCCTGTGGGGTAAGTGCCTCAAAGAACGGCCCATGCTGGCAAGTGCTGAATTAAATCAGGAGCTCACTGCAGTCGGAGAGTCTCACATCCTGTTCTTCCAGTGCTTGTCAAAGTGTCATCCCAAACGAGGGTCCTCCAGTGGTCTGCGGACTGGCCCAAAATGCAAGTTACTAATATTGATGAGCGTTCAATGCAGTGGTAAGTGAAAGGGGCTGTGGTAGGACCAGCAGGTCATCCACAGGCTCTTTTGCCCCACTTGAGTAGTCCGTGGATGAAAAAGTTTGAGAACCACTGGTCTAAACTTTCACAATATTGTTTACAGTTCCACCCAGATAAACTGGGCTGGGATATTGTGACCCAGGCAGAACGTTACTGATTGACTCTAATCTACGCAGTTCTTTCATTTCTTTCAAAGAAAAAGCCATGGCTAGCTAAGCCACATTGGAGAGTAGTTAAGAGTCAGTCACATCGCTGTGGGACTGTAGTCACATAGGGCAGACTTTTCCATTCCCCCATCGGTGGGTTTGTAGGTGGAACGGGGGTATGGTGACTGTAAAATTTCTCGGGTAGCCTTCTCACCAGTCTCCCACCCACCCTAACCTCTGCAATTTTAAGCATGGACAAGCGAGGACCAGGCCGGCCCGCCCACCCTTGCCCAAATTTGTGCCCTTCAGTGGCAGGTTATTGACCACGTAAGGGCCATTTCCCACCCAGCCTCAATTTTCAGGCTGGTGAAGGAGTTCAGGGGCAGGGGGAAGCCCAGAAATTAACCCTGTCCTGGCCTCGGGCAGGCAAGCCTCTGTCAGCAGCCTCCTTTTAACGTTGGACTCCCCAAAGCTCCCTTCCCCCAGAGCCTCTGCACCAACACCCTGAACCCCATTTGTCTTCACCCTAAGGCCTCACCTACCCACCCTGCCCTGAGACCCCCAAAACTGACCTGGTCCTGGCCTCGCAGGGTTTAGGCTCTGGGGACTGCCTGCAGTCCCAATCCTGTTCACTGCAGCTTCTGGTGCTACATGGATGAAAGTGCTGCTGACCAATCAGATTAGCCAGCAGCTCTGAGGTGGGACTTCCTCCTGTTTTTATAGAGAATGCAGAAATGTTCAACTCACCTGCTGTTTTAATGTGATGGCTGAATTAGAATATTATATTGTTAAATATTATTATGGTAATTTAGCTGATGATGTTATCCAAAGCACATTTATAAGAATGATGATAAACGCTATTTTGAAGGCGCTACTGTCATAGATTTATATTTTTAGCAAACTTGCTGCAGGCCGGATGAAATTGAGCAATGGGCCAGATCCAGCCCACAGATTTCCCACCTCTGATCTAAGGTATTATAATTGTTTCCCAACACTCAAACACTCCTTTCAGGTGAAGCAGCACTTCACTTGCACCTCCTTCAAGTTGGTCTGTTGCATTTGTTGCTCCCAATGCGGTTTCCTCTACATTGGAGAGACCAAACGTAAACTGGGCGACCGCTTTGCAGAACACCTGCGGTCTGTCCACAAGAATGACCCAAACCTCCCTGTCGCTTGCCATTTTAACACTCCACCCTGCTCTCTTGCCCACATGTCTGTCCTTGGCCTGCTGCATTGTTCCAGTGAAGCCCAACGCAAACTGGAGGAACAACACCTCATCTTCCGACTAGGCACTTTACAGCCTTCCGGACTGAATATTGAGTTCAGCAGTTTTAGATCATGAACTCCTCCATCCTCACCCCATTTTGATTCCCTTTTTTCAATAATTTTTTTTCTCCACTTATTTTTATTATTATTATTTTTAAAATTTATTTCCACTTTATTCATTGTTTTATCCCCAGCTTTTAGCCTATTTTTGATCTTTTTTCCCACCACCTTTCCGTCCCCCACCCCACCCCCACTAGGACTATCTGTCACTTGCTCATGTTGTTCTTTCCAGGGTGCTTACCCTTGTCCAGCTATTATCACATTCTGCTTTCTGACTTTAATGCCACCATCAGCACCTCCTTTAGCCAGTACCATTACCATTAACACCCCTTTGTCCTTTCAGTCATGACATCTTTGTCAATCTCTCCTTAGCCTCCGCCTATCGCTGGCCTTCTATCCAGCTTCACCTGCTCCAGCCCCCTTAAATAGTATAAATTTCATCACATTTCTACATCTCTTAGCTCTGAAGAGTCATAGGGACTCAAAACGTTAACTCTGTTTCTCTCTCTACAGGTGCTGTCAGATGTTGAGTTTTTCCAGCATTTTTTATTTTTGATTCAGATTTCCAGCATCCGCAGTATTTTGCCTTTATTATAATTGGTTACCTGTTTTAAGACAAGATTTGTCATAAGAATAGAATATACACTTTTAAAAATTCATTTCCAGGATGTGGGCTTTGCTGTCTAGGGCCACCATTTATTACCCATCCCTAGTTAAGGGGAGGTGATGGCGTAGTGATATTGTCACTGGACTAATGATTCAGAGACGCTGGGGACCTGGGTTCGAGTCCCACTGCTGCAAATGGTGAAATTCAAAAAGAAATCTGGAATTAAAAGCCTAATGGTGATCATGAAACCATTGTAAAAACCCATCTGGTTCACTAATGCCCTTTAGGGAAAGAAATCTGCTGTCCTTACCTGGTCTGGTCTACATGTGACTCCAGCCCCACAGCAATGTGATTGACTCTTAACTGCCCTCTGAACAAGGGCAATTAGGGATGGGCAATAAATGCTGTCCTAGCCAGCAATGCCCACATCCCATGAACAAATAAAAGAAAGATTGCCCTTGAGAAGGTGGTGGTGAGCTGCCTTCTTGAACCGCTGCAGTCCATGTGGTGTAGGTACACCCACAGTGCTGTTAGGGAGGGAGTTCCAGGATTTTGACCCAGCGACAGTGAAGGAACGGTGATATATTTCCAAGTCAGGATGGTGAGTGGCTTGGAGGGGAAATTCCAGGTGGCGGTGTTCCCATGTGTCTGCTGCCCTTGTCCTTCTAGATGCTAGCAGTCATGGGTTTGGAAGGTGGTGTCTAAGGAGCCTTGGTGAGTTTCTGCAGTGCATCTTGTAGGTGGCACACAGTGCTGCTACTGTGTATCAGTGATGGAGGGAGTGAATGTTTGTGGATGTGGTGCCAATCAAGCGGGGCTGCTTTGTCCTTGAGTGTTGTTGGAGCCACACGCATCCAGGCAAGTGGGGTGAGATGTGTACCTTGTAGATGGTGGATAGGCTTTGGGGAGTCATGAGGTGAGTTACTTGAGTAAGATTCCTAGCCTCTGACCTGCTCTTGTAGCCACAGTATTCATATGGCTAGTCCAGTTCAGTTTCTGGACAATGGTAACCCCCCAGGATGTTGATAGTGGGGGATTCAGTGATGGTAATGCCATTGAAAGTCAATGGGTGATGGTTAGAGTCACTCTTGTTGAGATGTTCATTGCCTGGCACTTGTGTGGCACGAATGTTACTTGTCACTTGTCAGCCCAAGCCTGGATATTGTCCAGGTCTTGCTGCATTTGGACATGGACTGCTTCAGTATCTGAGGAGTCACGAATGGTGCTGAACATTGTGCAATCATCAGCGAACATCCCCACTTCTGACCTTATGATGGAAGGAAGGTCATTGATGAAGCAGCTGAAGATGGTTGGACCGAGGGCACTACCCTGAGGAACTCCTGCAGCGATGTCCTGGAACTGAGATGATTGACCTCCAACAACCACAACCATCTTTCTTTGTGTTAGGTATGACTCCAACCAGTGGATAGCTTTCCCCCGATTCCCATTGACTCCAGCTTTGCTAGGGCTCCTTGATGCCACCCTCGGTCAAATGCTGCCTTAATGTCAAGGGCAGTCACTCTCACCTCAGCTCAGGAGTTCAGCTCTTTTGTCCATGTTTGAACCATGATGCTGTGATGCTGTCATCACAGAGTTCTCTGTTACTCCCACAGGACCAATGTATGGGAGATTGAGTCCGTTTTTTTAATATTGATCTATAAATCCTGATACATCTAAACTTTGTGGGACTAAAGTTACCATGATACACCATGTTTACACCTAGAGAATGATCACTGGTGAACTCCACCATTGACCACATCATTGTGTCCAGCAACAGCAGGAGCTTACCCAATTCACGTTAGGCTCACAGGCACCCAGGTTGCATGCGTGGCTACAGAGTTGTTTACCTTGGCCTTGAGGCCACAAGGTGGGAGGGTGCCAAACGGGAATAGCACAAGTCGGTGCTCCTCAAAAACAAAAGAGTCTTCCTCTCCTATCTTCCTTAGGGCATTCCTCGCAAACAAAATCATCCCAAATGTTCTCCTATCCAGGCCCCAATTGCAGCCTGAACACCACGACCCAATCAGCAAGGCTCACATTCACCCTTAGCAAAGACACTCCACCTCTTCTAAATTCATACAATCCTCTGAACTGAACACTGGCTCCTTGTGAGGCTGAGGAGACAGGAGACAATGTAGAGAGGCCCACGCCCCCTCCCAGTCACTGGCCTGCTTTGTGGCGGGCTCATATTCTGTCCCCAAACAAGGATACCGGACCCCCCAGTGTTAACGTTGGTAATTCGCAGAGTTTGCACTTTGACCCCAGAAGCACAAAATATACATCAATTGAAGGAAATATGTTTAAATAGTGGGAGAGTCTTGTGGAGAAAGAGATGCTTTGTGGCATTAATCTTTGTGGACAAACAGTGCACAGAAATGACCAGCCTAGAAGACAAGGTGTAAAAGCAAATCTATTCACTGTTTTAACATGAACTCTACACAAGACAATTGCAAAAGACCATTTCCTGAGAAGGTAGTAGCTGAGAGCGTAACTAAGTGGCACATAATGAAGCGATAAGCCCCTGGGACATTGCTGCTGCTGGTCTCACTGAAGCATAGGGAGAATGACTGTCCTTTGACATGAATCAGTTTGATAGCTGCACAGTGCTGGCAGCATCGACAGTGGTTAATTTAGAAACACCACAATTCCATTTCCCTTGTGCTGGTTAAGTTGAGGGATGTTACAGGCAAGCGGTGGAACAATTTCCCAGACATTAGAACTGCAGTTTTAAGCTAACCTGATGAGCAGAAATGAGTCAGGAAGGTGCCATTTCCCAGATAAGACACTAAACCGAGGCCCCATCTATCCTCACAGGTGGACATTATAGATCCCATGGTATAATTACAAAGAAAAGCAGGGGTAGTCCTGGCCAATATTTATCCCCTAGTTTAAAAATAAGGAGTCTCCCATTTGAGATGGAGATGAGGTGGAATTTCTTCTCTCAGAGGGTTATTAATCTGTGGAATTCTCTCCCTCAGAGAGCAGTGGAGACTGGGTCATTGAATATATTCAAGGCTGAGTTAGACAGATTTTTAATCGGCAAGGGAATCAAGGGTTATGGGCAGACAGTCAGGAAAGTGGAGCTGAGGCCACAATCAGAACCTTGTTCTTTGTAGGAGCTTGCTGTGTGCAAATTGGTTGCCACATTTTCTACATTACAACAATGACTACACTTCAAAAAGTACACCATTGGCTGTAAAGTACTTTGGAACATCCTATGAACATATGAACATACAAACAAGGAGCAGGACTAGGCCATTCAGCCCATCGAGCCTGCTTCGCCATTTAATAAGGTCATGGCTGATTTGATAGTAACCTGAAATCTGCATCCCAACTACCACCGATAACCTATTAACCCCTTGTTTACCAAGAATCTATCCACCTCTGCCTTAAAAATATTCAAAGTCTCTGCTTCCACCATCTTCTCAGGAAGAGTCCCAATGATTCACTACCCTCTGAGTGAAAGAATTTCTCCTCATCTCTGTTTTAAATGGGCGACCCCTTATTTTTAAACAGTGACCCCTAGTTCTAGGTTCTCCCACAAGAGGAAACATCTTCTCCACACCCACCCTGTCAAGACCCCGCAGGATCTTATAGGTTTCAGTCAATCATGTGGTCATGAAAGGTGCTATATAAATGCAAGTCTTTTTCTTTTATCTCAGGCCTAACTCCTTTAGTGCATTAATATGCGTCAATTCTATCACCAGACAACCTGTAGTGTCACTGGGTGAGGCTTAATCATGTACAATATATGCTGTCTTGGGCCGTGGCCCTGTGCTGTCTGAGGTCTGGAAAGACTCCTCCCAAACTCATTTCACAGAGAACACTTACAACCGACAGTCTTTCATATCATCAGTCAGTGCTGGATTTGCTCAGGGGGTTGATAGATTCGTGTGTAACTTACAGCACCATCAAAGAATCATATAGTCCTGAACTAGACCATTCAGCCCATCATGTCTGTGCTGGCTTTCTAAAATAGCTATGGGTTTCATCACACCCGCCTTCCTTTTCTCCACAAACTCTCTGATCAATTTTCTCTTTCCGAGTCCCGTTCCCCTATCACCCCTGGTGCTCGCTGACCTACATTGCTTCCCGGTCAAGCATCTTGATTTTAAAATTCTCATCCTTGTTTTCAAATCCCTCCATGGCCTCATGTGCTGTAACCTTCTGCAGACCCAAACCCTCTGAGATATCTGCACACATCTGATCCTGGCCTCTTGAGCATCGCTGGTTTTAATCACTCCATCACTGGCCGCCAAGCCTTCAGTACCTTGGTGCTCAACTCTGAAACTCCCTCCATACACCTCTCCACCTCTCCCTCTATTTCCTCCTTTAAGACACTCCTTAAAATCTCTTAATTAAGCTTTTGGTCATCTGACATAATATGTGGCTCAGTGTCATATTTTGTTTAATAATGCTCTAGGAATCACTTTGGGATATTTTATTGAATTAAGAATACTATATAAATATAGGCTCTTGTTGTTGTTATTTAAATTCCCTTTTGAAAGTTACTATTGAATCTGCTTCCAGCTTCCTTTTACTGTAATATGATGTGCAAATACCTTTAAGGGGGCGTATATTAAACTGATCGGAAACATCTCCATGGAGGGGACAGGGTTTCTGACAGTGCAGCATCAGCCCATTCAGCACTGGCCTGTCAGCCTCGAGTATGTGCTCACAACCCTGGAGTGGGTTTCGGCCCACAAGCCTCCAACTCAGTGTGAACACTAGTTCTCATCATTAATTTGTATGTGGGACTTGTTATTGCAGCAAGTGGTTGAAGCGGATAGGGTATAAAGAGGAGCTTATAAGGAGAGGCTAGACTAGGATGTGAGGGAGACTAGGATGTGAGGGAGAAGGGAATAGAGGGTTACAATGGTAGATTCAGATGAGAAAAGATGAGGGAGGCTTGAGTGGAGCATAAACACCAGCGTGGACTGGGTGGGCTGAATGGCCTGTTTCTATCCTGTATAATGCTCTGTAACTCAGCCATAGGTTTCCCAGTGATTCGACATTATTCTAATTTATTAATCCCATCTCTTTTCCCCATTGTGGATTTCAGAAGTCAATGGTTCAATTCACTGTGCCAAGCAGCTTTCATTCATTCGCTTGTTTATTGATTCACTTGTTCAAACCCATTCATCCGTTCTTCCAACCAAATTAAAAGAAAACAATTTACATTCAGCAACAATGTCTCTTCACAAAACTCTTTTTTCCCTTCCTTTCCAGAGATGCCTCACTTCCTGGACTGGTTCGTCCCTGTCTACCTGATGATCTCCATTCTAATCCTGGTTGGTTTTGGCGCCTGTATTTATTACTTTGAACCAGGCCTACAAGAAGCTCACAAGTGGCGGACACAGCGTCCCATTACAGAGAGGGAAGTCCGAAAAACGTTAATGATCCGGGACAATCTGGGCTTCAGGCCCCCAGAGGTCTGAAACATTGATGAAGAACATCCGCGCAGAGCCACAAGGACAATCATTAGCTTATTTTCTCAAATCGTGGCACACTTCATTAGCATTTAACAGAGCACTTAGTAATAACCAAATTCTTTAAATCGACCAGTTCACATTTACATGGCACTTACAATTTAATTTTGTGGTTGTAAGAAAAATTGTCACAAGCTGATTGTGAATTTGATCCGAATATGAGGACAGCAGGCAAGAATCAGTTTTAAAAGTCAGAACTAAATTGGCACCAAGATTGGAGTAGCCATTATCCTCCAATATGGAAGCTCACTGTAAGAAATAATCTAATGGGTAATGGAGTCCCCAAAATTGTTTGCACTCTTAAAGTGCAGCAATACCCCTGGCAGAGGGACACAGATCCATTTGGTTTCAACAAGCAAAGGAACATGGCGCATGGGAATCTGCTGTGAGCTGCTCTCACTCCATAACTTTGGAAAATGTGTAGCAGGGAATTCCTGTTTGTTGAGCTTTAAGGTGGTTATAGCAAAGTGATGGTGGTAGAGGTGACGCAGCTCCAGCAAAATTCCTGGCCTTTGGAATGCTATGCATCAGAATCAGGAGAGGACCAAACCAAAAAAGAACAGAACCATTAGCAAGTGACGCTTCTGGAGCAAGGCTTTTCCCTGAAAATGATCTGGTGCAAAATGGAGAAGGTAGAAAGTAGGAGTGCAGGTTATGTGAGTCTCGAATGATGACCAAGGTGTCATAATTGGAGCATTTATAAGGACGATGGCTGTTAGGTCAGGGATTCTGAAAATGGAAATCCAATAGACTACTACCCAGTTAATGAATCCAACAGGAATTGATAAGATTTTTGTTATCTCTGATCACGATTTTTAGCAAGTTTGTTTCAGCTTATTGGTTGAGCTATTTTAATGCTGTTGTTAATCCACAATGCTCAGAATAGACACTGAATCCCAAAAAGCTGAATTGTTCTCCTAAAGAATAATCAAGCAGAATGCATTTCTGGAGGGAAAATCCTGACCATCATTTAAAGAACAGTTGGGTACTATGATAAGGTCATAAGAACATTAGAAATAGGAATGAGGAGGCCATTTGGCCCATCAAACCTGATGCTCCATTCAGTTAGAACATGGCTGCTCAGATTGTTGTCTTAACAACACTTTCCTGCCTGCCCCCAATGACCCTTGACTCCCTTGTACCTCAAAACACTATCTAACTCAGCCTTGAATATAGTCAATGACCCAGTTTCCACTGCTCTCTCGGGTAGAGAATTCCAAATCTAATGACCCCGTGAGAGAAGACATTTTTCCTCATCTCCATCCTAAACGGGAGACCCCTTATTTTTAAACTGTGCCCTCAGATTCTAGACCCCCGCCACCTCCCCCGCCCCCCACAAAGTGAAACATCCTCTCAACATCCACCCTGTGAAGCTTCCTCATAATCTTATATATTTCAATAAGACAACCTCTCATTCTTCTAAACTCTAATGAGTATAGGCCCAACCTGCTCAATCTTTCCTCGTAAGACAAACCCCTTCATCATAGAAATCAGCCTGGTGAACCTTTTCTGAACTGCTTCCAATGCAAGTATATCCTGCCTTAGGCAAGATGGCCACACTATTCACAGTACACTAGATGCGGTAACTATGGAAACTTGGATGAATTGAAATGGGTCAAATGGACTTTATCGTTCACATCTGTCTGTGAAAATGAAAGATAAAGGTTGAGCAGTGAGGATATTCTGCCTCTCAATGAGCGATCAGTGAGAATCCTATCTGAATGACAAAACATAAAGTGATGTAGAGAGTTTTGAAATTCAGGAACTATTTCCATTGGAGCAGTTGGAGCTCACAGAAGATTTAATAAGAAAACATTGAAGGCCTTTGGTAGCTGACTGGGGAGACAATTTTCTCTAGATGAAAAGTCTTCAATTTAAAATTGAGGTAAGATGGTGACATAGTGGTAATGCCACTAGACTAGTAATCCAGAGGCCCAGTCTAATAGCCTGGGAACATAGGTTCAAAATGCACCAGGGCAGCTGGTGGAATTTAAATTTTTGATCATAATATGATTGAATTTTACATTCAGTTTGAGGGAGAGAAGAGTGGGTCCAAGACTAGTATTTTAAACTTAAATAAGGGCAAATATGAGGGCATGAAAGCAAAGCTAGCTAAAGTGAACTAGGGATAGGTCAATAGAGGTGCAGTGGCAGACATTTAAAGGGATATTTCAGAATACACAAAATAGATACATTTCAACGAGAAAAAAAAAGTTCAAAGGGGAGGACCCCCATTCATGGTTAACTAAAAAAGTTAAAGACAGTATCAAACTTAAAGAAAATGCATATAATTGTGCAAAGATGAGTGGCAGTTCAGAAAACTGGACAGAATATAAAGAATAGTAAAGAATGACAAAAAGATTAATAGGGAGGGAAAAATTAAAGCACAAGAGATAGCTAGCTGGAAATATAAAATGGATAGTAAGAGTTTCTATAGATATTTAACTAAGAAAAAAGTTAACAACATGAGTGTAGGTCCTATAGAAGGGAGTCTGGGGAATTAATAATGGAAAATAAGGAGATTGCAGATGAATTGAACAGGTATTTTGCATCGGTCTTCACTATTGTAGAAACAAGTAACCTCCCAGAAATAGCTGTAAATCAGGAATTGGAAGGAAGGCGGGAGGAATTTAGGAAAATTACAACCACCAGGGAAATGCAAATTGTCAGAATTGAGGGCTGACAAATCCCTGGGTCCTGATGGACTTCATCCTAGGATCTTAGAGGAAGTGGCTAGTGAGATAATTGATGCATTGGATTTAATTTTCCAAAATTCCCTAGTTTTGGGGAAGGTTCCATTAGATTGGAAGATGGCAAATGCAACTCCTTTATTCAAAAAAGGAGGGAGCCAGAAAGCAGGAAATTACAGGCCAGTTAGCTTAACGTCTGTCATAGGGAAAATGTTAGATGCTTTTTTTAAATTCATTCACGGGATGTGGGAGTCACTGGCTAGGCCAGCCTTTATTACCCAGCCTGAATTGCCCTTGTTCAGAGGGCATTTGAGACCCAGCTACATTGGTGTAGGTCTGGAGTCACATGTAGGCCAGACCAGGTAAGGACAACAGATTTCCTTCCCTAAAGGGCATTAGTGAACCAGATGGGTTTTTATGACAATGGTTTCATGGTCATCATTAGACTTTTAACTCCAGCTTTTTATTGAATTCAAATTCTACCATCTGCTGTGGGTGGGATTTGATCCTGGGTCCCTGGATTACTAATCCAGTGATAATACTGCTATGCCATTGCCTCCCCCTCCCTGTTATTGTTAAAGGTGTTAAAGCAGGGCACTGAGAAAAATTCAAGACATTCAGTCAACATGGCTTTGTGAAAGGGAAATCATGTTTAACCAATTTACTGGAGTTCTTTGAAGGAGTCACATGCTGTGGATAAAGGTGGATGTGCTGTATTAGATTTTCAGAAGGCATTTGATAAAGTGTCACACCAAAGTTTATTGAAGAACATAAAAGTTTATGGCGTAGGGCAGAACGTGTTGGCATAGATAGAAGATAGGCTAGCTAACAGGAAACAGAGAGTAGGCATAAATGGGTCATGTTCTGGTTGGCAGGATGTAATGAGCCGTGTGCCACAGGGATTAGTGCTGGGGCCTCAACGTTTTACAACTTTTGTAAATGACGGATGAAGGGACCGAAGGTATGGTTACTAAATTTGCTGGTGACACAAAGATAGGTAGGAAAGTAAGTTCTGAAGAGGACATGAAGAGGCTACAAAGGGCTATAGATAGGCTAAGTGAGCAGGCAAAGATCTGGCAATTGGAGTATAATATGGGCAAATCTGAAATTGTCCATTTTGGCAGGAAGAATAAAGGAGAAGCATATTACCTAAATGGTGAGAGATTGCAGAGCTCTGAAATTCAGAGGGATCTGGGTGTCCTAGTGCATGAATCACAAAAGGTTAGTATATAGGTACAGCAAGTAATTAGGAAAGCTAATAGAATGTTATTGTTTATTGCGAGGGAAATTGATTATAAAAGTATGATGAGGTTATGCTTCAGTTGTACAGGACAGTGGTGAGGCCACATCTGGAGTATTGTGTACAGTACTGGTGTTCTTAATTAAGGATGGATGTAAATGCATTAGAAACAGTTCAGAGAAGGTTTACCAGACTAATTCCAGGAATGGGCAGGTTGTCTTATGAGGAAATGTTAGACAGGCTGGGCTTGTATCACTGAAGTTTAGAAGAGGAAGATGCGACTTGATTGAAACATTTAAGATCCTGAAGGGTCCTGACAGGGTGGAATGTGGAGGGGATGTTTCCTCTTGTGGGAGAATCTAGTACTAGGGGCCATGTTTAAAAATAAGGGGTCACCCATTTAAGGCAGAGATGAGGAGAAATTTTTTCTCTCTGAGGGTAGTGAGTCTTTGGAACTCTCTTCCTCAAAAAGCGGTGGAAGCAAAATCTTTGAATATTTTTAAGGCAGAGTTAGATAATTGATTACCAAGGGGGTGAAAGGTTATCAGGGGTTGGTGGGAGGTTACAATCAGATCAACTGTGATCTTATTGAATAGCGGAGCAGGCTTGGGGGACCAAGAGGACTACTCCTGTTCCTAACTGGTATGTTCATAAAATTGTCAGTAAGAAAGAATGAAGAGAGGTTGGGGGAAATTTTCTTAATGAAGAGGGTTGTTGGAATATAGAATGTTTTGTCATAGGGACGAGTTGAGGGAGAGAAAATGGCATCTGTTTCCCCTAGCTGGAGAATCTAGAATTGAGGCTGGTGGGCTGGAGGGGTCCTCAGGATAAGGGATGAGGAATTTCAGTTCTGTAGATAAATCAGAGAAGTTGGGACTGTTTTCTTCGGAGAACATAGGGTTGAGAGGAGAATTGATGAAGATATTCAAAATCATGAGGGGTCTGGTCAGAGTAGATGGGGAGAAACCAGGGAAATGGTTGCCTAATGGTAATGTCACTGGGCTAGTAATCCAGAGGCCCAGGCTAATGCTTTGGGGACATGGGTTCAAATCCCACCATAACAGCTGGTGGAATTTAAATTCAGTTAATAAATCTGGAATATAAAGCTAGTCTCAGTAATGGTGACCATGAAACTATAGTTGATTGTCATAAAAAAACCCATCTGGTTCACTAATGTCCTTTAGGGAAGGAAATCTGTTGTCCTTACCTGGTCTGGCCTACATGTGACTCCAGACCCACAACAATATGGTTGACTCTTAACTGCCCTAAGAAATGGCCTAGCAAACCATTCTGTTCAAGGCCAATTAGGGATGGGCAACAATTGCTGGCCTACATCACATGAAATAATAAAGGATAAAAAACTATTCTCATTTGTGAAAGGATTGAAAATGAGAGGGCATGGATTTAAAGTCATTAGTAGAAGAAGAAAATAATTTTCATGTAGCAAGTGGTTAAGGTCTGGACTGCCTTGCCTGAGACAGTGATGGAGGCAGGTTCAGTTGAAGCATTCAGAAGACAATTAGACTGTTATCTGAAAAGGGAGAAGGTGGGAGAATAGCCCTGGGGGAAATGCTTGTTCGGAGAGCCAATGCAGACAAAATGGCCTTCTTTTGTGTCATAACAATTCGGTAATTCTGTGAATTGCTATTTAGGATTGAGATGAGGAGGATCTTCTTCACTCAGAGGGCTGTGAACCTTGGGAATTCTCTACCCCAGAGGGTTGTGAAAGCTCAGTCATTGAGTATGCACAGGACTGAGATCACTAGATTTTAGGACTCAAAGGATATGGGATTGGATGGAAAGTGGAGTTGAGGTGGAAGGTCAGATTTGATCTTATTGATTGGCAGAGCAGATTCAACGGGCAGTACAGGTAAGACATACTCTTATTTCATATGCTTTTATCCTTTAAGATAAAACAGTGAATGCGTTTTGAAGAGGAATATTTAGACTTCAGAGAACACGTAGAATGCATGAACAGGGAGACTTTAAACAATGAAAACACAACTTGTAACCCAACATTGCCTGTAAACCTTACCATCAAATGGAAAGTTAAAGAGTTCATTTCAAGAGTCTCCCATGATAGGCCACCTATTTAGCTTTGAAGTTCCTCAACTCAGTATTCACCCCAATGTGGGGAGATGTTAGCAGTGTGGTAATGTCACTGGACTATTAAATCCAGAGGGCCAGGCTAATGCTCTTGGGTTAAAATCTCATCACAGCAGCTGGTGGGATTTAAATTCAATTGTTAAACCTGGAATTGAAAGCTAGTCTCAGTAATGGTGGCTATTAAGCTATGATTGCTGGTTCACTAATGTCCTTTAGGGAAGGAAATCTGCTGTCCTTACTCAGTCTGGCCTACATGTGACTCCAGACCCACAGCAATGTGGTTGACTCTTATCTGCCCTCTGAAATGGCCAAGCAAGGCATTCAGCTAAAGGGCACTTAGGGATGGGCAACAAATGCTGGCCATCCCATTAAAGAATAAAGGGAACAAAAGCCCAATCTACCCCACAGACCTCAGAACAAACGAAACGAGAGAGCTCAAACACCCATTTTAACTCAATGGTGATTATCTGTCCTGCTGCTTTGGTTTGTGAACAGCAAAGGCAGCAACACTTTCATCACATAAACGAATGAACAACCACAGGCAGAGGCACGTCATGTCCAAAGGGACCTTACACAGTGCGAGGCAACCCACAAGGACAATGGAAATGAGAGGTACAATGTCTAAAAGAAGAAAAACCATCAGATATTCTTCAGGGAAATTATTTTCGGTAAAGAAAGGGAGAAAGGAAAGTTTGAGCTAAATGTTGTGCAATACAATAACAGCTTTTCACTCTTCAGTCTACATTGACTGCCCCGGTAAGATTACAGGTGATATCATTAGAGGTTCCATTAATGGATAATCACTTTGTCCTTTGTTTAGGAAAAAAAATACAAAGAAAACAAAAGAAAACTATGCAAAAATTCTGACTTTTTAAAAGTTATCAATCACCACAAGTTGTTAATCCTTAGCCTGCTCTGCAGATGATTTGAGTTCAGAAGAAACACCAAGAAACAACTGGATTGAACGTCAACTCTGGATAATGCTGGGGATAATTCCATCTTTCTCCAATTGGATTTTATCCACGTTTCATTTGGAAGTGAAGTTATTTCAATAATTATGCAATATTTATACGAAGGAGAATAATTCTCTCCTGCCATCTCCTTCTTGATCAGACTTGATCAGTGCTGATGGAGGTAGTGTGTGCCCTGGATATTAAGTGAAAGGCTGAGTTGTAGGCTATTATCTCTTAGGCAGCCCCTCGGAGTCGAGATTTGCCTCCGCTCGGGTTTGATGGTTCTGAGATGGCTGATAAGTCCAATGTGCGAACTGCAAACCCTGTTGCATACGGGGCAGGTGCTGCTCGAAGGGTTGGGTCGATGGGATTTTTGGAGGTTTTGTGCACTCCCTCCAATTCCTCAACTTCCCCTCTGCACAATCCCAACAAAGTCTCCCGATGTGTTTGGTGCCTTCCTGAAAGAGCCTGCTCCATTTTGGCCGGTCACAAGCCAGGGTCTTCTATGAGTCAGCTGGGATGGTTGACCTCTTCATGGATGCTTAGAGGACATCCCTAAAGCAGTCCCCCTGTCCTACCGGGAGTCTCCTCCTGTGACCAAGTCTGGATAGAGCAGTTACTTGAGGAGTCTGTCATTAGGACAACACCTTTACTGTCGATATGTCAAACTACAAATTTGGGCTCTGACACCATTGATTGAGGAGCCTCTTTCCATGTTGCCACCAATCTGAGATCAGATAACTCGCAGATGATTGGATTTCATTTTTTAATGTAGATTTTGACTTTGGAACCTGGGACTGCTGATATTGGAAATCAATGGCAGTGCTTTCAAATCAAAGTCTGATTCTATCAAAATTCATATGACAAGCGTCTCATTAAAATTTGGAGAAGTAAGTCACTCAAATTGTGGGTTTCTATGTGGTCTGATTGCTGGATCTGGATTTATATAGATTTCCCTTGGTTTAAATATTGACGCCAATATTTACCCCCACTGACCTCTCGCTTTGGCAATGAATCTCCCCAGATGCTCAAAAGCAGAAGGAGGCCACTGTTTGTAGATTGATATAATTTCAGCAAATACTGCAACAAAAGCTTGGCTAGATACTAAAGTAACTTTGCTTGTGTAATATAAATTGAAATAGCTGTGATACAATTGTACAAAACAAGCTTAGACTGATAGTGTGTTATTAATGGTAAGCAGAAAACCACTGCATTGAAGCACCTTTTCATGTTTAAAAGCCACATTCGCTATTTATAATGGTTTGCAAATCAGAGGATCCTAACTGGCTTCTAATTCAAACCCAATCAATTCACAGATCCAAATTTAATGCAGCAATATCAATCCCAGTTCTGCGTACTCTACTAAACTCACCGTCACAGATCCAGTCAGCCAGGCAAGTTAGACCCAAACCACTCAGATAATCACAAATCGAACATACCCCATGACATCTGACTCTAGTTTGTTTTGTTTCTTTAATGGTTCAGTGTTTTTTCTCGTTTCTTCTTTCATTCAGATGACTGCACGCCTGCCATTCACATCTCATCTCGGCATGTATTTTGCTTCTTTGCTTTACCCAGTACCACTCGATTTGGTTTTTGTACAATGAAACTTTCTGTCATTTAATCTCTCCTGCCCTCCACCCTATCTCAGACCTTCCCTTCTGCCCCCTACCCCTTCATTTGTTCAAATCCTATGACACTTCTATCTTCCCAGTTTTGATGTGAGGCCATCAACCTGAAACGTTAACTCTTTCTATCTCTCCGCAGATACTACCAGATCTGCTGAGTGTTTCCAGCCTGTTCTGCTTTTATTGGACCTATCTTACAGATAGTCCGAACCCAAACCCATTCAGCTGGTCCCAATACAAACCCACCTGCGTGGTCCCAATACAAACCCAATCCATGTCATCCCAGTCAGACAGTCTCAATATAAATCCAGTCTGATGTAGATCACCCAATTCATCAATTTACCTTCTGGGTAATGTTAATTCAAAACAATGCCCACCCGTTCAGAAAGATCATCACAATATCTAATTCATCATGCTTCCAATGGCACCATTTAAAGAACGCCAAGCTAAGCACACTTATCTAACCAGCTCCAACCTCAGTGCAACTCATTGAGGTAAATACTTTTTACAAAACCATGGTTTAAATGCTTGGACATGTGCAATATTTAACACACATCACAAGGTCACTGTACCAGACTGAAGCAAATATCTAACTGCACAAAATGTATGCCTCATGTAAGTGTTTACTCACAAAATGTAGAAATATATTTTCATATTTGTAGAAATTAGTTACTCTGCCCACTAGCTATTAATTGTGTCTTGAATTAAAATATTTTGCCTCATCTATCTGTTGCTTTCCTCCTTAATTTTTTTCCTGGAGACTTTTGCAAGTGAACACATGAACAAGAGTAAAACATAAACACATGGAGCTTCCTTTTCCCATTATTTATAACAGTTGTCACCTCACAGAATCACACAGCGCAGAAGAGGCCCTTTGGCCCATCGAGTCTGCACCGACCTCACTGTGGTGAATGGCCTGATTGAGTCACCTTCAATGATAGAGAAAAGAGGAAGAACAGGGGCCAGCGGGGATCATTAGATACAGAGTCACACAAATTCCAGAGCTCCCGCAGCCAGGGGGAGTGGAAGAACAGAATCTTAAATTCTCAAACTGTACCCTTGTCTAAAGGAATCTCTCCACGAAGCTTGCTGGTGTCAATATTTCCTGTCCTTTGCTCATTGGGATTGACTATCAATAATCCAGATGTTTAACTGTCAGTTTTTGAAGGATTTACTTTTATAATTTTTCTCTGGTTCCAGTGAAAATCTTGTAGCTGTTATTATGGTCCCAGGCTGCATATCCCGGTGAATGATTCTTAAAGGACCATTTCTGTTCCTTATAAGGAAATAACAGAGCCCAGTGAACTGTTAAACTCTTAACAGTTATCTCACTTTAACTGCACTCTGCTGAAAATTGTACATTGCCTACTATGTGTTCCCATAGTAACCAAATTGTCACCAATCAACCGTGAGGCCTGAACCCAACAATGAGAATGTTCCTGGTGATCGTAACCAGGGCAAAACCACTGCTTTTCACTGATTGAACCAGATGATATACCTTCTACAATATACCAATATCAAATTAACATCTTTACCCAAACAGTACAGAGGGTAGGATGCAGAGTAAGGATGTGGAAGCACAGCCTTGGTATTCTGATGTCCTCACCCTAGTTTCAGTGTAAGCGAGACGTCGTGCTTTCCAGATGCGCCCGACTTAATCTTGGGGCTGAAGCTGACTATTTTCAGTGTTTCAAATGGGAAGTGAAAGTGGTCGTGGTCCCAGAGGACCATAGGCTGCTCTCCCATTGGGGAGGTACGACTGATGATGAGTTCAACCCGAGGGTCACTACACCTCAGGCGAGGGGCGAGGTTGGGAAGGCCATGGAAGGGGTGGATGAGCTCAGCCAGAACAGGATGTACAAGTGTCTTAAGGAAGCAAACAAATGTTGATAAAGCATTTATACCACACCTCTCGTGTCCATGTAACACCCCAGAGCACTTCACAGCCAGTGTAATCACTGTTGTAATTTAGGCAATTTGTGCAGAGCAAGATCCCACAAATAACAGGGGAATGTGGTCTGTTTTATTTTGGTGTTGCTGGCTGAGGGATGAGTGTCGACCAGGACACTGAGGGAACTCCCCAACTCTCTTGAAATAATTCTTTGGGGTCTTTAAACCCCACCCAGGTGAGCTGACGGGGCTTCGGATTAACATCTGATGCATCTCCTTGTGCAGCCTTTTCCTTGTCAATCCTGCACTGGGAGTGTCAGCCTGGATTATGGGCTCTGGAGTGGGCCTTGCATCCATAGCAACTCAGAGGTGATGTTGCATCAGAGAATGTCAAAAGACATCAAGTAGATGATTGGTTAGTGAGGATTAAAGTTTTGTCTCTAACCCTGGGCAGTGCTTTAAGACCGGTGAACTTTGAAGTACTGAATTCAATCTATAGCTTAACTGGGTAAACTAAATAATAAAACTTCAAGTAATCATTTTATAAAGACTTTAGCTCATTAGGTAAACAAATTCAGGTTAGTCAACATCTTACCAGAGTTGGTTGCGTGTCTGGGCTGTAGAATGGGGGAGTTTGTGGATGGTGAGACCCTCCTGAACAAACACGTTCCCCCATCTCGAATCTCTCCAGCTCAGAGTCCTTGAGCTGGAGGGTGAGTAGGAGAGGCTCCAACATATAAGGGAAAGGGAGGAATTTCTGGAGAATTTTATCAAGAATACATTCACATCCCAGAGGAAAATCCAGGTTCGGGAAAGGGAAGCGTGGCTGTTTGGGATCCGGATAGTCAGGATGTGGGAGAGGTTGAGAAGGAGATCATGCAAGCACTCAGAGAGTCACATTACCAGTTACTATCTGTAAGAATTATGTACTCACTACCGGTAAGAACAAGGAGAAAGACTGCAGGGAGTACATGTACAATGCAGGGGGTACAGGTACAATGCAGGGAGTACAGGTACAATGCAGGGAGTACAGGTACAATGCAGGGAGTACAGGTACAATGCAGGGAGTACAGGTACAATGCAGGGGGTACAGGTACAATGCAGGGAGTACAGGTACAATGCAGGGTGTACAGGTACAATGCAGGGGGTACAGGTACAATGCAGGGAGTACAGGTACAATGCAGGGTGTACAGGTACAATGCAGGGGGTACAGGTACAATGCAGGGAGTACAGGTACAATGCAGGGTGTACAGGTACAATGCAGGGGGTACAGGTACAATGCAGGGGGTACAGGTACAATGCAGGGAGTACAGGTACAATGCAGGGGGTACATGTACAATGCAGGGGGTACAGGTACAATGCAGGGAGTACAGGTACAATGCAGGGTGTACAGGTACAATGCAGGGGTTACAGGTACAATGCAGGGGGTGCAGGTACAATGCAGGGGGTACAGGTACAATGCAGGGAGTACAGATACAATGCAAGCCAAGGCAACAGGGATGTAGAGAAGATTTACGAAGATCCCAGAAATGTCAGGGTATGTGGGTCAGGATATGTATATCAGAGTGTGTATGTCAGGGTATGTGTGTCAGGGTATGTGGGTGAGAGTATGTGGGTCAGGTTATGTGTGTCAGTGTACGTATATCAGGGAATGTGTGTTAGGGTATGTTTGTCAGGGTATGTGGGTCAGGGTATGTGTGTCAGGGTACGTGTGTCAGGGTATGTGGGTCAGGGTACGTGTGTCAGGGTACGTGTGTCAGGGTATGTGTGTCAGGGTAGGTGTGTCAGGGTATGTGGGTCAGGGTACGTGTGTCAGGGTATGTGGGTCAGGGAATGTGGGTCAGGGTATGTGTGTCAGGGTACGTGTGTCAGGGTATGTGTGTCAGGGTATGTGGGTCAAGGTATGTGTGTCAGGGTATGTGTGTCAGCATACGTATATCAGAGAATGTGTGTCAGGGTATGTGGATCAGGATAAATATGTCAGGGTATGTATGTCAGTGTATGTGGATCAGGATAAGTATGTCAGGGTATGTGTGTCAGGTTACGTATATCAGAGAATGTGTGTCAGGGTATGTGGATCAGGATAAATATGTCAGGGTATGTGGGTCAGGGTATGTGGGTCAGGGTATGTATATCAGGGTATGTGGGTCAGGGTATGTGTGTCAGGGTATGTGTGTCAGGGTATGTATATTAGGGTATGTGTGTTAGGGTGTGTGTGTCAGGGTATGTGGGCCAGGGTAGGTGTGTCAGGGTATGTGTGTCAGGGTATATGGGCCAGGGTATGTGTGTCAGTGTACGTGTGTCAGGGAATGTGTGTCAGGGTACGTATATCAGGGTATGTGGGTCTGGGAATGTGTGTCAGGGTATGTGGGTTAGGGTATGTGTGCCAGTGTATATGTATCAGGGTTTGTATATCAGGGTATGTATATCAGGGAATGTGTGTTAGCGTATGTGTGTTAGGGTATGTGTGTCAGGGAATGTGGGTCAGGGTATGTATATCAGGGTATATGTGTTAGGGTATGTGTGTCAGGGTATGTGTGTCAGGGAATGTGTGTCAGGGTATGTGTGTCAGGGAATGTGTGTTAGGGTATGTGTGTCAGGGAATGTGTGTCAGGGTATGTGTGTTAGGGTATGTGTGTTAGGGTATGTGGGTCAGGGTATGTGTGTCAGGGTATGTGTGTTAGGGTATGTGGGTCAGGGTATGTGTGTCAGGGAATGTGTGTCAGGGAATGTGTGTCAGGGTATGTGTGTTAGAGTATGTGGGTCAGGGTATGTATATCAGGGTATGTGTGTTAGGGTATGTGTGTTAGGGTATGTATATCAGGGTATGTGTGTTAGGGTATGTGTGTAAGGGTATGTGGGTCAGGGTATGTGTGTCAGGGTATGTGTGTTAGGGTATGTGTGTTAGGGTATGTGTGTCAGGGAATGTGTGTTAGGGTATGTATATCAGGGTATGTGTGTCAGGGTATGTGTGTCACGGTATGTGTGTCAAGAAACTATGGACATGCTGAGTGTCCTTTCTCCTGGAAAATGTTGACTGTGGACTGAACTCATACAGTCTTTAAAGTTATGTGGAGTTTCAATAGAGCGGATAGAGAGAGAATGTTTCCATTGGTGGGGAATAATATAACCTGAAGCCATCAGTATAAGATAGTCAGTAAGAAATCCAATCGGGAATTGAGAAAAAACTTCTTTACTCAAGAAAGTGATGAGAATGTGGAATTTGCTACCACAGTGAGTGGTGGAAGTGAACTGTGTCAATACATTAAAGGGGAGACGAGGCAATTATATGAGGGAGAAAGGAATAGATGGGAATAGATGGGAATAGATGGGAATAGATGGGAATAGATGGGAATGTATATGAAGAAAGATGGGAGGAGGCTCGAGTGAAGCAGAAACACTGAATGGCCTGTTTCTGTGCTGTATATCCAATCTAATCATATCTATCATCTATCTACCTGTCCATCTATACATTATTGATCAATCTATCTATATAACCCCTTTCAAGATAGCGAATTGCAGCTGAATTGCTCTGTCTGCCCATCAGAGTGAAGGGTGAGTGATACGATTGATTGGAGTTGAATGTTCCATGGAAAGCCCATTCCAGACAGAGACCAATCTGACTGCATCTGGTAACAGGCCTTTTCTCAAAGATAAAAAATCATGAACTAAAACAATTGCGTTTACTCATTCAGTATATCATGTGACAGCCTAACAGTGTTTCATTCATGAGGGCTGCTGATGTTTGGAGTTCGGAATGACTGCAATGCCTGATTTGAACTCCTCACTTGTTGAGCCTACAATTCAGACAATGTGCAATGGGTCAGCCACCCCCAGCCTGGCTCGGTGCCACTCCATTCAGTGACCTACACAAGCCAACTGTAAACTGCTGCCACCATGTGTTTGGATGGTGGTTTGCCTCTGCTGTGAGAATAATATTTGGCACCCCTTGCAACCCTCACTGAATCTCCCACTTTCAACATCCTGGGGGTTACCATTGACCAGAAACTGAACTGGACCAGCCAAATAACTACTGTGGCTACAAGAGCAGATCAGAGGCTGAGAATCCTGTAGAGAGTAACTCACTTCCTGACTCCCCAAAGCCTGTCCACCATCTACAAGGCACAAGTCAGGAGTGTGATGGAATACTCCCCATTGACTGGATGAGTGCAGCTCCCACAACACTCAAGAAGCTCGACACCATCCAGGACAAAGCAGCCCACTTGATTGACACCCCATCCACCAACTTCAACATGCACTCCCTCCTGCACCAATGCACAGTAGCAGCAGTGTGTACCATCTACAAGATACACTGTAGGAACTCACCAAGGCGCCTTAGACAGCACCTTCCAAACTCACGACCACTACCACCTAGATGGACAAGAGCAGCAGACATAAGGGGACACCACCACCTGGAAGTTCCCCTCCAAGCCTCTCACCATCCTGACTTGGAAATATATTGTCGTTCCTTCACTGTCACTGGGTCAAAATCCTGGAACTCCCTCCCTAACAGCACTGTGGATGTACCTACACCACAGGGGACAAAATCCTGGAACTCCCTCCCTAACAGCGCTGTGGGTGTACTTATACCAGATCACACACACGCAATCAGAATTGTTACAGCGCAAAAGGATGCCATTTGGCCCATCGTGTCTGGACTGGCTCTACGAATGAGCAACTCACCTAATTCCACTCCCCCACCTTCTCCCCATAACCCTGCATATTGTTCCTTTCCAAATAACATCCAATTCCCTCTAATAAGGGAATGAGTAAATGCAATTGAACCTCCTCCACCAATGATGGACGGCACTTGATCAAGAAGGTAGCTCACCACCATCTTCTCAAGGGCAATTAGGGATGGGCTAAGACTGCTGGCCCTGCCAGCGACACCCACATCCCATGAAAGAATAAAAAACACAGAGATCCCCTTGTTCCTGTTTCTCCAGCACTTGGAGAAGTCCTGGCTACAAATCGTATCGCTTCACATCTCTGAAAAGCTGTGCAATGCGGGCCCTTCAATGGCCACAGTTTGCAACATGGTCTGTGTTAGCTTAACCGAATGAGCCTGAGCTATGGTGCTCATGGGGAGGGGCAGGCGGAGTCAGATTTGACCCTTGTTAGGGATTAGGGAGGGGGGGGGGGTGGTGGAAGGCCCAGTCAGGGTTCTTGCTGGCTGACAACTGGACCTAGCTCGGCTGCAAAGCTCCCCTTGCTTGAATGCTCAAAGCTGGGCCCCGGTGGAACTGGACCCTGAGGCTCTGACAGTTCCCAATTAGGAAAAAAACAGCAAAGCTTTTACAAACCGGTCATGTACACCTTAAAATACAACTCCAACTGGTGCCGGTATTACTGATATTTACTGGGATTTGACTGTTTTGAACTGGTTTTTCCTTCTGTGTAGTGTAAGAGACTCACAGTGAATGCTTCACTCCCACTGGAGGAAACAGAAGAAGCTAACAGATTGCGGGGGGGTAGGGGGATGGTGGACACAGAGAGCAGCAAGAATGTGGTACTCTAAATGGATTGTTTGTGTGGAAATTTATGATAATGACTTCTGAGATGCTGAGAGTGGGTGGGCTCGGGGACAGCAAGACCAACATTGTTGTTTTCTCAGGGCAGTGAGAGTATGTTGAGGAACAGGGTCCTCAGAGTCATCTCCACAGGGAAAAGTTCCAGCCACTCAGTCCTCGGGGCAAATTGAAAGAGGCTGATTAACGTGCCAATTAACGCTGGCTGGTGCTGCCGGACTCCCTGTACCAGCATTACTGAGCTGCAAGAAGCCCTGAGCAATTGAAAGCCAGATGTGTTGGTAGGAGGGATCTGGCTGACGAAGGGATCCGACTCATGGAGGGGTTAGCCTGACAAAGGGATCTGTCTATTGGAGGGATCTGTCCATTGGAGGGATCAGTCTTTGAGAGGGATCGCTCTGATAGCAGGGAGATCATGCTGAAACTCAAATGAGTGACATGTAAGTTTTATGACTTCATTTTCAAGCAATTTTCTTTATATCGACTGCAGGAACATGTACCCTGAGGGGGTTGTGAGCTTTAGCTGGATGCTGTTGGACTCCACTCTTGAGTTTAACAATTCATTAGAGGAGCATTGATGTTAAATCACATCAGAGTGACACCAAACTGAGCTGTGTGTGTGCTCTGTCTTTGGTCCCCGGTATTTCTGTTGCTTGTTGATAACGGGGTTTCTGAGTCGCAGTTCAGAAACTAGAGCAATAACTCCAGGCTGACACCACAGTGTAGTACTGAGGGAGTGCCACACTGTCTGAGGTGCTGCCTCTCAGGCGAGATGTAAAATATTCCATGCCACTATTTCAAACAAGAGGAGGTGTGTTCTCCCAACCCGGTGTCCTGGTAGATATTTATCCCTCAGCCAACACCTAAAGCAGATGTCGTTATCTCATTGCTGTTTGCGGGAGCTTACTGTGCACAAATTGGCTGTCTTGTTTCTTACATTCCAAGAGCGACTGCACACCTAAGTATTTCACTGGCTGTAAAGTACTTTGGGGTTGTTACAGGTGCTATAGAAATGCAAGTTCACACAGACACACACACACACACACACACACACACACACACACACACACACACACACACACACACACACACACACACACACACACACACACACACACACACACACACACACTCCTCTAAAGGCCCCCTGCAGCCCACTGTGCATGTGATGATTCTCTAATAACAGGCCCAGACAATGTGAGGCCGGGGCTGGGTGGGGGGCTATGGGGGAAGGGGGAGTGATTCTCTTCAACAGACTTGAAACTTGATGCTGATCTTCACACATTCTGATGTTACTCTTCATTGTTTAGGTTTTGAGATGTAATCAGCCTGATGTCACATCTGGCATTCTGTAGTCATGTGACTATGCCATGAGGCAGTCATCTTAAATTCAATTCAATAAAGACTCTCACTGAGAAGGCACTTTGGTCACAGCTGTCCTTAGACTTGAAACATGATGTCAGGAAATGGAGGAAAAGTTAAGTTTTAAGATCCTGCAAGTGATACAAAGAGGAAACTGAGAGCCCAGGCACATAGGAATGTTCAGATCTACTAAAAACTGCTGACAAAGGACAAGGGAAAGCAAACAAGTCGAAGGCTACAAGTAAGATACTGAGTGAATGAATATAGCTGCTGTAAACTTCCCCTCCCAGCACCAGTAGAAATGAAAGGCAACACATGGAAGAACTGGCAGTTTTTCCACTTGCAATGCCAAACTACAGAGTTAATTAACAAGCCGGAACCGATAAGATTGGCCACACTTCTAACACTGCTGGGGAGAGACTGCTACACAGTGTATAAGGATATGCTCAAGGTCACCCTAAAGCATGGAGGCATTAACACCACTGACTGGGAGGAGAATGCTGCTGATCACTCAGCATGGCACCACCTGGTCCATTAAGGCGCAAGCTACATTGAGGCTCAGAAATGTGGCATCAAGGGGGATCAGTGACAGCAGAGGAAGGAGAAGGAAGCCAACCCAGGGCTGCAATTTCCATTCCCTGTGTAACAACATGCCCTCACTGTGGATCCAGGATTAAGCTCCTCAGTCATCTGAAGTCTCACCAAGCGTGACGGACACCATCCTCGAGTCCGAGGTACTGCCAATGACCACCCTAGATATAACCGATGAACAAAGGGAAAAGATGGCAGAGATTTTGGAAGTCTTGAATGAATGCTTTGAACCCCGAGTGAATGTTACGCATGAACGCTATGTATTCAACACTAGAGTTCAAGGAGAGAAGGAAACCATAGCTCAGTGTGTGACTGCAGTAACAGAGCTTGCAGAATAGTGTGAATTTGGACAGCTAAAAGGTGATCTGATTAAAGATGGATTAGTTTTAGGCATGTAAGACCCTTCAGTGAGAGCAAGTCTACTGTTAGATGAGAAACTGATGCTAAAGAAAGCAATAGGTGTGTATCGAAATAGGGAAGTTGGAAAATGTCAGAACACGCCGATACGTATGGCAGAGCAGACCAGGAGATACATTATTCTGAGAGACATTCCAGGCCGAAAGGACAGAACAATCACAGATAAAGAGCAGGATGCAAATGCTGTGGATGACAGCGTGTACAGGGAAAGAATCGTGGTCGGAAACCGATCCTGGGCAGTGAGTCTTTTCCCGGCTGCTCCAAACCCACCCAATGACTCGATAATCCTGCCCACAGTTACCACATCCAATCCCCAAAGCCATATATTCAACCCTGCTCCTGTACCTAACCGTGAACTGTGGGTGTGGCTTCTCCATTCTGCTGACTGATAGATGTAGTTGTATAAGAATATTAATACTTTCCCCTTCCTAACAGTATCTATCTCAGCCTCTGCCCCCTCCTCCCCCCTTAACAATGTGGTCCCTCTCTCTCTCCCCTTCCTCACCAAACAGGGTCCCTCTGCCACCAGCAGAGCTCGGTCTCTCTCACACCCACTGCTCGAACAAGGTCTCATTCCTGTTTCAACCCCCTGTGTCCTCACTAGGATCACATATCGGAAATGTAGGCCAGGGCTTTCTGGCCCCATTGTGGTGGGACCCACTTGGGAGATTCGACAGCCCAGACAAAAGTCCATTGATTTTCAGCGAGACCGAACGGTCCTAGGGGTGGGCAGGGCTGGAAAATCCCACCCGTGGTGTTCAATTTTTCTGTGTTTGATTGTGCGAGCCTGATAACTGATCTATGTTCACTGTGTTTGATTGGTTTAGCCTTCTCAACAGGAGAGTCACCAGTCCTAAGGAGGGTCACACTGCCTGCTCCTCTGTCCAAGGGTCACACTGCCTGCTCCTCTGTCCACAAGGAGGGTCACTGCCTGCTCCTCTGTCCAAGGGTCACACTGCCTGCTCCTCTGTCCACAAGGAGGGTCACACTGCCTGCTCCTCTGTCCAAGGGTCCACACTGCTTGCTCCTCTGTCCAAAGGAGGGTCACACTGCCTGTTCCTCTGTCCACAAGGAGGGTCACACTGCCTGCTCCTCTGTCCACAAGGAGGGTCACACTGCCTGCTCCTCTGTCCACAAGGAGGGTCACACTGCCTGTTCCTCTGTCCACAAGGAGGGTCACACTGCCTGCTCCTCTGTCCACAAGGAGGGTCACACTGCCTGCTCCTCTGTCCACAAGGAGGGTCACACTGCCTGCTCCTCTGTCCAAGGGTCCACACTGCCTGCTCCTCTGTCCACAAGGAGGGTCACACTGCCTGCTCCTCTGTCCAAGGGTCACACTGCCTGCTCCTCTGTCCAAGGGTCACACTGCCTGCTTCTCTGTCCACACAATGGCTTTCCCGAGTTTTCTCTTGGCTCTGTCAAAGGGGCATCAAATCCTGTCAAGTGGGAGTGTTGTTGAGTGAAACGTTTCAATGAGATTGAGGTGAATTCAATATCTGAGGCAAGGGCCATCCTTTTCCAACCTCTTATCTGTGATTGGCATCAAACATGGATGTGTCTGAATCCTCAACATTAACCACAGTTTTCCATATTTCATTTCCTTTACAGAGTGAATGGATTGTGACTGATATCATGGAGAAACAATGTGGTTTTGTAAGGAAACCGACTCCCAGTCTGGCACCTCTGGCACAGGCCGAGGGACACTCATCACCGAAGCTGTTCCAAAATCCACCATGGCGTGACTTGAAGATAGGGCAGTGCCCCCTCAGTCCCATCCTGAAGCATAAAATTACTGCCAGCTGCTTCTCACAGCACACTGACAATCTGCCGACAGATGCCAGCCAAGACAAAGTTCCTGGACCATCTCAAATACCTGTTTTTAAGAACAAGGTCATGTCAAGTGGGCCTCTGAACCCTGCTCAGTTGACTGGGTCACCTCCTAGTTGGGCAATTGAAAGCACCAAATCCCAAAGCCCGACAAGATCTTTGTGGCAACCCGAACCGGAGGTGGCCAACTCTCCATTTTATGCCCAGCACAACACATCGAAAAGACTCACGGCCCAAGCTGCCAACAGGAAAGGGAAGAGCCCCTCCGTCAGCCCTACTCTCAGATACAAGGATCTTACCATCGGACAAGCACAAAGGCAAAAAGCAGACTTAGATGAGCTGATAAAGAAAGCTTCAGCCCTATTGTGCCACAGCCCAGCCGGGCATATAGATCCAGACTTGGCCTCAAAGCTTTGCTCTGTGCAGTCAATTACTAATTCAGAACAGCATAGAAAGAGCTCCCAGCAGGTGGCTAACTGTGATGGTCTGTCAAATGCCTCAGAGTTTAAGCCATCATTATCTACAGGTTTAGAATGCTTAAATTCTGATTTCTGGTTGGATCCCATCCTTCCCAACACCAAAATCCCATTTACGGTGCAGAGTCTAAATGAACGTCACACTTCTCCATCACTGAACTCTGCCCAAGGCACACATGCAGTCAGACCAGCCTGTTATAGTTTGCACCCCAATCATGAGACCAAATTTCAAAACGGCTCACAGAAGTCAAGTCCAAAAGGTTCACTTGATTCAAAAGATGAGAAACCCTCTCGAGATGAAGAAAGGCCAAAAAACTTGGCAAGTGTGGGTTTGGAATGTTATAGTCTCGTTCCCACTCGAGATACCAGGGCTCAAAGTAGCACTCAAAGGTTAGAGCCAAAAGGTTCATTAAGAGATAAAAGGGCACCTCCAAGTGGGCATAGATCACTAGTTACCTCTAAAGATTCAAGAAGTGTAGGATTCGAGTTTAACAGCCTCATTCCCACTCGAGACATCAGGTTCCCAAGCAGTAAGCAATGGTCACATCCAGAAGATACTTTAGGGTTAAGAGATCATCTCTCATCACCTCCCATTGAATGTCAATCACCAAATTCATCTCGAAACACTAAATACATTGAACAAGATTATGAACTTCTGACACCAACACTCCATACCAATATCACCAGGAGATTGCAAGGAGGAAGATCCACAGTTGCTTTAACCTTAAGAGATGAAGGACCATCTCCAGGTTCAGGACCTTTGATTATGGAGCTGAGTGGTGTGGACAGTCAGAGAAAGCAACAGGACAACTTGAAAACTGTTGAATTTAAACGAGCACCAAGAGAAGCAAAGAGAAGAACATCTCATGAAGGTTAGGCCAAGATAAACGTGAAACTCGGTCTTTCTCTCTTTCTCTCTCTCTCTCTCTTTCTCTCTCATCCTCTCTCTTTCTCTCTCTCTCTCTCTTTCTCTCTCATCCTCTCTCTTTCTCTCTTCCACCACCCCCCCCGCCCACCCCTCCCCATCCCTCCACTGGAACTACCCCTATAGCTCTATTGTTATTACGTGTTGACTGTTCCTCTGAACTATTCTGTCTTTTGTCTTTACAATCTGAATATGCTACCCAACACGCTCTTCACCCTGTTAGTTCCCCATCCTCCCTGCTCTTCAAGCTCTTCACGTTCCTCACTGTGTTGAAATTAAGATCATTTCATGCTCTTCATTCTCACATGTTCATTCAGAGTTTTTCCAAACTATGGAGTGGTTTATCTTTACCACTTTCCCCTTCATATACAAATGAGGGCAAAACATCATCTCGGGCTGGAGGAGGCAGGAAGGTCAAGCCAGGAAACCTGCTGACCTGGCAGAGCCATCTCCTTTGAACAGGCCCCCGTCTGCCATATTTTCATTCTGGGGAGGTGAGGTGGGATGGAGTCCGGCCTGCTGCCTCCAGAGGAAGGCCCGAAGCAACAATGGAGTTGGAAGGATGGCCAGGCTGAGCGCACCTCTCTGTTTACTGGGACATTGGCCCAGTTTAAATATTGAATGTCAGGCCCTCAAACCCTCAAGTCTGATCCCCTTACCCCACCCCCCATCCATCCCACATGCCCCTCTATGCCCTCTCGTGTTCCCCAGGACTCCCATCCACCTCGTTTTCCCCAAGGCACCGCCATGCCTGCCATACCCACAAGCTTCCTCCATGCCCCCTTTACCACCATGCCCCCTCTATGACCCATACCCCCATGTCCACCCATATCCCCATGCCCAGATACTCCCATGACCTCCCCATACCCCCATGTATCAACAATAGCCATCCACCCAGTATCTATTACGGGCAGACCTCAGGAGCCATGTCTTTGCAATGGAAATGAAAAAAAAGCTAATAACAATCTAATGGAGCTGTCATTCAATCATACTTCATACTTCATAAGCCTCTGATTCATAAAACCCAATCAAAAATGTAAATCCCCTCAAGTGGTCAATCTGGTGTAAAAACTAACATCTATTTCACTAACCACATCAAAGTCAGGTAATCCTTTAATAGCCTCTTAAAACTGTCAATCAAAATGTGAACACTGCACCCCTGCTGAGATAAGTGGTTCTGGAACTCTTTAAGTTCGGCCAAGCATTCATAATGGACTCCGCTATAACAAACCCTGGGAAATGTGAATAATAGGGACTATTGAAACTGATAAACAGGATGGTACTTTTTCCTAAGCTATACCAGATGTCCTGTTAATCAAGGCAGTTCAGGTGCAGGTGGATCTTTCTTTTCTCTAAGTGAAAACTTCTGTAGTGTTTCTTTTAATTTTAAGAGTATTCTAGGCATTTACATCACTTCATGTTATTACACTAGAGATCCTAAGCAATGTTTTCTTCAGTTTTGAATGTATAAGGGAATTTCCCAATGAGAAAAGTACTGTAATGTATTACAACACTTCAACAATGCTGATTAATGTAATGGTCAAATTACCTTTGCAGCACAGAGCCCTATACTCAATCACCGCAGTAAACACATATCTAATTTGCAATATAACATCTAAATATTGAAACTGAAAGGACAATTTTTTTGTGTATATTTCAAATGAAACAATTCCAGGAGCAGGTGACTGTTATCTTTTGGTCTCCCATTTTGGACTAGACCTTTGAGAGGCCATGAACCACATCTATTTACTGAAGGGGTCAACTCTACTAAAATTGCAGGGGGAGGCATTGATGTTTAAACTACCCACCCCACAGTGGATCTGGTAAGGGCGGTTGTGGTGAATGTGGGCTGACTGCCCACACCATCATCAGACGCCCGTGAAAATTGCCGGAAATGGGAATGGGAATCAATCCCCGAGTCGTTTTGATTTGGCGGAAGTCTGGGCGCATAAAACCACTCCAGCTTGATTCACCTTGTCTTGACTACCCAGGATTTAAATGAGGAAATCTCTGGTACTTTAGTGGAGGTGTGTAATCCTTAATAACTTAATAGGAACCTAATATTGCTGCTAGTTTAATAAGATCCTGTAATCTCTGGTAATGTAATAGGGCCCATAATCCATGGTATTTTAATATAGCTCTAATCCTTGGTAGTTTAGTGGGGCCTGTAATCCCTGGTAGTTTAAAATGGGCCTGTAATCCCTGGCAGTTTAATGTGGCCTGTTATCCCTGGTAATTTAAAATGGGCCTGTAATCACTTATATTTCAAGGGCCGTGTTATATGTGGTAGTCTAATGGCATCTGTGCTCCCTGATTGTTTAATAGGTATTGGTAATTGCCAGTAGTAATATGGGCCTGTAATCTTTGTTACCTTAATGGGGCCTGTAGTCCTTGATAGTTTACTGGGTCCTGTAATCGCTGATAATTTAATTGTGGTATGCAATGTAATAGAGACCAGCAATTTGAGGTAGTTTAATTGGTTTGAAACCCCCGGCAGGTTAATGGGGCCTGTAATCCCTAGTATTTTAATGGAGCCATTAACTCCTGGTAGTTTAATGGGGCCTGTAATCTCTGGTAGTTTAATGGGGTCTGTAATCTCTGGTAGTTTAATGGGGCCTGTAATCTCTGGTAGTTTAATGGGGTCTGTAATCTCTGGTAGTTTAATGGGGCTTGTAATCTCTGGTATTTAAATGGCGTCTGTAATCTCTGGTAGTTTAATGGGGCTTGTAATCTCTGGTAGTTTAATGGGGCTTGTAATCTCTGGTACTTTAATGGCATCTGTAATCTCTGGTAGTTTAATGGGGCTTGTAATCTCTGGTAGTTTAATGGGGTTCATAATCTCGGGTAGTTTAATGGGGTCTGTAATCTCTGATAGTTTAATGGGGCCTGTAGTCTCTGGTAGTTTAGTGGGGCCTGTAATTTCTGGTAGTTTAATGGGGTCTGTAATCTCTGGTAGTTTAATGGGGCTTGTAATCTCTGGTAGTTTAATGGGGTTCATAATCTCAGGTAGTTTAATGGGGTCTGTAATCTCTGGTAGTTTAATGGGGTCTGTAATCTCTGGTAGTTTAATGGGGCTTGTAATCTCTGGTAGTTTAATGGGGCTTGTAATCTCTGGTACTTTAATGGCATCTGTAATCTCTGGTAGTTTAATGGGGCTTGTAATCTCTGGTAGTTTAATGAGGTTCATAATCTCGGGTAGTTTAATGGTGTCTGTAATCTCTGGTAGTTTAATGGGGCCTGTAGTCTCTGGTAGTTTAAGGTCCTGTAATCTTGGGCAGTTTAATGGGGCCTGTAATCTCGGATAGTTTAATGGGGCCTGTAGTCTCTGGTAGTTTAATGGGGCCTGTAATCTCTGGTAGTTTAATGGGGCTTGTAATCTTGAGCAGTTTAATGGGACCTGTAATCTCGGGTAGTTTAATGGGGTCTGTAATCTCGGGTAGTTTAATGGGGTCTGTAATCTCTGGTAGTTTAATGGGGCCTGTAGTCTCTGGTAGTTTAAGGTCCTGTAATCTTGGGCAGTTTAATGGGGCCTGTAATCTTGGGTAGTTTAATGGGGTCTGTAATCTCGGGTAGTTTAATGGGGCCTGTAGTCTCGGGTAGTTTAATGGGGCCTGTAATCTCTGGTAGTTTAATGGGGCCTGTAATCTTGGGCAGTTTAATGGGGCCTGTAATCTCGGGTAGTTTAATGGGGTCTGTAATCTCGGGTAGTTTAATGGGGCCTGTAGTCTCGGGTAGTTTAATGGGGTCTGTAGTCTCGGGTAGTTTAATGGGGCCTGTAGTCTCGGGTAGTTTAATGGGGTCTGTAATCTCGGGTAGTTTAATGGGGCCTGTAGTCTCGGGTAGTTTAATGGGGTCTGTAATCTCTGGTAGTTTAATGGGGTCTGTAATCTCTGGTAGTTTAAGGGGTCTGTAATCTCGGGTAGTTTAATGGGGCTTGTAATCTCTGGTAGTTTAATGGGGTCTGTAATCTCTGGTAGTTTAATGGGGTCTGTAATCTCTGGTAGTTTAATGGGGTCTGTAATCTCGGGTAGTTTAATGGGGCCTGTAGTCTCGGGTAGTTTAATGGGGTCTGTAATCTCTGGTAGTTTAATGGGGTCTGTAGTCTCTGGTAGTTTAATGGGGTCTGTAACTCCTGATCGTTTAACATGGGCCTGTCAATGTCGCTGATATTTTAATGGAGCAAGTTATATCACATAATTTAATGGTATCAGTAATTGCCAGTAGTTTAATATAGGCCTGCAATCTTTGTTACCTTAATAGGGACTGTAATTCAAGGTAGTTTAAAGGGGTCTGTAACCCCTGGCAGTTGAATGGGTCTTTAATTCCTGGTACTTTACGTGGGTTGGAATCTGTGTACTATGGGGCCTGTAATTCTGATAGTTTAGATGGATTTTATTTTAGGGCCGTGAGATCTTTATCAATTTAATCTGGACACCTGGCAACCGCTAAATTAAATGCAATCATCATCCAGGGGCTGTACTGTATGGCCAGCTATGTACCCCAAGAACTGCTGTTAAATAGCGCAATGCTTTCAATTTAAAGATACTCGCACAGGAAGGCTTGAAAAAATTTTAGCTATGTATTATTTTCCAACCTTGCAAGCCCAAATGCTGTTAGATTGGTAACTGCACTGTCAGTGCCTGACTAGGGAAGGATCCAGGTTAACCCCAATCACCAGGGTGGCTGCACGAGGTGGCCTCATTGTTTCTGGGTTAGTAAGGTTGAATTGATATTCCCTCCATACAGATTATCTACTGACAAGGCCTACACATGAGGAAAGGCCCTTTATAGGGTTCAGAGGGAGCCTCCTGGGACCCAAAGAACATACTTCCAGAAGCCAGGATACCTGCACCACTCCCTCTGGATCAACCACTCAGTCTCCTGTTTCAGAATCACATTTCATTTCCTCCTGTGAATATGGTAAGCAGGCTGTAGGTTCCCACTGCCAAAGTGGAGCCCCCCCCACCCCCCCGCCACCCACCGCACCTTCCCCTGCTCTGTTGGCCAGCTGTAACATCCCACCTCTGTTACAGTTAGAGATGGTGGCTGTCTGCTGAAGCTTGACATATTGATATCCTAGAACAAGAACATAATAGGAACAGGAGTCAGCCATTCAGCCCCTCGAGCCTGCTCTGTCATTCAATAAGATCCCGGCTGATCTGATTGTGGCTTTAACTTCACTTTCCTGCCTATGACCCATAATCCTTCACTCCCTTGCCTATCAAAAATCTCTCTAACTCAGCCTTGAATCTATTCAATGACTCAGCCTCCACCGCTCTCTGAGGAAGAGAATTCCACAGATTAACAACCCTCTGACAGAAGAAATTCCTCTTCGTCCATGTCTTAATTTTTAAACTGTGCCCCCTAGTTCTAGACTCCCCCATGAGGGGAACAGCAGAGCCAACACAGGAAGTTGGGGGTGGGAGGGGGAGGTCAGGAGGCAGGGGGTAGAATTAAATAGTGGGTGGATGGGCCATGATTGCTGCGCCTGCCATTGGGGAAACCCAGACTGGTTGTCTGCTGCTTCCTGGAATCCTCCCATGGTAACCATGGGAAACGATGTCCAGCGCTGAAGGCAGGATCGGGCGAGGTGCCAGGCCTCACCCACTGCCAACGGTAACAAGGACTCACCATCCCTGCTGCCAGCGCAAGGGGGTAGGGAAACCTCATTCCCAAAAAAACTGGTCAACAGCCTAATCGGGAATCAGGACCGACATGCCATCTCTGCGGCGCCTGATGAGTTAACCACCTCAAATCTGTCGCCTTGTTCCAGCTTTGATAGGAGTTGAAACCCTTGCCGAAGTGGTCGGTTGTACAGCAGAGCAAGTGTCTGGGGGCAGCCCAAACCCGCCCAGGCACTAAACATGGCCACCGTGCAGCAGAGGCTTGTGGGATGGGCAGCTGCTGGGTCTTCTGGGAAGCGGGCCTGTCGTAGGCCGACATCAGGCAGCGCAGGGGGGGTTCGAGTGCACAGCTGTTAGCAATTCCTTATCAGTCCTCTCCACGTGCCATGTTTCTGGGAGATAGAGGCCTTGAGCCAATGGAGGGGAGATATGCCAAGCAACTCAGCACGTCACTGATTCATATCAGCTAGTGTAGCTTTCAAAACAAACCACAGCGAAAGGCCCAGCTAGGGAGGCTGTGAGTATGCAATTCTTTTTTTTAAAAACTGCGCTGTTTTGCAATGTCTTGCATTTCTGTAATGCTACAGTCAGCACTGTAGGAACAGAAAGAAAATGAACAGTGAGTGGACAGAAAAGGAGAACTGGGGATG
Source organism: Isurus oxyrinchus (assembly GCA_026770705.1). NCBI lineage: Eukaryota > Metazoa > Chordata > Chondrichthyes > Lamniformes > Lamnidae > Isurus > Isurus oxyrinchus. Next base: position 1,939,906 of record JANJGN010000030.1, on the reverse strand, counting down.
AGTCAGGGGGATCACAATCCAAGGGCAGGGTTTTTAAATAGCTTGGGACAGTGGGAGAGTGAAACCAAGGTGGGGGAGGGAGCTGTAGCGAATGGGAGAGAAAAGTGGGAGTGCGGAGTGAGCAGGGAACAAGGAGTACTGTGGCCTCAGGGAACTGGAGGGGAGTGCAGCATCATATTTAGCTGGGGAGGCTCACTGAGCCTGCGTGAGGCAGTGCTACAGGGGGATTTAACATCAAGTCAATTTACCCAACCAGTTTGAGTCAGCTAGAACGTGACACGCCTACAGTTAATGGACTGGGAACTGTGTGGGTGAGGGCATGGGTAATGGAATTCTGGGAGGGGGGAAGTGGCATTGTGGGAGAGGAGGGGGTGATGGGATTGTGGACAGGGTTGACGTTTATCTGTCAGAGTCACACAGAGTGACAAGTGTGTTCTGGATTTGGGAACCCAGCGAGCAGAGTGTTCGAGACATTGGGGCTGGAGGCCTAGTCTGGGGGGCTTACAAGCAGTGATGGACCAGTGGGTAATGTTCTGGAATGAGGATGAAACAGCCTTGTTAAGGGGTCAGATGTGCAGATGGAAACACAGCTTGGAGTGAAGCAACAAATAACATTCTGCATCTGTGCCAGTGCTGCAGAGCAGGCCAGACACTGCTGGATCAGGCTGCTGACTAAATCGAAAAGAGCATTCGTGGCTGCAGATTTTCAAAAATACCTCGACTTACAGGCAGCAAAGAACACCGAGTCTTACAGCTACCAACATCACATCTATTAAAAGAAACAGGCTGTTCAAGTGGTGCTGTGTAAACTCGACATCTTATCTAGCAGTGTGCAACCATTGGTGTGACAGTTTCAGTTCCAAACTCTATATCGGAGGTGCTTTCTCTCTCTCACTCCTTACCCCACATTTCTCTCCACAACCCATCCGACTGTCTCATTCTGTTCATGTTCTCTCACTCTGCCTGCTCATTCAACAGCACAGGGCTGGGGGGGGTCCTCCAATTCTACTGTGAGAGGCCCCTAATCTGAACCCAATGATAATGTGGCTTCTTGCTGTATCTTCATCCTTTCCTGTTAGAGAGTACTGACACACAGGCTGATGAATGCATCATGACATGGACACTCCATCGATGGCTGTAACCATCTTTATGCCAGTCAAGAAGGAGGCTGTTCTCATCCAAGGGTTTTCGGGACTCCCACAACCCATACGATGAGCAGATACTAACCCACAGCTCCAGCCTCCATTCACTGCACTGATGGAGTGGGATTTGGAACCTGCACCTCGTGCTACAGACTAAGCATCAGATCCACTCCACAATGTGAACAAACCCTGTTTTCTCTAAGTATAAAGGAGCTGTCACAGTTTGTGCAATAAATGAGTGGAGAAAATGCTTTCAGGTTTCATACTACAGCCAAGTATTATTTAAAAAATAAATTCAGGTCCTGAGACCTCATTGAAATGAAAGTTAAGTCCACACATCAAAATAAATCAAATTGATCTCATTGTTTTATCTTCCTCACTCTTTTTAGCCAGTAACCTGGGACCCTGCAGCACAGGTACAGGAGGCATCAAGTCACCTCTAACTCAAATGTAATTAAGTTCAGGTACCTACGGGGGACAGATGCAGAATTGGATTTGGTACTCCTTAACATAGTTATTTCAGCTATCTGCTCACAGATTAGTGTTGCCAACCCTTCGGGATTGGCCTGGAATCTCTAGGGATCGCTAGGCAGTGAGCAACACACAGGACAAAAATCAGAGAGGCCTTAAAAAAGTTGTGTTTTGTTTTTAATTTTCTTTGAACGTTACTCTTTGCTGGTTGTAAAACATTGGAGAGAGGATAAAAGACTGACCGATACTCAAATATCATCCGATCAAGTAATGAAGAGACTATTTGCTTGCTGATAGGCTGGGGGAAGTCGGGGTGCCATGATGATGGATGCGTTGGGCAGCCAATGACAGGAAGGTTTGGGCAGATCATAAGATCTTAAGGGAAAGGAGCAGGAGTAGGCCATTCAGCCCATTGAGCCTGCTCCACCATTCAATAAGATCATGGCCAATCTGATTGTGGCCTTAACTTCACTTTCCTCTGTGTTCCTCATAACCCTTGACCCCTTTGTCAGTCAAATATCTGCCTAATACAGCCTTGAATATATTCAATGACCCAGCCTCCACTGCGCTCTGGGGAAGAGAATTCCAAAACCTGACGACCCTTTGAGAGAAACAAATTCCTCCTCATCTCCGTCTTAAATGGGAGATCACAACTTTGAAACTGTGACCATGTGATAAAACCTTCTGAATGATAGAGTTGGCAACCCTATCTTGGACGTAGAAATGAGAGGATGTAATGAGAGATAAGGATTTGAATATGACAGAGATTAGCACAAAGGCTATGATGTTCGTTGTTAAGATCAGATAGTACCAAAATAGCATAGACTTCAGAGTGTCAAAACATGCTCTTTACTGCTCAAGCAGCTTAGCAAACTATGGACAACTATCAATGACCCAGGTCAAAGGGAACAGTCAAGCAATTTTCTTTACTTGTGTACAGTATGGTTCCAAAGGCCTTTACAAGTCACTATCTATTGATACCAACAGCAGAGTTAGAGAATGGTGACCAGAGTGAAAGGATTAAGGATGGACTAGATTTGCTGAGGAACTGGACAACCTCGATGAAGCGGATCAAGCTCCTCCATTTCAGGAACTGTCGTTAAGCTACCAAACCCTCAGCTCAGGGCAAAGGTGTCACTAAACACAACCTCCTGGACCAAAAATACCACAGCACAAGGTCACCAATCACTTGAATAATGTAGAGAAAAACATGGAGGTTTTTCAAGAAAACTGGGAGTTGATGGGAAGTGGTGTAGCTCTTCAGCACTAAAAAAATGAAAAGGATAGGACAAATTCAAGTGTGGCTTTTCCCTAGCTGAGGTACGCTGACTCGCAAATACAAACCCACTGCCCCCTGCGTCCCACTCCCACTGATAAAACACACTTTTCCAAATTTTAGCAGGCTCCCCTTTCCATCCATGTTACCTAACATGTTCAATGGTTTAATTGATCTGTGTTTGATTATGTGAGTCTGGTAACTGATTTTTGCTCACAATGCTAGATTGGTTAAGCCTGAGTGATGACTCAGAGGACAAGTAAACAGACAGCACAGAAGGATCTAGAAGCTGAGCTGTCAGCATGTTGCAGATATTTTGTGACTGCAGAGATATTTTAAAACTCTCATAAATAAACCTATTGCACACGTAGAAACTAGTGTCATCCCCGCATTACCCAGGGATATATAAAATATACAATATCAGACATGTTGATATAGTCTGTAGCCTCCGCTGAGGAAAACTGCTTGATAGTAAAGTAAGTCCAAAGAATTACTCCAGGGTACAGGGAGACACTGGGGGAGGAGACGTTTCAAACTGATGTCACAAAGTTCTTCACACACAGGCACACGTAGTAGTCAATACATGGACTATTGGGTGAGCTGGTTTAAGAAAATATGAACGTACAAATTAGAAGCAGGAAGAGGCCATTCAGCCCCTCAAGCCTGCTCCGCCATTCAATAAGATCAAGGCTGATCTGATTGTGGCCTCAATCCCACTTTCCTACCTGTCCCCCATAACCCTCAAGTCCCATGTCAATCAAAAATCTGTCTAACTCAGCCTTGAACATATTCAATGACCCAGCCTCCACTTCTTTCTGGGGAAGAGAATTCCAGAGTTTAACGACCCTCTGAGAGAAGAAATTCCTCCTCATCTCCATCTTAAATGGGAGATATTTTATTCTGAAACTGTGCTCCCTAGCTCTAGATTCCCCCACAAGGGGCAACACCCTCTCAGCGTTCACCCTGTCAAACCCCCTCAGAATCTTATATGTTTCACTAAGACCACCTCTCATTGAGTGTAGGCCCAGCCTGCTCAGCCTTTCCCAAAAGACAGATACCTCATTACAGGAAGTGGTTAGTCATCTGGTTCCAGTGATAGGACTGTAGAGTTTTCTAGATTGGTGAGTTAACATGGGCTGATCACTGTTCCCCATCTGTATTTAGTTCCTAATCTTGTAAATGAACAAATAGGTCTGTGTCTGAGGTAGCTGGAAACACCGAACTATAATTGCTGAAAAAGACACGTTTCCAATTGAAGTAATGTCAACATTGGCAGATAAATTGGAGCAGCTCAGACTTCATTGTCTTTATTCTTTCCTGGGATGTGTGTGTCACTGGTGAGGCCAGCGTTCATTGCCCATCCCTAATTGCCCTTGAACTGAGTGTCTTGCTTGGCCATTTCAGAGCGCAGTTAAGAATCAACCACATTGCTGTGGGTCTGGAGTCACATGTAGGCCAGACCAGGTAAGGACAGCAGATTTCCCTCCCTAAAGGGCATTAATGAACCAGATGGGACTTACAACAATTGATGATAGTTGTCATGGTCACCATTACTGAGATTGGCTTCATATTCCAGATTTCATAGAATCACAGAATCACACAGTGCCGAAGAGGCCCTTCGGCCCATCGAGTCTGCACCGACACCGATTTATTAATTGGATTCAAATTCCACCAGCTGCTGTGGTGGGATTTGAAACCCCCACCGAGAGCATTAGTCTGGGCCTCTGGATATCCAGTGACATTACCACTATGTCGTCATCTCCCCAATAATTTGGTTATTGTGGGATGTGTCAGATATTTGAACTGCGGAAATATCAACATCGTCCACACCAATGAGATTTAGAGGAGGCTTTTTAATGTCAGTTGTTTACAAAGGACAGATCTCACAGGATTGAGTTTTTTTTTCTAAAGATTATATTTAATGACAATAAATCCTTTCCAGGGCACCTCCTGCAGACTGAGGTTTGTCCAGTTTGTGCCAGTAGCAAAAATGGAGATCCAGCTGTCAACTGTATCCTCAATCATTCTCTATCATCAGTTCATTCTCTCCAGTCTCATGAGTATTTATAAGGACCAAGACCTTCAAGATCCTCATTTCTGATTTGTTCAAGACCTGTCCCTAGGACTACATGGACACCATAGTTGTGAGGGTTAGCATCTCACAGGGCTGAATGGCCTTTCTAATACTGCACAGCCACAGATGGCATGTTTGTAACTGATCCCCACTTGCTTCTAGCCTCTGAGAGATTTATGGAATCATTGCTGTTATGGCCAAATCTCACAAGATGGAGTCTGCTTTTGTTATCTGCATAGGAGGTGCCATGCTGAGTACCATGTTTGACTCAGATCTGGGTTTGTCTCAAGTAACGGTGTGAGACATGTACAGCTGACATAAGCACAGACAGCGTTGTGTGTCAGCTGTGGGTTAATGGGTAGCACTTTTGCCCCTTGGAAGAGTTCAAGTACCACTCCAGACCAGACAATCCTGACTGATACTTCATTGCAGCACTGTGGGTGTTCTACACTGCTGGAGGTGCTGTCTTTCGGATGAAACGTTACACTGAGACCCTGTCTGCTTCTCAGGTGAATGTAAAGGATCGCATGGCACTATTTGAAGGAGGGTTGGCCTGATTTGAACAAGGGAAGGAAAGTGACCTTGGCCAACATTGATTCCCCAACCAACATTGCTAAACAAAACAGGTTACCTGGTCATTACCTCACTGCAGTTTGTGGGATCTTGCTGTGCTGAGAGTGGCTGCTAATCTTCTCTCCATCACTGAGACCAGCTTTATCTTCCAGATTTATTAATTGGATTCAAATTCCATCGGCTGCCAGGGTGCAGTTTGAAGCCATGTTAATGATACACTCGTACCCCAGAAGGACCTCAGTGGTTGGGCGGCAGGCTGTAACATCATGAAAGACGTGATTTGAATTTGAGTCTTTTCTTTAACACTAACTGGTTGTTGCTTCAGGGAGCTGGGTGAGGTTGAATTCTTTAACATTGAGAAACACCAAGAGGTCTTGCACTAAGATAAATACTGCGGATGCTGGAAATCTGAAACAGAAACTAGAAGTGCCGGAAAAACTCAGCGGGTCTGACAGCATCTGAGGAGAGAGAGAGAGAGATGAAGTTAACGTTTCGAGTTCTGATACAGGCTTGAAACATTGACTGTGTCCTTTTCTCCACAGAGGCTGTCAGACCTGCTGAGTTTTTCCAGCGCTTCTTGTTTTTGTGCCAAGAGGTTTTTAGGATGGGCTGCTGCATTGGCAGAAATGAATGGCGTTAGTTGCTCTCACCTTACACAGTCTGTGTCCGTTTACTCTTCTCCTGTCTCCTCACTTCACCCATGTGCTTCCTCACCACTGCTGTAAGGCAGGTGAGCGAGACAGACTTGAGTACAGTAAATGGTGTTATCCCACCGTGCGTGAGGCTGAGTGGGGTCAGCAGAGACGGAATAGAAATGTATGGAATGATCTATTGCTGCTTTAAAGCAGAAAACACTTGTACCTCAGTTCCTGAGGGGAAAACATTAAATCTTGCCCTGTGAGCAAGGGGCATTATACCAGGCTGTACAATGTCTGCACATACCCCCTGACCTGGTTCAGAATTACACTGGCAAATATGTGGATGCAGGTCATCACACCCGGTCTGGGAGCTGCAGCAAGAGGGGGAAAGAACAACAGATGTTAACATTTGGACAGAAACACATCCATTGAGTTCACCCTGATTAGTAAATTGAATAAAGTAAATGTTTCATTAGCATCTGCCCATTGGCATTTGTTGCTTTATAACATTACTCAAGGAACCACCCGCCCCTCCCCCATTGGCAGATGTTTGAGGGCAGTGTCATCTGTGATGCCACTACAGTCAAATATCTCACTGATAATCTACAGGCTTTGCTCATTCTTTGAGGGTGGCCTCAGCCCAGGAAGGGAGGGGGAGCTTGGCCCCCAGTGCAAACTCAGGTCAGTGCAAATTCTCAATGGGCAGAAAATACAGGACCTTTTGCAAAAGATAAAAAAATTAAATGTTTTGATGGTGTTGGACACCAAGAGTTAACACTGCCTGGAAACTGCAGCTCACTCCCGGCACCCGAATGATTAGCATCACTGAAGCTGCTCTACATCCTCACCCGTGCTGAGGCTGCTGACGGCAGCTTTGGGGCTGGGGGTCTCAGCTGTTAGCAGGAGGAGAGAGTGTCTCCAAAGGGAGACAAGGGTGGATCAGGAGCTGTAATGATGGAGCCAGAATCAATTAATATTCTGGTCATGTGACATCAGTGTCAGACAATATCTCTGTGGGCCAGGATCCCGGGAAACACAACAATATAATATCAGGTTAAATCGATATAATATTTGAAAGATTCTTACAGCAGGAAGGAGATTTTTTTTTTTAAATTAGGCATCGCTGTAGGTGTGAACAGCCCTCCCAGATGTGGAAAGGTAACTGATTTTCCTCCATTTCTTTGTTGTGTTCTGTGTGCCTCAGTGCTGATGCTGGCTGTATTCAGCCTGCTTCATCACTCTCTCAGTTACTAAACCTGCTTTCCAAAAGCTCAGCTTTTTTATGTTCCATGTTGTATTGTAATATTCCTCCACAGCTGCTACTAGGGTGTATCCCTGCTTGAGAAACTGAGAGGGGGGAAGAAAAAATCGAGTTTTGCTTTGGAAATAAATGAATCTGACAAGATTCGCAATTTTTAATTAATTTAGAGATGCAATCAATGTATTATTCGTTATTGTATATACCACCGACTCTAGTCACTGCTTACAGCCTGTTCCTAATTTGAAAGCTTTGTCTATAATGTACGGCTTGCTTCAGTGCAATAATTATGGGTTGTCTCAGTGTCAATGTCTGCTGCTTCTTTCAAGTGACTGCCAGTCAATGGGGAAATCTCCCCACTGTAAGGCGAGAGGGCAGAGGGAATCCGCCAGTGTGTGGCTGGGCACAAACAGTGCTACTTGTTAATGGGCAGATCGAGTGTGCAGAGTGTTGCCGTTCAGCCGGTGAATTGGGACCGTTAAGCAGTGCCGTTATTACCGATAGCTCTGTTTATTCTCGATATGACATCCAGCAGCGACTTTGGGGGCTGTAGCTTCTCACTCTTTTGACACGAAGGACACCTGGGTAGCAGTAAAACCAGACGTTGCTGCCCAAACAGGCCGCTTTCGGGTTTTGTCTATGGAGGAGGTCGAGCGTGAATGTAACATTTTAAATTGCTGGAGATTTATATGGTGCCAGGTTGAAGGATGCTTGGGTGGCTACATGGTTTACCCCTGAGTCAAAGCGTGATAATAGTCTCTTTAACAATGTTTCTGTCTCACATCTAACGTTGATGTGAGACACAGGCTTCTCATTGGAGATATTCCCTCTTTAAAAATGTCCCTATTGGTAAAACTCCCTCTGTAAACGGTGTCTCAATGTTGATATTCAAAAAGGCTGTGGATGATGAAACTGTCTGTAAGGAAGCTATCCCAATAATGAAGTGAGATTTGGCTACTTGGCACCAGTGCTTGCCTAACCACCCTATATGCTGACATATAGATGCGCACAGTATGGAAGGAGTGTTTCCTGTCACAAACTGTCAGATTGTAAATCAACCCAAGAATGCCTCCAGAGTGTCACTGTTCCCCAATATTAAAATACACAAACAGCCACCTCCCAATAATAACCTCTCACCTTTGAAAGGAATGGACTGATCTGATGGCGGGGACACGGGTAAAATTTCTGAGGGGGTTTCTACCAATCTTCCACTGTAACTTCAGAAGAAGGCTCCAGGATTCCCAGGGATAAGTCGTTTATATGGAAACAACAGGTGGGTTCTGAGGGGGATCTCCAAAAGTGAGAGATCTCTGCTCACAAGGGAACCATTTTGAGACACCACCTCTGAAAGGGATCCTCGTGGTTTGGATCAATCAGGAAAAGAGGTTCGAACACCAAAACCCTTTCTTTTAAAGGGATCCCAATTGTGAGACTCCCTCTTTTAAAAGAATCTTGATGGTTTGTTATCTTTACTTAACATTAAAAATAGGAGCAGGAGTAGGCCATTCAGCCCCTCGAGCCTGCACCGTCTTTCAATGAGATCATGGCTGACTTGACTGTGGCCTCTGAGCTCCACTTTCCTGTCTGATCCCATAACCCTTGACCCCTTGTCAATCAAAAAAATTGCCTGCTCAGCCTTGAATATATTCAATGACCCAGCATCTACCCTGTAAAGCCCTCTATTTCAATATTCATCTCCCATTCTTCTAAACTCCAATGAGTACAGGCCCAACTTGCTCAACCTTTCCTCATAAGAAAATCCCTTCATCCCCGGAATCAGCCCTGTGAACCTTGTCTGAACTGCTTTCAATGCAAGTATGTCCCACCTTAAGTAAGGAGGCCAAAACTATACATGATACTCTAGGTGTGGCCTCAGCAATGTGCCATACAGCTGCAGCAAGACTTCTAAATGGTGGCACTCTCTCTTTGAAAGTAGCTGTGATGGTGAGATTCCTGCTTGGAAGAAGTTCCACAATAAAGAGGAAGCTGATCCTGTAACTCTCCCTCTTTAAGAAGATCCCAGATGATGCAAATTGCTCTTTCAAAGAGTTCTCGAACAAGATTCTTGAAGGAGGTCACTTCGAAGGTTAGCGGGGGTAGGTGGAATGTAGAGTTGAGGTCACATCAGATCAGCTATGATCTTATTGAATGGGGGAGCAGGCTCGAGGGGCTGAGTGGCCTTCTCCTGCTCCTATTTTGTATGTTTGTAAACTGTTTAAGGATGACTTTGCCGGTCAGGACCCCTATTTAACAGGGATTCTATTTGTGAGTTTTGCTGTTTGTGGGGTTAGCTGTGATGTCCTCAGTGATTAGCTGAGCACATGGAAGCTGGAATATAAATGCAAGTTCTTTTTATTATAAGGTGGGTGCATGTCCCTTTTGAAATATGATGTTACTTGTCCTGAGGATTCTTTTATCTTTTGCTGTTATTTTGTTCTTAGCTTTGCTGTCTGTCCTAATGGGAGCTGAGTTATTATCAGTAGAAATGCACAGTTTTTAACCCAGTGAGATTCAGTAATTGTGACACCTCAACAGTCAGGAAGACAGTTCATCTCACAGTCAGATGCAACAATCTCTTCAGTCAAACACTCCCAACCATATTAAGCAGAACAGTTCAAAAAATCAGACAAGGAAACTGATGTTAAATAATCTCTATTGCAAATTCTGGTTCAGACTATGAGGCCGTCCCCTTGAAGAGCTTACATAAGAGAATGTAATCTCCTCTGCAAAATTGACCCTGAACAGATCAATAAAGAGAGGCCTAATAAGATTGGAGCAATTCCATGTGCGTTAATTTAGGTCCCTTGCATCTCCTAATCATTGCCTATCACCTACAAAGGATTGATCATTGGTCCTTTTCCTCCTCATGTGCTCCTTTCCCTCACTGGTATCATCTGTACACATGAGTTTCCAAGTCTGACGATAATCCTCAGCTGATCTCCCCACCATTTCCCCAGGTCCCACCACCAGTTCTGTGCTGTCAGGTTGCCTGCCTAACAGTCAGTTGTAAGCTCTGACAGGGAACACTTCAATTGAACATTGACCTGAAGAAAGAAACTTTGCCTTGTTGAGTGCTCAGGCGGATCCATATTGTGTCAGAATGAATCCTGCTTCAGTCAGTGCAGGGAATCAAACTTCATATTAAATCCATCATCAAAAACCATATCCCTTCATCACCCTTATCCTAACGCAAACACCCTAATCCTAACTATAACCCTATCACCCTAATTTAACCCTAATCAAAACACCATAACCCTAACATCCTAACTGTAAGACTAAAATCTTAACCAAGTCCTAACCCTACCTCTCCAACATTAACCCAGACACCCTAACACAAGACAAACACCCTCACTCAGGCCAAACACCCTAACCCAAACCCAAACACCCTAACCCACCCCAAACACCCTAACCCACCACAAACACCCTAACTCAGCCCAAACACCCTCACTCAGGCCAAACACCCTAACCCAAACCCAAACACACTAACCCAGCCCAAACACCCTAACCCACCACAAACACCCTAACCAACCCCAAACACCCTAACCCAGCCCAAACACCCTAAGCCACCCCAAACACCCTAACCCAGCCCAAACACCCTAACCCAGCCCAAACACCCTGACCCAACACAAACACCCTAACCCAGCCCAAATACCCTAACTCAGCCCAAACACCCTAACTCAGCCCAAACACCCTAACTCAGGCAAAACACCCCAACTCAGGACAGTCACCCTAATCCAGCCCAAAAACCCTAACCCAGCCCAAAAACCCTAACTCAGCCCAATCACCCTAACCCAACCCAAACAACCAAAAACAGCTCAAACACCCTAACCCAGCCCAAACCCCCGAACCCAGCCCAAACACCCTAACCCAACACAAACACCCTAACCCAAAAAAGACCCTAACTGAACCCAAACACCCTAACTCAGCACAAACACCCAAACCCAGCCCAAACACACTAACCCAGCCCAAACACCCTAACTCAGCCCAAACACACTAACTCAGCCCAAACACCATAACCCAGCCCAAACACCCTAACTCAGCCCAATCACCATAACCCAACTCAAACAACATAACTCAAGCCAAAAACATTAAGCCCAAACACCATATCCACAGCCCAATCACACTAACTCTGCCCAAACACCCTAACCCAGCCCAAACACCCTAACCCAGCCCAAACACCCTAACTCAGCCCAAACACCCCAACCCAGCCCAAACACCCTAACTCAGCCCAATCACCATAACCCAGCCCAAACACACTAACTCAGCCCAAACACGTTAACTCAGGCAAAACACCCTAACTCAGAACAGTCACCCTAACCCAGCCCAAACACAATAACGGAGCCCAAACACCCTAACCCAACACAAACACCCTAACTCTGCCCAAACACCCTAATTCAGCCCAAACACCCTAACTCAGGCAAAACACCCTAACTCAGGACAGTCACCCTAACCCAGCCCAAACACCCTAACCCAACCCAAACACCCTAACCCAACCCAAACACGCTAACTCTGCCCAAACACCCTGACCCAGCCGAAACACTCCAACCCAATCCAAACACCCCAACCCAGCCCAGACACCCTAAACCAGCCCAAACACGCTAACACAGCCCAATCACCCTAACCCAACCCAAACACCCTAACCCAACACAAACACCCTAACCCAACCCAATCACCCTAACCCAACCCAAACACCCTAACCCAACACAAACACCCTAACCCCGCCCAAACACCCTAACCCCGCCCAAACACTCCAACCCGGCCCAAACACCCTAACTCATCTCAAACACCCTAACCCCGCCCAAACACCCTGACCCCGCCCAAACACTCCAACCCGGCCCAAACACCCTAACTCATCTCAAACACCCTAACCCAACCCAAACACCCTAACTCTGCACAAACAAACTAACTCAGCAAATCACCCTAACCCGACCCAAACACTCCAACCCAAACCAAAAACTCCAAACCAACCCAAACACCGTAACTCAACCCAATCACCCTAACCCAGCCCAAACATCCGAACTCTGCCCAAACACCCTAACACAGCCCAATCATAATAACCCAGCCCAAACACCCTAACCCAACCCAAACACCCTAACCCAACCCAAACACCCTAACCCAACCCAAACACAAACACCCAGCCCAAACACCCGAACCCAGCCCAAACACCCTAACCCAACCCAAACACCCTAACACAGCCCAAACACCCTAACCCACCCCAAACACCCTAACCCCGCCCAAACACCCTAACTGAGCCCAAACGCCATAACCCAACCCAAACACACTAACTGAGCCCAAACACCCTAACCCAACCCAAACACGCTAACCCAACCCAAACACCCTAACACAGCCCAAACACCCTAACTCAGCCCAATCACCCTAAACCAACCCAAATACCGAAACTCTGCCCAAACAACCTAACTCAGCCCAATCACCCTAACCCAGCCCAAAAACGCTAACCCAGCCCAAAAACCCTAACCCAAGCCAAACACCCGAACACAGCCCAAACACCCTAACCCAACCCAAACACCCTAACCCAACCCAAACACCCTAACCCAACCCAAACACCCTAACCCAGCCAAAACACACTAACTCAGCTCAAACACCCTAACCCAACACAAACATCCTAACCCAGCCCAAATACCCTAACCCAGCCCAAAAACCCTAACCCAACCCAAACACCCTAACCCCGCCCAAACACCCTAACTGAGCCCAAACGCCATAACCCAACCCAAACACACTAACTGAACCCAAAAACCCGAACCCAACCCAAACACCCTAACACAGCCCAAACACCCTAACTCAGCCCAATCACCCTAAACCAACCCAAACACCGAAACTCTGCCCAAACAACCTAACTCAGCCCAATCACCCTAACCCAGCCCAAACACACTAACCCAGCCCAAACACACTAACCCAGCCCAAACACCCTAACCCAACACAAACACACTAACCCAGCCCAAACACCCTAACCCAGCCCAAACACCCTAACCCAGCCCAAACACCCTAACTCAGCCCAAACACCCTAACCCAGCCCAAACACACTAACTCAGCTCAAACACCCTAACCCAACACAAACATCCTAACCCAGCCCAAATACCCTAACCCAGTCTAAAAACCCTAACCCAGCCCAAACACGCGAAATCTGCCCAAACACCCTAACCCAACCCCAAAACCCCAACCCGGCACAAACACCCTAACCCAGCCCACACACCCTAAACCAACCCAAACACCCTAACCCAGCCCAAACACCCTAAACCAACCCAAACATCCAACCCAGCCCAAAAACCCTAACACAACCCAAACACCCTAACTCAGCCCAATCATCCTAACGCAATCCAAACACCCTAACCCAGCCCAAACATCCAACCCAGCCCAAAAACCCTAACACAACCCAAACACCCTAACTCAGCCCAATCATCCTAACGCAACACAAACACCCTAACACTGCCCAAACAAACCAACTCAGCAAATCACCCTGACCCAACACAAACACTCCAACCCAAACCAAACACCCGCACACAGCCCAATCATACTAACCAGCCCAAACACCCTAACCCAGCGAAACATTTCAACCCAATCCAAACACCCCAACCCAGCCCAAACACCCTAACTCAGCCCAATAACCATAACCCAGCCCAAACACCCTAACCCAACCCAAACACACTAAGTCAGCCCAAACACCCTAACTCAGGCAAAACACCATAACTCAGGACAGTCACCCTAACCCAGCCCAAACACACTAAGTCAGCCCAAACACCCTAACTCAGGCAAAACACCATAACTCAGGACAGTCACCCTAAACCAGCCCAAACACCCTAACCCAACACAAACACCCTAACCCAACACAAACACCCTAACCCAACACAAACACCCTAACTCAGCCCAAACACCCTAACCCAACACAAACACCCTAACTCAGCCCAATACCCTAACTCAGGCAAAACACCCTAACTCAGGACAGTCACCCTAACCCAGCCCAAATCCCCTAACCCAGCCCAAAAACCCTAACCCAACCCAAACACGCTAACCCAGCCCAAACACCCTAACTCAGCCCAAAGACCCAAACACAGCCCAATCACACTAACCCATCACAAACAACCCAAAAACAGCCCAAACAGCCTAACCCAACCCAAACACCCTAAACCAGCCCAAACAGGCTAACGCAGCTCAAACCCCCGAACCTAGCCCAAACCCCCGAACCCAACGCAAACACCCTAACTCAGCCCAATCACCCTAACCCAACCCAACCACCCTAATCCAACGCAAACACCCTAACCCAGCCCAAACACCCTAAACCAACAAAAGCACCCTAACCCAACACAAATACCCTAAACCAGGACAAACACCCTAACTGAACCCAAACACCCTAACTCAGCCGAAACACACTAACTCAACCCAAACACACTAACCCAACCCAAACACCCGAACTCTGCCCAAACACCCTAACCCAGCCCAATCATACCAACCCAGCCCAAACACCCTAACCCAGCCCAAACACCCTAACTGCCCAAACACCCTAACACAGCCCAATCATAATAACCCATCCCAAACAACCCAAAACAACCCAAACACCCTAACCTAACCCAAACACCCTAAACCAGCCCAAATACGCTAACGCAGCCCAAACCCCTGAACCCAGCCCAATCACCCTAACCCAACACAAACACCCTAACCCACCCCAAACACCCTAACCCCGCCCAACCACCCTAACTGAGCCCAAACGCCATAACCCAACCCAAACACACTAACTGAACCCAAAAACCCGAACACAACCCAAACACCCTAACTCAGCCCAAACACCCTAACTCAGCCCAATCACCATAACCCAACTCAAACAACATAACACAGGCCAAAAACCTTAAGCCCAAACACCCTAACTCAGCCCAAACACCCTAACTCAGCCCAAACACACTAACCCAGCCCAAACACCCTAAACCAACCCAAACACCCTAAACCAGCCCAAACACGCTAACACAGCCCAATCACCCTAACCCAACACAAACACCCTAACCCAACACAAACACCCTAACCCAACACACTCTAAACCAGGACAAATACCCTAACCGAACCCAAACACCCTAACCCCGCCCAAACACTCCAACCCGGCCCAAACACCCTAACTCATCTCAAACACCCTAACCCAACCCAAACACCCTAACTCTGCACAAACAAACTAACTCAGCAAATCACCCTAACCCGACCCAAACACTCCAACCCAAACCAAAAACTCCAAACCAACCCAAACACCGTAACTCAACCCAATGACCCTAACCCAGCCCAAACATCCGAACTCTGCCCAAACACCCTAACACAGCCCAATCATAATAACCCAGCCCAAACACCCTAAACCAACCCAAACACCCTAAACCAGCCCAAACACCCTAACTCAGCCCAATCACCCTAACCCAGCCCAAACACACTAATCCAACCCAAACACCCTAACCCAACACAAACACACTAACCCAGCCCAAACACCCTAACCCAGCCCAAACACCCTAACTCGGCCCAAACACCCTAACCCAGCCCAAACACACTAACTCAGCTCAAACACCCTAACCCAACACAAACATCCTAACCCAGTCTAAAAACCCTAACCCAGCCCAAACACGCGAAATCTGCCCAAACACCCTAACCCAACCCCAAAACCCCAACCCGGCACAAACACCCTAACCCAGCCCACACACCCTAAACCAACCCAAACACCCTAACCCAGCCCAAACATCCAACCCAGCCCAAACACCCTAACACAACCCAAACACCCTAACTCAGCCCAATCATCCTAACGCAACACAAACACCCTAACACTGCCCAAACAAACCAACTCAGCAAATCACCCTGACCCAACACAAACACTCCAACCCAAACCAAACACCCGCACACAGCCCAATCATACTAACCAGCCCAAACACCCTAACCCAGCGAAACATTTCAACCCAATCCAAACACCCCAACCCAGCCCAAACACCCTAACTCAGCCCAATCACCATAACCCAGCCCAAACACCCTAACCCAACCCAAACACACTAAGTCAGCCCAAACACGCTAACTCAGGCAAAACACCATAACTCAGGACAGTCACCCTAAACCAGCCCAAACACCCTAACCCAACCAAAACACCCTAACCCAACACAAACACCCTAACTCAGCCCAAACACCCTAACTCAGGCAAAACACCCTAACTCAGGACAGTCACCCTAACCCAGCCCAAATCCCCTAACCCAGCCCAAAAACCCTAACCCAACCCAAACACGCTAACACTGCCCAAACACGCTGACCCAGCCGAAACACTCCAACCCAGCCCAAACACCCTAACTCAGCCCAAAGACCCAAACACAGCCCAATCACACTAACCCATCACAAACAACCCAAAAACAGCCCAAACATCCTAAACCAGCCCAAACAGGCTAACGCAGCTCAAACCCCCGAACCGAGCCCAATCACCCTAACCCAACCCAACCACCCTAATCCAACGCAAACACCCTAACCCAGCCCAAACACCCTAAACCAACAAAAGCACCCTAACCCAACACAAATACCCTAAACCAGGACAAACACCCTAACTGAACCCAAACACCCTAACTCAGCCCAAACACCCTAACTCAGCCCAAACACCCTAACCCAATCCAAACACCCTAACCCAACCCAAACACCCTAACCCAACCCAAACACCCTAACCCAACCCAAACACCCTAACCCAACCCAAACACCCTAACTGAGCCCAAACACCCTAACTCTGCCCAAACAAAGTAACTCAGCAAATCACCCTAACCCAACCCAAACACTCCAACCCAAACCAAACACTCCAACCCAACCCAAACACCGTAACTCAACCCAATCACCCTAACCCAACCCAAACACCGTAACTCAACCCAATCACCCTAACACAGCCCAAGCACCCGAACTCTGCCCAAACAAACTAACTCAGCAAATCACCCTAACCCAACCCAAACACTACAACCCAAACCAATCACTCCAACCCAACCCAAACACCGTAACTCAACCCAATCACCCTAACCCAGCCCAAACACCCGAACTCTGCCCAAACACCCTAACACAGCCCAATCATACCAACCCAGCCCAAACACCCTAACCCAACCCAAACACCCTAACCCAGCCCAAACACCCTAACTGCCCAAACACCCTAACACAGCCCAATCATAATAACCCATCCCAAACAACCCAAAACAGCCCAAACACCCTAACCTAACCCAAACACCCTAAACCAGCCCAAATACGCTAACGCAGCCCAAACCCCTGAACCCAGCCCAATCACCCTAACCCAACATAAACACCCTAACTCAATCCAATCTCCCTAATCCAACCCAATCACCCTAACCCAACACAAACACGCTAACCCAACCCAAACACTCTAACACAGCCCAAACACCCTAACTCAGCCCAATCACCCTAAACCAACCCATACACCCAAACTCTGCCCAAACAAGCTAACTCAGCCCAATCACCCTAACCCACGCCCAAACACCCTAACTCAGCCCAAACACCCTAACTCAGCCCAATCACCCTAACCCAGCCCAAACATCCTAACCCAAACCAAACACCCGAACCCAGCACAAACACCCTAACCCAACCCAAACACCCTCACCCAACCCAAACACCCTAACACAACCCAAACACCCTAACTCAGCCCAATCACCCTAAACCAACCCAAACACCCAAACTCTGCCCAAACAACCTAACTCAGCCCAAACACCTTAACCCAGCCCAAACAGCCTAACCCAACCCAAACACCCGAACCCAGCACAAACACCCTAACCCAACACAAACACACTAACCCAACCCAAACACCCTAACCCAGCCCAAACACCCTAACTCAGTTCAAACACCCTAACCCAGCCCAAACACCCTAACCCACCCAAAAACCCCAACCCAGCCCAAACACCCTAAATGAGTTCAAACACCCTAACTCAGTTCAAACACCCTAACCCAGCCCAAACACCCTAACCCAGCCCAAACACACGAAATCTGCCCAAACACCTCAACCCAGCCCAATCACCCTAACCCAACACAAACACCCTAACTCAATCCAATCACCCTAATTCAACCCAAACACCCTAACCCCGCCCAAACACCCTAACTGAGCCCAAACGCCATAACCCAACCCAAACACACTAACTGAACCCAAAAACCTGAACCCAACACAAACACGCTAACCCAACCCAAACACCCTAAACCAGCCCAATCACCCTAAACCAACCCAAACACCTAACCCAACACAAACACAGTAACCCATCCCAAACACCCTAACTCAGCACAAACACCCCAACCCAGCCCAAAGACCCTAACCCACCCAAACACCCTAACCCAGCCCAAACACCCTAACTCAGTTCAAATACCCTAACCCAGCCCAAACACCCTAACCCAACACAAACATCCTATCCCAGCCCAAACACCCTAACCCAGCCTAAAAACCCTAACCCAGCCCAAACACACGAAATCTGCCCAAACACCCTAACCCAACCCAAACACCCTAACACGGCCCAAACACCCTAACTCAGCCCAATCATCCTAACTCAGCCCAATCATCCTAACCCAACCCAAACACCCTAAACCAACCCAAACACCCTAACTCTGCCCAAACAAACCAACTCAGCAAATCAAACCTAACCCAACACAAACACGCTAACCCAACCCAAACACTCTAACACAGCCCAAACACCCTAACTCAGCCCAATCACCCTAACTCAGCCCAAACACCTAACCCAACACAAACACACTAACCCAGCCCAAACACCCTAACCCAACCCAAACACCCTAACCCAAAACAAACACAGTAACCCAGCCCAAACACCATAACTCAGCCCAAACACCCTAACCCACCCAAAAACCCTAACCCAGCCCAAACACCCTAAATGAGTTCAAACACCCTAACTCAGTTCAAACACCCTAACCCAGCCCAAACACCCTAACCCAACACAAACACCCTAACCCAGCCCAAACACCCTAACCCAGCGTAAAAACCCTAACCCAGCCCAAACACACGAAATCTGCCCAAACACCCTAACCCAGCCCAAACACCCTAACCCACCCCAAACACCCTAACCCCGCCCAAACACCCTAACCCACCCCAAACACCCTAACCCAACCCAAACACCCTAAACCAGCCCAAACACGCTAACCCAGCCCAAACCCCCGAACCCAGCCCAATCACCCTAACCCAACACAAACACCCTAACTCAATCCAATCACCCTAATCCAACCCAAACACCCTAACCCTACACAAACACCCTAACTGAGCCCAAGCACCCTAACCCACACCAAACACCCTAACCCCGCCCAAACACCCTAACTGAGCCCAAACGCCATAACCCAACTCAAACACACTAACTGAACCCAAAAACCTGAACCCAACACAAACACGCTAACCCAACCCAAACACTCTAACACAGCCCAAACACCCTAACTCAGCCCAATCACCCTAACCCAACCCAAACACCCGAACCCAGCCCAAACAACCCAACCCAACCCAAACACCCTAACCCAACACAAACACAGTAACCCATCCCAAACACCCTAACTCAGCACAAACACCCCAACCCAGCCCAAACACCCTAACCCAGCCCAAACACCCTAACTCAGTTCAAATACCCTAACCCAGCCCAAACACCCTAACCCAACACAAACATCCTATCCCAGCCCAAACACCCTAACCCAGCCTAAAAACCCTAACCCAGCCCAAACACACGAAATCTGCCCAAACACCCTAACCCAACCCAAACACCCTAACCCGGTCCAAACATCCTAACTCATCCCAATCACCCTAACTCAGCCCAATCATCCTAACTCAGCCCAATCATCCTAACCCAACCCAAACACCCTAACCCAACCCAAACACCCTAACTCTGCCCAAACAAACCAACTCAGCAAATCAACCTAACCCAACCCAAACACTCCAACCCAACCCAAACACCCTAAAACAGCACAATCATACTAACCCAGCCCAAACACCCTAACCCAACCCAAACACCCTAAACCAGCCCAAACACGCTAACCCAGCCCAAAGCCCCAAGCCCAGCCCAATCATCCTAACTCAGCACAAACACCCTAACTCAACCCAATCACCCTAAACCAACACAAACACCCTAACTCAGCCCAAACAACCTAACCCAACCCAAACACCCTAACTGAACCCAAACACCCTAACCCAACCCAAACACCCTAACCCAGCCCAAACACCCTAACTGAACCCAAACACCCTAACCCAACCCAAACACCCTAACCCAGCCCAAACAAAATAACTCAGCCCAAACAGCCTAACTCAGCCCAATCACATTAACCCATCCCAAACAACCCAAAACAGCCCAAACATCCTAACCCGACCCAAACCCTCTAAACCAGCCCAAGCACCGTAACCCAACACAAACACCCTAACCCAGCCCAAACACCCTAACCCAACCCAAACACCCTAACTCAGCCCAAACACCCTTACCCAGCCCAAACACCCTAACTCAGCTCAAACACCCGAACCCAGCCCATACACCCTAACTCAGCCCAAACAGCCTAACCCAGCCCTAACACCCTAAACCAACACAAACACCCTAAACCAATACAAACACCCTAACCAAGCACAAACATACTAACTGAACACAAACACCCTAATCCAGCCCAAACACCCGAACTCTGCCCAAACACCCTAACACAGCACAATCATACTAACCCAGCCCAAACACCCTAACCCAGCCCAAACACCCTAACCCAGCCCAAACACCCTAACCCAGCCCAAACACCCTAACTGCCCCAACACCCTACACAGCCCAATCATAATAACCCATCCCAAACAACCCAAAACAGCCCAAACACCCTAACCTAACCCAAACACCCTAAACCAGCCCAAATACGCTAACGCAGCCCAAACCCCTGAACCCAGCCCAATCACCCTAACCCAACACAAACACCCTAACTCAATCCAATCTCCCTAATCCAACCCAAACACCCTAACCCAACACAAACACCCTAACTGAGCCCAAACACCCTAACCCACCCCAAACACCCTAACCCAGCCCAAACACCCTAACACACCCCAAACACACTAACCCCGCCCAACCACCCTAACTGAGCCCAAACGCCATAACCCAACCCAAACACACTAACTGAACCCAAAAACCCGAACCCAACCCAAACATGCTAACCCAACCCAAACAACCTAAACCAGCCCAATCACCCTAACCCAACACAAACACCCTAACTCAATCCAATCACCCTAACTGAGCCCAAACGCCATAACCCAACCCAAACACCCTAACTGCCCAAACACCCTAACACAGCCCAATCATACTAACCCATCGGAAACAACCCAAAACAGCCCAAACACCCTAACCCAACCCAAACACCCTAAACCAGCCCAAACACGCTAACCCAGCCCAAACCCCCAAGCCCAGCCCAATCACCCTAACCCAACACAAACACCCTAACTCAATCCAATCACCCTAATCCAACCCTATCACCCTAAACCAACACAAACACCCTAAACCAGCCCAAACACGCTAACCCAGCCCAAACCCCCAAGCCCAGCCCAATCACCCTAACCCAACCCAAACACCCTAACTGAGCCCAAACACCCTAACCCACCCCAAACACCCTAACCCCGCCCAACCACCCTAACTCAGCCCAATCATCCTAACCCAACCCAAACACCCTAACTCTGCCCAAACAAACCAACTCAGCAAATCAGCCTAACCCAACCCAAACATCCCAACCCAACCCAAACACCCTAACACAGCACAATCATTCTAACCCAGCCCAAACACCCTAACCCAACCCAAACACCTTAACCCAACACACACCCCCTAACCCAACACACACCCCCTAACCCAGCCCACACACCCTAACCCAACCCACACACCCTAACCCAACCCAAAAACTCCAACCCAACCCAAACACTCTAACACAGCACAATCATACTAACCCAGCCCAAACACCCTAACCCCACCCAAACACCCTAACCCAACCCAAACACCCTAACCCAGCCCAAACACCCTAACCCAACCAAAACACCCTAAACCAGCCCAAACACGCTAACCCAGCCCAAACCCCCAAGCCCAGCCTAATCACCCTAACCCAACACAAACACCCTAACTCAATCCAATCACCCTAATCCAACCCAAACACCCTAACCCAGCCCAAACACCCTAACTCATCCCAAACACCCTAACTCAGCCCAAACATCCTAACCCAACCCAAACACCCTAACCCAGCCCAAACACCCTAACTGCCTAAACACCCTAACACAGCCCAATCATACTAACCCATCACAAACAACCCAAAAAAGCCCAAACACCCTAACCTAACCCAAACACCCTAAACCAGCCCAAACACCCTAACCCAGCCCAAACCCCTGAACCCAGCCCAATCACCCTAACCCAACACAAACACCCTAACTCAGTCCAATCTCCCTAATCCAACCCAATCACCCTAACCCAACACAAACACCCTAACTCAGTCCAATCTCCCTAATCCAACCCAATCACCCTAACCCAACACAAACACCCTAACTGAGCCCAAACAATCTAACCCAACCCAAACACCCTAACCCAGCCCACACACCCTAACCCAACCCAAAAGCCCCAACCCGGCACAAACACCCTAACCCAGCCCAAACACACTAACCCAGCCCAAACACACTAACCCAGCCCAAACATCCAACCCGGCCCAAACACCCTAAATCATCCCAAACTCCCTAACTCATCCCAAACACCCTAACTCAGACCAATGACCCTATCCGAACCCAAACACCCTAACCCTAAACAAACCAACTCAGCAAATCACCCTAACCCAACCCAAACATCCTAACCCAGCCCACACACCCTAACACAGCACAATCATACTAACCCATCACAAAAAACCCAAAAAAGCCCAAACACCCTAACCCAACCCAAACACACTAACCCAACCCAAACACCCTAACCCAGCCCAAACACCCTAACTGCCCAAACACCCTAACCCAGCCCAAACACCCTAACTGCCCAAACACCCTAACACAGCCCAATCATACTAACCCATCACAAACACCCTAACCCAACCCAAACACCCTAACCCAACCCAAACACCCTAACTGCCCAAACACCCTAACACAGCCCAATCATACTAAACCATTGGAAACAACCCAAAACAGCCCAAACACCCTAACCCAACCCAAACACCCTAAACCAGCTCAAACACGCTAACCCAGCCCAAACCCCCAAGCCCAGCCCAATCACCCTAACCCAACACAAACACCCTAACTCAATCCAATCACCCTAATCCAACACAATCACCCTAAACCAACACAAACACCCTTACTCAGCCCAAACAACCTAACCCAACCCAAAAACTCCAACCCAACCCGAACACCCTAACACAACCCAAACACCCTAACCCAACCCAAACACCCTAACCCAGCCCAAAAACCCTAACCCAGCCCAAACATCCAACCCAGCCCAAACACCCTAACTCATCCCAAACATCCGAACTCTGCCCAAACAAACCAACTCAGCAAATCAGCCTAACCCAACCCAAACCAAACACCCTAACACAGCACAATCATAGTAACCCAGCCCAAACACCCTAAACCAACCCAAACACCTTAACCCAGCACACACCCCCTAACCCAGCCCACACACCCTAACCCAACCCAAAAACCCCAACCCAACCCAAACACCCTAACACAGCACAATCATACTAACCCAGCCCA
Organism: Isurus oxyrinchus; assembly: GCA_026770705.1. Taxonomy (NCBI): domain Eukaryota; kingdom Metazoa; phylum Chordata; class Chondrichthyes; order Lamniformes; family Lamnidae; genus Isurus; species Isurus oxyrinchus. The sequence goes on along the minus strand of JANJGN010000030.1, from coordinate 1,915,787 downwards.
AACACCCTAACCCAACCCAAACACCCTAACCCAACACAAACACCCTAACCCAGCCCAAACACCCTAACCCAACCCAAACACCCTAACCCAACACAAACACCCTAACCCAGCCCAAACACCCTAACCCAGCCCAAACACCCTAACTGCCTAAACACCCTAACACAGCCCAATCATACTAACCCATCCCAAACAACCCAAAAAAGCCCAAACACCCTAACCCAACCCAAACATCCTAAACCAGCCCAAATACGCTAACCCAGCCCAAACCCCTGAACCCAGCCCAATCACCCTAACCCAACACAAACACCCTAACTCAGTCCAATCTCCCTAATCCAACCCAATCACCCTAACCCAACACAAACACCCTAACTGAGCCCAAACAATCTAACCCAACCCAAACACCCTAACCCAGCCCAAACACCCTAACCCAACACAAACACCCTAACCCAGCCCAAACACCCTAACTCAATCCAATCACCCTAATCCAACCCAAACACCCTAACACAACCCAAACACCCTAACTCAGCCCAATCACACTAAACCAACCCAAACATCCAAACTCTGCCCAAACAACCTAACTCAGCCCAATCACCCTAACCCAACCCAAACCCTGCAGCCCAACACAAACACTCCAACCCAGCCCAAACAACCTAACACTGCCCAAACACACTAACACAGCCCAAACACAATAACTCAGCCCAAACACCCTAACACAGCCCAATCACCCTTACCCAGCCCAAACACCCTAACCCAACCCAAACACCCTAACTCAGCCCAATCACAGTAACCCATCCGAAACAACCCAAAACAACCCAAACACTCTAACCCAAACCAAACATGCTAACCCAGCCCAAACCGCCGAACCCAGCCCAAACACCCTAACACAGCCCAATCACACTAAACATTCCCAAACAACCCAAAACAGCCCAAACATCCTAAACCAACCCAAACACCCTAAACCAGCCCAAACAGGCTAACGCAGCCCAAACCCCCGAACCGAGCCCAATCACCCTAACCCAACCCAAACACCCTAACTCAGCCCAATCACACTAACCCATCCGAAACAACCCAAAACAACCCAAACATCCTAACCCAACCCAAACACTCTAACCCAAACCAAACCGCCGAACCCAACCAATCACTCTAACCCAACACAAACACCCTAACTCTGCCCAAACACCCTAACACAGCCCAATCACACTAAACCATCCGAAACAACCCAAAACAACCCAAACATCCTAACCCAACCCAAACACTCTAACCCAACCCAAACATCCTAACCCAACCCAAACCCTCTAAACCAGCCCAAACACCCTAACCCAACACAAACACCCTAACCCAGCCCAAACACCCTAACCCAGCCAAAACACCCTAACCCAGCCCAAACACCCTAACCCAGCCCAAACACACTAACCCAGCCCAAACATCCAACCCGGCCCAAACGCCCTTACTCATCCCAAACACCCTAACTCAGCCCAAACTCCCTAACTCATCCCAAACACCCTAACTCAGACCAATGACCCTATCCGAACCCAAACACCCTAACTCTGCCTAAACAAACCAACTCAGCAAATCACCCTAACCTAACCCAAACACTCCAACCCAACCCAAACACCCTAACACAGCCCAATCATTCTAACCCAGCCCAAACACCCTAACCCAACCCAAACACCCTAACCCAGCCCACACACCCTAACACAGCCCAAACACCCTAACTGCCCAAACACCCTAACACAGCCCAATCATACTAACCCATCACAAACAACCCAAAAAGCCCAAACATCCTAAACCAGCCCAAACACCCTAACCCAGCCCAAACACCCTAACTCAGCCCAAACACCATAACCCAGCCCAAAAACCCTAATCCAGCCCAAACACCCTTACCCAGTCCCAACACCCTAACTCAGCTCAAACACCCTAACCCAGCCCAAACACCCTAACTCAGCCCAAACAGCCTAACCCAGCCCTAACACCCTAAACCAACACAAACACCCTAAACCAATACAAACACCCTAACCAAGCACAAACATACTAACTGAACACAAACACCCTAACCCAGCCCAAACACCCTAACTCAGCCCAAACACACTAACTCAGCCCAAACATCCTAACTCAGCCCAATCAACCTTACCCAACCCAAATACTCCAACCCAACACAAACCCCCAACCCAGCCCAAACACTCACACCCAAACCAAACACCCTAACCCCGCCCAAACACCCTGAACCAGCCCAATAAGCCTAACCCAACACAAACACCCTAACTCAGTCCAATCACCCTAACCCAGCCCAAACACCCTAACCCAACCCAAACACACTAACCCAACACAAACACCCTAACTCAATCCAATCACCCTAATCCAACCCAATCACCCTAACCCAACCCAAACACACTGACTCAGCACAAACACCCTATACAAGACCAAACACCATAACCCAACCCAAACACCCTAACCCAGCCCAAACACCCTAACCCAACCCAAACACCCTGACTCAGCCCAAACACCATAACCCAGCCCAAATACATTACTGAGCCCAATCACCCTAACCCAGCCCAAACACACTAACCCAACCCAAACACACTAACCCAAACCAAACACACTAACCCAGCGCAATCACCCTAACCCAGCCCAAACACACTAACCCAGCCCAAACACCCTAACCCAACCCAAACACCCTAACCCAGCCCATACACCCTAACTGAGCCCAAACGCCATAACCCAACCCAAACACCCTAATCCAACCCAAACACCCTAACCCAAACTAAACACCCTGACTCAGCACAAACACCCTAACTCAGCCCAATCACCCTAACCCAGGCCAAACACCGTAACCCAGCCCAAACACCCTAACACAGCCCAAACACCCTAACTCAGCCCAAACACCCTAACACAGCCCAATCATAATAACCCATCCCAAACAACCCAAAACAGCCCAAACACCATAACCTAACCCAAACACCCTAAACCAGCCCAAACACGCTAACGCAGCCCAAACCCCCGAACCTAGCCCAATCACCGTAACCCAACACAAACACCCTAAGCCAACACAAACACCCTAACTGAGCCCAAACACCCTAACACACCCCAAACACCCTAACCCCGCCCAAACACCCTAACTGAGCCCAAACGCCATAACCCAACCCAAACACACTAACTGAACCCAAAAACCCGAACCCAACCCAAACACGCTAACCCAACCCAAACACCCTAACACAGCCCAATCATACTAAACCATTGGAAACAACCCAAAACAGCCCAAACACCCTAACCCAACCCAAACACCCTAAACCAGCTCAAACAGGCTAACCCAGCCCAAACCCCCAAGCCCAGCCCAATCACCCTAACCCAACCCAAACACCCTAATCCAACCCAATCACCCTAATCCAACACAAACACCCTTACTCAGCCCAAACAACCTAACCCAACCCAAAAACTCCAACCCAACCCAAACACCCTAACACAACCCAAACACCCTAACCCAACCCAAACACCCTAACCCAGCCCAAAAACCCTAACCCAGCCCAAACATCCAAACAGCCCAAACACCCTAACTCATCCCAAACATCCGAACTCTGCCCAAACAAACCAACTCAGCAAATCAGCCTAACCCAACCCAAACCAAACACCCTAACACAGCACAATCATAGTAACCCAGCCCAAACACCCTAAACCAACCCAAACACCTTAACCCAGCACACACCCCCTAACCGAACCCACACACCCTAACCCAACCCAAAAACTCCAACCCAAACCAAACACTCTAACACAGCACAATCATACTAACCCAGCCCAAACACCCTAACCCAACCCAAACACCCTAACACAGCACAATCATAGTAACCCAGCCCAAACACCCTAAACCAACCCAAACACCTTAACCCAGCACACACCCCCTAACCCAGCCCACACACCCTAACCCAACCCAAAAACTCCAACCCAGCCCAAACACCCTAACACAGCACAATCATACTAACCCAGCCCAAACACCCTAACCCAACACAAACACCCTAACCCAGCCCAAACACCCTAACTGCCTAAACACCCTAACACAGCCCAATCATACTAACCCATCACAAACAACCCAAAAAAGCCCAAACACCCTAACCCAACCCAAACATCCTAAACCAGCCCAAACACCCTAACCCAGCCCAAACACGCTAACCCAGCCCAAACCCCTGAACCCAGCCCAATCACCCTAACCCAACACAAACACCCTAACTCAGTCCAATCTCCCTAATCCAACCCAATCACCCTAACCCAACACAAACACCCTAACTGAGCCCAAACAATCTAACCCAACCCAAACACCCTAACCCAACACAAACACCCTAACCCAACCCAAACACCCTAACTCAGCCCAATCACACTAAACCAACCCAAACATCCAAACTCTGCCCAAACAACCTAACTCAGCCCAATCACCCTAACCCAACCCAAACCCTGCAGCCCAACACAAACACTCCAACCCAGCCCAAACAACCTATCACTGCCCAAACACACTAACACAGCCCAAACACAATAACTCAGCCCAGACACCCTAACACAGCCTAATCACCCTTACCCAGCCCAAACACCCTAACCCAACCCAAACACACTAACACAGCCCAAACACAATAACTCAGCCCAAACACCCTAACTCAGCCCAATCACAGTAACCCATCCGAAACAACCCAAAACAACCCAAACATCCTAACCCAACCCAAACACTCTAACCCAGCCCAAACCGCCGAACCCAGCCCAATCACACTAAACATTCCCAAACAACCCAAAACAGCCCAAACATCCTAAACCAACCCAAACACCCTAAACCAGCCCAAACAGGCTAACGCAGCCCAAACCCCCGAACCGAGCCCAATCACCCTAACCCAACCCAAACACCCTAACTCAGCCCAATCACACTAACCCATCCGAAACAACCCAAAACAACCCAAACATCCTAACCCAACCCAAACACTCTAACCCAGCCCAAACCGCCGAACCCAACCAATCACTCTAACCCAACACAAACACCCTAACTCTGCCCAAACACCCTAACACAGCCCAATCACACTAAACCATCCCAAACAACCCAAAACAGCCCAAACATCCTAACCCAACCCAAACCCTCTAAACCAGCCCAAACACCCTAACCCAACACAAACACCCTAACTCAGTCCAATCACCCTAACCCAACACAAACACCCTAACCCAGCCCAAACACCCTAAGCCAACCCAAACACACTAACCCAGCCCAAACATCCAACCCGGCCCAAACGCCCTTACTCATCCCAAACACCCTAACTCAGCCCAAACTCCCTAACTCATCCCAAACACCCTAACTCAGACCAATGACCCTATCCGAACCCAAACACCCTAACTCTGCCTAAACAAACCAACTCAGCAAATCACCCTAACCCAACCCAAACACTCCAACCCAACCCAAACACCCTAACACAGCCCAATCATACTAACCCAGCCCAAAAACCCTAACCCAACCCAAACACCCTAACCCAGCCCCCACACCCTAACTGCCCAATCACCCTAACCCAACCCAAACACCCTAACCCAACCCAAACACCCTAACACAGCCCACACACCCTAACTGCCCAAACACCCTAACACAGCCCAATCATACTAACCCATCACAAACAACCCAAAAAGCCCAAACACCCTAACCCAGCCCAAACACCCTAACCCAGCCCAAACACCCTAACCCAATCCAAACACCCTAACCCAGCCCAAACACCCTAACCCAGCCCAAACACCCTAACCCAATCCAAACACCCTAACCCAGCCCAAACACCCTAACCCAACCCAAACACCCTAACCCAGCCCAAACACCCTAACTGCCCAAACACCCTAACACAGCCCAATCATACTAACCCATCACAAACACCCTAACCCAACCCAAACACCCTAACCCAACCCAAACACCCTAACCTAGCCCAAACATCCTAACCCAACCCAAACACCCTTACCCAGCCCAAACACCCTAACTGCCCAAACACCCTAACACAGCCCAATCATACTAACCCATCACAAACAACCCAAAACAGCCCAAACACCCGAACCCAACCCAAACATCCTAAACCAGCCCAAACACGCTAACCCAGCCCAAACACCCTAACTCAGCCCAATCACCCTAACCCAACACAAACACCCTAACTCAGTCCAATCTCCCTAATCCAACCCAATCACCCTAACCCAACCCAAACACACTGACTCAGCACAAACACCCTAACCCAGCCCAAACACCCTAACTGAACCCAAAAACCCTAACCCAACCCAAACACACTAAACCAACCCAAACACCCTAACTCAGCCCAATCACCCTAACCCAACCCAAACCCTGCAACCCAACACAAACACTCCAACCCAGCCCAAACACCCTAACACAGCCCAAACAAAATAACTCAGCCCAAACACCCTAACTCAGCCCAATCACCCTTACCCAGCCCAAACACCCTAACCCAACCCAAACACCCTAACTCAGCCCAATCACACTAACCCATCCCAAACAACCCAAAACAACCCAAACGTCCTAACCCAACCCAAAACCTCTAAACAAGCCCAAACACCCTAACCCAACACAAACACCCTAACCCAGCCCAAACACCCTAACCCAACCCAAACACCCTAACTCAGCCCAAACACCATAACCCAGCCCAAAAACCCTAATCCAGCCCAAACACCCTTACCCAGTCCCAACACCCTAACTCAGCTCAAACACCCTAACCCAGCCCAAACACCCTAACTCAGCCCAAACAGCCTAACCCAGCCCTAAAACCCTAAACCAACACAAGCACCCTAAACCAATACAAACACCCTAACCAAGCACAAACATACTAACTGAACACAAACACCCTAACGCAGCCCAAATACCCTAACTCAACCCAATCACCCTGACCCAGCCCAAACACCCAAACCCAACCCAAACAACCTAACTCAACCCAAACACCCTGAATCAGACCAAACACCCTAACCCAGCCCAAACACCTAACTGAGCGAAATCACCCTAACCCAGCCCAAACACACTAACCCAGCGCAATCACCATAACTCAGCCCAAACACCCTTACTGAGCGAAATCACCCTAACCCAACCCAAACACCCAAACTGAGCCCAAACGCCATAACCCAGCCCAAACACCCTAACCCAGCCCAAACACACTAACTCAGCCCAAACATCCTAACTCAGCCCAATCAACCTTACCCAACCCAAATACTCCAACCCAACACAAACCCCCAACCCAGCCCAAACACTCACACCCAAACCAAACACCCTAACCCCGCCCAAACACCCTGAACCAGCCCAATAAGCCTAACCCAACACAAACACCCTAACTCAGTCCAATCACCCTAACCCAGCCCAAACACCCTACACAGCCCAAACACACTAACCCAGCCCAAACACGCTAACCCAGCCCAATCACCCTAACCCAACCCAAACACACTAACCCAACACAAACAACCTAACTCAACCCAAACACCCTGAATCAGACCAAACACCCTAACCCAGCCCAAACACCTAACTGAGCGAAATCACCCTAACCCAGCCCAAACACACTAACCCAGCGCAATCACCATAACTCAGCCCAAACACCCTTACTGAGCGAAATCACCCTAACCCAACCCAAACACCCAAACTGAGCCCAAACGCCATAACCCAGCCCAAACACCCTAACCCAGCCCAAACACACTAACTCAGCCCAAACATCCTAACTCAGCCCAATCAACCTTACCCAACCCAAATACTCCAACCCAACACAAACCCCCAACCCAGCCCAAACACTCACACCCAAACCAAACACCCTAACCCCGCCCAAACACCCTGAACCAGCCCAATAAGCCTAACCCAACACAAACACCCTAACTCAGTCCAATCACCCTAACCCAGCCCAAACACCCTACACAGCCCAAACACACTAACCCAGCCCAAACACGCTAACCCAGCCCAATCACCCTAACCCAACCCAAACACACTAACCCAACACAAACACCCTAACTCAATCCAATCACCCTAATCCAACCCAATCACCCTAACCCAACCCAAACACACTGACTCAGCACAAACACCCTACACAAGACCAAACACCATAACCCAACCCAAACACCCTAACCCAGCCCAAACACCCTAACCCAACCCAAACACCCTGACTCAGCCCAAACACCATAACCCAGCCCAAATACATTACTGAGCCCAATCACCCTAACCCAGCCCAAACACACTAACCCAACCCAAACACACTAACCCAAACCAAACACCCTAAACCAGCCCAAACACGCTAACGCAGCCCAAACCCCCGAACCCAGCCCAATCACCGTAACCCAACACAAACACCCTAACTGAGCCCAAACACCCTAACACACCCCAAACACCCTAACCCCGCCCAAACACCCTAACTGAGCCCAAACGCCATAACCCAACCCAAACACACTAACTGAACCCAAAAACCCGAACCCAACCCAAACACGCTAACCCAACCCAAACACCCTAACTCAGCCCAATCACCCTAACCCAGCCCAAACACAATAACTCAGCCCAAACACCCTAACCCAACTCAAACACCCGAACCCAACCCAAACACCCTAACCCAACACAAACACACTAACCCAGCCCAAACACCCTAACTCAGCCCAAACACCACAACCCAGCCCAAACACCCTAACTCAGTTCAAACAATCTAATACAGCCCAAACACCCTAACCCAACACAAACATCCTAACCCACCCCAAAACCCTAACCCAGCCCAAACACCCTAACCCAGCCCAAACACGCGAAATCTGCCCAAACACCCTAACCCAACCCAAAATCCCCAATCCGGCACAAACTCCCTAACCCAGCCCGCACACCCTAACCCAACCCAAACTCCCTAACCCAGCCCACACACCCTAACCCAACCCAAACACCCTAACCCAGCCCAAACATCCAACCCGGCCCAAACACCCTAACTCATCCCAATCATCCTAACTCAACACAAACACCCTAACCCAACCTAACCACCCTAACTCTGCCCAAACAAACCAACTCAGCAAATCAGCCTAACCCTACCCAAACACTCCAACGCAAACCAAACACTCCAAACCAACCCAAACACCCTAACACAGCACAATCATACTAACCCAGCCCAAACACCCTAACCCAACCCAAACACCCTAACCCAGCCCAAACACCCTAACCCAGCCCAAACACCCTAACTGCCCAAACACCCTAACACAGCCGAATCATACTAACCCATCACAAACAACCCAAAAAAGCCCAAACACCCTAACCCAACCCAAACATCCTAAACCAGCCCAAACACGCTAACCCAGACCAAACCCCCAAATCCAGTCCAATCACCCTAACCCAACACAAACACCCTAACTCAATCCAATCACCCTAATCCAACCCAATCACCCTAACCCAACACAAACACCCTAACTGAGCCCAAACAATCTAACCCAACCCAAATACCCTAACCCAGCCAAAACACCCTAACCCAACACAAACACCCTAACCCAACCCAAACACCCTAACTCAATCCAATCACCCTAATCCAACCCAATCACCCTAACCCAACACAAACACCCTAACTGAGCCCAAACAATCTAACCCAACCCAAATACCCTAACCCAGCCAAAACACCCTAACCCAACCCAAACACCCTAACCCAGCCCAAACACCCTAACCCAACACAAACACCCTAACCCAACCCAAACACCCTAACCCAGCCCAAACACCCTAACCCAGCCAAAACACCCTAACTCAACACAAACACCCTAACCCAACACAAACACCCTAACCCAACCCAAACACCCTAACCCAGCCCAAACACCCTAACCCAGCCCAAACACCCTAACCCAACACAAACACCCTAACTCAGTCCAATCACCCTAACCCAACACAAACACAGTAAACCAGCCCAAACACCCTAACACAACACAAACACCCTAACCCAGCCAAACACCCTAACTCAGCCCAAACATACTAAGCCAGCCCAAACACCCTAAACCAACCCAAACACCCCAACCCAACCCAAACACCCTAACCCAGCCCAAACACCCTAACCCAGCCCAAACACCCTAACCCCACCCAAACACCCTAACACCGCCAGACACCCTAACCCAGCCCAAACACCCTAACTCAGTTCAAACACCCTAACCCAGCCAAACACCCTAACTCAGCCCAAACACACTAACCCAGCCCAAACACCCTAAACCAACCCAAACTCCCCAACCCAACCCAAACACCCCAACCCAGCCCAAACACCCTAACCCAGCACAAACACCCTAACCCCACGCAAACACCCTAACCCAGCCAGACACCCTAACCCAGCCCAAACACCCTAACTCAGTTCAAATACCCTAACCCAACCCAAACACCCTAACTCAATCCAATCACCCTAATCCAACCCAATCACCCTAACCCAACACAAACACCCTAACTGAGCCCACACACCCTAACCCAACCCAAACACCCTAACCCAGCCCAAACACCCCAACCCCGCCCAAACATCGAACCCGGCCCAAACACACTAACTCAGCCCAAACACCCTAACCCAGCCCACACACCCTAACCCAACCCAAACACACTAACTCAGCCCAATCACCCTTACCCGCCCAAACATCCAACCCGGCCCAAACACCCTAACTCAGCCCAAACACCCTAACCCAGCCCAGACACCCTAACCCAACCCAAACACCCTAACACAGCCCAAACAGCCTAACCCCGCCCACACATCCAACCCGGCACAAACACCCTAAACCAGCCCACACACCCTAACCCAACCCAAACACACTAACCCAGCCCAAACATCCAACACGGCCCAAACACCCTAACTCATCCCAAACACCCTAACTCAGACCAATCACCCTATCGGGACCCAAACACCCTAACTCTGCCCAAACAAGCCAATTCAGCAAATCACCCTAACCCAACCCAAACACTCCAACCCAACCCAAACACCCTAACACAGCCCAATCATACTAACCCAGCCCACACACCCTAACCCAACACAAACACCCTAACCCAGTCCAAACACCCTAACTGCCCAAACACCCTAACACAGCCCAATCATACTAATCCATCACAAACAACCTAACCCAACCCAAACACCCTAACACAACCCAAACATCCTAACCCAGCTCAAACACCCTAACCTAAGCCAAATACCCTAAACCAGCCCAAACACGCTAACCCAGACCAAACCCCCAAACTCAGCCCAATCACCCTAACCCAACACAAACACCCTAAATCAATCCAATCTCCCTAATCCAACCCAATCACCCTAACCCAACACAAACACCCTAACTGAGCCCAAACAACCTAACCCAACGCAAACACCCTAAACCAGCCCAAACATCCTAACCCAACACAAACACCCTAACTCAATCCAATCACCCTAACGCAACACAAACACCCTAACTGAGCCTAAACAACTTAACCCAACTCAAACACCCTAACCCAGCCCAAAAACCCTAACTGAGCCCAAACACCCTTACCCAACCCAAACAGCCTAACTGAGCCCAAAACCCCTAACCCAACCCAAACACCCTAACCCAACCCAAACACCATAACTCAGACCAAACACACTAACTCCGCCCAATCACCCTAACCCAATCCAAACACCCTAACCCAACACAAACACCCTAACCCAACACAAACACCCTAACCCAACACAAACACCCTAACTCAGCCCAAACACCCTAACTCAGCCCAAACACCCTAACCCAACCCAAACACCCTAACCCAACACAAACACCCTAACCCAACACAAACACCCTAACCCAACACAAACACCCTAACCCTGCCCAAACACCCTAACCCATCACAAACACCCTAACACAGCCCAAACACCCTAACTCAGCCCAATCACCCAAAACCAGCCCTAACCCCCTACCCCAGCCCAAACACCCTAACCCAACCCAAACACACTAACCCAACCCAAACACCCTAACTGAGCCCAAACACACTAACTCAGCCAAAACACCCTTACCCAACACAAACACCCTAACTCAGCCCAAACACCCTAACTCAACCCAAACATCCTGACTCGGCCCAAACACCCTAACCCAGCCCAAACACCCTAACCCAACCCAAACACCCTAACCCAGCCCAAACACCCTAACAAAGCCCAAACACTCTAACCCAGCCCAAACTCCCTAACCCAAACCAAACACCCTCACTCGGCCCAAACACCCTAACCCAGCCCAAATACCTAACTGAGCGCAAACACCCTAACCCAGCCGAAACACCCTAACTGAGCCCAAACACCCTAACACACCCCAAACACCCTAACCCCGCCCAAACACCCTAACTGAGCCCAAACGCCATAACCCAACCCAAACACACTAACTGAACCCAAAAACCCGAACCCAACCCAAACACGCTAACCCAACCCAAACACCCTAACTCAGCCCAATCACCCTAAACCAACCCAAACACCCAAACTCTGCCCAAACAACCTAACTCAGCCCAATCACCCTAACCCAGCCCAAACACAATAACTCAGCCCAAACACCCTAACCCAACTCAAACACCCGAACCCAACCCAAACACCCTAACCCAACACAAACACACTAACTCAGCCCAATCACCCTAACCCAACTCAAACACCCGAACCCAACCCAAACACCCTAACCCAACACAAACACACTAACCCAGCCCAAACACCCTAACTCAGCCCAAACACCACAACCCAGCCCAAACACCCTAACTCAGTTCAAACAATCTAATACAGCCCAAACACCCTAACCCAACACAAACATCCTAACCCACCCCAAACACCCTAACCCAGCCCAAACACACTAACCCAGCCCAAACACCCTAACTCAGCCCAAACACCACAACCCAGCCCAAACACCCTAACTCAGTTCAAACAATCTAATACAGCCCAAACACCCTAACCCAACACAAACATCCTAACCCACCCCAAACACCCTAACCCAGCCCAAACACCCTAACCCAGCCCAAACACGCGAAATCTGCCCAAACACCCTAACCCAACCCAAAATCCCCAATCCGGCACAAACTCCCTAACCCAGCCCACACACCCTAACCCAACCCAAACACCCTAACCCAGCCCAAACACCCTAACCCAACCCAAACACCCTAACTCAGACCAATCACCCTATCGGGACCCAAACACCCTAACTCTGCCCAAACAAGCCAATTCAGCAAATCACCCTAACCCAACCCAAACACTCCAACCCAACCCAAACACCCTAACACAGCCCAATCATACTAACCCAGCCCACACACCCTAACCCAACACAAACACCCTAACCCAGTCCAAACACCCTAACTGCCCAAACACCCTAACACAGCCCAATCATACTAATCCATCACAAACAACCTAACCCAACCCAAACACCCTAACACAACCCAAACATCCTAACCCAGCTCAAACACCCTAACCTAAGCCAAATACCCTAAACCAGCCCAAACACGCTAACCCAGACCAAACCCCCAAACTCAGCCCAATCACCCTAACCCAACACAAACACCCTAAATCAATCCAATCTCCCTAATCCAACCCAATCACCCTAACCCAACACAAACACCCTAACTGAGCCCAAACATCCTAACCCAACACAAACACCCTAACTCAATCCAATCACCCTAACGCAACACAAACACCCTAACTGAGCCTAAACAACTTAACCCAACTCAAACACCCTAACCCAGCCCAAAAACCCTAACTGAGCCCAAACACCCTTACCCAACCCAAACACCCTAACTGAGCCCAAAACCCCTAACCCAACCCAAACACCCTAACCCAACCCAAACACCATAACTCAGACCAAACACACTAACTCCGCCCAATCACCCTAACCCAATCCAAACACCCTAACCCAACACAAACACCCTAACCCAACACAAACACCCTAACTCAGCCCAAACACCCTAACTCAGCCCAAACACCCTAACCCAACCCAAACACCCTAACCCAACACAAACACCCTAACCCAACACAAACACCCTAACCCAACACAAACACCCTAACCCTGCCCAAACACCCTAACCCATCACAAACACCCTAACACAGCCCAAACACCCTAACTCAGCCCAATCACCCAAAACCAGCCCTAACCCCCTACCCCAGCCCAAACACCCTAACCCAACCCAAACACACTAACCCAACCCAAACACCCTAACTGAGCCCAAACACAGTAACTCAGCCAAAACACCCTTACCCAACACAAACACCCTAACTCAGCCCAAACACCCTAACTCAACCCAAACATCCTGACTCGGCCCAAACACCCTAACCCAGCCCAAACACCCTAACCCAACCCAAACACCCTAACCCAGCCCAAACACCCTAACAAAGCCCAAACACTCTAACCCAGCCCAAACTCCCTAACCCAAACCAAACACCCTCACTCGGCCCAAACACCCTAACCCAGCCCAAATACCTAACTGAGCGCAAACACCCTAACCCAGCCGAAACACCCTAACTGAGCCCAAACACCCTAACACACCCCAAACACCCTAACCCCGCCCAAACACCCTAACTGAGCCCAAACGCCATAACCCAACCCAAACACACTAACTGAACCCAAAAACCCGAACCCAACCCAAACACGCTAACCCAACCCAAACACCCTAACTCAGCCCAATCACCCTAAACCAACCCAAACACCCAAACTCTGCCCAAACAACCTAACTCAGCCCAATCACCCTAACCCAGCCCAAACACAATAACTCAGCCCAAACACCCTAACCCAACTCAAACACCCGAACCCAAACCAAACATCCTAACCCAACACAAACACACTAACTCAGCCCAATCACCCTAACCCAACTCAAACACCCGAACCCAACCCAAACACCCTAACCCAACACAAACACACTAACCCAGCCCAAACACCCTAACTCAGCCCAAACACCACAACCCAGCCCAAACACCCTAACTCAGTTCAAACAATCTAATACAGCCCAAACACCCTAACCCAACACAAACATCCTAACCCACCCCAAACACCCTAACCCAGCCCAAACACACTAACCCAGCCCAAACACCCTAACTCAGCCCAAACACCACAACCCAGCCCAAACACCCTAACTCAGTTCAAACAATCTAATACAGCCCAAACACCCTAACCCAACACAAACATCCTAACCCACCCCAAACACCCTAACCCAGCCCAAACACCCTAACCCAGCCCAAACACGCGAAATCTGCCCAAACACCCTAACCCAACCCAAAATCCCCAATCCGGCACAAACTCCCTAACCCAGCCCACACACCCTAACCCAACCCAAACACCCTAACCCAGCCCAAACACCCTAACCCAACCCAAACACCCTAACCCAGCCCAAACATCCAACCCGGCCCAAACACCCTAACTCATCCCAATCATCCTAACTCAACACAAACACCCTAACCCAACCCAACCACCCTAACTCTGCCCAAACAAACCAACTCAGCAAATCAGCCTAACCCTACCCAAACACTCCAACGCAAACCAAACACTCCAAACCAACCCAAACACCCTAACACAGCACAATCATACTAACCCAGCCCAAACACCCTAACCCAACCCAAACACCCTAACCCAGCCCAAACACCCTAACTGCCTAAACACCCTAACACAGCCGAATCATACTAACCCATCACAAACAACCCAAAAAAGCCCAATCACCCTAACCCAACCCAAACACCCTAACTCAATCCAATCACCCTAATCCAACCCAAACACCCTAACCCAACACAAACACCCTAACTGAGCCCAAACAATCTAACCCAACCCAAATACCCTAACCCAGCCAAAACACCCTAACCCAACACAAACACCCTAACCCAACACAAACACCCTAACCCAGCCCAAACACCCTAACCCAACCCAAACACCCTAACCCAGCCCAAACACCCTAACCCAGCCCAAACACCCTAACTCAACACAAACACCCTAACTCAGTCCAATCACCCTAACCCAACACAAACACAGTAAACCAGCCCAAACACCCTAACACAACACAAACACCCTAACCCAGCCAAACACCCTAACTCAGCCCAAACATACTAACCCAGCCCAAACACCCTAAACCAACCCAAACACCCCAACCCAACCCAAACACCCTAACCCAGCCCAAACACCCTAACCCAGCCCAAACACCCTAACCCCACCCAAACACCCTAACACCGCCAGACACCCTAACCCAGCCCAAACACCCTAACTCAGTTCAAACACCCTAACCCAGCCAAACACCCTAACTCAGCCCAAACACACTAACCCAGCCCAAACACCCTAAACCAACCCAAACTCCCCAACCCAACCCAAACACCCCAACCCAGCCCAAACACCCTAACCCAGCACAAACACCCTAACCCCACGCAAACACCCTAACCCAGCCAGACACCCTAACCCAGCCCAAACACCCTAACTCAGTTCAAATACCCTAACCCAACCCAAACACCCTAACTCAATCCAATCACCCTAATCCAACCCAATCACCCTAACCCAACACAAACACCCTAACTGAGCCCACACACCCTAACCCAACCCAAACACCCTAACCCAGCCCAAACACCCCAACCCCGCCCAAACATCGAACCCGGCCCAAACACACTAACTCAGCCCAAACACCCTAACCCAGCCCACACACCCTAACCCAACCCAAACACCCTAACCCAGCCCAAACACACTAACTCAGCCCAATCACCCTTACCCGCCCAAACATCCAACCCGGCCCAAACACCCTAACTCAGCCCAAACACCCTAACCCAGCCCAGACACCCTAACCCAACCCAAACACCCTAACACAGCCCAAACAGCCTAACCCCGCCCACACATCCAACCCGGCACAAACACCCTAAACCAGCCCACACACCCTAACCCAACCCAAACACACTAACCCAGCCCAAACATCCAACACGGCCCAAACACCCTAACTCATCCCAAACACCCTAACTCAGACCAATCACCCTATCGGGACCCAAACACCCTAACTCTGCCCAAACAAGCCAATTCAGCAAATCACCCTAACCCAACCCAAACACTCCAACCCAACCCAAACACCCTAACACAGCCCAATCATACTAACCCAGCCCACACACCCTAACCCAACACAAACACCCTAACCCAGTCCAAACACCCTAACTGCCCAAACACCCTAACACAGCCCAATCATACTAATCCATCACAAACAACCTAACCCAACCCAAACACCCTAACACAACCCAAACATCCTAACCCAGCTCAAACACCCTAACCTAAGCCAAATACCCTAAACCAGCCCAAACACGCTAACCCAGACCAAACCCCCAAACTCAGCCCAATCACCCTAACCCAACACAAACACCCTAAATCAATCCAATCTCCCTAATCCAACCCAATCACCCTAACCCAACACAAACACCCTAACTGAGCCCAAACAACCTAACCCAACGCAAACACCCTAAACCAGCCCAAACATCCTAACCCAACACAAACACCCTAACTCAATCCAATCACCCTAACGCAACACAAACACCCTAACTGAGCCTAAACAACTTAACCCAACTCAAACACCCTAACCCAGCCCAAACACTCTAACTGAACCCAAAACCCCTAACCCAACCCAAACACCATAACTCAGACCAAACACACTAACTCCGCCCAATCACCCTAACCCAATCCAAACACCCTAACCCAACACAAACACCCTAACCCAACACAAACACCCTAACCCAACACAAACACACTAACTCAGCCCAAACACCCTAACTCAGCCCAAACACCCTAACCCAACCCAAACACCCTAACCCAACACAAACACCCTAACCCAACACAAACACCCTAACCCAACACAAACACCCTAACCCTGCCCAAACACCCTAACCCATCACAAACACCCTAACCCAGCCCAAACACCCTAACTCAGCCCAATCACCCAAAACCAGCCCTAACCCCCTAGCCCAGCCCAAACACCCTAACCCAACCCAAACACACTAACCCAACCCAAACACCCTAACTGAGCCCAAACACACTAACTCAGCCAAAACACCCTTACCCAACACAAACACCCTAACCCATCACAAACACCCTAACTCAGCCCAAACACCCTAACTCAACCCAAACATCCTGACTCGGCCCAAACACCCTAACCCAGCCCAAACACCCTAACCCAACCCAAACACCCTAACCCAGCCCAAACACCCTAACAAAGCCCAAACACTCTAACCCAGCCCAAACTCCCTAACCCAAACCAAACACCCTCACTCGGCCCAAACACCCTAACCCAGCCCAAATACCTAACTGAGCGCAAACACCCTAACCCAGCCCAAACACCCTAACTGAACACAAAAACCCTAACCCAACCCAAACACCCTAACCCAAACCAAATGCCCTAACTCAGACCAAACACCCTAACTCCGCACAATCACCCTAACCCAATCCAAACACTCTAACCCAACTCAAACACCCTAAGCCAACACAAAAACTCTAACCCAACACAAACACCCTAACTCAGCCCAAACATCCTAACTCAGCCCAAACACCCTAACCCAAGCCAAACATCCTAACCCAACCCAAACACCCTAACTGAGCCCAAACACACTAACTCAGCCAAAACACCCTTACCCAACACAAACACCCTAACCCATCACAAACACCCTAACTCAGCCCAAACACCCTAACGCAGCCCTATCACCCTAACCCAGCCCTAAACCCCTAACCCAGCACAAACACCCTAACCCAACCCAAACACCCTGACTCGGCCCAAACACCCTAACCCAGCCCAAACACTCTAAACCAACCCAAACACCCTAACCCAGCCCAAACACCCTAACCCAGCACAAACACTCTAACCCAGCCCAAACTCCCTAACCCAACCCAAACACCCTCACTCGGCCCAAACACCCTAACCCAGCGCAAATACCTAACTGAGCGCAAACACCCTAACCCAGCCCAAACACTCTTACCCAGCCCAGACACCCTAATTGAACCCAAACACCCTAACTGAACCCAAACACCCTAACCCAGCCCAATCACCTAACCCAGCCCAAACCCCCTAACCCAACCCAAACATGCTAACCCAACCCAAACACCCTAACTGAGCCCAAACACCCTATCCCAACCCAAACACCCTAACTGAGCCCAACGCCATAACCCAACCCAAACCCCCTAATCCATCCCAAACACCCTGACTGAACCCAAACACCCAAACCCAACCCAAACACCCTAACCCAACGCAAACACACTAACCCAACCCAAACACCCTAACTCAGCCCAAACACCCTAACTCCGCCCAATCACCCTAACCCAATCCAAACACCCTAACCCAACACAAACACCCTAACCCAACACAAACACCCTAACCCAACACAAACACCCTAACTCAGCCCAAACACCCTAACTCCGCCCAAACACCCTGACCCAACCCAAACACCCTAACCCAAACCAAACACCCTAACTGAGCCCAAACACACTAACTCAGCCAAAACACCCTTACCCAACACAAACACGCTAACCCAACCCAAACACCCTAACCCAGCCCAAACACTCTAACCAACCCAAACACCCTAACCCAGCCCAAACACCCTAACCCAGCCCAAACACCCTAACCCAGCCCAAACACCCTAACCCAACCCAAACACCCTAACCCATCACAAACACCCTAACCCAACCCAAACACTCTTACCCAGCCCAGACACCCTAATTGAACCCAAAAACCCTAACTGAACCCAAACACCCTAACCCAGCCCAATCACCCTAACCCAACCCAAACACCCTAACCCATCACAAACACCGTAACTCAGCCCAAACACCCTAACTCAACCCAAACACCCTGACTCGGCCCAAACACCCTAACCCAGCCCAAACACCATAACCCAACCCAAACACCCTAACCCAACCCAAACACCCTGACTCGGCCCAAACACCCTAACCCAACCCAAACACCCTAACTCAGCCAAAACACCCTTACCCAACACAAACACCCTAACCCAACCCAAACACCCTAACCCAACACAAACACCCTAACCCAGCCCAAACACCATAACCCAACCCAAACACACTAAACCAACCCAAACACCCTAACTCAGCCAAAACACCCTTAACCAACACAAACACACTAACCCAACCCAAACACCCTAACCCAGCCCAAACAGCCTAACCCAGCCCAAACACCCTAACCCAGCCCAAACACCCTAACCCAACCCAAACATCCTAACCCGACACAAACACCCTAACCAGCCCAAACACCCTAACCCAATACAAACACCCAAACCCAGCCCAAACACGCTAACCCAGCCCAATCACCCAAACCCAGCCCAAACACGCTAACCCAACACAAACTCCCTAACCCAACCCAAACACCCCAAACCAGCCCAAACACCCTAACTGAACCCAAAGACCCTAACTCGACCCAAACACACTAACCGAATCCAAACACCCTAACACAGCTCTATCACCCTAACCCAAACCAAATACTCCAACCGAACCCAAACCCCCCAACACAGCCCAAACACCCTAACTCAGCCCAAACACCCAAACCCAACCCAAATGCCCTAACCCAGCCCAAACACCCTAACCGAACACAAACACCCTAACCCAGTCCAAACACCCTAACTGAACCCAAAGACCCTAAATCGACCCAAACACACTAACCGAACCCAAACACCCTAATGCAGCTCTATCACCCTAACCCAACCCAAACTTACTAACGCAGCCTAAACACCCTAACCCAAAGCAAACACACTGACTCAGCCCAAAGACCCTAACCCAGCCCAAATACCCAACTGAGCCCAAACACACTAACCCAGCGCAATCACCCTAACCCAGACCAAACACCCTAACTCAGCCCAAATACCTAACTGAGCCCAAACACCCTAACCCAACCAAAACACCCTAACTGCGCCTAAATGCCATAACCCAACCCAAACCCCCTAATCCAACCCAAATCCCCTAATCCAACCCAAACACACTAACCCAACCCAAAAACCCTAACCCATCCCAAACACCCTAACCCAACCCAAACACCCTAACTGAGCCCAACGCCATAACTCAAACCAAACACCCTAATCCATCCCAAACACCCTGACTGAACACAAACACCCTAACCCAACCCAAACACCCTAACCCAAAACCAAACACCCTAACCCAACCCAAACACCCTAACTCCGCCCAATCACCCTAACCCAACACAAACACCCTAACCCAACACAAACACCCTAACCCAACACAAACACCCTAACTCAGCCCAAACACCCTAACCAGCCCAAACACCCTAACCCAACACAAGCACCCTAACCCAGCCCAAACACCCTAACCCAACCCAAACACCCTAATTCAGCCCAAACACCCTAACCCAACCCAAACACCCTAACCCAACACAAACACCCTAACCAGCCCAAACACCCTAACCCAGCCCAAACACCCTAACCCAGCCCAAACACCCTAACCCAACCCAAACACCCTAACCCACCCCAAACACCCTAACCAGCCCAAACACCCTAACCCAACACAAGCACCCTAACCCAGCCCAAACACCCTAACTGAACCCAAAGGCCCTAACTCGTCACAAACACACTAACCGAATCCAAACACCCTAACGCAGCTCTATCACCCTAACCCAACCCAAATACTCCATCCGAACCCAAACGCCCCAACACAGCCCAAACTCCCTAACTCAGCCCAAACACCCTAACCCAACCCAAACGCCCTAACTCAGCCCAAACACCCAAACCCAACCCAAACGCCCTAACCCAGCCCAAACACCCTAAATCAACACAAACACCCTAACTGAACCCAAAGACCCTAACTCGACCCAAACACCCTAACCGAACCCAAAAACCCTAATGCAGCTCTATCACCCTAACCCAACCCAAACATACTAACCCAGCCCAAACACCCTAAACCAACCCAAACACACTGACTCAGCCCAAACACCCAAACCCAACCCAAACGCCCTAACCCAGCCCAAAAACCCTAACTGAAACTAAAGACCCTAACTCGACCCAAACACACTAACCGAACCCAAACATGCTAATGCAGCTCTATCACCCTAACCCAACCCAAACTTACTAACCCAGCCTAAACACCCTAACCCAACCCAAACACACTGACTCAGCCCAAAGACCCTAACCCAGCCCAAATACCTAACTGAGCCCAATCACACTAACCCAGCCCAAACACACTAACCCAGCGCAATCATCCTAACCCAGACCAAACACCCTAACCCAGCCCAAATACCTAACTGAGCCCAAACACCTAACCCAACCAAAACACCCTAACCCAACCCAAACACCCTAACTGAGCCTAAATGCCATAACCCAACCCAAACCCCCTAATCCAACCCAAACAACCTAACTGAACCCAAACACCCTAACCCAACCCAAACACTCTAACCCAACCCAAAAACCCTAACCCAACCCAAACACCCTAACCCAACACAAACCCCCTAACCCAACCAAAAACATCCTAACCCAATCCAAACACACTAACCCCACCCAAACCCCCTAACCCAAACCCAAACACCCTAACTGAGCCTAAACGCCATAACCCAACCCAAACCCCCTAATCCAACCCAAACAACCTAACTGAACCCAAACACCCTAACCCAACCCAAACACTCTAACCCAACCCAAACAACCTAACTGAACCCAAACACCCTAACCCAACCCAAACACTCTAACCCAACCCAAAAACCCTAACCCAACCCAAAAACCCTAACCCAACCCAAACACTCTAACCCAACCCAAACCCCCTAACCCAACTCAAACACCCTAACCCAACCCAAAAACCCTAACCCAACCCAAAAACCCTAACCCAACCCAAACACCCTAACTGAGCCCAAACACCCTAAACCAACCCAAACACCCTAACTGAGCCCAACGCCATAACCCAATCCAAACCCCCTAATCCATCCCAAAAACCCTAACTGAACCCAAACACCCAAACCCAACCCAAACACCCTAACCCAAACCCAAACACCCTAACTGAGCCTAAACGCCATAACCCAACGCAAACCCCCTAATCCAACCCAAACAACCTAACTGAACCCAAACACCCTAACCCAACCCAAACACACTAACCCAACCCAAACCCCCTAACCCAACCCAAAAACCCTAACGCAACCCAAACACCCTAACGCAACCCAAACACCCTAACTGAGCCCAAACACCCTAACCCAACCCAAACACCCTAACTGAGCCCAACGCCATAACCCAACCCAAACCCCTTAATCCATCCCAAACACCCTAACTGAACCCAAACACCCAAACCCAACCCAAACACCCTAACCCAAACCCAAACACACTAACCCAACCCAAACACCCTAACCCAACCCAAACCCCCTAACCCAACCCAAAAACCCTAACGCAACCCAAACACCCTAACGCAACCCAAACACCCTAACTGAGCCCAAACACCCTAACCCAACCCAAACACCCTAACTGAGCCCAACGCCATAACCCAACCCAAACCCCTTAATCCATCCCAAACACCCTAACTGAACCCAAACACCCAAACCCAACCCAAACACCCTAACCCAAACCCAAACACACTAACCCAAACCAAACACCCTAACCCAGCCCAAACACCCTAACCCAGCCCAAACACCCTAACCCAAACCCAAACACCCTAACCCAACCCAAACACCCTAACCCAACCCAAACACCCTAACCAGCCCAAACACCCTAACCCAACACAAGCACCCTAACCCAGCCCAAACACCCTAACCCAACCCAAACACCCTAATTCAGCCCAAACACCCTAACCCAACCCAAACACCCTAACCCAACACAAACACCCTAACCCAGCCCAAACACCCTAACTGAACCCAAAGGCCCTAACTCGTCACAAACACACTAACCGAATCCAAACACCCTAACGCAGCTCTATCACCCTAACCCAACCCAAATACACCATCCGAACCCAAACGCCCCAACACAGCCCAAACACCCTAACTCAGCCCAAACACCCAAACCCAACGCAAACGCCCTAACCCAGCCCAAACACCCTAACCCAGCCCAAACATCCTAACTCAGCCCAAACACCCTAACCCAACCCAAACGCCCTAACCCAGCCCAAACACCCTAAATCAACACAAACACCCTAACTGAACCCAAAGACCCTAACTCGACCCAAACACCCTAACCGAACCCAAAAACCCTAATGCAGCTCTATCACCCTAACCCAACCCAAACATACTAACCCAGCCTAAACACCCTAACCCAACCCAAACACACTGACTCAGCCCAAACACCCAAACCCAACCCAAACGCCCTAAACCGGCCCAAAAACCCTAACCCAGCCCAAACACCCTAACCCAGCCCAAAAACCCTAACTGAAACTAAAGACCCTAACTCGACCCAAACACACTAACCGAACCCAAACATGCTAATGCAGCTCTATCACCCTAACCCAACCCAAACTTACTAACCCAGCCTAAACACCCTAACCCAATCCAAACACACTGACTCAGCCCAAAGACCCTAACCCAGCCCAAATACCTAACTGAGCCCAATCACACTAACCCAGCCCAAACACACTAACCCAGCGCAATCACCCTAACCCAGACCAAACACCCTAACCCAGCCCAAATACCTAACTGAGCCCAATCACACTAACCCAGCCCAAACACACTAACCCAGCGCAATCACCCTAACCCAGACCAAACACCCTAACCCAGCCCAAATACCTAACTGAGCCCAAACACCTAACCCAACCAAAACACCCTAACCCAACCCAAACACCCTAACTGAGCCTAAATGCCATAACCCAACCCAAACCCCCTAATCCAACCCAAACAACCTAACTGAACCCAAACACCCTAACCCAACCCAAACACTCTAACCCAACCCAAACCCCCTAACCCAACCCAAACATCCTAACCCAATCCAAACACACTAACCCCACCCAAAACCCCTAACCCAACCCAAATACCCTAACTGAGCCCAAACACCCCAAACCAACCCAAACACCCTAACTGAGCCCAACGCCATAACCCAACCCAAACCCCCTAATCCATCCCAAACACCCTAACTGAGCCCAAACACCCAAACCCAACCCAAACACCCTAACCCAAACCCAAACACACTAACACAACCCAAACACCCTAACCCAACCCAAACACCCCAACCCAACCCAAACCCCCCAACCCAACCCAAACACCCTAACTCTGCCCAAACATCCTAACTCAGCCCAATCACCCTAACCCAACCCAAACACCCCAACCCAACCCAAACCCCCCAACCCAGCCCAAACACCCAAACCCAACCCAAACACACTAACCCGCACAAACACCCTAACCCAACCCAAACACCCTAACCCAGCCCAAACACCCTAACTGAGCCCAAACGCCCTAACCCAACCCAAACACCCTAACCCAGCCCAAACACCCTAACTGAACCCAAAAACCCTAACCCAACACAAACACCCTAACTCAGCCCAAACACCCTAACTCCGCCCAAATACCCTGACCCAACTCAAACACCCTAACTCAGCCCAAACACCCTAACTCCGCCCAAATACCCTGACCCAACTCAAACACCCTAACCCAACCGAAACACACTAACTGAGCCCAAACACACTAACTAAGCCAAAACACCCTTACCCAACACAAATACCCTAACCCAACCCAAACACACTAACCCAACCCAAACCCCCTGACCCAACCCAAAAACCCTAACCCAACCCAAACACCCTATCCAACCCAAACACCCTAACTGAGCCCAACGCCATAAACCAACCCAAACCCCTTAATCCATCCCAAAAACCCAAACTGAACCCAAACACCGAAACCCAACCCAAACGCCCTAACCCAGCCCAAACACCCTAACCCAACCCAAACACCCTAACCCAACCCAAACATCCTAAACCGGCCCAAACACCCTAACCCAGCCCAAACACCCTAACCCAGCCCAAACACCCTAACCCAGCCCAAACACCCTAACTGAACCCAAAGGCCCTAACTCGTCACAAACACACTAACCGAATCCAAACACCCTAACGCAGCTCTATCACCCTAACCCAACCCAAATACACCATCCGAACCCAAACGCCCCAACACAGCCCAAACACCCTAACTCAGCCCAAACACCCAAACCCAACGCAAACGCCCTAACCCAGCCCAAACACCCTAACCCAGCCCAAACATCCTAACTCAGCCCAAACACCCTAAACCAACCCAAACGCCCTAACCCAGCCCAAACACCCTAACCCAGCCCAAACATCCTAACTCAGCCCAAACACCCTAAACCAACCCAAACGCCCTAACCCAGCCCAAACACCCTAAATCAACACAAACACCCTAACTGAACCCAAAGACCCTAACTCGACCCAAACACCCTAACCGAACCCAAAAACCCTAATGCAGCTCTATCACCCTAACCCAACCCAAACATACTAACCCAGCCTAAACACCCTAACCCAACCCAAACACACTGACTCAGCCCAAACACCCAAACCCAACCCAAACGCCCTAAACCGGCCCAAAAACCCTAACCCAGCCCAAACACCCTAACCCAGCCCAAAAACCCTAACTGAAACTAAAGACCCTAACTCGACCCAAACACACTAACCGAACCCAAACATGCTAATGCAGCTCTATCACCCTAACCCAACCCAAACTTACTAACCCAGCCTAAACACCCTAACCCAATCCAAACACACTGACTCAGCCCAAAGACCCTAACCCAGCCCAAATACCTAACTGAGCCCAATCACACTAACCCAGCCCAAACACACTAACCCAGCGCAATCACCCTAACCCAGACCAAACACCCTAACCCAGCCCAAATACCTAACTGAGCCCAATCACACTAACCCAGCCCAAACACACTAACCCAGCGCAATCACCCTAACCCAGACCAAACACCCTAACCCAGCCCAAATACCTAACTGAGCCCAAACACCTAACCCAACCAAAACACCATAACCCAACCCAAACACCCTAACTGAGCCTAAATGCCATAACCCAACCCAAACCCCCTAATCCAACCCAAACAACCTAACTGAACCCAAACACCCTAACCCAACCCAAACACTCTAACGCAACCCAAACACCCTAACCCAACCCAAACACTCTAACCCAACCCAAAAACCCTAACCCAACCCAAACACCCTAACCCAACCCAAACCCCCTAACCCAACCCAAACATCCTAACCCAATCCAAACACACTAACCCCACCCAAAACCCCTAACCCAACCCAAATACCCTAACTGAGCCCAAACACCCCAAACCAACCCAAACACCCTAACTGAGCCCAACGCCATAACCCAACCCAAACCCCCTAATCCATCCCAAACACCCTAACTGAGCCCAAACACCCAAACCCAACCCAAACACCCTAACCCAAACCCAAACACCCTAACACAACCCAAACACCCTAACCCAACCCAAACACCCCAACCCAACCCAAACCCCCCAACCCAACCCAAACACCCTAACTCTGCCCAAACATCCTAACTCAGCCCAATCACCCTAACCCAACCCAAACACCCCAACCCAACCCAAACCCCCCAACCCAGCCCAAACACCCAAACCCAACCCAAACACACTAACCCGCACAAACACCCTAACCCAGCCCAAACACCCTAACTGAACCCAAAAACCCTAACCCAACACAAACACCCTAACCCAGCCCAAACACCCTAACTCAGCCCAAACACCCTAACTCCGCCCAAACACCCTGACCCAACTCAAACACCCTAACCCAACCGAAACACACTAACTGAGCCCAAACACACTAACTAAGCCAAAACACCCTTACCCAACACAAATACCCTAACCCAACCCAAACACACTAACCCAACCCAAACCCCCTGACCCAACCCAAAAACCCTAACCCAACCCAAACACCCTATCCAACCCAAACACCCTAACTGAGCCCAACGCCATAAACCAACCCAAACCCCTTAATCCATCCCAAAAACCCAAACTGAACCCAAACACCGAAACCCAACCCAAACACCCTAACCCAACACAAACATCCTAAACCGGCCCAAACACCCTAACCCAGCCCAAACACCCTAACCCAGCCCAAAAACCCTAACTGAACCCAAAGACCCTAACTCGACCCAAACACACTAACCGAACACAAACACCCTAATGCAGCTCTATCACCCTAACCCAACCCAAACTTACTAACCCAGCCTAAACACACTAACCCAAACCCAAACACACTGACTCAGCCCAAAGACCCTAACTCTGCCCAAACATCCTAACTCAGCCCAATCACCCTAACCCAACCCAAATAGCCCAACCCAACCCAAACCCCCTAACCCAACCCAAACACACTAACCCGCACAAACACCCTAACCCAACCCAAACACACTAACCCGCACAAACACCCTAACCCAACCCAAACACCCTAACTCTGCCCAAACATCCTAACTCAGCCCAATCACCCTAACCCAACCCAAACACCCTAACCCAGCCCAAACACCCTAACCCAACCCAAACCCCCCAACCAAGCCCAAACACCCAAAGCCAACCCAAAAACCCTAACCCAACCCAAACAACCCAACTCAGCCCAAACACCCTAACACCGCCCAATCACCCAAACCCAACCCAAAAACCCTAACCCAAACCCAAACACCCTAACTCTGCCCAAACATCCTAACACAGCCCGATCACCCTAACCCAACCCAAACACCCAAACCCAACCCAAACACCCAAACCCAACCCAAACACCCTAACCCAACCCAAACACCCTAAACCAACCCAAACAGCCTAACCCAGCCCAAACACCCTAAACCAACCCAAACACACTAACCCGCACAAACACCCTAACCCAACCCAAACACCCTAACCCAACACAAACACCGTAACTCAGCCCAAACACCCTAACTCAGCCCAAACACCCTGACCCAACTCAAACACCCTAACCCAACCGAAACACACTAACTGAGCCCAAACACACTAACCAAGCCAAAACACCCTTACCCAACACAAATACCCTAACCCCACCCAAACCACACTAACCCAACCCAAACCCCCTGACCCAACCCAAACACCCTAACCCAACCCAAACACCCTAACTGAGCCCAAACACCCTATCCAACCCAAACACCCTAACTGAGCCCAACGCCATAAACCAACCCAAACCCCTTAATCCATCCCAAAAACCCTAACTGAACCCAAAAACCCTAACCCAACCCAAACACACTGACTCAGCCCAAACACCCAAACGCAACCCAAACGCCCTAACCCAGCCCAAACACCCTAACCCAACACAAACACCCTAAACCGGCCCAAACACCCTAACCCAGCCCAAACACCCTAACCCAACACAAACACCCTAAACCGGCCCAAACACCCTAACCCAGCCCAAACACCCTAACCCAGCCCAAACACCCTAACCCAGCCCAAACACCCTAACCCAGCCCAAACACCCTAACCCAGCCCAAACACCCTAACCCAGCCCAAAAACCCTAACTGAACCCAAAGACCCTAACTCGACCCAAACACACTAACCGAACACAAACACCCTAATGCAGCTCTATCACCCTAACCCAACCCAAACTTACTAACCCAGCCTAAACACCCTAACCCAACCCAAACACACTGACTCAGCCCAAAGACCCTAACCCAGCCCAAATACCTAACTGAGCCCAATCACACTAACCCAGCCCAAACACACTAACCCAGCGCAATCACCCTAAACCAGACCAAACACCCTAACCCAGCCCAAACACCCTAACTCTGCCCAAACATCCTAACTCAGCCCAATCACCCTAACCCAACCCAAATAGCCCAACCCAACCCAAACACCCCAACCCAGCCCAAACACCCTAACCCAACCCAAACACCCTAACTCAGCCCAAACACCCTAACACCGCCCAATCACCCTAACCCAACACAAACACCCTAACCCAACCCAAACACCCTAACCCAACCCAAACACACTAACCCAACCCAAACCCCCTGACCCAACCCAAAAACCCTAACCCAACCCAAACACCCTAACCCAACCCAAACACCCTAACTGAGCCCAAACACCGTAACCCAACCCAAACACCCTAACTGAGCCCAACGCCATAAACCAACCCAAACCCCCTAATCCATCCCAAAAACCCTAACTGAACCCAAACACCCAAACCCAACCCAAACACCCTAACCCAAACCCAAACAACCTAACTGAGCCTAAACGCCATAACCCAACCCAAACCCCCTAATCCAACCCAAACAACCTAACTGAACCCAAACACCCTAACCCAACCCAAACACTCTAACCCAACCCAAACACCCTAACCCAACCCAAACCCCCTAACCCAACCCAAAAACCCTAACCCAACCCAAAAACCCTAACCCAACCCAAACACCCTAACTGAGCCCAAACACCCTAACCCAACCCAAACACCCTAACCCAACCCAAACACCCTAACTGAGCCTAAACGCCATAACCCAACCCAAACCCCCTAATCCAACCCAAACACCCTAACCAGCCCAAACACCCAAACTGAGCCCAAACACCCTAACCCAACCCAAACCCCCTAACCCAACCCAAACACCCTAACTGAGCCCAAACACCCTAACCCAACCCAAACCCCCTAACCCAACCCAAACACCCTAACCAGCCCAAACACCCTAACCCGACACAAGCACCCTAACCCAGCCCAAACACACTAACCCAACCCAAACACCCTAACCCACCCCAAACACCCTAACCAGCCCAAACACCCTAACTGAACCCAAAAACCCTAACCCAACCCAAACACCCTAACCCAACACAAACACCCTAACCCAACACAAACACCCTAACTCCGCCCAAACACCCTGACCCAACTCAAACACCCTAACCCAACCGAAACACACTAACTGAGCCCAAACACACTAACTAAGCCAAAACACCCTGACCCAACACAAACACCCTAACCCAACCCAAACACCCTAACCCAACCCAAACACACTAACCCAACCCAAACCCCCTAACCCAACCCAAAAACCCTAACCCAACCCAAACACCCTAACCCAACCCAAACACCCTAACTGAGCCCGAACACCCTAACCCAACCCAAACACCCTAACCCAACCCAAACACCCTAACCCACCCCAAACACCCTAACCAGCCCAAACACCCTAACCCAACACAAGCACCCTAACCCAGCCCAAACACCCTAACCCAACCCAAACACCCTAATTCAGCCCAAACACCCTAACCCAACCCAAACACCCTAACCCAACACAAACACCCTAACCCAGCCCAAACACCCTAACTGAACCCAAAGGCCCTAACTCGTCACAAACACACTAACCGAATCCAAACACCCTAACGCAGCTCTATCACCCTAACCCAACCCAAATACACCATCCGAACCCAAACGCCCCAACACAGCCCAAACACCCTAACTCAGCCCAAACACCCAAACCCAACGCAAACGCCCTAACCCAGCCCAAACACCCTAACCCAGCCCAAACATCCTAACTCAGCCCAAACACCCTAACCCAACCCAAACGCCCTAACCCAGCCCAAACACCCTAAATCAACACAAACACCCTAACTGAACCCAAAGACCCTAACTCGACCCAAACACCCTAACCGAACCCAAAAACCCTAATGCAGCTCTATCACCCTAACCCAACCCAAACATACTAACCCAGCCTAAACACCCTAACCCAACCCAAACACACTGACTCAGCCCAAACACCCTAACCCAACCCAAACACCCTAACCCAACCCAAACACACTGACTCAGCCCAAACACCCAAACCCAACCCAAACGCCCTAAACCGGCCCAAACACCCTAACCCAGCCCAAACACCCTAACCCAGCCCAAAAACCCTAACTGAAACTAAAGACCCTAACTCGACCCAAACACACTAACCGAACCCAAACATGCTAATGCAGCTCTATCACCCTAACCCAACCCAAACTTACTAACCCAGCCTAAACACCCTAACCCAATCCAAACACACTGACTCAGCCCAAAGACCCTAACCCAGCCCAAATACCTAACTGAGCCCAATCACACTAACCCAGCCCAAACACACTAACCCAGCGCAATCACCCTAACCCAGACCAAACACCCTAACCCAGCCCAAATACCTAACTGAGCCCAAACACCTAACCCAACCAAAACACCCTAACTGAGCCTAAATGCCATAACCCAACCCAAACCCCCTAATCCAACCCAAACAACCTAACTGAACCCAAACACCCTAACCCAACCCAAACACTCTAACCCAACCCAAACACCCTAACCCAACCCAAACACTCTAACCCAACCCAAAAACCCTAACCCAACCCAAACACCCTAACCCAACCCAAACCCCCTAACCCAACCCAAACATCCTAACCCAATCCAAACACACTAACCCCACCCAAAACCCCTAACCCAACCCAAATACCCTAACTGAGCCCAAACACCCCAAACCAACCCAAACACCCTAACTGAGCCCAACGCCATAACCCAACCCAAACCCCCTAATCCATCCCAAACACCCTAACTGAGCCCAAACACCCAAACCCAACCCAAACACCCTAATCCAAACCCAAACACACTAACACAACCCAAACACCCCAACCCAACCCAAACCCCCCAACCCAACCCAAACACCCTAACTCTGCCCAAACATCCTAACTCAGCCCAATCACCCTAACCCAACCCAAACACCCCAACCCAACCCAAACCCCCCAACCCAGCCCAAACACCCAAACCCAACCCAAACACACTAACCCGCACAAACACCCTAACTGAGCCCAAACGCCCTAACCCAACCCAAACACCCTAACCCAGCCCAAACACCCTAACTGAACCCAAAAACCCTAACCCAACACAAACACCCTAACCCAACACAAACACCCTAACTCAGCCCAAACACCCTAACTCCGCCCAAACATCCTAACACAGCCCAAACACCCTTACCCAGCCCAAACACCCTAACCCAACCGAAACACACTAACTGAGCCCAAACACACTAACTAAGCCAAAACACCCTTACCCAACACAAATACCCTAACCCAACCCAAACACACTAACCCAACCCAAACCCCCTGACCCAACCCAAAAACCCTAACCCAACCCAAACACCCTATCCAACCCAAACACCCTAACTGAGCCCAACGCCATAAACCAACCCAAACCCCTTAATCCATCCCAAAAACCCAAACTGAACCCAAACACCGAAACCCAACCCAAACGCCCTAACCCAGCCCAAACACCCTAACCCAACACAAACATGCTAAACCGGCCCAAACACCCTAACCCAGCCCAAACACCCTAACCCAGCCCAAACACCCTAACCCAGCCCAAACACCCTAACCCAGCCCAAACACCCTAACCCAGCCCAAAAACCCTAACTGAACCCAAAGACCCTAACTCGACCCAAACACACTAACCGAACACAAACACCCTAATGCAGCTCTATCACCCTAACCCAACCCAAACTTACTAACCCAGCCTAAACACACTAACCCAAACCCAAACACCCTAACCCAGCCCAAAGACCCTAACTCTGCCCAAACATCCTAACTCAGCCCAATCACCCTAACCCAACCCAAATAGCCCAACCCAACCCAAACCCCCTAACCCAACCCAAACACACTAACCCGCACAAACACCCTAACCCAACCCAAACACACTAACCCGCACAAACACCCTAACCCAACCCAAACACCCTAACTCTGCCCAAACACCCTAACTCAGCCCAATCACCCTAACCCAACCCAAACACCCTAACCCAACCCAAACCCCCCAACCAAGCCCAAACACCCAAAGCCAACCCAAAAACCCTAACCCAACCCAAACACCCCAACTCAGCCCAAACACCCTAACACCGCCCAATCACCCTAACCCAACACAAACACCCTAACCCAACCCAAACACCCTAACCCAACCCAAACACACTAACCCAACCCAAACCCCCTGACCCAACCCAAAAACCCTAACCCAACCCAAACACCCTAACCCAACCCAAACACCCTAACTGAGCCCAAACACCCTAACCCAACCCAAACACCCTAACTGAGCCCAACGCCATAAACCAACCCAAACCCCTTAATCCATCCCAAAAACCCTAACTGAACCCAAACACCCTAACCCAAACCCAAACAACCTAACTGAGCCTAAACGCCATAACCCAACCCAAACCCCCTAATCCAACCCAAACAACCTAACTGAACCCAAACACCCTAACCCAACCCAAACCCCCTAACCCAACCCAAAAACCCTAACCCAACCCAAAAACCCTAACCCAACCCAAACACCCTAACTGAGCCCAAACACCCTAACCCAACCCAAACACCCTAACCCAACCCAAACACCCTAACTGAGCCTAAACGCCATAACCCAACCCAAACCCCCTAATCCAACCCAAAAACCCTAACCCAACCCAAACACCCTAACCAGCCCAAACACCCTAACCCGACACAAGCACCCTAACCCAGCCCAAACACACTAACCCAACCCAAACACCCTAACCCACCCCAAACACCCTAACCAGCCCAAACACCCTAACTGAACCCAAAAACCCTAACCCAACCCAAACACCCTAACCCAACACAAACACCCTAACCCAACACAAACACCCTAACTCCGCCCAAACACCCTGACCCAACACAAACACCCTAACCCAACCCAAACACCCTAACCCAACCCAAACACACTAACCCAACCCAAACCCCCTAACCCAACCCAAAAACCCTAACCCAACCCAAACACCCTAACCCAACCCAAACACCCTAACTGAGCCCAAACACCCTAACCCAACCCAAACACCCTAACTGAGCCCAACGCCATAAACCATCCCAAACCCCTTAATCCATCCCAAAAACCCTAACTGAACCCAAACACCCAAACCCAACCCAAACACCCTAACCCAAACCCAAACACACTAACCCAACCCAAACACCCTAACCCAGCCCAAACACCCTAACCAGCCCAAACACCCTAACCCAGCCCAAACACCCTAACCCAACCCAAACAACCTAACCCAAACCAAACACCCTAACCCACCCCAAACACCCTAACCAGCCCAATCACCCTAACCCGACACAAGCACCCTAACCTAGCCCAAACACCCTAACCCAACCCAAACACCCTAATTCAGCCCAAGCACCATAACCCAGCCCAAACACCCTAACCAGCCCAAACACCCTAACCCAGCCCAAACACCCTAACCCAACCCAAACAACCTAACCCAAACCAAACACCCTAACCCACCCCAAACACCCTAACCAGCCCAAACACCCTAACCAGCCCAAACACCCTAACCCAGCCAAAACACCCTAACCCAACCCAAACACCCTAACCCAGCCCAAACACCCTAACCCAGCACAAACACCCTAACTGAACCCAAAGACCCTAACTCGTCACAAACACACTAACCGAATCCAAACACCCTAACGCAGCTCTATCACCCTAACCCAACCCAAATACTCCAACCGAACCCAAACCCCCCAACACAGCCCAAACTCCCTAACTCAGACCAAACACCCAAACCCAACCCAAACACCCTAACCCAGCCCAAACACCCTAAACCAACACAAACACCTTAACTGAACCCAAAGACCCTAACTCGACCCAAACACCCTAACCGAACCCAAAAACCCTAATGCAGCTCTATCACCCTAACCCAACCCAAACATACTAACCCAGCCTAAACACCCTAACCCAACCCAAACACACTGACTCAGCCCAAACACCCAAACCCAACCCAAACACCCTAAACCGGCCCAAACACCCTAACCCAGCCCAAACACCCTAACCCAGCCCAAAAACCCTAACTGAAACTAAAGACCCTAACTCGACCCAAACACACTAACCGAACCCAAACATGCTAATGCAGCTCTATCACCCTAACCCAACCCAAACTTACTAACCCAGC
This sequence comes from Isurus oxyrinchus, assembly GCA_026770705.1. Taxonomy (NCBI): domain Eukaryota; kingdom Metazoa; phylum Chordata; class Chondrichthyes; order Lamniformes; family Lamnidae; genus Isurus; species Isurus oxyrinchus. The sequence continues at coordinate 1,880,070 of JANJGN010000030.1, read as the reverse complement.
CTAAACACCCTAACCCAACCCAAACACACTGACTCAGCTCAAAGACCCTAACCCAGCCCAAATACCTAACTGAGCCCAATCACACTAACCCAGCCCAAACACACTAACCCAGCGCAATCACCCTAACCCAGACCAAACACCCTAACTGAGCCCAAACACCTAACCCAACCAAAACACCCTAACCCAACCCAAACACCCTAACTGAGCCTAAACGCCATAACCCAACCCAAACCCCCTAATCCAACCCAAACACCCTAACCCAACCCAAACCCCCTAACCCAACCCAAACACCCTAACCCAACCCAAACCCCCTAACCCAACCCAAACACTCTAACCCAACCCAAAAACCCTAACCCAACCCAAACACCCTAACCCAACCCAAACCCCCTAACCCAACCCAAACACCCTAACCCAACCCAAACATCCTAACCCAACCCAAACACCCTAACCCCACCCAAACCCCCTAACCCAACCCAAAAACCCTAACCCAACCCAAATACCCTAACCCAACCCAAACACCCTAACTGAGCCCAAACACCCCAACGCAACCCAAACACCCTAACTGAGCCCAACGCCATAACCCAACCCAAACCCCCTAATCCATCCCAAACACCCTGACTGAACCCAAACACCCAAACCCAACCCAAACACCCTAACCCAACCCAAACACCCTAACCCAACCCAAACACACTAACCCAAACCCAAACACACTAACCCAACCCAAACACCCTAACCCAACCGAAACACCCTAACCCAACCCAAACACCCTAACTCTGCCCAAACATCCTAACTCAGCCCAATCACCCTAACCCAACCCAAATAGCCCAACCCAACCCAAACCCCCCAACCCAGCCCAAACACCCAAACCCAACCCAAACACACTAACCCAGCCCAAACACCCTAACTGAGCCCAAACACCCTAACCCAACCCAAACACCCTAACCCAACCCAAACACACTAACCCAGCCCAAACAAGCTAACCCAACCCAAACACCCTAACCCAGCCCAAACACCCTAACTGAGCCCAAACACCCTAACCCAACCCAAACACCCTAACCCAGCCCAAACACCCTAACTGAACCCAAAAACCCTAACCCAATCCAAACACCCTAACCCAACACAAACACCCTAACACAACACAAACACCCTAACTCAGCCCAAACACCCTAACTCCGCCCAAACACCCTGACCCAACTCAAACACCATAACCCAACCGAAACACACTAACTGAGGCCAAACACACTAACTAAGCCAAAACACCCTTACCCAACACAAACACCCTAACCCAACGCAAACACCCTAACCCAGCCCAAACACCCTAACTGAGCCCAAACACCCTAACCCAACCCAAACACCCTAACTGAGCCCAACGCCATAAACCATCCCAAACCCCTTAATCCATCCCAAAAACCCTAACTGAACCCAAACACCCAAACCCAACCCAAACACCCTAACCCAACCCAAACACCCTAACCCAGCCCAAACACCCTAACCAGCCCAAACACCCTAACCCAGCCCAAACACCCTAACCCAACCCAAACACCCTAACCCAAACCAAACACCTTAACCCACCCCAAACATCCTAACCAGCCCAATCACCCTAACCCGACACAAGCACCCTAACCCAGCCCAAACACCCTAACCCAACCCAAACACCCTAATTCAGCCCAAACACCCTAACCCAGCCCAAACAACCTAACCCAACACAAACAACCTAACCCAGCACAAACACCCTAACTGAACCCAAAGACCCTAACGCGTCACAAACACACTAACCGAATCCAAACACCCTAACGCAGCTCTATCACCCTAACCCAACCCAAATACTCATACCGAACCCAAACCCCCCAACACAGCCCAAACTCCCTAACTCAGACCAAACACCCAAACCCAACCCAAACACCCTAACCCAGCCCAAACACCCTAAACCAACACAAACACCCTAACTGAACCCAAAGACCCTAACTCGACCCAAAGACCCTAACCGAACCCAAAAACCCTAATGCAGCTCTATCACCCTAACCCAACCCAAACATACTAACCCAGCCTAAACACCCTAACCCAACCCAAACACACTGACTCAGCCCAAACACCCAAACCCAACCCAAACGCCCTAAACCGGCCCAAACACCCTAACCCAGCCCAAACACCCTAACCCAGCCCAAAAACCCTAACTGAAACTAAAGACCCTAACTCGACCCAAACACACTAACCGAACCCAAACATGCTAATGCAGCTCTATCACCCTAACCCAACCCAAACTTACTAACCCAGCCTAAACACCCTAACCCAACCCAAACGCACTGACTCAGCCCAAAGACCCTAACCCAGCCCAAATACCTAACTGAGCCCAATCACACTAACCCAGCCCAAACACACTAACCCAGCGCAATCATCCTAACCCAGACCAAACACCCTAACCCAGCCCAAACACCTAACTGAGCCCAATCACACTAACCCAGCCCAAACACACTAACCCAGCGCAATCACCCTAACCCAGCCCAAATACCTAACTGAGCCCAAACACCTAACCCAACCAAAACACCCTAACCCAACCCAAACACCCTAACTGAGCCTAAACGCCATAACCCAACCCAAACCCCCTAACCCAACCAAAACACCCTAACCCAACCCAAACACCCTAACTGAACCCAAACACCCTAACCCAACCCAAACACCCTGACTCAGCCCAAACACTCTAACCCAACCCAAACACACTAACCCAACCCAAACACACTAACCCAACCCAATCACCCTAACCCAACCCAAACACCCTAACTCTGCCCAAACATCCTAACCCAGCCCAAACACCCAAACCCAACCCAAACACACTAACCCAGCCCAAACACCCTAACACCGCCCAATCACCCTAACCCAATCCAAACACCCTAACCCAACACAAACACCCTAACTCAGCCCAAACACCCTAACACCGCCCAATCACCCTAACCCAATCCAAACACCCTAACCCAACACAAACACCCTAACTCAGCCCAAACACCCTAACTCCGCCCAAACACCCTGACCCAACTCAAACACCCTAACCCAACCGAAACACACTAACTGAGCCCAAACACACTAACTAAGCCAAAACACCCTAACCCAACCCAAACCCCCTAACCCAACCCAAACCCCCTAACCCAACCCAAAAACCCTAACCCAACCCAAACACCCTAACACAACCCAAACACCCTAACCCAACCCAAACACCCTAACCCAGCCCAAACACCCTAACTGAACCCAAAAACCCTAACCCAACCCAAACACCCTAACCCAACCCAAACACCCTAACCCAGCCCAAACACCCTAACCCAGCCCAAACACCCTAACTGAACCCAAAAACCCTAACCCAACCCAAACACCCTAACCCAACACAAACACCCTAACCCAACCCAAACACACTAACCCAACACAAACACCCTAACCCAACACAAATACCCTAACTCCGCCCAAACACCCTGACCCAACTCAAACACCCTAACCCAACCCAAACACCCTAACCCAACCCAAACACACTAACCCAACCCAAAAACCCTAACCCAACCCAAACACCCTAACCCAGCCCAAACACCCTAACCCAACCCAAACACCCTAACCCACCCCAAACACCCTAACCAGCCCAATCACCCTAACCCAACACAAACAACCTAACCCAGCACAAACACCCTAACTGAACCCAAAGACCCTAACTCGTCACAAACACACTAACCGAATCCAAACACCCTAACGCAGCTCTATCACGCTAACCCAACCCAAATACTCCAACCGAACCCAAACCCCCCAACACAGCCCAAACTCCCTAACTCAGACCAAACACCCAAACCCAACCCAAACACCCTAACCCAGCCCAAACACCCTAACCCAGCCCAAACACCCTAAACCAACACAAACACCCTAACCGAACCCAAAAACCCTAATGCAGCTCTATCACCCTAACCCCACCCAAACATACTAACCCAGCCTAAACACCCAAACCCAACCCAAACACCCTAACCCAACCCAAACACACTAACCCAGCCCAAACAACCTAACCCAACCCAAACACCCTAACCAGCCCAAACACCCTAACCCAACCCAAACACCCTAACCCATCACAAACACCCTAACCCAACACAAACACCCTAACCCAACCCAAACACACTAACCCAGCCCAAACAACCTAACCCAACCCAAACACCCTAACCAGCCCAAACACCCTAACCCAACCCAAACACCCTAACCCATCACAAACACCCTAACCCAACACAAACACCCTAACCCAACCCAAACACACTAACCCAGCCCAAACAACCTAACCCAACCCAAACACCCTAACCCAACCCAAACACACTAACCCAGCCCAAACACCCTAACTCAACCCAAACACCCTAACCCAACCCAAACAACCTAACTCTGCCCAAACACCCTAACACAGCCCAATCACCTTAACCCATCCCAAACAACCCAAAACAGCCCAAACACCCTAACCTAATCCAAACATCCTAAACCAGCTCAAACACGCTAACCCAGCCCAAACCCCCGAACCCAGCCCAATCAACCTAACCCAACACAAACACCCTAACTCAGTCCAATCACCCGAAACCCACCCAAACACCCTAACCCAGCCCAAACACCCTAACCCAGCCCAAACACCCTAACTGAACACAAACACCCTAACCCAGCACAAACACCCTAACCCATCACAAACACCCTAACCCAACACAAACACCCTAACCCATCACAAACACCCTAACCCAGCCCAAACACCCTAACCCAACACAAACACCCTAACCCATCACAAACACCCTAACCCAGCCCAAACACCCTAACTGAACACAAACACCCTAACCCATCACAAACACCCTAACCCAGCCCAAACACCCTAACTGAACACAAACACCCTAACCCATCACAAACACCCTAACCCAACACAAACACCCTAACCCAATCCAAACACCCTAACCCAGCCCAAACACCCTGACCCAACCCAAACACCCTAACCCAGCCCAAACAAGCTAACCCAACCCAAACACCCTAACTGAGCCCAAACACCCTAACCCAACCCAAACACCCTAACCCAACCCAAACACCCTAACCCAGCCCAAACACCCTAACCCAACCCAAAAACCCTAACCCAACCCAAACACCCTAACCCAACCCAAACACCCTAACCCAACCCAAACACCCTAACCCAGCCCAAACACCCTAACTGAACCCAAAAACCCTAACCCAACCCAAACACCCTAACCCAACACAAACACCCTAACCCAACACAAACACCCTAACCCAACACAAACACCCTAACTCAGCCCAAACACCCTAACTCCGCCCAAACACCCTGACACAACCCAAACACCCTAACCCAACCCAAACACACTAACTGAGCCCAAACACACTAACTCAGCCAAAACACCCTTACCCAACACAAACACCCTAACCCAACACAAAGACCCTAACTCAGCCCAATACCCTAACCCATCACAAACACCCTAACTCGGCCCAAACACTTTAACTCAGCCCAATCACCCTAAACCAGCCCTAACCCCCTAACCCAGCCCAAACACCCGAACCCAGCCCAAACTCCCTAACACAACCCAAATACCCTGACTCGGCCCAAACACCCTAACCCAGCCCAAACACCCTAACCCAGCCCAAATACCTAACTGGGCGCTAACACCATAACCCAACCCCAACACTCTTACCCAGCCCAGACACCCTAATTGAACCCAAACACCCTAACTGAACCCAAACACCCTAACCCAACCCAATCACCTAACCCAGCCCAAACACACTAACCCAACCCAAACACCCTAACCCAGCCCAAACACCCTAACCCAGCCCAAACACCCTAACCCATCACAAACACCCTAACCCAACCCAAACACTCTTACCCAGCCCAGACACACTAATTGAACCCAAACACCCTAACTGAACACATACACCCTAACCCAGCCCAATCACCCTAACCCAACCCAAAAACCCTAACCCAACCCAAACACCCTGACTCGGCCCAAACACCCTAACCCAGCCCAAACACCATAACCCAACCCAAACACCCTAACCCATCACAAACACCATAACTCAGCCCAAACACCCTTACCCAACCCAAACACCCTAACCCAACACAAACACCCTAACCCAACCCAGACACCCTAACCTAACCCAAACACCCTAACTCAGCCCAAATACCTTAACCCAGCGCAAACACCCTAACGCTGCCCAAACACCCTAACGCTGCCCAAATAGCCTAACCCAGCCAAAACACTCCAACCCAGTCAAAACACTCCAACCCAATCCAAACACCCCAACCCATCCAAACACCCTAACTCAGCCCAAACACCCTAACTCAGCCCAAACACCTTAACTCTGTCCAATCACCCTAACGTAGCCCAAACACACTAAGTCAGCCCAAACAACCCAAAACAGCGCAAACAGCCTAACCCAAACCAAACACCCTAACCCAACACAAACCCCCGAACCCAGCCCAATCACCCTAACCCAACACAAACACCCTAACTCAGTCCAATCACCCGAACCCAACCCAAACACCCTAACCCAACACAAACCCCCTAACCTAGCACAAACATCCTAACACAGTCCAATCATCCGAACCCAACCCAAACACCCTAACCCAACACAAACGCCCTAACCCAGCCCAAACACCCTAACCCAACACAAACACCCTAACCCAGCCCAAACACCCTAACCCAGCCCAAACACCCTAACCCAGCCCAAACACCTTAACTGAACCCAAAGACCCTAACTCGACCCAAACACACTAACCAAACCCAAACACCCTAATGCAGCTCTATCATCCTAACCCAACCCAAACTTACTAACCCAGCCTAAACACCCTAACCCAACCCAAACACACTGACTCAGCTCAAAGACCCTAACCCAGCCCAAATACCTAACTGAGCCCAATCACACTAACCCAGCCCAAACACACTAACCCAGCGCAATCACCCTAACCCAGACCAAACACCCTAACCCAGCCCAAATACCTAACTGAGCCCAAACACCCTAACCCAACCAAAACACCCTAACCCAACCCAAACACCCTAACTGAGCCTAAACGCCATAACCCAACCCAAACCCCCTAATCCAACCCAAACACCCTAACTGAACCCAAACACCCTAACCCAACCCAAACACTCTAACCCAACCCAAAAACCCTAACCCAACCCAAACACCCTAACCCAACCCAAACCCCCTAACCCAACCCAAACACCCTAACCCAACCCAAATCCCCTAACCCAACCCAAACACCCTAACTGAGCCCAACGCCATTACCCAACCCAAACCCCGTGATCCATCCCAAACACCCTAACTGAACCCAAACACCCAAACCCAAACCCAAACACCCTAACCCAACCCAAACACCCTAACCTAACCCAAACACCCTAACCCAAACCCAAACACCCTAACCCAAACCCAAACACCCCAACCCAACCCAAACACCCTAACTCTGCCCAAACATCCTAACTCAGCCCAATCACCCTAACCCAACCCAAACACCCCAACCCAACCCAAACCCCCCAACCCAGCCCAAACACCCAAAGCCAACCCAAACACACTAACCCGCTCAAACACACTAACCCAGTCCAAACACCCTGACCCAATCCAATCACCCTAACCCAACACAAACACCCTAACTCAGTCCAATCACCCTAACCCAACCCAAACACCCTACCACAGCGCAAACACACTAACCCAGCCCAAACACACTAACCCAGCCCAAACACCCTGACCCAACCCAAACACCCTAACCCAACCCAAACACCCTAACACAGCCCAAACACCCTAACCCAGCCCAAACACCCTAACCCAACACAAACACCCTAACTCAGTCCAATCACCCGAACCCAACCCAAACACCCTAACCCAGCCCAAACACCTTAACTGAACCCAAAGACCCTAACTCGACCCAAACACACTAACCAAACCCAAAAACCCTAATGCAGCTCTATCACCCTAACCCAACCCAAACTTACTAACCCAGCCTAAACACCCTAACCCAACCCAAACACACTGACTCAGCCCAAAGACCCTAACCTAGCCCAAATACCTAACTGAGCCCAATCACACTAACCCAGCCCAAACACACTAACCCAGCGCAATCACCCTAACCCAGACCAAACACCCTAACTGAGCCCAAATACCTAACTGAGCCCAAACACCTAAACCAACCAAAACACCCTAACCCAACCCAAACACCCTAACTGAGCCTAAACGCCATAACCCAACCCAAACCCCCTAATCCAACCCAAACAACCTAACTGAACCCAAACACCCTAACCCAACCCAAACACTCTAACCCAACCCAAACACTCTAACCCAACCCAAACACCCTAACCCAACCCAAACCCCCTAACCCAACCCAAACCCCCTAACCCAACCCAAACCCCCTAACCCAACCCAAACACCCTAACCCAGACCAAACACCCTAACCCAACACAAATACCTAACTGAGCCCAAACACCCTAACCCAACCCAAACACTCTAACCCAACCCAAACACCCTAACCCAAACCCAAACACCCTAACTGAGCCTAAACGCCATAACCCAACCCAAACCCCCTAATCCAACCCAAACAACCTAACTGAACCCAAACACCCTAACCCAACCCAAACACTCTAACCCAACCCAAACACTCTAACCCAACCCAAACAACCTAACCCAACCCAAACACACTAACCCAGCCCAAATCCCCTAACTCAACCCAAACACCCTAACTGAGCCCAACGCCATAACCCAACCCAAACCCCGTGATCCATCCCAAACACCCTAACTGAACCCAAACACCCAAACCCAACCCAAACACCCTAACCCAAACCCAAACACACTAACCCAACCCAAACACCCAAACCCAACCCAAACATCCTAACCCAACCCAAACACACTAACCCAACCCAAACACCCTAACCTAACCCAAACACCCTAACCCAAACCCAAACACCCTAACCCAACCCAAACCCCCCAACCCAACCCAAACACCCTAACTCTGCCCAAACATCCTAACTCAGCCCAATCACCCTAACCCAACCCAATCACCCTAACCCAACCCAAACACCCCAACCCAACCCAAACCCCCCAACCCAGCCCAAACACCCAAAGCCAACCCAAACACACTAACCTGCACAAACACCCTAACCCAACCCAAACACCCTAACTGAACCCAAACACCCTAACACAGCCCAAACACCCTAACCCAACCCAAACACCCTAACCCAACCCAAACACCCTAACCCAACCCAAACATCCTAACTCAGCCCAAACACCCTAACCCAATCCAAACACCCCAACCCAGCCCAGACACCCTAACTCAGCCCAATCACCTTAACCCAACCCAAACATCCTAACCCAGCCGAAACACACTAACCCAGTTCAGGCACCCTAACCCAGCCCAAACACCCTCACCAACCCAAACACCCTAACTCTTCCCAAACACCCTAACACAGCCCAATCACCTTAACCCATCCCAAACAACCCAAAACAGCCCAAACACCCTAACCTAATCCAAACATCCTAAACCAGCCCAAACACCCTAACCCAGCCCAAACCCCCGAACCCAGCCCAATCAACCTAACCCAACACAAACACCCTAACTCAGTCCGATCACCCGAACCCCACCCAAACACCCTAACCCAGCCCAAACATCCTAACCCAGCCCAAACACCCTAACCCAGCCCAAACACCCTAACCCAGCCCAAACACCCTAACCCAGCCCAAACACCCTAACCCAGCCCAAACACCCTAACCCAGCCCAAACACCCTAACCCAGCCCAAACACCCTAACCCAGCCCAAACACCCTAACCCAGCCCAAACACCCTAACCCGACACAAACACCATAACCCGGCCCAATCACCCTAACTGAACACTAACACCCTAACTCAGCCCAATCTACCTATCTCAGCCCAATCACCCTAACCCAACACAAACACCCTAACCCAGCCCAATCATCCTACCTCAGCCCAAACACTCTGAGCCCAAACAGCCTAACCCAGCCCAAACACCCTAATCCAGTCCAAATATCCTAAACCTAACAGGCTAACCTCACCCTAACTTTAACACCTTACCTCTCCCTAAAATGAACATACGAACATTGGAATTCGGAGTAAGAATAACCCACTCGGCCCCTCAAGCCTGCTCTGCTTTCAATAAGCTGATCTGATTTTAACCTCATATTGCTGCCTCCCCTGGATAACCCTTCACCCCCTTGCTTGTCAAGAATCTAACTACCTCTGCCTTAAACATTTTCAAGGACCCTGCCTCAACCATCTTCTGTGTAAGAGAATTCACAAGCGTCTGAGAGAAAAACATTTTCCTCATCTTGGTCTTAAATGGCGACCTCTTATTTTGAAACAATGAATCCGAGTTCCGGATTCTCCCACAAGAAGGAATATCCTTTTCCATATTCATCCTGTCAATTCCCTTCAGAATCTTAAGTGTTTCGATCCAATCACCTCTTACTCTTCTAAATTCCAGCAGATACACACCTAACCTGTCTAACCTTTCCTAATAAGACAACCCACCCTTTCCTGGTATTAGTCTAGTAAACCTCTGAATGGCTTCTAAAGTATTTACATATTTCCTTAAATAAGGAGACCAGTACTGTACACAATGCTCCAGATACTAACACCCTAACCCTAACACTCACAGCCTAACCCTTAGCCCTGATGCCCTAACCCTAACATCCTAACCTTTACCCCAACCATAACACCCTAGCCGTGGCACCCTAACCTTTACCCCTAACCCTAACCCTACCTCACTCTAACCCTCTAAATGTGGACCAATACTTACACTCTTACCAAACCCTAACCCTCACACCTTACCTCACCCTAATGGTAACACACTGGACCCTAAACCTAACACCCTTACCTCACACCCTTAACCTAACACCATAACCTCATCCTAACCCGAGCACTAACAGCCTTCTTAAAAAAGCATTCACAGGATGTGGGTCTTCGCTGGCTGGGCCAGCATTTATTGCCCATTTCTAATTGCCCTTGAGAAGGTGGTGATGAGCTGCCTTCTTGAACCGCTGCAGTCCATGTGGTGTAGGTACACCCACAGTGCTGTTAGGGAGGGAGTTCCAGGATTTTGACCAACCCTTAACCTTAATATCCTCAGTTCAGCCTAACTCTAGCACCCTTACCTCATTAAAACCAATAGTCATGACAAGCATTAACTCAAACACCAAAACAACACACACTGCTTCACTGGAACCTCTATCAGGATATTACTAACTCTAAATTTGATCTCTTCAATGTCCTACTCACTGGGCTTCAGAATTCTGAGCTGCACAAACTTCACAATGTCAAACTTTCTGTCAAACATGTCCCATAGTGCTGCTCCGATCCACCACCCTAATCCTGTGTGAACTACACTGGCTTTAGTGCACCCATATTGTTCCACCTAAAATTATCATCAACATTTTCAAATCATTTTTTTGTGTCAATGAGGTTCTGCCTCAGGAACAATGAAACTGTGTCAGTAACGATGAGGTTGTGTCCCAGTCACAATGAGGTTGTGTCTCAGTAACGATGAGGTTGTGTCTCAATAATGATGAGGTTGTTTCTCAGCAAAAATGATGGTGTGTCTCTGTAATAATGATGTTGTGTCTCTGTAACAATGTTTTTGTGTCTCAGTAATGATGAAGTTGTGTCTCAGTGTCAATGAAATTGTGTCTTAGCAATGATGTGGTTGGGTCTCAGTGATGGTGAGGTTGTGTCTCAGTAATGGTGAGATTGTGTCTCAGTGTCAATGGGGTTGTATCCCAGTAATGGTGAGATTGTATCTCAGTGTCAATGGGGTTGTGTCTCAGTAATAATGAAGTTGTTTCTCAGCAACAATGATGTTATGTCTCAGCAACTATGAGGTTGTGTCTCAGTGTTAATGAGGTTGTGTCTCAGTGTCCATGAGGTTGTCACAGTAATGATTAAGTTATATCTCAGTAACAATGAGGTTGTATCTCAGTAACGATGAAGTTATGTCTCAGTAACAATGAGGTTATGTCTCAATGTCAATAATGTTGTGAGTCAATGTCAATAAGGTTGTTCCTCAGTAACAATGATGTTGTCTTTCAGTAAAGATGAGGCTGTGTCTCATTGTAGATGAGGTTGTGTCTCAGTAACGATGAGGTTGTGTCTCAGTAACGATGAGGTTGTGTCTCATTGTCAATAAGGTTGTGTCTTGGTAATGATGAAGTTGTATCTCAGTAACAATGAGGTTGTGTCTCAGTAATGAGGAAGTTGTGTCTTAGCAACGTTGATGAGGTTATGCCTCAGCGTCAATAAGGTTGTGTCTCAGTGTCAATGAAGTTGTATCTCAGTAATGATGTGGTTGTGTCTCAGTAACAATGAGGTTGTGTCTCAATAACAATGTGGTTGTGTCTCAGTAACGATGAGGTTGTGTCTCAGTGTCAATGAGGTTGTGTCTCAGTGTCAATAAGGTTGTGTCTCAGCAATGATGATGTTGTCTTTCTGTAAAGATGAGGTTATGTCTCAATAATGATGTGGTTGTATCTCAGTGTCAATGAGGTTGTGTCTCAGTAACAATGAGGCAGTGTCTCAGTAACAATGATGTGGTTGTGTCTTAGTAACAATGAGGTTGTGTCTCAGTAATGATGAAGTTATGAACTCAGTAACAATGAGGTCATGTCTCAGTGTCAATAAGGTTGTGTCTCAGCAATGATGATGTTGTCTTTCAGTAATGATGCAGTTGTGTCTCAGCAACTATGATGAGGTTGTGTCTCAGTGTCAATGAGATTGTGTTGCAATAATAATGTGGCTGTGTCTTGATAATGATGAAGTTGTATCTCAGTAACAATGAGGTTGTGTCTCAGTAACGATGAAGTTGTGTCTCAGTAATGAGGAAGTTGTGTCTCAGTAACGATGAGGTTGTGTCTCAGTGTCAATAAGGTTGTGTCTCGGTGTCAATGAAGTTGTATCTCAGTAATGATGTGGTTGTGTCTTAGTAACGATGAGGTTGTGTCTCAGTAACGATATGGTTGTGTCTCAGTAACGATGAGGTTGTGTCTCAGTGTGAATGAGGTTGTGTCTCAGTGTCAATAAGGTTGTGTCTCAGCAATGATGATGTTGTCTTTCAGTAAAGATGAGGTTATGTCTCAATAATGATGTGGTTGTGTCTCAGTAACGATGAGGTTGTGTCTCAGTAACAATGATGTTGTGTCTTAGTAACAATGAGGTTGTGTCTCAGTATTGATGAGGTTATGCCTTAGTAATGATGAGGTTGTGTCTCAGTAACAATGAGGTTGTGTCTCAGTAATGATGAAGTTGTATCTCAGTAACAATGAGGTTGTGTCTCAGTAATGAGGAAGTTGTGTCTTAGCAACGTTGATGAGGTTATGCCTCAGCGTCAATAAGGTTGTGTCTCAGTGTCAATGAAGTTGTATCTCAGTAATGATGTGGTTGTGTCTCAGTAACAATGAGGTTGTGTCTCAATAACAATGTGGTTGTGTCTCAGTAACGATGAGGTTGTGTCTCAGTGTCAATGAGGTTGTGTCTCAGTGTCAATAAGGTTGTGTCTCAGCAATGATGATGTTGTCTTTCTGTAAAGATGAGGTTATGTCTCAATAATGATGTGGTTGTATCTCAGTGTCAATGAGGTTGTGTCTCAGTAACAATGAGGCAGTGTCTCAGTAACAATGATGTGGTTGTGTCTTAGTAACAATGAGGTTGTGTCTCAGTAATGATGAAGTTATGAACTCAGTAACAATGAGGTCATGTCTCAGTGTCAATAAGGTTGTGTCTCAGCAATGATGATGTTGTCTTTCAGTAATGATGCAGTTGTGTCTCAGCAACTATGATGAGGTTGTGTCTCAGTGTCAATGAGATTGTGTTGCAATAATAATGTGGCTGTGTCTTGATAATGATGAAGTTGTATCTCAGTAACAATGAGGTTGTGTCTCAGTAACGATGAAGTTGTGTCTCAGTAATGAGGAAGTTGTGTCTCAGTAACGATGAGGTTGTGTCTCAGTGTCAATAAGGTTGTGTCTCGGTGTCAATGAAGTTGTTTCTCAGTAATGATGTGGTTGTGTCTTAGTAACGATGAGGTTGTGTCTCAGTAACGATATGGTTGTGTCTCAGTAACGATGAGGTTGTGTCTCAGTGTGAATGAGGTTGTGTCTCAGTGTCAATAAGGTTGTGTCTCAGCAATGATGATGTTGTCTTTCAGTAAAGATGAGGTTATGTCTCAATAATGATGTGGTTGTGTCTCAGTAACGATGAGGTTGTGTCTCAGTAACAATGATGTTGTGTCTTAGTAACAATGAGGTTGTGTCTCAGTATTGATGAGGTTATGCCTTAGTAATGATGAGGTTGTGTCTCAGTAACAATGAGGTTGTGTCTCAGTAATGATGAAGTTATGAACTCAGTAACAATGAGGTCATGTCTCAGTGTCAATAAGGTTGTGTCTCAGCAATGATAATGTTGTCTTTCAGTAAAGATGAGGTTGTGTCTCAGTAACGATGCAGTTGTGTCTCAGCAACAGTGATGAGGTTGTGTCTCAGTGTCAATGAGATTGTGTCTCAATAATGATGTGGTTGTGTCTCAGTAATGATGAGGTTGTGTCTCAGTCTCAATGAGGTTGTGTCTCAGCAACAATGATGTTATGTCTCAGTAACGCTGAGGTTGTGTCTCAGTAATGATAAAATTACATCTCAGTAACAATGAGGTCACGTCTCAGTGTCAATAAGGTTCTGCCTCAGCAATGATGATGTTGTCTTTCAGTAAAGATGAGGTTGTGTCTCAGTAACGATGAGGTTGTGTCTCAGTAATGAGGAGGTTGTGCCTCAATGTCAATCAGTTTTTGTCCCAGGAATGGGAACATTGTGTCTCAATGTCAATGAGCTTGTGTCTCAGTGTCGATAAAGTTTTGAATCTCAATTGGAACATAGGAAGTGGAGGAGGCCGCTTAGCCAACTCTGTCTGTTCCATCATTCAGTGTTATCATGACTGATTCTCAGCCTCATTCCATATACTTGCCTTTTCCTTGTATTCCTTAATAAGTTTGATTAGCGTAAGTGTATCAATCTATGTTTTAAATTTTACAATTGATCTAGCATCAGATGATGTTTGCTGACGAGAGCTCCAATCTCCTACCACCCTTTGAATGTAGAAATGTTCCCTAATTTCACTCCTGAAAGGTTTTTGACTCTAATTTATAAATTATGCCACATGGTCCTAGAGTCTCTGGCTATTGGAAATAGTTTCTCTCTATCTGTTCCCCTTAATATCCAGAAAACTTCCATCAAATCACCCTTTAACCTTTTAAATTCCAGGGAATGCTGCCCTGGTTTGTGTAATCTTTCCTTGTAATTTAACCCTTGGAGTGCAGGTATCATTCGGGGTGAATCTACACTGCACACCCTCCACAGCCTCCATATCCTTCCTAATGTGAGGAGTCCAGAGCTGCTCACAGTAACTCCCGGTGTGGTCTAACCAGCGCTTTGTACAGCTGAAACATTCTGACCTCTTGTATTCTAGTCCCCAAGTGATATAAAGGCCAGCATTCCAATAGCCTCTCTGATTATTTTCTGTAACTGTTCATGACATTTTAACAATATGTCATTGAGGTGGGTATCTCAGTGTTGTTGAGGTGGATTTAAAGCTTGAACAACATGGATGAGTTCAATTGTCATTCTCCAGAATGTGGGCTTACAGTTCACCGGGGAAACAGGGCAGAGCTTTAATAGGGTAGGAGCAAGGCACAGGAGCACAGCCTGCTGTAGGACAGCTCCATAGCTGAGAGGGACTGGAACATGCTAAGCCATGTGCTGGGGTTACATAAAGTGCACAGTTAACGCTGGACATGTCCACTTGGCAATTAGCCCAGGGCGAATTACTGTTCAGGTCTGTTGAGTTGGAAAACAACATGCACAGCAGGCTTGCAAATAAAATCAGCAAGTTTATTCCCTTGTCTTGCGTTCCAACCTCTTCGCTGGATCTGACACACACAATCCGAGGGACCAATCCAAGGACAAAGTTTCTCCTGTTCAGTTACAGTATTCCATTCCTCTGTTTGTCAATTAAGAAGCTTGATCTTTCCCAGAATGGAGGTGGAGGGGTGTCAGAGGGAAAGTGGAGGAAAATCTCCCATCTGTTTAAATTATTTCTACAGCTCCGCACCAGACTGCGCTAGGATGATCTGTCCTGTCACTGATTCACTTAGTCACAGTCTGCTGACCACATGTTGATTATTTTATTTTCACAGTGCCAAGTGGTACTCTGTCAGTGAGCAGAGCAGCCAGGATTTACTGGAGCAGGGCATCTCGTGACCTGTCCCATTTGAGATTTTTCCCGCACCAGTCTGCACAAAGAAACGTTTTGCACCATAAATTTCTGGGCGTTCAAACCGATAATGGGGTCGGCAGGTCGTTTGTAGAACCCTGGTGAATGACAGGAACCACAAGCTGCCTCCTTAACCAAGCTCTAGGCACAAAGAAAGAAACAGGAGAACGAATGAAAAGGAAACGGTGAATTAGAGTCAGGTTAGATACAGCAAGAGAAAAAGATTAGGTTAAACAAGAGAGGGTGAAGAAACAGAAAGGGAACAGTAACAATAGAAAATCATAAATTTTGAAAACCTCTAAAAACAATTTACTACCTGCAGGAGTGAGACCCCACAGTTTCAATTGTTCCCTTTCTGGGCTTCACCGGTTGGGTGGTGTTGTAGGAACATAAATCTTTTCATTAAATGGGTCCTTACATCATTAAGAGCCAGCCTTAAATTTCCATAGTGAATTGAACTGACAGCTCAAATGCAGCAATTTACAGAAATTCACGGCAAGGTGAGGTGAGACCCTATTTCCGTGAGGGGATCAGCAGAATTGTCTAGCAATTCATGACAATTCTCATCTCCTGAGTTATCTCTATCTCTCCTATCTGATTTACACATGAATAACAGCATTAAATTTGCTGATATTTCCAAGGCAGATTCTGGACCAGTCTGTCAGACACTAAGATGAGTGTTTTAAACCTAAGTAAAAATAATTTTAAGGATATGAAGGCAGAGCTGGCTAAAGTGAACTGGGAAATGAGGTTAAAAGGTAAGGTAGTAGAGATGCAATGGCAGACTTTGAAGGAAACATTTAATAACCCTCAGCAAAGATTTATCCCAGTGAGAAAGAAAGACTGAGAAGGATGCATCATCTGTGGATAAATAGGTTAAGGATAGTATCAAATTGAAAGAAAAAGCAAGAAGATTGGTGGGAGGTCGGGAGGTTGGACAGATTTTAAGAAAAGAATGACTAGAATAAATTACAGAGGGTGAAATTAGAAAATGAGAGAAAGCTAGCTAGAAATGTAAAAACAGATAATGAGAGTTTCTACCAATGTTTAAAAAGGCAAAGAGGAGCTAAAGGAAGTGTTGGTCCTCTGGAGAGTGAGCCTGAGGAATTAATAATGGGAAACAAGGAAATGGGGCAAGCGTTGAACAGGTATTTTGTGTCTGTCTTCACTGTAGAAGCCTTAGAAAACTTCACAGAATCTTTACAGTGTGGAATGAGGCCATTCGGCCTATCAAGTCTGCACTGGGTCTCTGAAAGAGTCTTCCACCCAGTCCCACTCCCCTGCCTCATCCCCGTAACCTTGCACATTCTCTCTTTTCAGGTAACGATCCAATTCCCTTCTGAATACCTCGATCAAATCTGCCTCCACCACCCTCTCAGATTTTTGTTCCAGACTCCAACCACCCTCTGGGTGAATTAATCTTTACTCACATCACATTTACTCCTTTTGCAAATTATTTTGAATCTGTGCCCTCTAGTTCCTGATGTTCACTTGAGTGGGAACAGTTTCTACTATTTACCCTGTCCATAACCCTCAGGATCTTGAATACCACATCAAATCTCCTCTCAGCCTTCTTTTCTCCAAGGAAAACAGTCCCAACCTCTCCAATCTATCCTCATAGCTACAGCTCTTCATCCCGGGAAACATTCTTGTGAATCTCCTCTGTACCCTCTCCAATGCCTTCACATCCTTCCTCAAGTATGGCGCCCAGAATTAGACACAGTGTTCCAGATGAGCCCGAACTAGTGTCTTGTACAAGTTCAACATGACCTCCTTACTCTTGTACTCAATGTCCCTATTAATAAAGCCTAAGATCCTAAAGGCTTTATTGACTGATCTCTCAACATGTCCTGCCATGTTCAATGACCTATGTGTGTATACACCGAGGTCCCTCTGTTCCTGACCTCCTTTAGAATCCTCACTTTATTTTAAACTGGCTCTTCATATTCCTCCTGCCAAAATGAAACATTCTTCGCATTTCTTTGCATTGAAATTCATCCACCACTTGCCTGCCCAATCCACCGATATATCTGTATCTTCATGTCTATATCTTCCCAAAGTTACTTGAAAATTAAGAGGTAATAAGGAGGGAGGAACTTAAAACAATCACCATCACCAGGGAAAAGGTGCTGAGAAAACTATTAGACCTAAAGGCTGACAAGTCCCTGGGACCAGGTGGCCTGTATCCTATGGTTTCAAAAGAAGAGGCTGCAGAGATAGTAGGTGCATTGGTTATAATCTTCCAAAATTCCTTAGATTCTGGAAAAATCCCAGTGGATTGGAAAATAGCTAATGTAACAACTTTATTCAAGAAAGAAGGGGGACAGAAAGCAGGAAACTATAGGCCTGTTAGCCTAATATCTGTCATAGGGAAATTGCTAGAATCCATTATCAAGGAAGTTATAGCAGGACACTTAGAAAATCATAATGGAATCTGGCAAAGTCACATGATTTTGTGAAGAGGAAATTGTGTTTAACTAGTTTATTAGAATTCTTTGAGGAAGTAACTCACAAGCTGGATAAAGGAGAACCTGTGGATGTGCTGTAATTAGATTTCCAAAAGGCATTTGATAGGGTGCCACATCAAAGGTTACTCCACAAGATAAGATTACATGGTGTAGGGGTTGCCATATTAGCAGGGATAGAGGATTGGTTAGCTAACAGGGAGCAGAGAGTAAGGATAAATGGTCCATTTTCAGGGTGGCAAGCTGTAACCAGTGGAGTGCCACAGGGATCAGTGGATCACAAAGATCAATGATTTGGATGAAGGGACCAAACATATGGTAGCTAAATTTGCTTATGACACAAAGATAGGTAGGGAAGTAAGCTGTCAAGACGAGGTAAACATTCTACAAAGGGTTACAGATAGGTTAGTGACTGGGAAAAATATGGCAGTTGGAGTATAACATGGCAAATGTGAACTTGTCCACTTTGGCAGGAAGAATAGAAAACTAGTATAATATTTAAATGGGGAGGGATTGCAAAACTCTGAGATACAGAGGGATCTGGGTGTCCTGGTACATGATTCACATAAATGTAGTACGCAGGTACAGCAAGTGATTAGGAAGGCAAATAGAATGTTGTCATTTATTGCAAGGGGGATGGAATATAAAAGTTGGGAGGGCTTTACTGCAACTGTATAGAGCCTTGGTGTGACCACATCTGGAATACTCCTATCACTGGAACTCTATCCAGCTCTACCTGTCCCACCTCCCTCTTAAACCAGCTTTTATTTCACCTCTTTTCTATTTTTACTTAGTTCTGTTGAAGAGTCATACGGACTCGAAACATTAATTGTGCTCCTCTCCAGCTGTTTGACCTACTGAGTTTTTCCAGGTATTTTTATTTTTGTTCTGGAATACTCTGTAGAGTTTTGGTCTCCTTATTTGAATATAATTATGTTTGAAGCAGTTCAGAGAATGTTCACCCAACTCATTCCTGAGATGAAGGGGTTTTTTATGAAAACAGGTTGAGCAGGTTGGGCCTGTACCTATTGGAGTTTAGAAGAATGAGGGGTGATTTTATTGAAACATGTAAGGTCCTGAGGGGATTGGATAGGGTGGATGCTGAAAGGATGTTTCCTCTTATGGGGAAGACTAGAACTAGGGGACACAGTTTAAGGATAAGAGGTCTCCCTTTTAAAATGGAGATGAGAAGAATTTGTTTCACTCAGAGGTCTGTTAGTCTGTGGAATTCTCTTCTCCAGAAAGCAGTGGAGGCTGGGTCATTGGGTCACAGCTGAGTTAGATAGATTTTTAATCGACGAGGAATCACAGGGTCACGAGGGGCAGACAAGAAGGTGGAGTTGAGACCACAATCAGATCAGCCAAGATCTTTTCCAATGGTGGAGCAGGCACAATGGGCTGAATGACCTACTCCTGCTCCTAAATCCTATATTCCTATGTTCCTATTAAAACATGGATATTAACAGACATTAAACTGACATGGACAAACGTTATAACAGGAACACTGCCAAACATTACAATACTGACATTGACAGAGATTACAGAACAGTCATTCTAACATCGACATTGAGAAACAGTATGCCACGGACACAGATAGGTATAACTCAGACATTGGCAGACATTATGGGCTGGATCTTCATTTTCAAGGCAGGCAGCAGGAGTTGGGAAATTTCCCGGTTTGGTGTGCCCACTTTGGGAATAAGCATCAGCAAAAATGGAATTTTGGTGGGGTGGTTGGAGCAGGTACTAAGATTCGTCAGGCAGCCACCCACCAGAAACAATTCGGAAGCAGCCACGAGGATGGGCTGTTTAAAAGGTCCGTGTCAGTGCTCTGGACTTCGTCTGGAAGCTCACTGATCTCTTCTATCAAAGTACAATATTTAATAACAGAAGATAAAGAGGTTTCAAGTGTTTGCAGTTTCTGCTGTTGATACTTTAAAGGGTGTAGATAACTGACACTTTTATTGAGCTGTAGTGAAAGGAGGTTTCTTTTTAAGAAAGTGGAGATTAGGAATGAATGAATTTTTTTAAAGCTTTTTTAACACATCCTGTTGTCATTATATGGTTCCTTGGTTCTATACAGAGTGTTTAGTGGGTGAATGGGCATGGAAGTGCCATGGCTTGGCATGGAGGGTATTTGGGCCATGGGGATGGGTAGAGGGGTAGAGGTTGGCATGGGATGCATGGGTAAGACCTTTTGAGATTACTTTCCTAAAGGTTCCCTCATCCAGATTATGGGCGGGATTTTCCGGGCCTGATAGCGTCATGGCAGGTGTGAGTGGACAATGTAGCAGGAAGGCCAGAAACCAGTTTCATGCCATTGTGAAACCAGTTTGCAATTGTCCGCTCTGTCTGTCACTGGCAGGCCGCATTCCCCTCCTCCGCATGTCAGGAACTTCAGTTTCATATATCTGCAAATTGCCATAATCCCCGCTCGCTGGAATCATCCCCCCACATCAAATTTACCACCCACGTCAGTGGCCCAGAGCACATCTTGACACGTGTGACGGCCAGAAGTCGGGACTTTACCGTCAGGGCCTTGCTCACATTGTGGACATCCCGAGCAGCAGAGGATGCTGGAGACCCACAGCGACTGGACCCTGGAGGAACACCTGCATCCCAAACTGGGTGGATCCTCATGGACATGGATCCACCACAAAGCATCTCATGGGAGGGGGGAGGTCACTGTGGTGGAAGGTGGAAGGTCTGGAGTCTGCTTCAGGCCATCAGTATCTTGGACATGGTCTGGTACAGATGATCATTGAAGGGGGGGGAATGGAAGTTTTATGTTTGACTGGGAGAGGAGGTGTACCGGGGAGGCCCAGCGGAGGGGGAGGTTGAGAGAGCGGGAAATAATGTTGTCATTGAGGGTGAGTTTGGGAAGGGGAGAACAATGATGTTGGGGGTGAGGTTGGGAGGGGCTGAGGGAGGTAGGTGTAAATGGGGAGGAAAGTGTAAGGGAAGGAGTTTGGAGGGGGGAAGGACATTGAGGGTAGGAAGGAGTCTGAGGGAGGAAGGAGTAAGGGGGAGATGTCCAGGAGAACATGCAAGGGAGGGGTCTGTGGAGTCGATGACTGCCTCCTGGGGAGTGAAATGAGGGGCGTTGTTGTAGGAGGAAATGGTGAGTATGAGAGAAGGCAGAGTGAGGCGGTAGGGTGGGAGGGTGAGGGGGCCATGGTAGTGGTAGAAGGGATGGGGAGGGTGGTTGGTAGGGTCTCAGATGCAGACAGTGACCCTGGGACTGGGAAGGAGGAGGTCGGGGAGGTCAATGTGGATGGGAGTGGGATTCTTGGGAAGGGAGGGAAAGTGCACATTCACCTGGACATCCCAGAGATAAAAGAGTTCTGGCTGGTAGGTAATGGAGAGGAGATAGAAGGTGATGCCAACGGAGGGTCAACAGTGATGGGGGAGAGAACATGGGTGACTGGGGGAGCGGAAAGAATGGGCGAGCTTCAGACAAAGTTTACCCATGTTTCTAAAATCACAAGTGAATGGAGCTTCATGTTAGACAGGAACTGGTGCTGCATGGGAGTGTGGTCAGTCGGTGGGTGGAGATACATGTCGACTCAGATGGATAACTGAAAGAGAACCTGAGCAGGCAGCTGAAAATGCTCAGACACTGAGATGAGTGTGATGGATTAAGGCACCGTGTGTGTGGGAGAGTGAAGACTCCGTGTGTGTGGGAGAGTGAAGGCTCCGTGTGTGTGGGAGAGTGAAGGCTCCGTGTGTGTGGGAGAGTGAAGGCTCCGTGTGTGTGGGAGAGTGAAGGCTCCGTGTGTGTGTGTGTGGGAGAGTGAAGGCTCCGTGTGTGTGTGTGGGAGAGTGAAGACTCCGTGTGTGTGGGAGAGTGAAGGCTCCGTGTGTGTGGGAGAGTGAAGGCTCCGTGTGTGTGGGAGAGTGAAGGCTCCGTGTGTGTGGGAGAGTGAAGGCTCCGTGTGTGTGTGTGTGGGAGAGTGAAGGCTCCGTGTGTGTGTGTGGGAGAGTGAAGACTCTGTGTGTGTGTGTGGGAGAGTGAAGTCTCCGTGTGTGTGTGTGGGAGAGTGAAGGCTCCGTGTGTGTGTGTGGGAGAGTGAAGTCTCCGTGTGTGTGTGTGGGAGAGTGAAGGCTCCGTGTGTGTGGGAGAGTGAAGGCTCCATGTGTGTCTGTGGGAGAGTGAAGGCTCCGTGTGTGTGTGTGGGAGAGTGAAGGCTCCGTGTGTGTGTGTGGGAGAGTGAAGGCTCCGTGTGTGTGGGAGAGTGAAGACTCCGTGTGTGTGTGTGTGGGAGAGTGAAGTCTCCGTGTGTGTGTGTGTGGGAGAGTGAAGGCTCCGTGTGTGTGGGAGAGTGAAGGCTCCGTGTGTGTGTGTGTGGGAGAGTGAAGGCTCCGTGTGTGTGGGAGAGTGAAGGCTCCGTGTGTGTGTGTGGGAGAGTGAAGGCTCCGTGTGTGTGTGTGGGAGAGTGAAGGCTCCGTAAGTGTGGGAGAGTGAAGGCTCCGTGTGTGTGGGAGAGTGAAGGCTCCGTGTGTGTGGGAGAGTGAAGACTCTGTGTGTGTGGGAGAGTGAAGGCTCCGTGTGTGTGGGAGAGTGAAGGCTCCGTGTGTGTGGGAGAGTGAAGGCTCCGTGTGTGTCTGTGGGAGAGTGAAGGCTCCGTGTGTGTGGGAGAGTGAAGGCTCCGTGTGTGTGGGAGAGTGAAGGCTCCGTGTGTGTGGGAGAGTGAAGGCTCCGTGTGTGTGGGAGAGTGAAGACTCTGTGTGTGTGTGTGGGAGAGTGAAGGCTCCGTGTGTGTGTGCGGGAGAGTGAAGGCTCCGTGTGTGTGTGCGGGAGAGTGAAGGCTCCGTGTGTGTGTGCGGGAGAGTGAAGGCTCCGTGTGTGTGTGCGGGAGAGTGAAGGCTCCGTGTGTGTGGGAGAGTGAAGGCTCCGGGTGTGTGGGAGAGTGAAGGCTCCGTGTGTGTGGGTGAGTGAAGACTCCGTGTGTGTGGGAGAGTGAAGGCTCCATGTGTGTGTGTGTGGGAGAGTGAAGGCTCCGTGTGTGTGGGAGAGTGAAGGCTCCATGTGTGTGTGGGAGAGTGAAGGCTCCGTGTGTGTGGGAGAGTGAAGGCTCCATGTGTGTGTGTGGGAGAGTGAAGACTCCATGTGTGTGTGTGTGGGAGAGTGAAGGCTCCGTGTGTCTGGGAGAGTGAAGGCTCCGTGTGTGTGGGAGAGTGAAGGCTCCGTGTGTGTGTGGGAGAGTGAAGGCTCCGTGTGTGTGTGTGGGAGAGTGAAGGCTCCGTGTGTGTGTGTGGGAGAGTGAAGGCTCCGTGTGTGTGTGTGGGAGAGTGAAGGCTCCGTGTGTGTGTGTGGGAGAGTGAAGGCTCCGTGTGTCTGTGGGAGAGTGAAGGCTCCGTGTGTCTGTGGGAGAGTGAAGGCTCCGTGTGTGTGTGGGAGAGTGATGGCTCCGTGTGTGTGGGAGAGTGAAGGCTCCGTGTGTGGGAGACTGAAGGCTCCATGTGTGTGTGTGGGAGAGTGAAGGCTCCGTGTGTGTGGGAGAGTGAAGGCTCCGTGTGTCTGGGAGAGTGAAGGCTCCGTATGTCTGGGAGAGTGAAGGCTCCGTGTGTGTGGGTGAGTGAAGACTCCGTGTGTGTGGGAGAGTGAAGGCTCCGTGTGTGTGGGTGAGTGAAGACTCCGTGTGTGTGGGAGAGTGAAGGCTCCGTGTGTGTGGGTGAGTGAAGGCTCCGTGTGTGTGGGAGAGTGAAGGCTCCGTGTGTGTGTGTGGGAGAGTGAAGGCTCCGTGTGTGTGTGTGGGAGAGTGAAGGCTCCATGTGTGTGTGTGGGAGAGTGAAGGCTCCGTGTGTGTGGGAGAGTGAAGACTCCGTGTGTGTGTGTGGGAGAGTGAATGCTCCATGTGTGTGTGGGAGAGTGAAGGCTCCGTGTGTGTGGGAGAGTGAAGGCTCCGTGTGTGTGTGTGGGAGAGTGAAGGCTCCGTGTGTGTGGGAGACTGAAGGCTCCTTGTGTGTGGGAGAGTGAAGACTCTGTGTGTGTGGGAGAGTGAAGGCTCCGTGTGTGAGGGAGAGTGAAGCCTCCGTGTGTGTGGGAGAGTGAAGACTCCGTGTGTGTGTGTGGGAGAGTGAAGGCTCCGTCTGTGTGTGTGGGAGAGTGAAGGCTCCGTGTGTGTGGGAAAGTGAAGGCTCCGTGTGTGTTTATGGGACAGTGAAGGCTTCGTGTGTGTAGGAGAGTGAAGGCTCCGTGTGTGTGTGGGAGAGTGAAGGCTCCGTGTGTGTGGGAGAGTGAAGACTTCGTGTGTGTGGGAGAGTGAAGGCTCCATGTGTGTGTGTGGGAGAGTGAAGACTCAGTGTGTGTGTGGGAGAGTGAAGGCTCCGTGTGTGTGTGTGGGAGAGTGAAGGCTCCGTGTGTGTGGGAGAGTGAAGGCTCCATGTGTGTGTGTGGGAGAGTGAAGACTCAGTGTGTGTGTGGGAGAGTGAAGGCTCCGTGTGTGTGTGTGGGAGAGTGAAGGCTCTGTGTGTGGGAGAGTGAAGACTCCGTGTGTGTGGGAGAGTGAAGGCTCCGTGTGTGTGGGAGAGTGAAGGCTCCGTGTGTGTGGGAGAGTGAAGGCTCCGTGTGTGTGGGAGAGTGAAGGCTCCGTGTGTGTGTGTGTGGGAGAGTGAAGGCTCCTTGTGTGTGGGAGAGTGAAGACTCTGTGTGTGTGTGTGGGAGAGTGAAGTCTCCGTGTGTGTGTGTGGGAGAGTGAAGGCTCCGTGTGTGTGGGAGAGTGAAGACTCCGTGTGTGTGTGTGGGAGAGTGAAGTCTCCGTGTGTGTGTGTGGGAGAGTGAAGGCTCCGTGTGTGTGGGAGAGTGAAGGCTCCATGTGTGTGTGTGGGAGAGTGAAGGCTCCGTGTGTGTGTGTGGGAGAGTGAAGGCTCCGTGTGTGTGGGAGAGTGAAGACTCCGTGTGTGTGTGTGTGGGAGAGTGAAGTCTCCGTGTGTGTGTGTGGGAGAGTGAAGTCTCCGTGTGTGTGTGTGGGAGAGTGAAGGCTCCGTGTGTGTGTGTGTGGGAGAGTGAAGGCTCCGTGTGTGTGGGAGAGTGAAGGCTCCGTGTGTGTGTGTGGGAGAGTGAAGGCTCCGTGTGTGTGTGTGGGAGAGTGAAGGCTCCGTGTGTGTGGGAGAGTGAAGGCTCCGTGTGTGTGGGAGAGTGAAGGCTCCGTGTGTGTGGGAGAGTGAAGACTCTGTGTGTGTGGGAGAGTGAAGGCTCCGTGTGTGTGGGAGAGTGAAGGCTCCGTGTGTGTGGGAGAGTGAAGGCTCCGTGTGTGTCTGTGGGAGAGTGAAGGCTCCGTGTGTGTGGGAGAGTGAAGGCTCCGTGTGTGTGGGAGAGTGAAGGCTCCGTGTGTGTGTGTGTGGGAGAGTGAAGGCTCCGTGTGTGTGGGAGAGTGAAGGCTCCGTGTGTGTGGGAGAGTGAAGACTCTGTGTGTGTGTGTGGGAGAGTGAAGGCTCCGTGTGTGTGTGCGGGAGAGTGAAGGCTCCGTGTGTGTGTGCGGGAGAGTGAAGGCTCCGTGTGTGTGTGCGGGAGAGTGAAGGCTCCGTGTGTGTGTGCGGGAGAGTGAAGGCTCCGTGTGTGTGGGAGAGTGAAGGCTCCGGGTGTGTGTGTGGGAGAGTGAAGGCTCCGTGTGTGTGGGTGAGTGAAGACTCCGTGTGTGTGGGAGAGTGAAGGCTCCATGTGTGTGTGTGTGGGAGAGTGAAGGCTCCGTGTGTGTGGGAGAGTGAAGGCTCCATGTGTGTGTGGCAGAGTGAAGGCTCCGTGTGTGTGGGAGAGTGAAGGCTCCATGTGTGTGTGTGGGAGAGTGAAGACTCCATGTGTGTGTGTGTGGGAGAGTGAAGACTCCATGTGTGTGTGTGTGGGAGAGTGAAGTCTCCGTGTGTCTGGGAGAGTGAAGGCTCCGTGTGTCTGGGAGAGTGAAGGCTCCGTGTGTGTGGGAGAGTGAAGGCTCCGTGTGTGTGGGTGAGTGAAGACTCCGTGTGTGTGGGAGAGTGAAGGCTCCATGTGTGTGTGTGTGGGAGAGTGAAGGCTCCGTGTGTGTGGGAGAGTGAAGGCTCCATGTGTGTGTGTGTGGGAGAGTGAAGGCTCCGTGTGTGTGGGAGAGTGAAGGCTCCATGTGTGTGTGTGGGAGAGTGAAGACTCCGTGTGTGTGTGTGTGGGAGAGTGAAGGCTCCATGTGTGTGTGTGTGGGAGAGTGAAGGCTCCATGTGTGTGTGTGTGGGAAAGTGAAGGCTCCGTGTGTGTGTGTGGGAGAGTGAAGGCTCCGTGTGTGTGTGTGGGAGAGTGAAGGCTCCGTGTGTGTGTGTGTGTGGGAGAGTGAAGGCTCCGTGTGTGGGAGAGTCAAGGCTCCGTGTGTGTGTGTGGGAGAGTGAAGGCTCCGTGTGTGGGAGAGTGAAGGCTCCGTGTGTGTGTGTGGGAGAGTGAAGGCTCCGTGTGTGTGTGTGGGAGAGTGAAGGCTCCGTATGTGTGTGTGGGAGAGTGAAGGCTCCGTGTGTGTGGGAGAGTGAAGGCTCCGTGTGTGTGTGTGGGAGAGTGAAGGCTCCGTGTGTGTGGGAGAGTGAAGGCTCCATGTGTGTAGGAGAGTGAAGACTCCGTGTGTGTGAGAGAGTGAAGGCTCCGTGTGTGTGGGAGAGTGCAGGCTCCATGTGTGTGGGAGAGTGAAGACTTCGTGTGTGTGGGAGAGTGAAGGCTCCGTGTGTGTGGGAGAGTGAAGGCTCCGTGTGTGTGTGTGTGTTGGAGAGTGAAGGCTCCGTGTGTGTGTGGGAGAGTGAAGGCTCCGTGTGTGTCTGTGGGAGAGTGAAGGCTCCGTGTGTGTGTGGGAGAGTGAAGACTCCGTGTGTGTGTGTGTGGGAGAGTGAAGGCTCCGTGTGTGTGTGTGGGAGAGTGAAGGCTCTGTGTGTGGGAGAGTGAAGGGTCTGTGTGTGTGTGTGTGGGAGAGTGAAGGCTCCATGTGTGTGTGTGTGGGAGAGTGAAGGCTCCGTGTGTGTGTGTGGGAGAGTGAAGGCTCTGTGTGTGGGAGAGTGAAGGGTCTGTGTGTGTGTGTGTGGGAGAGTGAAGGCTCCGTGTGTGTGGGAGAGTGAAGGCTCCATGTGTGTGTGTGTGGGAGAGTGAAGGCTCCGTGTGTGTGGGAGAGTGAAGGCTCCGTGTGTGTGGGAGAGTGAAGGCTCCGTGTGTGTGTGTGTGTGGGAGAGTGAAGGCTCCGTGTGTGTGTGTGGGAGAGTGAAGACTCTGTGTGTGTGTGTGGGAGAGTGAAGTCTCCGTGTGTGTGTGTGGGAGAGTGAAGGCTCCGTGTGTGTGTGTGGGAGAGTGAAGTCTCCGTGTGTGTGTGTGGGAGAGTGAAGGCTCCGTGTGTGTGGGAGAGTGAAGGCTCCATGTGTGTCTGTGGGAGAGTGAAGGCTCCGTGTGTGTGTGTGGGAGAGTGAAGGCTCCGTGTGTGTGTGTGGGAGAGTGAAGGCTCCGTGTGTGTGGGAGAGT
The DNA here is from genome assembly GCA_026770705.1 of Isurus oxyrinchus. Lineage (NCBI taxonomy): Eukaryota > Metazoa > Chordata > Chondrichthyes > Lamniformes > Lamnidae > Isurus > Isurus oxyrinchus. The sequence goes on along the minus strand of JANJGN010000030.1, from coordinate 1,851,855 downwards.
GAAGACTCCGTGTGTGTGTGTGTGTGGGAGAGTGAAGTCTCCGTGTGTGTGTGTGTGGGAGAGTGAAGGCTCCGTGTGTGTGGGAGAGTGAAGGCTCCGTGTGTGTGTGTGTGGGAGAGTGAAGGCTCCGTGTGTGTGGGAGAGTGAAGGCTCCGTGTGTGTGTGTGGGAGAGTGAAGGCTCCGTGTGTGTGTGTGGGAGAGTGAAGGCTCCGTGTGTGTGGGAGAGTGAAGGCTCCCCGTGTGTGTGGGAGAGTGAAGACTCTGTGTGTGTGGGAGAGTGAAGGCTCCGTGTGTGTGGGAGAGTGAAGGCTCCGTGTGTGTGGGAGAGTGAAGGCTCCGTGTGTGTCTGTGGGAGAGTGAAGGCTCCGTGTGTGTGGGAGAGTGAAGGCTCCGTGTGTGTGGGAGAGTGAAGGCTCCGTGTGTGTGGGAGAGTGAAGGCTCCGTGTGTGTGGGAGAGTGAAGACTCTGTGTGTGTGTGTGGGAGAGTGAAGGCTCCGTGTGTGTGTGCGGGAGAGTGAAGGCTCCGTGTGTGTGTGCGGGAGAGTGAAGGCTCCGTGTGTGTGTGCGGGAGAGTGAAGGCTCCGTGTGTGTGTGCGGGAGAGTGAAGGCTCCGTGTGTGTGGGAGAGTGAAGGCTCCGGGTGTGTGGGAGAGTGAAGGCTCCGTGTGTGTGGGTGAGTGAAGACTCCGTGTGTGTGGGAGAGTGAAGGCTCCATGTGTGTGTGTGTGGGAGAGTGAAGGCTCCGTGTGTGTGGGAGAGTGAAGGCTCCATGTGTGTGTGGGAGAGTGAAGGCTCCGTGTGTGTGGGAGAGTGAAGGCTCCATGTGTGTGTGTGGGAGAGTGAAGACTCCATGTGTGTGTGTGTGGGAGAGTGAAGGCTCCGTGTGTCTGGGAGAGTGAAGGCTCCGTGTGTGTGGGAGAGTGAAGGCTCCGTGTGTGTGTGGGAGAGTGAAGGCTCCGTGTGTGTGTGTGGGAGAGTGAAGGCTCCGTGTGTGTGTGTGGGAGAGTGAAGGCTCCGTGTGTGTGTGTGGGAGAGTGAAGGCTCCGTGTGTGTGTGTGGGAGAGTGAAGGCTCCGTGTGTCTGTGGGAGAGTGAAGGCTCCGTGTGTCTGTGGGAGAGTGAAGGCTCCGTGTGTGTGTGGGAGAGTGATGGCTCCGTGTGTGTGGGAGAGTGAAGGCTCCGTGTGTGGGAGACTGAAGGCTCCATGTGTGTGTGTGGGAGAGTGAAGGCTCCGTGTGTGTGGGAGAGTGAAGGCTCCGTGTGTCTGGGAGAGTGAAGGCTCCGTATGTCTGGGAGAGTGAAGGCTCCGTGTGTGTGGGTGAGTGAAGACTCCGTGTGTGTGGGAGAGTGAAGGCTCCGTGTGTGTGGGTGAGTGAAGACTCCGTGTGTGTGGGAGAGTGAAGGCTCCGTGTGTGTGGGTGAGTGAAGGCTCCGTGTGTGTGGGAGAGTGAAGGCTCCGTGTGTGTGTGTGGGAGAGTGAAGGCTCCGTGTGTGTGTGTGGGAGAGTGAAGGCTCCATGTGTGTGTGTGGGAGAGTGAAGGCTCCGTGTGTGTGGGAGAGTGAAGACTCCGTGTGTGTGTGTGGGAGAGTGAATGCTCCATGTGTGTGTGGGAGAGTGAAGGCTCCGTGTGTGTGGGAGAGTGAAGGCTCCGTGTGTGTGTGTGGGAGAGTGAAGGCTCCGTGTGTGTGGGAGACAGAAGGCTCCTTGTGTGTGGGAGAGTGAAGACTCTGTGTGTGTGGGAGAGTGAAGGCTCCGTGTGTGAGGGAGAGTGAAGCCTCCGTGTGTGTGGGAGAGTGAAGACTCCGTGTGTGTGTGTGGGAGCGTGAAGGCTCCGTCTGTGTGTGTGGGAGAGTGAAGGCTCCGTGTGTGTGGGAAAGTGAAGGCTCCGTGTGTGTGGGAGAGTGAAGGCTCCGTGTGTGTTTATGGGACAGTGAAGGCTTCGTGTGTGTAGGAGAGTGAAGGCTCCGTGTGTGTGTGGGAGAGTGAAGGCTCCGTGTGTGTGGGAGAGTGAAGACTTCGTGTGTGTGGGAGAGTGAAGGCTCCATGTGTGTGTGTGGGAGAGTGAAGACTCAGTGTGTGTGTGGGAGAGTGAAGGCTCCGTGTGTGTGTGTGGGAGAGTGAAGGCTCCGTGTGTGTGGGAGAGTGAAGGCTCCATGTGTGTGTGTGGGAGAGTGAAGACTCAGTGTGTGTGTGGGAGAGTGAAGGCTCCGTGTGTGTGTGTGGGAGAGTGAAGGCTCTGTGTGTGGGAGAGTGAAGACTCCGTGTGTGTGGGAGAGTGAAGGCTCCGTGTGTGTGGGAGAGTGAAGGCTCCGTGTGTGTGGGAGAGTGAAGGCTCCGTGTGTGTGGGAGAGTGAAGGCTCCGTGTGTGTGTGTGTGGGAGAGTGAAGGCTCCTTGTGTGTGGGAGAGTGAAGACTCTGTGTGTGTGTGTGGGAGAGTGAAGACTCTGTGTGTGTGTGTGGGAGAGTGAAGTCTCCGTGTGTGTGTGTGGGAGAGTGAAGGCTCCGTGTGTGTGGGAGAGTGAAGACTCCGTGTGTGTGTGTGGGAGAGTGAAGTCTCCGTGTGTGTGTGTGGGAGAGTGAAGGCTCCGTGTGTGTGGGAGAGTGAAGGCTCCATGTGTGTGTGTGGGAGAGTGAAGGCTCCGTGTGTGTGTGTGGGAGAGTGAAGGCTCCGTGTGTGTGGGAGAGTGAAGACTCCGTGTGTGTGTGTGTGGGAGAGTGAAGTCTCCGTGTGTGTGTGTGGGAGAGTGAAGTCTCCGTGTGTGTGTGTGGGAGAGTGAAGGCTCCGTGTGTGTGTGTGTGGGAGAGTGAAGGCTCCGTGTGTGTGGGAGAGTGAAGGCTCCGTGTGTGTGTGTGGGAGAGTGAAGGCTCCGTGTGTGTGTGTGGGAGAGTGAAGGCTCCGTGTGTGTGGGAGAGTGAAGGCTCCGTGTGTGTGGGAGAGTGAAGGCTCCGTGTGTGTGGGAGAGTGAAGACTCTGTGTGTGTGGGAGAGTGAAGGCTCCGTGTGTGTGGGAGAGTGAAGGCTCCGTGTGTGTGGGAGAGTGAAGGCTCCGTGTGTGTCTGTGGGAGAGTGAAGGCTCCGTGTGTGTGGGAGAGTGAAGGCTCCGTGTGTGTGGGAGAGTGAAGGCTCCGTGTGTGTGGGAGAGTGAAGGCTCCGTGTGTGTGGGAGAGTGAAGACTCTGTGTGTGTGTGTGGGAGAGTGAAGGCTCCGTGTGTGTGTGCGGGAGAGTGAAGGCTCCGTGTGTGTGTGCGGGAGAGTGAAGGCTCCGTGTGTGTGTGCGGGAGAGTGAAGGCTCCGTGTGTGTGTGCGGGAGAGTGAAGGCTCCGTGTGTGTGGGAGAGTGAAGGCTCCGGGTGTGTGGGAGAGTGAAGGCTCCGTGTGTGTGGGTGAGTGAAGACTCCGTGTGTGTGGGAGAGTGAAGGCTCCATGTGTGTGTGTGTGGGAGAGTGAAGGCTCCGTGTGTGTGGGAGAGTGAAGGCTCCATGTGTGTGTGGGAGAGTGAAGGCTCCGTGTGTGTGGGAGAGTGAAGGCTCCATGTGTGTGTGTGGGAGAGTGAAGACTCCATGTGTGTGTGTGTGGGAGAGTGAAGACTCCATGTGTGTGTGTGTGGGAGAGTGAAGTCTCCGTGTGTCTGGGAGAGTGAAGGCTCCGTGTGTCTGGGAGAGTGAAGGCTCCGTGTGTGTGGGAGAGTGAAGGCTCCGTGTGTGTGGGTGAGTGAAGACTCCGTGTGTGTGGGAGAGTGAAGGCTCCATGTGTGTGTGTGTGGGAGAGTGAAGGCTCCGTGTGTGTGGGAGAGTGAAGGCTCCATGTGTGTGTGTGTGGGAGAGTGAAGGCTCCGTGTGTGTGGGAGAGTGAAGGCTCCATGTGTGTGTGTGGGAGAGTGAAGACTCCGTGTGTGTGTGTGTGGGAGAGTGAAGGCTCCATGTGTGTGTGTGTGGGAGAGTGAAGGCTCCATGTGTGTGTGTGTGGGAAAGTGAAGGCTCCGTGTGTGTGTGTGGGAGAGTGAAGGCTCCGTGTGTGTGTGTGGGAGAGTGAAGGCTCCGTGTGTGTGTGTGTGTGGGAGAGTGAAGGCTCCGTGTGTGGGAGAGTCAAGGCTCCGTGTGTGTGTGTGGGAGAGTGAAGGCTCCGTGTGTGGGAGAGTGAAGGCTCCGTGTGTGTGTGTGGGAGAGTGAAGGCTCCGTGTGTGTGTGTGGGAGAGTGAAGGCTCCGTATGTGTGTGTGGGAGAGTGAAGGCTCCGTGTGTGTGGGAGAGTGAAGGCTCCGTGTGTGTGTGTGGGAGAGTGAAGGCTCCGTGTGTGTGGGAGAGTGAAGGCTCCATGTGTGTAGGAGAGTGAAGACTCCGTGTGTGTGAGAGAGTGAAGGCTCCGTGTGTGTGGGAGAGTGAAGGCTCCATGTGTGTGGGAGAGTGAAGACTTCGTGTGTGTGGGAGAGTGAAGGCTCCGTGTGTGTGGGAGAGTGAAGGCTCCGTGTGTGTGTGTGTTGGAGAGTGAAGGCTCCGTGTGTGTGTGGGAGAGTGAAGGCTCCGTGTGTGTCTGTGGGAGAGTGAAGGCTCCGTGTGTGTGCGGGAGAGTGAAGACTCCGTGTGTGTGTGTGTGGGAGAGTGAAGGCTCCGTGTGTGTGTGTGGGAGAGTGAAGGCTCTGTGTGTGGGAGAGTGAAGGGTCTGTGTGTGTGTGTGTGGGAGAGTGAAGGCTCCATGTGTGTGTGTGTGGGAGAGTGAAGGCTCCGTGTGTGTGTGTGGGAGAGTGAAGGCTCTGTGTGTGGGAGAGTGAAGGGTCTGTGTGTGTGTGTGTGGGAGAGTGAAGGCTCCGTGTGTGTGGGAGAGTGAAGGCTCCATGTGTGTGTGTGTGGGAGAGTGAAGGCTCCGTGTGTGTGGGAGAGTGAAGGCTCCATGTGTGTGTGTGGGAGAGTGAAGACTCCGTGTGTGTGTGTGTGGGAGAGTGAAGGCTCCATGTGTGTGTGTGTGGGAGAGTGAAGGCTCCATGTGTGTGTGTGTGGGAAAGTGAAGGCTCCGTGTGTGTGTGTGGGAGAGTGAAGGCTCCGTGTGTGTGTGTGGGAGAGTGAAGGCTCCGTGTGTGTGTGTGTGTGGGAGAGTGAAGGCTCCGTGTGTGGGAGAGTCAAGGCTCCGTGTGTGTGTGTGGGAGAGTGAAGGCTCCGTGTGTGGGAGAGTGAAGGCTCCGTGTGTGTGTGTGGGAGAGTGAAGGCTCCGTGTGTGTGTGTGGGAGAGTGAAGGCTCCGTATGTGTGTGTGGGAGAGTGAAGGCTCCGTGTGTGTGGGAGAGTGAAGGCTCCGTGTGTGTGTGTGGGAGAGTGAAGGCTCCGTGTGTGTGGGAGAGTGAAGGCTCCATGTGTGTAGGAGAGTGAAGACTCCGTGTGTGTGAGAGAGTGAAGGCTCCGTGTGTGTGGGAGAGTGAAGGCTCCATGTGTGTGGGAGAGTGAAGACTTCGTGTGTGTGGGAGAGTGAAGGCTCCGTGTGTGTGGGAGAGTGAAGGCTCCGTGTGTGTGTGTGTTGGAGAGTGAAGGCTCCGTGTGTGTGTGGGAGAGTGAAGGCTCCGTGTGTGTCTGTGGGAGAGTGAAGGCTCCGTGTGTGTGTGGGAGAGTGAAGACTCCGTGTGTGTGTGTGTGGGAGAGTGAAGGCTCCGTGTGTGTGTGTGGGAGAGTGAAGGCTCTGTGTGTGGGAGAGTGAAGGGTCTGTGTGTGTGTGTGTGGGAGAGTGAAGGCTCCATGTGTGTGTGTGTGGGAGAGTGAAGGCTCCGTGTGTGTGTGTGGGAGAGTGAAGGCTCTGTGTGTGGGAGAGTGAAGGGTCTGTGTGTGTGTGTGTGGGAGAGTGAAGGCTCCATGTGTGTGTGTGTGGGAGAGTGAAGACTCCGTGTGTGTGTGTGTGTGGGAGAGTGAAGGCTCCATGTGTGTGTGTGTGGGAGAGTGAAGGCTCCATGTGTGTGTGTGTGGGAGAGTGAAGGCTCCGTGTGTGTGTGTGGGAGAGTGAAGGCTCCGTGTGTGTGTGTGGGAGAGTGAAGGCTCCGTGTGTGTGTGTGTGTGGGAGAGTGAAGGCTCCGTGTGTGGGAGAGTCAAGGCTCCGTGTGTGTGTGTGGGAGAGTGAAGGCTCCGTGTGTGGGAGAGTGAAGGCTCCGTGTGTGTGTGTGGGAGAGTGAAGGCTCCGTGTGTGTGTGTGGGAGAGTGAAGGCTCCGTATGTGTGTGTGGGAGAGTGAAGGCTCCGTGTGTGTGTGTGGGAGAGTGAAGGCTCCGTGTGTGTGGGAGAGTGAAGGCTCCATGTGTGTAGGAGAGTGAAGACTCCGTGTGTGTGAGAGAGTGAAGGCTCCGTGTGTGTGGGAGAGTGAAGGCTCCATGTGTGTGTGAGAGTGAAGACTTCGTGTGTGTGGGAGAGTGAAGGCTCCGTGTGTGTGGGAGAATGAAGGCTCCGTGTGTGTGTGTGTTGGAGAGTGAAGGCTCCGTGTGTGTGTGGGAGAGTGAAGGCTCCGTGTGTGTCTGTGGGAGAGTGAAGGCTCCGTGTGTGTGTGGGAGAGTGAAGACTCCGTGTGTGTGTGTGTGGGAGAGTGAAGGCTCCGTGTGTGTGTGTGGGAGAGTGAAGGCTCTGTGTGTGGGAGAGTGAAGGGTCTGTGTGTGTGTGTGTGGGAGAGTGAAGGCTCCATGTGTGTGTGTGTGGGAGAGTGAAGGCTCCGTGTGTGTGTGTGTGGGAGAGTGAAGGCTCCATGTGTGTGTGTGGGAGAGTGAAGGCTCCGTGTGTGGGAGAGTGAAGGCTCCGTGTTTGTGGGAGAGTGAAGGCTCCGTGTGTGTGGGAGAGTGAAGGCTCCGTGTGTGTGGGAGAGTGAAGGCTCCGTGTGTGTGTGTGGGAGAGTGAAGGCTCCGTATGTGTGGGAGAGTGAAGACTCCGTATGTGTGGGAGAGTGAAGGCTCCGTGTGTGTGTGTGGGAGAGTGAAGGCTCCGTATGTGTGGGAGAGTGAAGACTCCGTGTGTGTGGGAGAGTGAAGGCTCCGTGTTTGTGGGAGAGTGAAGGCTCCATGTGTGTGTGTGGGAGAGTGAAGGCTCCGTATGTGTGGGAGAGTGAAGGCTCCGTGTGTGTGGGAGAGTGAAGGCTCTGTGTGTGTGGGAGAGTGAAGGCTCCATGTATGTGTGTGGGAGAGTGAAGGCTCCATGTGTGTGTGTGGGAGAGTGAAGGCTCCGTATGTGTGGGAGAGTGAAGGCTCCGTATGTCTGGGAGAGTGAAGACTCCGTGTGTGTGGGAGAGTGAAGGCTCCATGTGTGTGGGAAAGTGAAGGCTCCGTATGTCTGGGAGAGTGAAGGCTCCGTGTGTGTGGGAGAGTGAAGGCTCCGTGTGTGTGGGAGAGTGAAGGCTCCGTGTGTGTGTGTGGGAGAGTGAAGGGTCTGTGTGTGTGTGTGTGTGTGGCAGAGTGAAGGCTCCGTGTGTGTGGGAGAGTGAAGGCTCCGTGTGTGTGGGAGAGTGAAGGCTCCGTGTGTGTGGGAGAGTGAAGACTCCGTGTGTGTGTGTGTGGGAGAGTGAAGGCTCCGTGTGTGTGGGAGAGTGAAGGCTCCGTGTGTGTGGGAGACTGAAGGCTCCGTATGTGTGGGAGAGTGAAGACTCCGTGTGTGTGTGTGGGAGAGTGAAGGCTCCGTGTGTGTGGGAGAGTGAAGGCTCCGTATGTCTGGGAGAGTGAAGACTCCGTCTGTGTGGGAGAGTGAAGGCTCCATGTGTGTGGGAAAGTGAAGGCTCCGTATGTCTGGGAGAGTGAAGGCTCCGTGTGTGTGGGAGAGTGAAGGCTCCGTGTGTGTGGGAGAGTGAAGGCTCCGTGTGTGTGTGTGGGAGAGTGAAGGGTCTGTGTGTGTGTGTGTGTGTGTGGCAGAGTGAAGGCTCCGTGTGTGTGGGAGAGTTAAGGCTCCGTGTGTGTGGGAGAGTGAAGACTCCGTGTGTGTGGGAGAGTGAAGGCTCCGTGTGTGTGGGAGAGTGAAGGCTCCGTGTGTGTGGGAGAGTGAAGGCTCCGTGTGTGTGGGAGAGTGAAGACTCCGTGTGTGTGTGTGTGGGAGAGTGAAGGCTCCGTGTGCGTGTGTGGGAGAGTGAAGACTCCGTGTGTGTGGGAGACTGAAGGCTCCGTGTGTGTGGGAGATTGAAGACTCCGTGTGTGTGTGTGTGGGAGAGTGAAGACTCTGTGTGTGTGTGTGGGAGAGTGAAGGCTCCGTGTGTGTGGGAGAGTCAAGGCTCCGTGTGTGTGTGTGGGAGAGTGAAGACTCTGTGTGTGTGTGTGGGAGAGTGAAGACTCTGTGTGTGTGTGTGGGAGAGTGAAGGCTCCATGTGTGTGTGTGTGGGAGAGTGAAGACTCCGTGTGTGTGTGTGGGAGAGTGAAGACTCTGTGTGTGTGGGAGAGTGAAGTCTCCGTGTGTGTGTGTGGGAGAGTGAAGACTCTGTGTGTGTGGGAGAGTGAAGTCTCCGTGTGTGTGGGAGAGTGAAGTCTCCGTGTGTGTCTGTGGGAGAGTGAAGGCTCCGTGTGTGTCTGTGGGAGAGTGAAGGCTCCGTGTGTGTGTGTGGGAGAGTGAAGGCTCCGTGTGTGTGTGTGGGAGAGTGAAGACTCTGTGTGTGTGGGAGAGTGAAGTCTCCGTGTGTGTCTGTGGGAGAGTGAAGGCTCCGTGTGTGTGTGTGGGAGAGTGAAGGCTCCGTGTGTGTGTGTGGGAGAGTGAAGGCTCCGTGTGTGTGTGTGGGAGAGTGAAGGCTCCGTGTGTGTGTGTGGGAGAGTGAAGGCTCCGTGTGTGTGTGTGGGAGAGTGAAGGCTCCGTGTGTGTGTGTGGGAGAGTGAAGGCTCCGTGTGTGTGTGTGGGAGAGTGAAGGCTCCGTGTGTGTGTGTGGGAGAGTGAAGGCTCCGTGTGTGTGTGTGGGAGACTGAAGGCTCCGTGTGTGTGTGTGGGAGAGTGAAGACTCCGTGTTTGTGGGAGAGTGAAGACTCCGTGTTTGTTGGAGAGTGAAGACTCCGTGTGTGTGGGAGAGTGAAGGCTCCGTGTGTGTGTGTGGGAGAGTGAAGACTCCGTGTTTGTGGGAGAGTGAAGGCTCCGTGTGCCTGGGAGAGTGAAGGCTCCGTGTGCCTGGGAGAGTGAAGGCTCCGTGTGCCTGGGAGAGTGAAGGCTCCGTGTGCCTGGGAGAGTGAATGCTCCGTGTGCCTGGGTGGGGATTGCACGAGGCTCTGAAAGGCCCTGTCACACACACACTTCTCCCTCCAGATTCACTTCTTGTGCAGATAAACTGCTCATGGGGGAAATGCTGGGGGAGGACTCGCAAAACCTCTAAATGAAGCTGAAAGACACCATTACACATTATTCAGTGATAGTGAATATTGTTTCAAATTATTAAGTGACAAAATATGTTCACCTGTCCAACCACTTGTGATCAGAAATTCCTAACACTTCTAGGTGCTGCCCTGACATCCGCAGTGGGGGTGGAGACAGCCTGTGCAATGGATGGCCCTGTTGCCTCTGATGGTTGCGGCATGAGTCCTCTGGAGAGCCGAGATCCTGGCTTCCTTTGTCTGTCCTCCTGTGGGCCGGCTGCTCCCACTGCGGTGAGAGAACAAGGTTTGGTTGTGGGGGGGGTCACAGGCAAAGTAGACTCAGAGGGAGAGGACAGCCTCTGAGATTCCTGAGTGGATGAGCCAGGGGTGTCCAGCTGCTGCTGCTCCTCCCTTCAGGAGCCCAAGGGCCCCGGCCTGACTCCTTGAGGGGAAGGAGCACCTGGAGGGACATCGAGGTGACCCGTTTCCCTCTCACGTTGTCACTGCAGGAGTCTCTCCATAGCTACCGTGACAGAGCGCAGGTCTCCACATTCTGCTGGACCAGGGTCTCCGTGGCATCCGCCATCCTCCCCATGGAGACCTCCATACGCCCACATGTGGGCACCACTTTATCAGAGAGCGGGTGGCACACTCCAACTCATGAGCCACCCTGAGAGCTTCCAGCAGCTCTTCCAACACGTTCCCCTGCCCTCTGCTGACTCTCCAGGATGAGTTGGAAGGCCGAATCCAGAGGCTTGTCACCTGACCCGGACCTCACAGGCGCCTCTCTCCCAACATCCTCCGAGCACCGGGGAGCTGGGCTGAACCTGCCTCCTCCTGCTGCAGACACGTGTCTGTGTGGTGACCTCCAGATTGTGAGCCCCAGCCTGCTCTAGACCTAGATCCCACCGAGGTGTGTGTCTCTGCGCTGGTGCAGGGTGTGGGTAAGCGCTGTGATGGGTCTTCCAGGCTGCTTATTTCCAGCTCTTCAATGGAGGAGGTGTCCTCTTGGCTGGAGGTGAGGATGTGGATGGAGCTGAGGGACTGGCTGGCTGAGGGTGTCGGTGCAGAGCTCCCTGTGAACCAAAGTAGAGATAATTAGTGCCTGGCAGCAGTCAAAAGCAGCAGAGAGAGAGAGAGAGAGAGCACTCACACTCACAGTCACAGTCACGCTGGGAGAGGGATGATGTGGTGCAGGATCCTCACGTGGGTGTTCACCACCGACCTCACTGTCACCACAGGCAGGGTTCACATCCTCACCAGTCAGTGCGAGGGCACACTCCTCAAAGTGAGTGAGGGGTCTAATGTGGGCCACTCCACCCCTGGTCTGGGACCTCTCCCTGCTGTAGTGAGCCAGCTTCTCCTGCATGAAAACAGATGGAGAGAGTGTGAGCCGGACACATAGAATGTTTGTGTGGTGAGCGGAGCCATGGACAGGATGAGGACGTGAGCTCCAGAGGGTATGAGCCTGATGGAGATGTGAGGGTGTGTGTGAGAGTTAGTGGTGTTGTCCCTTGAGGTGTGAGATCCCTGTGGATGTGTGATGGGTTTGTGAGTGCGTGAGTTGAGAGTGATGAGAAGAGTGACTTACCCTGGCAGAACAGATGAGAGCATTCATCCTCTTTCAGCACCTGATGGCTGTCCTGTTTTGTAGGCCATTGGCGCTGACCACCGCTGTCACTGCCTCCCATGTTGGTTTGGTGACCTTGCTTTGCTGGTCTTCACCCGGAGCGGGGGTAGAGGACTTCGTGACAGGCCTGCACTGCATCCAGTAGGCGCTCGAGGGAGGAGTCACCAAATTTGGGGGCAGAATATTTCCTCCTTTTGGCAGCCATCAGTTGCCAGCAGAGTGTTAGCTCGGTGCAGGGGTTGCCTCTAGGAATGGTGCCTGGTTTAGTGAAGACCTGAGGTGATGGGTGGGTGGGGGAATCAGAGACATCCCTGTCAGCCACCCAGCATGTTTCCCAGGGTGATTAATGGGGTGGGACTGGGATGATACAGTGTAAAAAGCTGCCGTTACAGCCAGCAGGTGAATCATTGTTAGTACAAATCTGGGGCGATCCTGCCCTATGATTCAAGACATCCCTGAGATGCCGTGAACCATGAGCCCTTTAAAAGCTGGTCTGACTCTATGAAAATTGCAGGGGGTGAGGACTTGCCTCTCCTCACAATGGAGTCAGCCAGACCAGGATTGCAGGGTCCATGTGCACCTACACTGGTGAAAATCAGAAACCTCAGGAATGAGGTTGTGAATCCCAGATTCAGGCCCTGGCCACCATCCTCATATCTTCAAGGAGTCTCCCTGACTCCATGAAAATGCAGTTCTATAACACTGGTACTGACAGACATCACATCACTGACATAGATAGATATTACAGCTCAGTCATTGGCAAACATTACAATACTGGTATTGACAGACATTACAAAACTGATATTGACAGATATTGCAACGTGATTATTAACAGACATTATGACACAGGCATAGATAGATATTATAACTCAGACCTTGGCAGGCATTACAACACTGACAATAACTGACAGTACTGACATTGACAAACATTACAACATGGTTATTGACAGACATTACAACACATAAATAAATAGGTGTTACAACTCAGACATTGGCAGGCATTACAGCACTAACACTGACATTGACATGTTACAGCACTGACACTGGCAGACATTACAAAACTGATATTGATGGACATTGCAGCACGGTTCTTAACAGACATTACAATACAATCATTTCAGCACTGGGTTAAAAGCAAAATACTGCAGATGCTAGAAACCTGAAATAAAAGCAGAAAATGCTGGGAAAAACTCAGCAGGTCTGGCAGCATCTGTGGAGAGAGAGACAGAGTTAACGTTTCGAGTCCGTATACTCTTATTCAGAGCAAAAAATGTTAACTCTGTCTCTCTCTCCACAGATGCTGCCAGACCTGCTGAGTTTTTCCAGCATTTTCTGCTTTCATTATAACACATTGGCAGACATTACAACACTGACATAGATTGATATTACAACTCAGACATTGACAGACATTACAACACTGATATTGACAGGCATTACAGCTTGGAGATTGGCTGACATTACAACACTAACGCTGACGCTGACATATATTACAACCCTGATACTGACAGCCATTACAAACCTGAAACAAAAACAAAAATAGCTGGAAAAACTCAGCAGGTCTGACAGCATCTGCAGAGATGAACAGTTAACGTTTTGAGTCCGAATGACTCTTCAACAGAACTAAGGAAATATAGAAAAGAGGTGAAATATAAGCTGGTATCAGGGGGTGGGACAGGTAGAGCTGGATAGGGGGCCAGTGATAGGTTGAGGCAAAGAAGGGATTGCCAAAGATGTCAGAGACAAAAGGACAAAGAAGTGTTGACAGTGGTGCTTTTAGCTAAAGGACATTAAGGGCAAAAAGCAGGTTCAGATAGCCCCAGTGGGGGTGGGGTGGGGGGAAGGGATCAAAATAGGCTAAAAGGTGGAGATAAAACACCTCTTTGTCCCAGCTGCAAAGAAAAACAGTGAAACAAAAGACAGCTCACACCCCCCTCTCAACACCCCCCCCATACACTCCCCATGCCCCATCTATGCCAACCTTTGCCACCTCATGCCCTCCAACCACACCCATGGCCCCACATATCCTTCATGCCAACCTATTCCCTTCAACCCACACCCATGGCCCTTTATAGGCCCTATGCCAACCTTGTGACAACTCATGAGAACCCATTACGCCCCATCTCCCACCCTTTGCCCTCACACCCTCTATGCCAACTCAACCAGTATCCACCACAGGCAGATCTCAGGACACATGCTGAGTTGAAATGAAATAATGTTCTAAATGTCTATTGATAAATTCACTACTTAAAAAAACACTCTCATTGATAAAATCCATTCACCACATTTAATTTCCTTCAACTACTTAACCCCTTACAACAACAAGCATTTGTATTCACATTCCCACATCCAAGACTTTATAACCATTTGGAGCTGTCAATCAAACTGTGAACTGTGATAATGATAAGCTGTGAAATCAGTCATGCAGCACCAACCCTCTAAGATAACCTTTAGATGTACATCAACAAGCAGAGTGAAATATCAAGCTCTTAGTCATTTAGTAGTACAGGACTTGAGTATTGCTGAAAAAAGACATTTTTGTCAAAGCTTTTCATCTTGCACTCATCAGGACAATCACCAGAATACCAATGTCAGGGGAAGCAACAACTTTATACCGTATGAGAAGAGAGTGTTGATTGGTTGGCAAGTGCACTCTGATTTGTAGAGGTGTTGCCATGGAGAATGCACCAATTAATGGTTACTGACAGTTAACTGCCAAACATTGTTTGAAAGTTAAGCCAGGCAGCTTGACTCTGATTGGTCAAGGCATTTCCTTGAGGAATGAACTAGTGAATGGCTGTTACTTATTTTGTTTAGCTGAAGCAGGCACAATATGTGTACATGTTCCTTCTGTTTGCAAAGAACAGGGCCTTAAGTGTTAATATATGTAGCTTCCAGTACAGGCAAATGCACCACACTTCCAACCTCACTGACAATCTTAAATTGGTTGTCAACATATGTATGTGATTCTGCGATTGGACAATATTTGCTACATCAGTGTGCTAAAAATTATGCTGATAACCAATTTAAGATTGTCAGTTGGATTCACAGTGTGGTGCATTTGCGTGCACCAGAAGTTATGTATATTAATACCCAAGGCCCTGTTCTTTGCAGACAGAAAGAATATGTGCACACATTGTGCCTGTTTCAGCTAAACAAAATAACTGACAGCCATTCGCTGGTTCATTCTTCTGGGCAATGCCTTGGCCAATCAGAGTCAAGCTGCCTGGTTTAAATTTCAAACAATGCTTGGCAGTTAACTGTCTGTAGCATTAATTAGTCCACTTGCCAACCAATCAACACTCTCTTCCCATACGGTATAAAGTTGTTGCTTCCCCTGACATTGGTATTCTTGTGATTGGCCTGATATGTACAAGACAAAAGCTTCAATAAAATGCTTTTTTACAGCAATATCAAGCACTTATTTTTTTCTACACTGCAGACTGCTTTTTTTTTTACAGATTTAAAGAGCAGGAAGGTCTAAATGTCTTGACAGCTTGACAGTTCTGATTAACTTTGACAGTTCCCTTGACAGCTTGATAATTCCAACAAGCTTTGACAGTTCCAATGAATTTATCTATTTTTATGTACATTCATGTCTAATTTTAACACCCCGAAGGGAACTTGAACTCTCTCAAAGGGGACCTTACCTCTCCTAAAAATTCCCCTGGACCTTTCCAAACTGGTATCTTACCTCTCCAAAAGGGTACCCTACCTTGCCAAAATATTCCACTAAGTTTAGACTTTCCCCTGCTAGGTCTAAAATGCACAAGTCATGTTTTGGACATAGCACCAGCCAAAATTGGATCTGACTGAAGGCAGCTGCGCTCTACTACGAACCATGGACATACAAAGTACTACTTGCCCCTATTAACCCCACCAACCCCCCCTCCCCCCTCCCAACCATCCCGGCAAAAATGGAGGGTGCTGGGTTCCGGGGGCGGGACTTCCAGGTTCGGATCTCCGGCGTTATTTTGGATAAGTCAGAGAGCTTCTTTGTCCTGGTGAAAATTGAGCCCTATAACACTGACGTTGACAGACTTTACACCACTGACAGAGGGCCGCATTTTCCCATTGCTGACTCGCTGATGTGTAAAACGATGCACAGTGTTGTCCGGCAGGTGTCCTGTCATCACCGTGCGTCACTTAGCTCGTCACAACTGTGCGCCCGCCGAACTGTCAAAGGCCTAAGGCCATCAACAAAGTAACTAACGCTGTTAAGAATACTGCCCGTCCAGCCTTAATGTTGACGGGGGGTCAGGCAAAGAGTCCAGGCAGCCTTCGCATTTATCATGAAACCTCATCCACAGGCAGGGTGAGGTTCCATAAAGGGTTTTTTAATTAAATAAACATTTATGAAAATTTTAACAGGCATGTCCCAGCTCATGTGACAGTTTCACATGAGGGGTCATGTCCTTACAATTTTTTTCCACCTTTATTAAACTTTCCACAACTTAAACTAATCTCCCTGAGGCAGCTCTGTTTCACACACACATGCACGAAGGAGTGCAGGCCCTGAATCAGGGAATCTCCCTCCCCCACCCGCACAGGGAGCGTACAGCACTTCTGGGTGTGCATCACGCTGGGCGGGCCTTAATTGGCCTGCCCACGTAAAATGGTGGCGCAGACCCGATCGGGGGCATAGATTGGGTTGTGCTCGCTCCCACCTGCCCCTGCACAACCACCCTCCGCCCAACAGGGGGAGAATTCTGCCCATAGGTAGATATAACAACTTGGACATTGACAGACATTACAACACTGACATTGACAGGCATTACAACACTGACATTGACAGACATTACAGCACAGATATTGACAGACATTACAACACGGACATTGACAGGCATTATAACACTGACATTGACAGACATTACACCCTGACATTGACAGACATTACAGCATGGACATTGACAGACATTACAACACTGACATTGACAGACATTACAACACTGACATTGACAGACATTACAACACTGACATTGACAGACATTACAACACTGACATTGACAGACATTACAGCACGGACATTGACAGACATTACAACACTGACATTGACAGACATTACAACACTGACATTGACAGACATTACAGCACCGGCATTGACAGACATTACAACACTGACATTGACAGACATTACAGCACGGATATTGACAGACATTACAACACTGACATTGACAGACATTACAGCATGGACATTGACAGACATTACAGCATGGACATTGACAGACATTACAACACTGACATTGACAGACATAACAGCACGGACATTGATAGACATTACAACACTGACATTGACAGACATTACAACACTGACATTGACAGACATTACAACACTGACATTGACAGACATTACAGCACGGACATTGACAGACATTACAGCACGGACATTGACAGACATTACAACACTGACATTGACAGACATTACAACACGGACATTGACAGACATTACAGCACTGACATTGACAGACATTACAACACTGACATTAACAGACATTACAACACTGACATTGACAGACATTACAACACTGACATTGACAGACATTACAACACTGACATTGACAGACATTACAGCACGGATATTAACAGACATTACAACACTGACATTGACAGACATTACAGCACGGACATTGACAGACATTACTACACTGACATTGACAGAAATTACAGCACTGACATTGACAGACATTACAGCACGGACATTGACAGACATTACAGCACTGACATTGACAGACGTTACAACACGGATATTGACAGACATTACAACACTGACATTGACAGACATTACAGCACGGACATTGACAGACATTACAACACTGACATTGACAGAAATTACAACACTGACATTGACAGACATTACAACACTGACATTGACAGAAATTACAGCACGGACATTGACAGACATTACAGCACGGACATTGACAGACATTACAGCACGGACACTGACAGACATTACAACACTGACATTGACAGAAATTACAGCACGGACATTGACAGACATTACAACACTGACACTGACAGATATTACAACACGGACATTGACAGACATTACAACACTGACACTGACAGACATTACAACACTGACATTGACAGACATTACAGCACGGACATTGACAGACATTACAACACTGACATTGACAGACATTATAACACTGACATTGACAGACATTACACCCTGACATTGACAGAAATTACAACATTGACAGTGACAGACATTATAGTCCTGAGACTGCACACGTTAACACACTTTACAGCACTAAGATTGAAAGACATTAAAACATAGAGATTTACAGACATTACAACACTGACATTGACAGACATTACACCCTGACATTGACAGACATTACAACACTGACATTGACAGACATTATAACACTGACATTGACAGACATTACACCCTGACATTGACAGACATTACAACAGTGACATTGACAGACATTATAACACTGACATTGACAGACATTACACCCTGACATTGACAGACATTACAACACTGACATTGACAGACATTATAACACTGACATTGACAGACATTACACCCTGACATTGACAGACATTACAGCACTGACATTGACAGACATTATAACACTGACATTGACAGACATTACACCCTGACATTGACAGACATTACAACACTGACATTGACAGACATTACACCCTGACATTGACAGACATTACAACACTGACATTGACAGACATTATAACACTGACATTGACAGACATTACACCCTGACATTGACAGACATTACAACAGTGACATTGACAGACATTACAACACTGACATTGACAGACATTATAACACTGACATTGACAGACATTACACCCTGACATTGACAGACATTACAACACGGACATTGACAGACATTACATTACTGACATAGATAGATCATTTACTCAATCCCACTTTTATTGCATCTAAAATCATCTATGCAGTAGCTAGCAGTTCTAGCAATGTGATGAATATATGTGTGTGTCATTGCTCCCTATATTTATTATCTTATTGGGGCTATTTGGAGTCCACTTCTCTTCGATAACTAGATGCTCTGGCTCCAGACCTGCATTTACCATCTTTATATTATTTATTCATTGTGGGAGCTTGCTGCCGTAAATTGGCCTTTCCTACATTACGACAGTGACTCCACTTCAAAGGTATTTCATTGGCTGCAAAGCACTTTGAGACATCCAGTGTTTGTGAAAGGTGCTATATAAATGCAACAGAAACAAAAATTGCTGGAAAAACTCAGCAGGTCTGACAGCATCTGTGGAGAGGAACATAGAGTTAACATTTCCAGTCCGTATGACTCTTCATCAAAACTAAAGAGAAGTGAAATTTATACAGTTTAAGGGGGTGGGACGATGATAGGTGGAGGCAAAGGAGAGATTGACAAAGATGTCACAAACAAAAGGTGGAAGAGGTGTTGATGGTGGTGATACTGGCTAAAGGAGGTGCTAATGGTGACATTAAGGGTAGAAAGCAGGATGAGCAAGAGAGGGATAACCCTCATGGGGATGGGGTGGGGGAAGGTGTGGGAATAAAGATCAAAATAGGCTAAAAAGTGAGGATAAAACAATTAATGGAAATAACTTTAAAAATAATAATAAAAATAGGTAGGAAAAATATATATATAAATTAAAAAATAAATATTTGATAAATGCAAGTCTTTCTTTTTCTATTATGGGATGTGGGTGTCGCTGGCTGGACCAGCATTTGTTGCCCATCCCTGATTGCCCTTGAGAAGGTGGGGGTGAGCTGCCTTCTTGAACCGCTGCAGTCTATGTGGTGTAGGTACACCCACAGTGCTGTTAGGGAGGGAGTTCCAGGATTTTGACCCAGCGACAGTGAAGGAACGGTGATATATTTCCAAGTCAGGATGGTGAGTGACTTGGAGGGGAACTTCCAGGTGGTGTTCCCATGTGTCTGCTGTCCTTGTCCTGCTAGTTAATAGTGGTCATGGGTTTGGAAGGTGCTGTTGAAGGAGCCTTGGTGAGTTCCTGCAGTGTATCCTGTGGACGGTACACACTGCTGCTACTGTGCGTCAGTGGTGGAGGGAGTGAATGTTTAAGGTGGTGGATAAGGTGCCAATCTGGCCTCAATGGGATGTTCCCAGAGTCGGATTTACAATTGTTCCCGTTCTTCAGAATCTGAAGGGATTTCAATGTTTCGGTTGTCCTTGGTACTGTGGATGGTTTAGTAAATTGGACGTTGGAGATGTTGGGCTGGACATGGTACTGGGGGAATTGGATTTTCGGCTGGATAGATCCCATGTTTGGGCTAACCGAGCTGCAGCACTGGGACAAATGAGTTTGATCAGACCAGATGGCCTTTTACCATCTTTGATCATCGATGACGTTGTTAATAGCTTCACATCATGGACAGAGAGATTGAATTCTACAATGAGAACCTGCTTCTTAATTGACTAATGTTCTCCATGTAAATAGGGTGGCCTTCTTACAACAACAACTTGCATTTATATAGCAGTTTTGACGGTGTAAATGTCCCAAGTGGTTTCACAGGTGTGTTATCAGACACTGAGAGACATGAAGCGATTGTGAGCACAGGTGAGTGAGAGCTTGGTGAACGAGGCAGTGAGGATAAAGGAGGGAATTCCAGAGCTTAGACAGCTGAAGGCATGGCCGCCAACAGTGGGGTAAAGGAAGTCAGGGATGCACAAGACACCAGACTTGGAGGATTGCAGAGATCGTAACATCATAAGACATAGGAGCAGGAGTAGGCCATTCAGCCCCTCAAGCCTGCTCTGCCATTCTGTAAAATTATGGCTGATCTGACTGTGGCCTTAACTCCACTTCCCTGTCTGCTCTGCATAACCCTTGACACCCTTGTAGGCCAAACTCTGTCTAATTCAGCTTTGCTTATGTTCAATGACCCAGCCCCCACTGCTCGCTGGGGAACAGAACCCCAAAGACTAACCACACTGTGAGGGAAGAAATTCCTCCTCATCTTCATCTAAAATGCGGGACCTCTTATTCTGAAGCTGTGTGCCCCCTCGTTCTAGATTCTCCCACAAGGGAAACACCCTCTCAGCATTCACCCTCTCAAGCCCCCTGATATGTTTCTATAAGATGCTGGAGGGTTATGGAGCTGGAGGGGTGTACAATGATAGGGAGGGATGAAGACAAGGAGGGCTTTGGAAACAAAAATGAGAATTTTAAAATTGAGGCCTTGCTGGATTTGGAACCGATGTGGGTTAGCTTTCTTCCAATCTGTGTAGGGCATTAAGACAGGGGAGGGAGGATTGTCAATAAAACCCTGCTGAAATGTGGAATTCACGCTGCTATTAACAATCTTCCCCCCTCCTCCCCTCCAGGTTTGGAAGAGGATAAAAAAGTGGGAACCGGGATGTCGGATGTGGTTCAGGATCCTAAACCCAAGCCAGCAGTTCCCATTAAACCATCAGCTGTGGGCTCCCAGCTGCTGGGCTATGTGGGAATCGACACTATTATCGAGCAAATGCGGCGGAAGACGATGAAGACTGGATTCGATTTTAACATCATGGTCGTAGGTGAGAATTTCGATGTTGCACTTAACCCCGCCTTTACACTTTCCAAATTTTGGATTGAAGGAAAATAGCTAAAGATCCCAAGGAGAATTCCTCTTACACAGTGAGTTGTTCTGATTTGGAATGTGCTGTCTGAAAGGGTGGTGGAAGCAGATTCAAAAATAACTTTCAGAACGGAAATGGATATATATTTAATAAAGAAATATTCGCAAAGCTACAGAGGAAGTGCAGAGGACAAATTGGATAGTTATTTCAAAGAGACAGTACATGCAGGATAGGCCGAATGGCCTCCTTCTGTGCTGTCTCACTCTATGGTTCCATGCCTCAGCTCTACAAGTGAAGAGTATCGGTGTTCCAAGTGAGTTTCAGATCAGGGAATAAAAATAAAGAATGCTGGAAAAACAGCAGGTCTGGCAGCATCTGTGGGCAGAGAAACAGAGTTAACGTTTCGAGTCCGTATGACTCTTCTTCAGATCTACAGAGAAGTAGAAATGTGATGGGTTTTATAATGTTTAAAGAGGGGGCAGAGCAGGTGGAGCAAGATAGAAGGTCAGGGATAGGTGGGAGCTCAGGAGAGATTGACAAAGATGTCATGGACACAAGACAAAGGGAGTGGTAAAGATTAAAGAAGGTGCTGATAGTGGCATAAAGGTAAGACAGCAGAATGTGTTAATAACAGAACAAGGGTCAGCGCCCTGTGAAAGCACAACATGGAAACAAGTGACAGATCGCCCTGTGGGGAGGTGGGGGTGTTGGGGGAAAAGGATTTTTAAAAAGTGAATAAATAAATATAAATAAAAAATAAAAAATAAAAATAAATAAGAATAAAAATAAAAGTTAAAATTAAATATAATTTTTTTTATAATTAAAAATTGGATAAAAAGGAGTAGGGATAGAGGAGAGAGGTCATGGTCTGAAGTTGTTGAAGCTGTTGAAGTCCAGAAGGTGTTGTTCCTCCAGTTTGTGTGTGAGCTTCACTGGAACAATGCAGTAAGCCAAGGACAGACATGTGGGCAAGAGAGCAGGGTGGAGTGTTAAAATGGCAAGCGACAGGGAGGTTTGAGTCATGCTTGTGGACAGACCGAAGGTGTTCTGCAAAGCGGTCACGCAGTTTACGTTTGGTCTCCCCAGTGTAGAGCTAACTGTATTGGGAGCAGCAAATACAGCAGAGTAAATTGAGGGAAGTGCAAGTGAAGCTCTGCCTGACCTGAAAGGAGTGTTTGGGGCCTTGGACAGTGAGGAGGGACGAGGTAAAGGGGCAGGTGTTGCACCTTCTACAATTGCATGGGGAGGTGCCGTGGGAAGGGGATTAGGTGTTGGTGGTGATGAAGGAGTGGACCAGGGTGTCCCAGAGGGAAAGGTCCCTGTGGAATTCTGACATTTGGTTACTGAATTCGTTGCTCCCAATGTGGTTTCTTCTACACTGGGGAGACCAAATGCAGACTAGGTGACCGCATTGTTCCAGTAAAGCTCAACGCAAACTGGAGGAACAGCACCTCATCTTCCGACTAGGCACTTTACAGCCTTCCGGACTGAATATTGAGTTCAGCAATTTCAGACCCATGACCTCTCTCCTTCACCTTTACCCCTGTTTTAATCCAATTTAACATTTTTTTGACATGTTTAATTTTATTTATTCATTTTTTGAAAATCCTTTTTCTCCAACCACCACTCCCTTGTTCTGTGATGAACACATTCTGCCACTATCAGCACCTTCTTTAGCCTTTACCACTACCAGTAACACTCCCTTTGTCCTGTTTCTCTCCCCACAGATGCTGCTGGACCTGCAGAGTCTTTCCAGCATTTTCTGGGTTTTGTTTCAGATTTCCAGTATCTGCACTATTTTGCTTTCATTTCAGAGCAGGCAACTTGATTCCAAAAATGTATTTGTATTCAGAGAGTTACATGAAAACCCTCTCTGAGAGGTATTTTGTTATATGGTAGGGATTTAGATGGGGTTTTGGGATTGTCTAGTCTCCCAAAAGTGTGCAGCTTGAGTCTATAGTCTTTTTAACCAGAACCATTTACTTATAACAAGTATTTTCACATTCGGACCTCTACACGAGGTAACAGCTTCTAAACCCTTCCAGATCTCTCTTACTTCTCAATCATGTGATCTGATATCATTATTACATTAGCATCATTTATGTTTCTGATGTTAACCCTTTACCCTACATCTGCCCCCAAGTCTTTATCCCTATGCTATTTACATCATCCTACACCCCCCCACCGCCACCCCACAATGTCTCAGGCTGCACAGGCTTAGTCTCTGAGGTGCCTTGACCAATCTCCCTGATCTTGTTCTGATCTCTTTCTGAGGTCCAGGATATTCCGCACTCTCCCTTCTGTCAGTGTGAGTGATCTTCTCCTGGGTAACTCATAATCTTTCTTCTACTTCTTCAGAATCTGAGTAGTCAGTCCAATTGTCTTTCCTTTCAAGGGTATTAAGGCACTGCTGCTTCTCCTTATGACCCTGATCTGTCTCAACCCTGAGCAATCTTGGTAATGGAGTTTGTTCAATGATTGTACCTTCCCTCTGCTGGTCCCGGACCCACACTCTTTCCCTGTGCTTCAGTACTGATAACCCACGTGCTCTATGCCTGTGATTAAAGTCCCCAGCCTACTTGCTTCTTGCTTCTTTTTCATCTCTGTTTTACCCTCTTGTGGTCTCTCATGCTGACATTGGGTTTGAAATTCTGTGTCAGAGATGGAAGCTGTGTTCTCAATCTCCTACCCGTTAGTAATATCTTAAGGTGAGAAACCATTCTCTAATGGTGAGGATCAATAACTCAGAACAGATAGATTAAGGTCTTTGTTTTCCTTTAATAACTGCTTCAAGGTTCATCCCCCTCTCTCAGCCTCTCCATCCGCTTGAGGGTGGTGAGGTGAACTGGTTACATGAACGTTCATTTGTGAAATTTTGGAATCGCTCAGTTGTGAGTTGCAGCATATTGTCAGACACTGCACTGTCCAGAAGGTCATATGTTGAACAAGTTCACTTGAGGGACTGAATGACTGCTCCTGCTGTGCTGCTAGGCGATCAGGTTTCTTCAATCCATTGAATAATAATCAGGATTGATAAGGACAGTTTTCTCCTTAACCTCAAATAAGTCCATTCCCAGGCGCTCCCACAGCCTTGACGGGAGTGAAGAAGGTCATTGTTCTTCTTTTCAATCTTGCCTGTTCATGGCACAAGTAATACAGTTAGAACTCATTTCTTCTATAGAGCATTGTAACACCCTGCCACCAGACTGATTGCTGTACCCTCACACAACACCTAGCAATTTGTAATGTCCTTGGTGAAGTCTCTGAAGAATATCAAGCCAAAGGGCTCTCATTATGAATAATCTCTCATTGAAGATGAGTAAACCATCAATGGCAGTGAGATGCTTACGCTGTTCAAAATACTGGACTAGTATCGGATTACTGGGGATATAGTCCAACAAGGTGGATGTGGAAAGGATGTCTCCTCTTGTGGGTGAGTCCAGAACTAGGGGGCTCTGTTTTAAACTGAGGGGTCGCCCTTTTAGGACAGAGATGAGGAGAAACTTTTTCTCTCTGAGGGCTGTGTGACTTTGGAATTCTCTGCCTCAGGAGGCAGCGGATGTGGATCATTGAATATTTTGAAGGCAGAGGTAGATAGATTCTTGTTAGCCAAGGGAATCAAAGGTTATCAGGGGTAGGTGGGAATGTGGAATTCAAAACACAATGGTGAAGCAGGCTCGAGGGGCCGAATGACCTACTTCTGCTCCTATTTTGTATGTTCGTATGCCATCCTTCCAGACAATATTCTCAGATTTGAAGACAATTTTCATCCCATTCCTGGGTTCACTTATTTTCTTGCAACTTCCTTGGCGTAGCTGTTAAGTGCTGCATGAATAAAGACATATTCAAAGCCTAAATCCTCTTGTTCAGTTTCTTCTGATGATTTTTGTGACAGTGTGTCCACCGTTGTTTGACATTTTCCTTTTACATACTCTGTGATGGAGTCATATCTCATCGAATTTAATCTGAGCCACTGGATTCTGGGCATGTTCTTTCATGTTCAGAAAGGTGACTAGTGCTTTATGGTCTGTTTCGATTTTGAAAGGTAAGCACTTAACATAGTCGAAAAGTTTTTCACATGCTCATGTTGTTGCCAAAGCTTCTTTTCCTATTGTGGCGAATTGTTGTTCCATTTCTGTCAGTGAGTTCGAGGCATGATCTACACGTTCTACACTAGTCGTCTTTTTTGCCCTCGAATTAGTCCTGTGCATAGATCATTGAAGGTGGTAGGACAGTTGGAGAGAGCAGTTAATAAAGCAAATAGTATCCTGGGTTTTATTAATAGGAACATTGAGTACAAGAGCGGGGAGGTTATGATGAACTTATATAAGATGCTGATTAGCCCTCAGTTGGAGTATTGTGTACAGTTCTGGGCACCACACTATAGGAAGGATGTGAACACATGGGAGAGAGTGCAGAAGAGGTTTACAAGAGGGAGTTTCAGTTATGAAGACAGGTTGGAGAGGCTGGGACTGTTCTCCTTGGAGAGGAGAAGGCTAAGAGGAGATTTGATAGAGATGTTCAAAATCATGAGGGAGCTGGACAGAGCAGATAGGGAGAAACTGTTCTGGCTCGTGAAAAGTTCGAGAAGGAGAGGGCACAGATTTAAAGTGATTTGCAAACGACACAAATGTGACGTGAGAAAAAGCTTTTTCACATAGCGAGTGGTTCGGAATTAACTCTCTGGAAGTGTGGTAGAGGCAGGTTCAATCGAACATTCAAGAGGGCATTGGATGATTATTTGAATAGAAACAATTTGCAGGGTTAAGGGGGAAAAGGCAGGAGAATGGCACCGAGTCATAATACTCATTCGGAGAGAGCTGGTGCAGACACGATGGGCTGAATGGCCTCCTTCTGCAATGTAACAGTTGTGTGATTCTGTGATATCCTACACAGCATCCACTGAATGCAGACACCCTTAGCACAGAGGGACACATGAGGCCTCCGATCGCAGTCCATGAGCCCACACAGCCTCAGTGAACTCCGACAGATGACTACACACCTGCTTCTCCAAGCACCCAGCCCCAAACTATGACTCCCGATGTCCTTCCCCACTATCCCGTGTGCATCACAGTGACTGTCCACAGGCACCTCCTCACATACATAAGTGCTGTGCCCCTCACCCAGTTGAAACACGCCTGTATGGACGCAGGTGGATGGTACTGTAGTCTGCTGAGATGATGCATCCTCAGACAACTCTTCCCAGTTACCTTCACCCCTGCCCGGTTAGTTTAAACCTTCCTCAATAGCGCTACCGAATCACCCACCTCTGTTCGGGAGCAACCCGCCTGGCTTGTACCGATCCTATCTCCCCCAGAACGGGCCCCAGCGTCCCAGGATTCTAAAGTCCTCCCTCCTGCACAAGCTCTCCAGTCACGTATTAAACTGCTCCATCCACCCATTTCTACATTCATTTACACCTGATGCAGGGAATAATATGGAGATTACTACCTTTGAGGTCCTGCTTGCTAATCTCCTTCCTTGCTGCCTAAATTCTGCCTGCAGGATTTTGTCTGGCGATGTAATCGGTACTGATATGGACCATGCCTGCTGGCTGTTCACCCTCTCCGCAGGGTGCTCTGCAATCTCTCCCTGAGTCTGGCACCATCCTGGAGCCTAGGAGATAGCTGCTCTCACCATGGAGCTGGCCAGGTCAGGAGAGCAGGACAAGGGCTTGCGACCCACACCCTTTGCCCATTCTACCGGAAATTGTGCTGGCAATGGGGACAAGAATCTTGGAACCTGGTCCCACCCATCATTTTTGAATAGCTGCAGAGTCCATATGACAAACTTCTCTGCTTTTGAATTCTGATCCTCTGAATGCAGGTCACTGCTTTGTTTACACCCCTTATGGCCTTGTCAACCGGCATCACTACTTTTAATGGTTTGGTGCCTTTAGCCCTTTATACTTTTACATTCCAAAGACTCACTGCCTCCCTACCCCTCCCTACCCCTCCCTACCCCTCCCACCAAAACGCACTCCCCCCCCTGTTTATTGAAATTGAAAGTTATTTCTAATTCGCTGTTTTGTTTTACTTTTGGAAAAATTCTGACCTGCTCACCTCTGCTCTCTAGGTCAGAGTGGATTGGGCAAGTCAACACTGGTCAACACACTGTTTAAATCCCAAGTCAGCCGGAAATCCTGTGGCAGAAATCGAGAAGAGAAAGTTCCTAAAACTGTGGAGATCCGAACAGTTGGTCATGGTGAAGTTATTTACATACTCTTGTGGGGTTTCATTTCTCACTGTGTTGGGTGCAAGAGGCAAAAATCAAGATTGAAATAGATTTCAATGGTTAACATTGGTTAACATTTAATAGTTTTCAATGATTCACATTAACACACGACAGTTTGAGAATCGAAGGTACAACACCACAGATGCAAGGTGCTGAAATCCTCTTTCCAGCAGACTGAGGACTAAATCCTTCCTTGAATTTATGGAATGCATCTTCTTCTGAAATCACTACAAAATCATAGTTTTTAAACACCCTTTAGAACTGGTATTTTTATCCCTCTCTTGTTCTCACAGTGTGAGAAGACCAGCTGCCTTTGTAATGAAAGTACAGTGAATCTTTAACAGCATGTCCCCTCCTCCCCCCTCAGCAGTCCGCAGCTATAAACATCTGCACGTCCTTGGTTGACTATCCCAGCATGGTTTCTGCTCTTGGCCAATGTTAACAGTTCTGGGCTCTGTCCTTTGTTATTCAATAAATTCTTCTCTTTTACAAAGTAATCCAGGATTTCACCTTTTCACCCTCTTTAAAAGGCAGGAATGAAATGTCCTTCGTAACACAGCCTGACACAGCAGAGTGAAGTGCAATCAGATAAAACCTCAGTCACCACATTACAAATGCTATTTTCTTCAGCAACCCCATCAGTTTTGCCTTTATTGTGTGGAATCGAAAGAACTCACTCGAGCCTGTGTTACACTGTATATACCACACTCCAGCCAGTGTTACACTGTATATACCACACTCCAGCCAGTGTTACACTGTATGTACCACACTCCAGCCTGTGTTACACTGTATATACCACACTCCAGCCAGTGTTACACTGTATGTACCACACTCCAGCCAGTGTTACACTGTATATACCACACTCCAGCCTGTGTTACACTGTATATACCACACTCCAGCCTGTGTTACATTGTATATACCACACTCCAGCCAGTGTTACACTGTATATACGACACTCGCACCTGTGTAACACTGTATATACCACATCCCAGCCTGTGTTACGCTGTATATACCACACTCCAGCCAGTGTTACACTGTATATACGACACTCGCACCTGTGTAACACTGTATATAACACATCCCAGCCTGTGTTACGCTGTATATACCACACTCCAGCCTGTGTTAAACTGTATATACCACACTCCAGCCAGTGTTACACTGTATATACCACACTCGCGCCTGTGTAACACTGTATATACCACATCCCAGCCTGTGTTACGCTGTATATACCACATTCCAGCCTGTATTACACTGTATATACCACATCCCAGACTGTGTTACACAGTATAAACCACACTCCAGCCTGTGTTGCACTGTATATACCACACTCCAGCCTGTATTACACTGTATATACCACAATTCCGCCTGTGTAACACTGTATATGCCACACCCCAGCCTGTGTAACACTGTATATACCACACTTCAGCCTGTATAACACTGTATATACCACACTCAAGCCTGTATTACACTGTATATACCACACTCCAGCCAGTGTTACGCTGTATATACCACACTCCAGCCTGTATTACACTGTATATACCACACTCCAGCCTGTATTACACTGTATATACCAAACTCCAGCCTGTGTTACACTGTATATACCACACTCCAGCCTGTATTACACAGTATATACAACACTCCAGCCTGTGTTACACTGTATATACCACACTCCAGCCTGTGTTACACTGTATATACCACACTCCAGCCTGTGTTACACTACATATACCACACTCCAGTCAGTGTTACACTGTATATACCACACTCCAGCTTGTGTTATACTGTACATACCACACTCCAGCCTGTGTTGCACTGTATATACCACACTCCAGCCTGTGTTGCACTGTATATACCACACTCCAGCCTGTGTAACACTGTATATACCACAATTCCGCCTGTGTAACACTGTATATGCCACATCCCAGCCTGTGTAACACTGTATATACCACACTTCAGCCTGTATAACACTGTATATACCACACTCCAGCCTGTATTACACTGTATATACCACACTCCAGCCAGTGTTACACTGTATATACCACACTCCAGCCTGTATTACACTGTATATACCACACTCCAGCCTGTATTACACTGTATATACCAAACTCCAGACTGTGTTACACTGTATATACCAAACTCCAGCCTGTGTTACACTGTATATACCACACTCCAGCCTGTGTTACACTGTATATACCACACTCCAGCCTGTATTACACAGTATATACAACACTCCAGCCTGTGTTACACTGTATATACCACACTCCAGCCTGTGTTACACTGTATATACCACACTCCAGCCTGTGTTACACTGTATATACCACACTCCAGTCAGTGTTACACTGTATATACCACACTCCAGCCTGTGTTATACTGTACATACCACACTCCAGCCTGTGTTACACTGTATATACCACACTCCAGCCTGTGTTAAACTGTGTATACCACACTCCAGCCTGTGTTACACTGTATATACCACACTCCAGCCTGCATTACACTGTATATACCACACTCCAGCCTGTATTACACTGTATGTACCACACTCCAGCCTGTTACACTGTACATCTCACACTCCAGCCTGTGTTACATTGTATATACCACACTCCAGCCTATATTTTCCTGTATATACCACATCCTAGCCTATATTATCCTGTATATACCACACTCCAGCCTGTATTATCCTGCATGTGTCACATTCCAGCCTGTAATGTCCTGTATATGCCACACCCGTGCCTGTATTATCCTGTATATACCATACATAAATCTATATTATTCTATATATACCACACTCCAGCCTGTGTTACACTGTATATATCACACTCCAACCTATGTTAATCTGTATATACCACACTCCAGCCTGTATATACCACACCCCAGCCTGTATTATCTTGTATATACCACACTCCAGCCTGTGTTACACTGTATATACCACACCCCAGCCTGTATTATTTTGTATATACCACACTCCGGCCTGTGTTACACAGTATATACCACACTCCAGCCTGTGTTACATTGTATATCCCACACTCCAGCCTGTGTTACACTGTATATACCACACTCCAACCTATATTGTCCTGTATATACCACACTCCAGCCTGTGTTACACTGTATATACCACATTCCAGCCTGTGTTACACTGTATATACCACACTCCAGCCTGTGTTACACTCTATATCCCACACTCCAGCCTGTGTTACACTGTATATACCACACTCCAACCTATATTATCCTGTACATTCCACACTCCAGCCTGTATTATCCTGTATATACCACACTCCAGCCTGTGTTACACTGTATATACCACACTCCAGCCTGTGTTACACTGTATATCCCACACTCCAGCCGGTGTTACACTGTATATACCACACTCCAACCTATATTATCCTGTATATTCCACATACCAGCCTGTATTATCCTGTATATGCCACACCCCAGCCTGTATTATCCTGTATATACCATACATAAATCTATATTATTCTATATATACCACACTCCAGCCTGTGTTACACTGTATATAACACACTCCAGCCTGTGTTACACTGTATATACCACACCCCAGCCTGTATTATCCTGTATATACCACACTCCAGCCTGTGTTACACTATATATACCACATTCCAACCTATATTATCCTGTATATTCCACATCCCAGCCTGTATTATCCTGTATATACCACACTCCAGCCTGTGTTACATTGTATATACCACATTCCAGCCTATATTATCCTGTATATACCACATCCCAGCCTATATTATCCTATATATACCAAACTCCAGCCTGTATTATCCTGCATATGTCACATTCCAGCCTGTAATGTCTTGTATATGCCACACCCCAGCCTGTAATATCCTGTATATGCCACACCCCAGCCTGTATTACCCTGTATATACCATACATAAATCTATATTATCCTGTATATACCAAACTCCAGCCTGTATTATCCTGCATATGTCACACCCCAGCCTATAATATCCTGTATATGCCACACCCCAGCCTGTAATATCCTGTATATGCCACACCCCAGCCTGTAATATCCTGTATATGCCACACCCCAGCCTGTAATATCCTGTATATGCCACACCCCAGCCTGTAATATCCTGTATATGCCACACCCCAGCCTGTAATATCCTGTATATGCCACACCCCAGCCTGTAATTTCCTGTATATGCCACACCCCAGCCTGTAATATCCTGTATATGCTACACCCCAGCCTGTAATATCCTGTATATGCCACACCCCAGCCTGTATTACCCTGTATATACCAAACATAAGTCTTTATTATTCTATATATACCACACACCAGCCTCTAGATCAAATTTTCTCATAGCTTCCTTTGCTTCAGTGGAAATAGTCCCAGGATCTCAATCCTGGTGAATCTACACTGTAGCCACTCGAATGTGCACATATCACTCTAACTGTGTACACCCCGATCATTAGCTCTTTATTCATGCATCTCATGTCCCATTGTTATAGTAGGAGGAGCCGCTCCTTTCCTCACCTGTACACTGACTGTCTGTTTCTGTTCCAGTTATTGAGGAGAAAGGGGTGAAAATGAAACTGACAGTTATCGACACACCAGGATTCGGAGATCAAATCAACAATGACAACTGGTATGTTGCTAGGATACTGTAGCCACACACACACACACACACACACACACACACACACAAACACACACACACACACACACACACACACACACAAACACACACAAACACACACACACACACAAACACACACACAAACACACACACACACACAAACACACACACAAACACACACACACACACAAACACACACACAAACACACACACACACAAACACACACACACACACACACACAAACACACACAAACACACACACAAACACACACACAAACACACACACAAACACACACACACACACACACACACACACACACACACACACACACACACACACACACACACAAACACACACACAGTCAGCGGAGGGCTTTTTAAGAATGCCATTGACTCTGAAAGGCTGAGAACAGACATTAGGGAGTTGAGGTTAAGGGTATTATAATTATCCCAGTTGAAATGTCTGGGAACCCTGGGAATTGGAACTGGAATATCAGTTTGAGAAATATAGGTCACAGGGGGAAAAGACTGAAGTGTTTAACAGGAGCAAATTTGGATAGAATTCTTACGCTCAATGCCTGACTCACATAAGGTACAGCATCTATTATTCTGGGAAGAATCGTGTGGAGGTGATGGGAGCCCTGCCTGAGAGCTGAGAGCTGCCTGCAGAACTACGAGACAACCGGGCAGTTAAGAAGCCAGAGGAGGACCTTTGCCCAGCATCAGGACCCTGGGCGGGGGAGGGAGTGTGGCGGGGGCTGGAGGTCCCGCCTACTGAGAGCTGCTGGCAAATTGGACCAAAAGTGGGGGCAGAGTGGAGCGAGCCTAGGGGTGAACGGCACCAGCAGAGCTTCGCAATAAAATCCT
This sequence comes from Isurus oxyrinchus, assembly GCA_026770705.1. Lineage (NCBI taxonomy): Eukaryota > Metazoa > Chordata > Chondrichthyes > Lamniformes > Lamnidae > Isurus > Isurus oxyrinchus. Next base: position 1,819,707 of record JANJGN010000030.1, on the reverse strand, counting down.
GAGGGTCAAGGCCCAGCTCAAGCCGGTCGGAGCAGCAGCTAACTCCACCAGAATTCAAGAAGGCTGAGGAAAGTGACATCAGAACAAAGCAAAGAGCTGATTGGCAGGTAGTGGGCAAATTGTTTTTCTCCACTTTACATTGCGTTAAGGAAAGGAAAGAGCTCTAGCTTTTATTTTTAAAAAAGGAAGAAACTTAAATAATTTTCTACTTGAATTAAATTTAGGGTAAGAGTATTTTAACTAAAGGTTTGGCAGGAGAGCTCAGTGCCGTGTGTTGTACGGCCTGCAGTATGTGGGAAGTCTTAGACACTCCTGGCAGTCTGGATGACCACATCTGCAGGAAGTGCCACCGGTTTGACCAGCTTGAGTGCCGGATTTTGGAGCTGGAAGGACAGCAGTGTATCCACAAGGCTGAGTGTTATGTGGATAGCATGTTTTGAGACGTGGTCACCCTGCAGTTTACCAAGTGCAGACAGAGGCGGAATGGGAGACCACCTGTCAGAAGGGAGGCAGGCGGGTAGTCAGGAAAGGCCCAGAGTGCATCTCACTAAAGAACAGTTTCTCTGTGTTAGAAAATGGAGCGAGTGATGGCTCCGCTGGAGAGGGCAAGCCAGAGCCCAGCTGTACAAGGTGGGAGGAGAAAGAGAGGAAGAGCAATAGTGATTATAGACTCAATTGTGAGGGGTACGGACAGGCACTTCTCTGGCCACTGACGTGACTCCAGGATGGTGTGTGCATCCCAGGGGCCAGGGTCAAGGGTGTCACTGAACGGCTGCAGGGCATTCTGAAGGGGGAGGGCAAACTGTCAGAGATCATGGTTTCCATTGGTCCCAATGACATAGGTAGAAAGAGGGATGAGGTCCTATAACAAGAATTTAGGGAGCTGGGTAGCAGATTGAAAAGCAGGTCCTCAAAGGTTGCACACTCTGGATTACTCCCTGTACCATGTGCTAGTTGATTATAGGAATAGGCTGATGGAGCAGATGAATGAGTGGCTGAAGAGTTGGTGCAGGAGGGAGAGATTTAGATTCCTGGATTACTGGATCCACTTCTAGAGAAGGTGGGACCTTTACAAGTCCGCTGGGTTGCACCTGAACCTGAACAGGACCAACATCCTTGCAATCTTTGCTAATGCTGTTGATGGGGGTTTAAACGAATTTGGCTGGGGGGTGGGATACAGAGTGGAGGTATAGTAGGGGGAGATGTACATACAAGTATAGGAGAAAAATGGAGTCAGTCTGGAAGGCAGAGCGTATATAGTCAAGTTAAGGCACAAGGGAGCATAGCGAGGCTGGATGGCATTTATTTTAATGAAAGGAGTCTTGCGAGTAAGGCAGATGAGTTGAGGGTGTTGATTAATACATGGAGATATGATATCACTTCTACCATGGAGACATGGTTAAGGGATAGGCAGGACTGGCAGCTCAATATTCTGGGGTATAGAATCTTCAGGGGAGATGGGGAATGGGGTGTAAAAGAGGAGGTGGTGTCACAATATTGATCAAGCAGTCAATTAATCCAGTAAGGAGAGATGGTATCTTAGAGGGTTCCTCAAGTGAGGACATATGGGTAGGACTTAAAAACAAAAAAGGGGGCAGTGACATTGCTGGGAGTGTACTATAGACCCTCAAACAGTCAGGGGAGATAGAGGAGCAGATATGTAGACAAATCTCAGAGAAGTGTAAAAATAATAGGTTAATAATAGTAGGGGATTTCAACTTCCCCAATATTAACTGGGATGGACAAAATGTGAAAGGCTTAGAGGGGCTGTAATTCTTAAAATGTATCCTGGACTGCTTTTTAAGCCAGTATGTAGAAAGTCCTAAAGAGAGGGGGCAATGCAGAATCTGGCCAAAACAGAATCTGGCCAAAAATGGACTGGGAGCAGCTACTTGTAGGAAAGTCTACATCAGAGCAGTGGGAGTCATTCATAAAGTAGTGAGAGTGCAGGGCCAACATGTTCCCATAAAGGTGAAGGGTGGGACCAAGTCCAGAGAAGCCTGGATGTCGAGGAATGTACAGGATTGGATAAGGAGAAAAAGAAAAGCTTATGGTTGATACCGAGGGCTCCAAACAGCAGAAGCCTTGGAGGAGTATAGAAAGTGCAGGGGGTTACTTAAAAAAGAAATTAGGAGAGCAAAGAGGGGGCATGAAAAAACACTGGCAGGTAAAATAAAGGAAAATCCAAGGCATTTTATAAGTATATTGGGGCAAGATAATAACCAGAAAAGAATAGGGACCATTAGGGACCAAAATGGCAACCTGTGTGAGGAGCCGGGGGATGTAGGAGAGGTTTTAATGAGTACTTTGCATCTGTATTCACTATAGAGAAGAACGATGTAGGTATAGAAATCAGGGAGGGGGGTACAGAGTATACTGGAACAAATTAGCATTGAGAGAGGGAGGAGGTATTAGCAGCTTTAGTGGGCTTAAAAGTAGATAAATCCCCAGGCCCAGATGAGATGTATCCCAGGTTGCTGTGTGAGGCAAGGGAGGAGATTGCAGGGACTCTGACATTAATTTTCAATACCTCTCTGGCCACAGGAGAGGTGCCAGAGGACTGGAGGACAGTGAAGGTGGTACCATTATTCAAGAAGACTGGTAGGGATAAACCAGGGAGCCCTGGGCCAGTGAGTCTAACATCAGTGATAGAGGACCTTTTGGAAAAAATTCTGAGGGACAGAATTAATCTCCACTTGGAGAGGCAAGGATTAATCAGGGATAGTCAGCATGGTTTTGTCAGGGGAGATCATGTCTCACAATGTGATTGAATTTTGAAGGGGTGACTAGGTGTGTAGATGAAGGTAATGCAGTTGATTTGTTCTACATGGACTTCAGTAAGGCTGTTGACTGGTGGGAGACTGGTCAAGAAGGTGAGACCCATGGGATCCAGGGCAATTTGGCAAATTGGATTCATAATTGGCTTAGTGACAGGAGGCAGAGGGTGATGGTTGAAGGTTGTTTTTGTAACTGGAAGCCTGTGTCCAGTAGTGTACCGCAGGGTTCGGTGCTGGGTCCCTTGCTGTTTGTAGTGTACATTAATGATCTAGACATGAATGTAGGAGGTATGATCAGTAAGTTCGCAGATGACACGAAATTAATGATGTGATAAATAGTGAGGAGGAAAGCCTTAGACTACAGGATGATAGAGATGGTCTGGTCAGACAAGCAGAACAGTGGCAAATGGAATGTCATCCTGAAAAGTGTGAGATGAGGCACTTTGGGAGGACTAATAAGGCAAGGGAGTACGTGATGAATGGAAGTACAATGGATCAGAGGGGCCTTGGTGTGCATGTCCATAGATCCTTGAAGACAGCAGGATAGGTAGATAAGGTGGTTATGAAGGTAAATGGGATACTTGCCTTTATTATTCGAGGCATAGAATATAAGAGCAGGGAGGTTATGTTGGAGCTGCATAAAACATTAGTTAGGTCACAGCTGGAGTAGTGTGTGCAGTGCTGGTCACCACACTATAGGAAGGGTGTGATTGCACTGGAGGGGGTGCAGAGGAGATTCACCAGGATGTTGCCCGGTCTGGAGCGTTTCAGCTGTGAAGAGAGACTGGATAGGCTAGGGTTGTTTACCTTAGAGCAGAGAGGGCTGAGGGGAGACCTGATAGAGGTATATACAATTATGAGGGGCATAGATAGGGTAGATAGGAAGAAACTTTACCCCTTAGTGGAGGGGTCAATAACCAGGGGCTATAAATTTAAGGTAAGGGGCAGGAGGTATAGAGGGGATGTGAGGAAAAATGTTTTCACCCAGAGGGTGTTTAGAATCTGGAACACACTGCCTGAGGGGGTGGTGGAGGCAGGAACCCTCACAATGTTTAAGAAGTATTTAGATGAGCACTTGAAACACCGCAGCATACAGGGCTACAGACCAAGTGCTGGAAATAGGATTAGGGGCTTGATAACTGGCGTGGACATGATGGCCTGAATGTTTCACTCATTGGGCCCTGTGATTGACAGGCCTGGGACTGGACAAGAATCAGGCCCCCAACCGTGATCGGCCCACAACTGTGATTTCACACGGGTTGAGAAAGTCTCAGCGCTGCTGGTGGGGGCGGGGAGAGGGCGGGAACAGGGCGGGGACAGGGCGGGGAGAGGGCGGGGAGAGGGCGGGGACAGGGCGGGGAGAGGGCGGGGACAGGGCGGGGACAGGGCGGGGACAGGGCGGGGTGGGCGGGGACAGGGCGGGGGGAGGGCGGTGAGAGGGCAGGGAGGGCGGGGACAGGGCAGGGAGAGGGTGGGGACAGGGCGGGGAGAGGGCGGGGACAGGGCGGGGACAGGGCGGGGAGAGGGCGGGGACAGGGCGGGGAGAGGGCGGGGAGAGGGCAGGCGCTGCTGAGCATTCCCAGCAAGCCCCCTGAAGGCAGACTCACTGACCCCGGAAGCTGCAGACTCACTGACCCCTCGCTGACCCCAGGAAGTTGCAGACCCCCACAGAATAAAACAAAGCACAAAAATCCTGCAAAAAATGTCCATGCAGCACAACCAAGCTCCGGACAGCAGAAAACCCGTCCCCAGAAATCTCTCTTTATTTTAAATACTAACAGCGATTCCATCCGGCCCTGGATCGAGGTTTGAGCCAAAATGTAAAAGCCGCCTGGCCAACTGGCCCGTCCGCCAACCGGAAACATGGACGTGCCACTGGCCAGGCCTCATCCCGCTAGGCCGGGCCTCATTCCACTAGGCCGGGCTTCACCCCGCTGGACCAGGCCTCATCCTGCTGGACCGGACCTCATCCCGCTAGGCCGGGCCTCATCCCGCTAGGCCGGGCCTCATTCCACTAGGCCGGGCTTCACCCTGCTGGGCCAGGCCTCATCCTGCTGGGCTGGGCCTCACCCCGCTGGACAGGGGCCTCATCCCGCTAGGCCGGGCCTCATTCCACTAGGCCGGGCTTCACCCTGCTGGGCCAGGCCTCATCCTGCTGGGCCAGGCCTCATCCCGCTAGGCCGGGCCTCATCCAGCTGGACCGGGCCTCATCCCACTGGACTGGGCCTCATCCCGCTGGGCCGAGCCTCACCCCACTGGGACAGGCCTCCTCCTGCTGGGCCAGGCCTCATCCTGCTGGGCCAGGCCTCATCCCGCTAGGCCGGGCCTCATTCCACTAGGCCGGGCCTCACCCCGCTGGACCAGGCCTCATCCTGCTGGACCAGACCTCATCCTGCTGGGCCAGGCCTCATCCCGCTAGGCCGGGCCTCATCCCGCTAGGCCGGGCCTCATTCCACTAGGCCGGGCTTCACCCTGCTGGGCCAGGCCTCATCCTGCTGGGCTGGGCCTCACCCCGCTGGGCCAGGCCTCATCCTGCTTGACCGGGCCTCATCCTGCTGGGCCAGGCCTCATCCTCCTGGGCCAGGCCTCATCCTGCTGGGCCAGGCCTCATCTTGCTGGGCTGGGCCTCATCCTGCTGGGCCAGGCCTCATCCTGCTGGGCTGGGCCTCATCCCACTAGGCCGAGCCTCATCCTGCTGGGCCAGGCCTCATTCTGCTGGTCTGGGCCTCATCTCGCTGGACCAGGCCTCATCCTGCTGGACCAGACCTCATCCTGCTGGGCCAGGCCTCATCCCGCTAGGCCGGGCCTCATCCCGCTAGGCCGGGCCTCATTCCACTAGGCCGGGCTTCACCCTGCTGGGCCAGGCCTCATCCTGCTGGGCTGGGCCTCACCCCGCTGGACCGGGCCTCAACCCGCTGGACCGGGCCTCATTCCACTAGGCCGGGCTTCACCCTGCTGGGCCAGGCCTCATCCTGCTGGGCTGGGCCTCACCCCGCTGGGCCAGGCCTCATCCTGCTTGACCGGGCCTCATCCTGCTGGGCCAGGCCTCATCCTCCTGGGCCAGGCCTCATCCTGCTGGGCCAGGCCTCATCTTGCTGGGCTGGGCCTCATCCTGCTGGGCCAGGCCTCATCCTGCTGGGCTGGGCCTCATCCCACTAGGCCGAGCCTCATCCTGCTGGGCCAGGCCTCATTCTGCTGGTCTGGGCCTCATCTCGCTGGACCAGGCCTCATCCTGCTGGACCAGACCTCATCCTGCTGGGCCAGGCCTCATCCCGCTAGGCCGGGCCTCATCCCGCTAGGCCGGGCCTCATTCCACTAGGCCGGGCTTCACCCTGCTGGGCCAAGCCTCATCCTGCTGGGCTGGGCCTCACCCCGCTGGACCGGGCCTCAACCCGCTGGACCGGGCCCTCAACCTGCTGGACCGGGCCTCATCCTGCTGGGCTGGGCCTCACCCTGATGGATCGTGCCTCATCCTGCTGGGCCAGGCCTCATCCCGCTAGGCCGGGCCTCATCCCACTAGGCTGGGCCTCATCCTGCTGGGCCGGGCCTCATCCTGCTGGACCAGGCCTCATCCCACTGGGCCGGGCCTCGCGCCATCCTGCAATGATTTCCTACTAGTAAGCTTCATGAAGTCAGCAGAGCACGGGAATCTCATGTGCCCGGTTCACTCATGTTTGAAGATGCCCTGAGCCAGGGAGCTTTGTACAGTCATGTCCGAGCTCAGCGGTTTTCCTTGTTGTTCCTCTGCAACATAAGGGAGGGGAGCAGGAGAATGGCAGCTTGCATGGGGACTCAAGACTGACAAGGGCAAGTCAGTGGTGAGGAAGGGTGTAGGTGTGGGGTCGGGGGCATGGAGGAGTGAAGTGGGAAGGGCCTGATGCCCTGGGTGTTGTGGGGGGGGTCAATCAAGGTAAAAAAATGAGGAGCCTAAAGGACGATGTCAGTATTGTCCATATGTGGGTCCATATCTCAGGGTGTTGGCTGGGAGAGTCCTCACAGGCTTCTGAGTTCAGCTACAACATTTCAACTATCGCTGCTGAGAGTGATCTCGGACAATGTTCTTTTCAATGCATAGAAGAGAGGGTGAACTGAGCCTGTAGGTTTAGCCATGTCCCATAGAGCGCTGAGTACAACACTGGACACCAACGTGAACATTCAATATACAGTGAACAAAAAAACACAACATTGTTTCTTCCACAGTAAAGAAACTGTCCCTCAGTCCCCTGTAACCACCAATGAGTACCAACCATGACATGTGCCAGTACATTTGGCTCTGTGACTAAGCCAGTCTCAACAAATAACACTGATGCACACATGAATAAAGTGAAACCAATGTGAATTATTTACAAGTGAAGTTTATATTTGAATAACACCTTTGTGCTCTCAAGTCTAATGGAGTTGGGGAGGGATGGTGTGTGTGTGATGCAGTGTTTCCCTGTTTGTCCCTCTTTTATAACCCGCCCTTACCTGCAGCACCGTCAGCTGTTGATGGGTTTCACCACTTACCCACCTTGTGATCACACGTGTCTCTGTGCCCACTGCTGGCACTTAGACTTGAAATTAGAATCACGTGGGAACCAGTGAAAAGCAAGAGAGTATTAGTGGCTCCCACTTCCTTTTCCATCGGGAACAACGCACCACATTAAAATTCTGTGCCCTGTGTGTATCTCGTTCCCTGGTGACTATTGAGCGGACTCTGACCTTGCACAGTGGGACTTGAAGATACAAATCTCAAACAGAGCCATCTGAAATTCCCCTCTCCACTATTTTAGCCAAAGTGTTGACCTGGATGAACCCTTCTGTTAAAATAGCGAAGGATTAGATATCAAACATATGTACATCTTTCCCCACAGTGTAAAGCCAGGGTCAGTGTTGTTCCCCCACCACCCTTGTGGGTGGGCCTGATTCTCCATTTGGCCAATGGGCTGTAACATATCCTTGGTCTGTTACAGCTGGGAGCCAATTGAGAAGTATATCAGCGAACAGTATGAGAAGTTCCTGAAGGAGGAGGCGAACATCTCGAGGAAGAAGCGGATTCCTGACACCCGGGTGCATTGTTGTCTGTACTTCATTTCACCCACCGGCCACTCGTATGTATTAAACACTCAGATATGATCTACACAACAGCCTCTGTCTAACCTATCAGCTCTCTCTCTCTCCTCCTGCCATAAGACCAATGGAAAGAGCTAATGACCTCCCAGGTTTGATCACAGAAGGGTGTAGAAAGGCCAAGAGGTTATATAAAGACTCCAGTTAGAATATGGTCTGTGCCATTGGGCTGTGCACTGTAGGGATTGAGGTCTTTGAGAGGATGCTGCACTGATCCACTAGCTTCTGCTGCAACAGAACGTAGGGATCAAGGAAATGAAGCTAAAATCCAGGGATGATCCAATCTGAATTACAAACCCCTGACCGGAGACCATCTGCCTGTCAGGGGTCAGGGGTCAGGGGTCAAGAGTTGCATAGAGTGTAGGGTGAGATCTCCTTATCTCTCTTGGCTTGGCAATGGTCTGGTGGGTCCAGTTATAGTGGGCAGGTTGGCATTCCTGCATTTCGCCCATTCTAAGCATTGGACAGTACATTGACCTTTACTAAGGTCAATGCTAAGACTGTCCTCGCTGAAGGAACTCAGAGGGCTTTCAAAATTTTGGGATGTCCCAACATGTTTTACAGCCAATGATTATTTTTTAAAGGGCAGTCACTGTTGTAACACAGCGGCCATTTTGCGCATAGCAAGCTCCCACAAGCAGCAATGAGATAATGAGCAGATAATCTGTTTCAGTGATGTTGGGTTAGGAGGTAAATATTGGCTAGGACACTGGGGAGAACTCTCCTGCTCATCTTCAAAACACTGCCATGGGATCTTTAACTCCAGCTGACAGGGCAGGCAAGGTCTCAGTTTAACATCTCATTCAGAAGACTGCACCTCCAACAGTGCAGCACTCCCTCAGTGTGGATCTGGAGTATCAGCCTAGATTTTGTGATCTGACGCAGGACTTGAACCTGCAGCCTGCTGACCAGAGAGTGCTTCTCCCTGAGCCATGGCTGAAATATCCCTTCAGTTTGAGGTGCAAGGTGAGCACTCGCTGCCCGTGTTTCAGCACCTCCCTCCAGGATGGACGGCTTTGTTCAGCACCAACATCCAACACAGCTCAAATCACTTCCCTGTCGAGACTGGGGAACAAAACCAGAAACAAACACAGAGTAATCCAGGGAGGGATTTAAATAAAAATACAGAATGATAATTGGTGGGGAAAGCTTATTGAATCGCCAGTCCAATTATTGTCTTACAATCAATGTCTTTGTGGTTGACTTCATTGGCAACGGCAAATGGTTAGCGCATTTGTCCAACAAAAGATACAATTGCATTAGAAGCAGTTCAGAGAGGGTTCACTCGACTCATTCTTGGGATGAGGAGCCTATCTTATGAAGAAAGGTTGAACAGGTTGAGCCTGTACCCATTGGAGTTTCGAAGAATGAGAGGGGATCTTACTGAAATGTGTAAAATCCTGAGGGCACTTGACAGGGTGGATACTGAGGGGACGTTTCCCTTGTGCAGGAGACTAGAACAAGGGGTTGCAGTTTAAAAACAAGGAGTCTCCCTTTTAAGACAGAGATGAGGTGAGACATTTTTCTCTCAGAGGGTCATTAGTCTGTGGAATTCTCTTCCCCAGAGAGCAGTGGAGGCTGGGTCATTGAATATATTCAAGGCTGAGTTAGAGAGATTTTTGATAGACAAGGGGGTGAAGGGTTATGGGGGGACAGACAGGAAAGTGGAGCTGAGACCACAACCAGGTCAGCCATGATCGTATTGAATGGTGGAGCAGGTTTGAAGGGTTCAATGGCCTATTCCTGCTCCTAAGCCGTGTTCCTAAACGTTCCTGTTGAAAGACGCAGTGACAAGAGCCAGTGGGATTGGAATATGGATAGGTGACTGAGATGCAGAAGGGGATCAACCAGCATTGCTGCAACCCCAAGTAAAATGGGAGAAGCCAAAAGGAGAAGAGACGAGAGGTGGGGACTGTAATGGTGCCCCCCACCCCATCATTAGACCAGGGTTACAGATCTCAGTAACACAAGGGGGCCAATATAAATTTCTCCCAGCACCTCTGAGCTCTGAGGAAGGGAAGCTGCAGTCTCTGAGGGTTAGGTCCAGGCTCCCAGCTGTTTGAGGCCCAATGAGGGTTTCCTAATCCTGTCTCTTCATTGATCATCTCCAGCCTGGCCTAGTCCTACAGGTACCTGACAGATGTGTTTCTCCTCCCAGGCTGCGGCCCCTGGATGTCGAGTTTATGAAGCGGCTGGGAAAAATAATGAACATTATTCCTGTCATTGCAAAGGCTGACACAATGACACTGGAGGAGAGGCATGAATTTAAACTGAGGGTGAGTCCATCCCTACCCCACCTGCCTCTGTCTGTCTACAAACCCGGTTATGTGGCGGAGTCCCTCAGCTCTTTCAAAGAGATTTAGACATTTACCTCAGCTGGGAGTGGGGAAATGTATAAAACTCAAGGAACAGAATCTCACCTTCCAACTTGACACTTTACAGCGATCTGGACTCAACGCTGTGCTGAAAAATTTCAGATTGCAGCCTCCGCCCTCAGTCTTTCCAGCAGCAGATGTTGGTCATGATTCTGCTGCTGCCATTTACACCTGCCCTCGAACCATCTGCAGTTTCTTTACCTGTCCCATTCCCACCCACACTTTGGTTCTTGCACCCTTATCCCTTTGGCTATCTAACCTCTCCCTGCCATCTAACCTATTACAGACTTTCCTGTTTGTTCTTCCCCCACCCCCACATTTCCCCCACCTCTGTCCTTGCTTACAGTCTGTCACGTCTCTAACGTCTTCCAGTGCTAATGGAAAGTCATTGACCTGAAACGTTAACTCTCGCCACAGGTGCTGCCTGACCTGCTGAGTATTTCCAGCATTTTCTGTCTTGATACCATTCTACATTCTGCTAGCATCCCTTCCAGACCCAGAGGTGAATAAGCTCAGAACGTTTGTCTCTTATTTTTAGTGCACTGGTTAACACTTCTGTGGTAAGCGCTATTTTAAACAATTCCCAAATAAATCTGCTAAGGATTGTGTTAAAATGTTGCAGACAGGAATTTTACCAAATTTGTTAACAAAGGTGGTAAAAATAACACCTGGGGAGAAATAAACTCACTTACAAAAAGTTGGAGAAAATTCAGCCTATCCAGTGTGGGAATTAATCCAATAATGTGAGAAAATGTCCTGTGCTTCATTTCCTGCCCTCTCAGGGGGGTAGAGTTTATTGTTTAACCTGACTCGCTGTTTAATTGGACCTTGTGCAAACGGACTCTGCAGCCTCGTTCCTTGCTGAGTGTTTGTCTCCGTTTCAGTCAGGTTCAGGGACACTGACTGTGATTGGCTTTTTTAACCCTCTCGATGTTTTGACTTGTCAGGTGCGGAAGGAGCTAGAGGCAAATGGTATTGAGTTCTACCCACAGAGAGAGTTTGATGAAGATATGGAAGACAAAATGGAAAATGACAAGATCAGGGTGAGTAGGAATGCGTCTCAATGTGAGACATGTACAGGTATGTGTTGGGAAGGTGTCGGTTATAGAAAATGTCCCTTGAAGAAGTCTTTGTAATATTCAGTAGGTTAACAGCCAGTCTTTATTAACTGCTTATAACTATATACATATATACAGTAAAGGCTACAGGCAAGAGGAGGCAACGGCTTAGTGGTATTGTTGCTGGACTAGCAATCCAGAAACTGATAGCAATGCTTAGGGGACCTGGGTTTGAATCCGATAACAGCAGATGGTGGAATTTGAATTCAATAAAAAAATTTTAAAAATCTGGAATTAAATTTTTAATGATGACCATGAAACCATCGTTGATTGCTGTAAAAACCCATCTGGTTCAATAATGCCCTTAAGGGAAGGAAATCTGTTGTCCTTACCTGGTCTGGCCTACATGTGACTCCAGAACATTTGCAATGGTCTCTGAACATGGGCAATAAATGAATCCATAATTTAAAAAAAGGAGCTATCTCCATTTCTCAGGCCAGAATGTATAAAATGATATTGGATGAGTGATATTTCGGTGGGTGGGTGTCTGATGATCTCCAATGTGTGCCAGTGATGATCTCCAATGTGTGCCAGTGATGATCTCCAATGTGTGCCAGTGATTACCTCTAATGTGTGCCAGTGATAATCTCCAATGTGTGCCAGTGATGATCCCCAATGTGTGTCAGTGATGATCACCAATGTGTGCCAGTGATTATCTCTAATGTGTGCCAGTGATAATCTCCAATGTGTGCCAGTGATGATCTGCAATGTGTGCCAGTGATTATCTCTAATGTGTGCCAGTGATAATCTCCAATGTGTGCCAGTGATGATCTCCAATGTGTGCCAGTGATGATCACCAATGTGTGCCAGTGATTATCTCTAATGTGTGCCAGTGATAATCTCCAATGTGTGCCAGTGATGATCCCCAATGTGTGCCAGTGATGATCTCCAATGTGTGCCAGTGATGATCTCCAATGTATGCCAGTGATGATCTCCAATGTGTGCCAGTGATGATCCCCAATGTGTGCCAGTGATGATCTCCAATGTGTGCCAGTGATGATCTCCAATGTGTGCCAGTGATGATCCCCAATGTGTGCCAGTAATGATCTCCAATGTGTGCCAGTGATGATCTGCAATGTGTGTCAGTGATGATCTGCAATGTGTGCCAGTGATGATCCCCAATGTGTGCCAGTGATGATCTCCAATGTGTGCCAGTGGTGATCTGCAATGTGTGCCAGTGATGATCCTCAATGTGTGCCAGTGATGATCTCCAATGTGTGCCAGTGATGATCTGCAATGTGTGCCAGTGATGATCCTCAATGTGTGCCAGTGATGATCTGCAATGTGTGCCAGTGATGATCTGCAATGTGTGCCAGTGATGATCTCCAATGTGTGCCAGTGATGATCTGCAATGTGTGCCAGTGATGATCCTCAATGTGTGCCAGTGATGATCTCCAATGTGTGCCAGTGATGATCCCCAATGTGTGCCAGTGATGATCTCCAATGTGTGCCAGTGATGATCCCCAATGTGTGCCAGTGATGATCCCCAATGTGTGCCAGTGATGATCTGCAATGTGTGCCAGTGATGATCCCCAATGTGTGCCAGTGATGATCCCCAATGTATGCCAGTGATGATCTGCAATGTGTGCCAGTGATTATCCCCAATGTGTGCCAGTGATGATCCCCAATGTGTGCCAGTGATGATCTCCAATGTGTGCCAGTGATGATCCCCAATGTATGCCAGTGATGATCTGCAATGTGTGCCAGTGATGATCCCCAATGTGTGCCAGTGATGATCCCCAATGTGTGCCAGTGATGATCTGCAATGTGTGCCAGTGATAATCTGCAATGTGTGCCAGTGATGATCTCCAATGTGTGCCAGTGATGATCTGCAATGTGTGCCAGTGATGATCTCCAATGTGTGCCAGTGATGATCTGCAATGTGTGCCAGTGATGATCTGCAATGTGTGCCAGTGATGATCTCCAATGTGTGCCAGTGATGATCTGCAATGTGTGCCAGTGATGATCTGCAATGTGTGCCAGTGATGATCTGCAATGTGTGCCAGTGATGATTTGCAATGTGTGCCAGTGATGATCTGCAATGTGTGCCAGTGATGATCTGCAATGTGTGCCAGTGATGATCTGCAATGTGTGCCAGTGATGATTTGCAATGTGTGCCAGTGATGATCTGCAATGTGTGCCAGTGATGATCTGCAATGTGTGCCAGTGATGATCTGCAATGTGTGCCAGTGATGATCTGCAATGTGTGCCAGTGATGATCTGCAATGTGTGCCAGTGATGATTTGCAATGTGTGCCAGCCATTGATTAACGGGCCCCTTGGGGCAGTAAGTGATGCTGATTTTTCGGGGCCCATGTGATCTTCAGGTCATCGCACGGGCACGATGGGTAGGCCACACTTTTATAAACCTCATCCATGGGCGGGATAAGAGGTGAGTGTGGTCACGAGCTTTATTTGTCAGACATTTAATGCTTAAAGTTACTGCTACTTGCCAGTGTGAGCAGGAATACTTCAAATCTCTTCCCAGTTGCTTGGTCTGGGGTAACAGGCTTCAGGTCAGGACTCTGGAGTAAACATCATTTCTGGGGCCTTCCTGGTTTCAGCAAGGCCTCCCTTAGCCTGGGAATGGGAGTTGTGCTCTCGGCTGGAGGCACCTCCTCTGAGGAGGAAGGGAGGGCTCGAAGGGGGTGGAGGCCAGGAGTGCACATACAGCCTCCAGGGGAGCCAGACCTTGGGAGGAGAGGCACAGGCACCAGGGGCACAAAGTCAACAGGAAGTCCAAGGTGGAATGGGCCACAGAAGACACCACTAACCTGCTGCCAGGGTTTAGAGACGGCGATGCAGCTACTCAATATGCCTGAGGTGCAATGCCAAAGGAGGCTCCGTGTCTCAAGGGAGACAGTGACCTCCACCTGTCAGAGGATCAGCCCTGAGATCAGCTCCGACTGTGCGGGTGGACACCCCATGCCAGTGGCATCGAAGGTCACTGTGGCCCTCAACCTCTATACCTCTGGCTCTTCCCAGGGGTCAGTGGGGGATCTTTGTGGAGTCTCCCGGTCTGCTGTCCACAGTTGCGTCAAGCTGGTGGATGCTCTGCTCAGGCGTGCATTGACTTTCATTCACTACCGTACGGACGAGGCCAGTCAGGCAGAGCAAGCCAGAGGCTTTGCAGTGATTGTTGAGTTCCCCACGTCCAGGGTGCAATCGACTGCACACAAGTGGCCATCAAGGCACCAGCGGGTGAGCCGGGAGCCTTCGTCAACAGGAAGGGATTCCACTCCTTGAACGTGCAGATAGTGTTTGAGCATAGGATGCAGATTCTACAAGTCTGTGCAAGGTACCCAGGCAGCTCCCGTGACCCGTACATCCTGAGACTCTCCACTGGGCCCTCAGGGGTGAGAGGTGGGCCCTCTGCCTCCTCCTCCCAGCCCTGCTCCGGTAATGCTGAAAGGAAGAACAAGGATATTTGTTTTGTTCAAGTGGAGACAATGTCAATGTTCATCCCTGTTCCCCAGATCATTATGTGCTCATCCTTCCATAATCATTGGTCAAGCCGTGTTGCAAACTTCAATCACTGAACATTCAGCAGTGCGATGGCTGCTGGGACACACATGGTGACTTCAGAGCTCGGAAATCTTACCTCCCCTTGGCACCCCAGCCTCACCCCCACCAGTGGACCTGGGCACATGGCGCTTTTCCAGATCCATCATCTCCTGCTCGTATCTGGTGATTATGGCCAACTGGGCCTGGCCTCTGCTAGTCCACATCCGCTCGGCGGCATGGTGTGCAGTCTCCTCCTGAAAAGGAGAGAGGAGCATTGATTAGTCCAGCCTGTACCTGGATTCCTAACGTATCCCTGCCACCCCAGCCAGAGTGGGGCATTGCAGGACTCCAGTGCTTCATCGCCCTGCATCTGCTGCACACTCACACCAAGAAGCCAGGGCTGACCCCTTCCCCTTGCCCACATGCTGCCTCCATCACATTTGGCATCACACGGTCTACCCTTGCAAAGCAAGGACGCACAAGCATGTGGAGCGCCAAGGGCAGCAGATGTGTTAGTGCCCCACCACCTGGAAGGCCCTCTCCCAGCATGTCAGCAGCCTGACTCTGACATGTTTTGCAGTTCCAGCGCTGCAGCGAGGTGCAGATCCTTGAAGAAGCCCCAAAACACTCCTCTGGGTGTCAGCCTACCACAGGCAGCAGGTGCAGAACCCAACTCAGCACAACTCTCAGGGTGAGCTAGGCATGGGCAATATCTGCTGGCCCACCTAGCGAGGGTCACATGCTGTGAATGATTCAATGCAGTAGCAGCACTGAGGGTTGTGGGGGGTAGGGGGAGCGGGGGTGGGGGAGCTGGGGGGAAAGCCTACCTGCTGTGTTAGGTGACCTCTGCCAACATGGTGCTCATCCTTCCCGAGCACAAGAGGCCATAGAAACACTTACAGCAATGGATCCACGTGCATTGCACCACATGGTGGGAGCTGACTATGTCTGCCACCTCCTCCCAGGCACGTTTCATCAGGTGTACCTCCCACCACACTGCCACCTCCTCCAGGAGGGCAACTAGGCACAGGTCAGAAAAGCGAGGGGCACAGTGCACCATGCCATCACCATTGTACCTGGCGGTTATTGCAATCCTGCCGCTGCCTGGCCACTCCCACTATCCTCAGGAGCTGCGTGTCACGCTGGACAGGCCTCACTGGACAGGCCACACTGGACAGGACACGCTGGACAGATCACACTGGACAGGCCTCACTGGGCAGATCACACTGGACAGGCCACACTGGGAAGGCCACACTGAGCAGATCACACTGGGCAGATCACACTGGACAGGCCACACTGGACAGGCCACACTGAGCAGATCACACTGGGCAGATCACACTGGACAGGCCACACTGGACAGGCCTCACTGGACAGACCACGCTGGACAGGCCACACTGGACAGGCCACACTGGACAGGCCCTATGTATAATTGGCAGCTTGGACCCGATCGAGGGCAGCAGTCAGCTCCGCAGCTGCCCACACCCACTCCCCAACAGCCCACCCGACAGGGAGAAAATTCTCCCCTAGGCCTTCACACATCTCTGCTCCACACTGACCCTAGATCTGGATCATGTGCCTTCTTACATAACGATGCGTGATACTGTACACGTCCCACATTAACCCTGTATGTGTCAGACCATTGTACAGTGTGTACAGCTGTGTCGACAGGTATATACAGGGCTGCAGAGGTACATACAGTGTCAGTACAGGTATGTGACTAAAACAATTACAGCAAACCTTCATGACCCTGGAGATCTCATACACTGCAGCTTGCACAGTGACTTGATAAACACTATAATTATATATGCATTATTATGTCAGCTGGCCCTGATAGACCTTAAATCACTCAGCTCGCTGCAGCAAGGGTTATCATGATGAATCATGTGTTATTAAGTCAAAAACACACAGCAGGTTAGGGGAGCAACCCCCAAACAGAATCCCAGTACATTAACCCATCATCAGACTGTACCCACTGGCCATGCCTTACAGGAGACAAGCTCATGGAACTGATGTTCAGGACCGGGCTCTGCTCAGTGATCCAGAGTTACGACTCTCCCTTTTCTCATGGTCAGGATTCATCTTCACAATTACACTCTCCTAAACAGCCTCTCGTTTAGAAATAGAGGGTGGAGTTTTACCGCCCCGGCCGGCTGCTTTCAAGGTGGTGGGAGCTGTGGGGAGGGGTTGCTCATAAAAGGCAGCCGGTGTCCTGCCCCCAACCTGTCTCCTGTTTAACGGGGTTGGCGGGGGAGGGGAGGTGCATCCCACCTTGGGCCTATTGAGGTCCTTAATTGGGCAATTAATGTCCACTCAAGTGCCTGATCCTGCCCGGCTACTATTTTACCCGTGACAGAGAGAGGCCTACACCAAGCAAGTAGCCTGGCAGCTTTAGCTGTGTGAGCTGATGTCGGGAAAGGGGGTGGGGTACTACTTTTGGGAGACCCCTGTGCCCATTCGAGCCCCCCACCTTCCACCCAAGGTCATATTCTCCTTTAACCCAGCCCCCCACCCCCAATCCCAGCCTCTCAAACGTGGACCCCCCACACCCCAGGCTTCCCTTCAGTCCGGCCTCCATTAGCTCCTCTGCTCCGGGCACTGGCCGCAGTCCCAGCAGTGGCCACCGCTAGAAACTGGCACTGCTGGGACTGCAGAGCTGCTGGCCATCTGATTGGTCAGCAGCTCTCTAAGGCGGGACTTCATCTCTAGATAGGGGCGGAGTTCCGCCACGCCGAATGTAAGATGGCTGCTGGGCACCCAGTATCAGCGGGGCCAGGAAACCCCACCATCCAAAAAATCCTGCCCATAGCAACAGGAGGAGACCTTTTAACCCCTCGAATCTGTCCCACTATGGCTGACCTGTGGCCTAACTCCATGTCCATGCCTTGTCCCCATATCCCTTAATATCTTGGATAACTAAAATGTATCAATCCCAGTTTTACATTAATTAACATTAAGATTAACAATAGATCCAGCATCAATTGCCCTTCCACTCTGTGCTATAAACCCAGTTCTACAGAAGAGTCTGTTTCCAGAACATCCCCTGATACATATTTCCAATATTTTTGCACTTTATTCTGGATTTTGCCAGGGAGTCACTTTTATTCTTCACCTGTGTTGTCTTCTTCCCAATCCCACAGGAAAGCATGCCCTTTGCTATCGTTGGCAGTGACACTGAATATCAAATAAATGGGAAAAGAGTGTTGGGAAGGAAAACGCCCTGGGGGATCATTGAGGGTGAGTTCTGTGACTTGTTCCAGTTGTGTTTTATGATGCTGATTCAGGTTCTGGGTCAGACAGAGAGATTTGTTTGATCAGCCTCTCTCTTCTCAGCACTATCTGCTAACCTTGCTCTCCGTTAACAGCTGCCTTGTCCCTCCCTCTTGGCTCAATTCTACAATGGTCATCGCTTCACTGAACTTTCCTCTCTCCTTCCCTCCTAAACTCCAAATCCTCCATATTCCACCCCCCCCCCCCCACCCCCATCCTCACTATGGGAGTCACAACTCCTCCATTCAGCTCCTACCTTAACTTAACCGTCACAGCTCCTCATGACTGTGAATACCCTCAGCTCCCAAGGTCCTCCCTTTCTCTGGCAGTCCACAAGGGGCTAAAACCCAAGTTTAACGCACCCTCCCTCCCACTCTGCACCTTTAGTGGTGCTCTGGACTTACACACCTTAGCTCATCATCAGATTACCCAACAGTGAATAGATAACCTGTTAGTGTTACACACAAGGCATGTGTCACTGGATGTTGAATGATCAAATTTTATAAAATAATTCTGTACAATTTTTTGTACAATTCACTCTTCCTGGGGAAGTTGAAGCCCAATCACTTTCCAGCCCACATCCAATCTGTACTCAGGATGGAACCAGATCCTTGGGTTTAGGTTCACTAATGAAGTGAACCCTCTGGTACTTTGCAAAAGGGCCTCTCCTCCTGTCTGAAGCCTAAACAGTGAGCGCACAACCGAGAGCTGTCTGCCCTGGCCTTGCCCAACATCTGCACTTCTCAGCAGGAGCCACTAGATGGTGATCAGGAGCTGCTGCCCTGATTGGTTGCTCTGGTCGAGGCCAGCACAGCTCAGGATGGCACCTAGTCTTTATCAATGAAAGACTTGCATTTACATAGCGTCCCTGATGGTTTCATCCCCATTACACTGTCAGATTCACAGCAGCCAATCTCAGCAAGATTTCACAAAGGGCAGTGTGACGGTGACCAGTTAACCTGTTTCAATTGGTTTCCCTGCTCCCCTTTGAAAGAGTGCCGTGGGATCTTTTACATCCACCTGAGAGAGCAGCCAGAGAGCTCGGCTAAGGCCACATTTTCCTGGAAATATGCTGCCGAGAGGGCTGACACCTGATTGAGGACACGTCTGAGATATGCAATGGGTCCTGTCCATTGGTACAGGATGATGAGCGGCTTAGCCAGCGCTCTCTAACAGGGTCACTGGAGACTGCTCAGAAGAAGAGGGAGCCCAATGATAGCCTTTTAAACCATAAGGTACCTCCTCGGGCCCACATAACACATCTTGCCCATTGCAGTGGCTGCAAATCCCCCCCTGGCTGAACTAATATTATTCACGGTGTGTCTACTTCTGGGAGCAGCTTTCAATTCATTCACTATCCACTCAAACAGTCCATGTTCCAATGATAAATGGACATAACTGAGAATGTTCAAGACAGAAATCGTACTAATGACATCATAGGAAATGGGGATAGTGTGAAAAAGTGGCATTGAGGTAAATGATGAGCCATGATCTAAGTGAATGGCAGAGCAAGCTCGATGGGCCAAATGGCCTACTCCTGTTCCTATGTTCCTATAAACTCAGGATAGTGCCAAGGACATAACAGAAGGTAAGCTGGAAGAAATAAGTTACCGATGGACAGAGGATTTCACCTCAAAGTCTCTATTGAAACCAAACAGTTCATAGCATTCAAAAGGTGATTAGGTGAAGACTAAACATCTTACAGCACATGTTGGAGGAGAAGGGAAGTGGAATTAGAATTGATAGCTTCAAGAAATAGAATCATAGAATCCTTACAGCACAGAAGGAGGCTATTTGGTCCATCATCTCTCTCTCTGCAAGAGCAACTCACCTAATCCCACTCCTCTGCCTTTTCCCTGTGGGCCTGTTCAATTTCCTTTGAGATAATTGTCCGATTCTTTTTTGAAAGCCTTGATTGAACCTGCCTCCAGCACACTTGCACAGTGCATCCCACTGTGTGAAAGGGCTTTTTCCCATATCGTCATTGACCCTGCTGCCAATCACCTTAAATTGGTGCCCTCAGGTTCTTGAACCTTTTACCAATGGGAACAGTTTCTTCCCATCTCCTCTGTCCAGATCCCTCATGATTTTGAACATCTTTATCAAATGTCCCCTCAACCTTCTCTTCCCCAAGGTGAACAGTCCCAATTTCTCCAATCTATCCAGGGAACTGATGTTCCTCATCCCTGGAACCATTCCCATAAATCTATTCTGCACCCACTCTGATACCTTCACATCCTTCCTAAATTTTTCAGTGGTAGAACTAACTCTGGCACAGGCACAGTGCCTGACAGCCTCTATCTGTAATGAAGTGTTTCCCTGATTAACAATTGTGACTCTATCCCTGCAAGTTAGTCACCAAGTCATTTGTCGTATATTATGTTCAATTCAATGGCGTTTACTTCAGACTTTCATTGATTGAGATAGTTGGTTTGATTGACTGTTCTACAGATCAGTCACTGAATCATCCTGGAAATAAACTTAGGGAGGAATTTTCCCTCCCCAATACTGACGGGCGTGACCGGAAAATTTGGGGAACGGTTACAATTTTCCCATCCCATCCACCATGATGCCCACTGGTGTCGGGATCAGAAAATCCCAGCCTTAGAAGAATTCCCACGTCTAGAGACAGATGAGGCATATGGAACAAATGAACTTTGAGCAGGAGTAGGCCACTCAGCCCCTTTAGCCTGCTTCACCATTCAATAAGATCATGATTGTAACTTCAACTCCACATTCCTGCCTCCCCCCAATAACCTTTCACCCCCTTGTTTAACAAGAATCTATCCAGCTCTGTCTTAAAAATATTCAAAGGCTCTGCTTCCACTACCTTTTGAGGAAGAGAATTCTCACGGCTCTCTGAGAAGCACACACTTACGCCAATTTTAAGCAGTTTGTTGGCCCTGGGACAGGCTGTTAGCCTAAAGGTTATTGTTTGAGGGTCACATGCTCATCATCAAGCATGGCTGGCCAGGAATCTCTCCCACTCTTACCACCTGCCATTGGGTTTACAGGTTGATACCTGTTTGGCTGCATTATGAGCACACCTTCCTCAGCCATCAAACCCAGGGGTGGGGCTTTAAGAGGCAGGGACACTACCCACTGCACCACAAGAGCTCCCGACTGAAATGAACACAGAGCTTGAACTGATAGCAGTATTTTCTACAATTAAATGAACATCTAGAAACAGCCACTAGACCTGACACACCCTTCTGTCTGTTGAAAATAGAAGTAGGCAGTTGAGGAATTGCTCAGTAGGTCAGGCAGCATTGGTAGAAAGACAGAATTACCCAGTGCTTCAGCCCTTAAAACCTCCGTGGGTTGTGGAGAATTTCAAACATCACTTTGTTGGCAGATGTAGAGAATATCGAAGTTTATTTAATCATATGCAGGGGAGAAATACTTAGCAAACTCAGTCCTTCCCAAAGAATCAATGGTTACAGTCACCATGCTCCTGCTTCCCCCTCGTCTGTATAACCCAATTAACAACTGCAACATTCAATCCATTATGATTAGCCCATTAATAACTAAGATAATCAAGCAATGTGCCTCACTCCAAGTGAGATGAAAAAACTTGCAATAGTTAGCGCCTTCCACAGCCTCGTGACATCTCAAAGACCGTTACAGAAAATGAAGTACCTCTAGAAGTGTAGTCAGTGTGATGATTTAGGAAACACAGCGTCTTAGACAGTGTAGCACTCCTTCAGTATTGCACTGGAATGTTAGCGGATTTTGTGCCCAACTCTCAGGACTGAAGAAGTCTTACTGCAGTTGCATAGAGCCTTGGTGAGACAACGGCTAGAGGATTGTGTACTGTTTGGTCTACTTGCCAATGATAGGATGTTCCCCTTGGAGGGAGTGCAACAAAGGTTCACTAGTCTGACTCCTGAGGTTAGGGGATTGGTCTCTGAGGAGAGTTTGCGCGGACTGGGTTTATAATCCCTGGAACATTCTTCCAAAGGTCCAAAACCCTGAGTGAAGAAATTTCTCCTCATCTCAGTCTTGAATGGTCAACCCCTTATCCTGAGACTGTGACACCATGTTGTAGACTCCCAGCCAGGGGAAACATCCTATCAGTATCTACCCAATCAAGCCCCTGATGTCCCCCTCCAAACCACTCACCATCCTGACTTGGAAATATATCGCCGTTCCTTCACTGTCACTGGGTCAAAATCCTGGAACTCCCTCCCTAACAGCACTGTGGGTGTACCTACACCACATGAACTGCAGCGGTTCAAGAAGGCAGCTCACCACCACCTTCTCAAGGGCAATTAGGGATGGGCAATAAATGCTGGCCCAGCCACATCGCATGAAATAATTTTAAAAGAAGGAATTTTGCTTCTGAATGTGCCAGGACATTCTAACCTGATGTTTCTTTCTGTTTCTTTCTAGTTGAGAATGTCACTCACTGTGAGTTTCCTCTACTCCGGGACCTCATTGTTAGGTAACGACAGTTCGTAAACGTGTAAGATTTACTCGGTGTTTTTTATTATAGTTCATGTATCTCTCTTTTTATCTCCCTCCATGTCTTTCTATTTCTGTTCTTTGTCTTATCTGCTTGTCCTTTTCTCCATCTCTATATTTATTTGTTTGTCCCGTCGCCTCTCTTTCTACCTGTTCCTCGTTCACATTTTTGAACTTATTAATATCCTGCTCTCTCTGTATCTTTTTCCTCAATTTGAAACTCTCCTTTTCTCCCCTCACCCTGCACAATTCTCTGATTATTCCTTGCTTTCCTTCCTCCTCTGTCCCCTTCCTAATTACCATCCTTTCCTTTATCATTACCTTTTCTCTTTCTCCCCCTCAATCATCACACCTCCCACTTCCTCGTTTTTTTGTCCTCCTCTTTGCTTCTCTCTTTCTTGTCTGCTCGCTCACTTTATCTTCCCACTCTGCTCTGTTTCCCGGTTGTTTTATTCTCTGTCTGTCACTTTGCCTCTCTTTCCATCTCTCTTCCTGTCTGCTTCTCCCTGTCTAAACGTCCTTGTTTTTCCCCTAATCCTCCCCTTCCCTCTCGACATACTGAGTGTCTCTATTTCCTTTTCTCCCTGTTGTTCTGTGCCTTTCTCCTGCCGTCTTTGTGTGCTGTTCTCGCTCGGCAGGACTCACCTCCAAGACCTGAAGGAGGTGACGCACAACATTTTTTACGAGACATATCGGGCTAAGAGGCTGAACGAAAACGGGAACCTGGCCAACGACACAGGGGAAGTGCACGAGAGTAACCTCTGAGCCCACCGAGAGCAACAAAAATCTTCAGTCGCTGGAACCTTGTGTAAAATCTCATTTTTGTAAGAGTGAAGCCAAACCTGTCACTGAAAAAGAGTGAAGCCCTTTAAATTTTGACCGCTTGCTCACTTCAGGCGTGTGATCCTGTCGATTATTTAATGCTTACCTTTCAGCATCTGAAGGTGTTTCTGTAAACCTCCCGATTCAGGTAAATTTGTTGCTCCTTTTTCTACTTTTCCCCAGCTTGCTCGTGCCCTCTGAATGTGTCCCTGACAAATGGTGCTGGAGTGATAATGTCACTGGACCAGGAATCTAGAGGCCCAGGCTAATGCCCTGGGGACATGTGTTCAAATCCCACCCACGGCAGCTGGTGGAGTTTAAATTCAGTTAATAAATCCGGAATATAAAGCCAGTCTCAGTGACCATGAAACTACCATCGATTGTCAGGAAAACCCATCTGGTTCACCAATGTCCTTTAGGGAAGGAAAATCTGCTGTCCTTACCTGATCTGCCCTACACGTAACTCCAGACCCACAGCAATGTGGTTGGCTCTTAACTGCCCCCTGAAATGGCCTAGCAAGACACTCAGTTCAAGGGCAATTAGGGATAGGCAACAAATGCTGGGCCTTGCCAGTGACACCCACACTCCATGAAAGAAACAGGAGTAGGCAAATTGGAATTCTTTTTGTTCTCTCAGTTTTCTCCCCTTCTATTGTTCAACCAAGAGGCTCATCAGGACTCTCTTTAATTGCAAGTAGGATTGGGACCTCCCCAGACCAGGTGGGGATGCCATCTGTTGGTGCCCAAGTGGAGACCAGTTAAGTCAGGATGTTGAGCCAGGAATCTTCCTGGCATAGGTGGGTGTGTATGTGTGTGTGTGAGACTGTGTGTGTCTGTGTGTCAGTGATTGTGTGTGTCTGTGCGTTAGTGTTTGTGTGTGTCTGTGTGTCAGTGTTTGTGCGTGTAAGTGTGAATGTGTGTGTTTGTGAGTGTGTGTCTGTGTGTGAGAGATTGTTTGTACATCAGTGTTTGTGTATGTCTGTGCGACAGTGTTTGTCTGTGCTTGTGTGAATGTGCGTCTGTGAGTGTGTGTGTGTATGCATGTGCGTGTGTCTGTGTATGTAAGAGTGTGTCTGTGTGTATGATTGTGTGTGTGTGTATATGTGTGTGTGTGTGTTTGTATGTGTCAGTGTGAGTATGAGTGTGTGTGAAAGAGTGCAAGTGTATGTAAGTGTGAATGTGTGTGTGTGACTGTATGTGACTATGAGCATGAGAGTGTCAGTGAGAGTGTGAATGTGAGAATGAGTAAGTGTGAGTGTGTGCGTTTGTGACTGAATGTGCATGTGACTGAGTGTGTGTGAGAGTCTGGGTGTGTGTATGAGTGTGAGTGTGAGTGCAGTGTGTGAGCGAGTGAGAGTGTGACTGAGTGTGTGTGTGACTGAGAGTGTGAGTGTTTGTGTGAGTATTTGTCTATGTGTGTATGTGTGTGTGTGTGTGACTGAATGTGAGTGTGTGTGTGTGTGTGTGTGTGTGTGTGTGTGTGTGTGAGAGTGTGACTGAGTGTGCGTGACTGAGACTGAGTGGCTGTGTCTGTGTGAATATGTGTGCATGAGTGTGTGAGTGACTGAGTGCATGTGTGTGAGTGTGAGAGTGTGTGACTGAGTATGTGTGTGTGTGAGTGTGACTCAGAACCACACCAGTCATCACACTCACTCGTCATACCATCAGGGGAATGAAAGAAAAGATAACTCCTCAATATGTGGAGGTGCAACAGATCGCAAGCTGCCCCTTGTATTAAGGAGCAGATCTCACAAATTACAGCTCCCAACGCAAGGCTTCACACAGCAGGAAATCAAAATGGGAATTCAAGCGCAGGATTTCCGTTCACTGGGTGGAGAATGAGGCTGAGTGAAGCCAAACGCTACTTCCCAATTCATTCTCCTGCTGTACAAGCCTGTGAAACCTGTTTGTCAACTCCACCCTGACAGGTCCCTATTCACTCCTGTCAGTTTGTGGCCTCCTGACTGGAGCCTCTGTTGCACTAAAGTAAAACCCAGGACATTAGGAAAATGGGTGGCCGGGGACATGTTACGAGTGTGCAACCAGGGCAGCAAATTGGAAAGTTGGGCAAAGGCCCCTGTAATTATTGTTAACAATTCCTGAGTAGAAATTGGTCCTCAGATAGCACCCGCTTTCTGATAGTGATGTGGGGTAGAGGCGGGTCTCTCTGCTCGGACTGCTGACTCAAAACAAGGCCTCAGGTAAGTCAGTCAGCAACTCGAAGCTAAAGAAATACAGCTCGGTGTTTCTGGTGGTACCCTTGACCGGGACACACAGTCGGCACTGAGCAAGATAAAGAAGGGACGGTAGAAACTATTGGTCAAGGAGGCAACCATTTCGACACAGGAAGTGCAATGTATGGTTGCCAACCCTACAGGAACATCATGGAGTCCCCCAGGAATTAGAGACTAATCTCCAGGACAACACCCAAGAGAAAAATCGAAATTCTTCATTTCCTTTGAACACTTTTGTAGTTCCAAAAATATTGGAGGTTGTGGGGTGGGGAGGTGGGTGAAGGTTGGTTGACCGGGAGGGGCAGTTAGAGGTGGGAGGTCGTTGTGATGAAATTTCCTAGAATATGTCCAGCCAGAGTTGGCACCCGTATGTGTAACTTCCTGTGAAAGGGGAAAGGTCACAGTTGCTCTTGCTCTATTGATGCTGCCTGACCTACTCTGAATCTGCAGCATTTTCTGGCTCTGATTTCCCACGTTTAGAGATGTTGGCCGGGATTTACCAATCCTGCCTGTGGTGGAACCCAGCAGAACTGGCGGGATGGGAAGATCCCGGCTGTTGTCCCTGTCCTCCAGTGACTGTCGGCCTGACTCCAGCCGGACTCCACTCTCCCGATTTTCACTCTGTCCCACACAGTAACTGTCGCCACGCGGTTTATGGGTTTTGAATGGCGAGCACTAGCTAGCGAAGCTGGTGTCCGCCATGCAGCATGTTCCAGAATGCTCTTAGCAATGACGGTGGAGTGAAGGTAGCCAATCACAGTGGGTGATCGGTCAGCTTGGAAGTGTGCTACCTTCATGGATCACTTTAATTTTTCTCCTGAGTGTAACAGACCAGCCAGGAGTTACAGACTCTGGGCTGTGGAGTTGCCAATAAAATTCCCTGTCTTCCTTTTCCCTGGTTCACTCCACGTTGTCACTTTTCCGTTCCCGTGTGCTCTTTCTTCACCTCTGGGTGAGCACCTGCCAGGCTATTTGACCCTGAAGGCCTCACAACAGTTCACACGCTCGGTCTATTTTCCAATAGGGGGTCAGCCACTGTCACGAGCTATGGGTGACCACCCCCATCCCTAATTGAGACCAACTGTAGCACCTTGGTCACTAAACTGATTCAGAATCAGCCAAGCCAGCAGAGATGGAGGGTGACCTTGCACACTTTGGTGTGTTACCAGAGTGTGACGTTACAGGACCATGGGTGTGGTATAGGGGGGTGGGATGCATCATTTGTATTTTGACAGCAATTAGTAGTTGAGTGCCAAATTTAACCCCTCATCCTCCCATCCCCATTTCAAAGCAGACAGAGTGCAAGGTGGATGATAACTCTAGCTTGCCCTAGTGAGGCACAGCCAGTAACTCTCCAGTGTCCTGGAGGTTTTGCGCTTGAGTCTGCTATCTTTGCTGCCTCTCCCACATCAGGTGCTTCCCCATTTTGGGCTCCTTATTAATGGACCTACCAGGAACACCGGGTTTCTGGGAAGCCTCCATGAGTATTTGGGAGATGGGTCAGCAGTGGCTGGAGTGTGGGGAGATGCTACAGCAGTAACAGAGTAACAGAGCCCTCCAAAGCACCTCCGTATTCCTGGAATCTGCACTTTGTGAATCGGGGCACATTCAGCCCCAGTTAACACAGGGTGAGGAATCAGACACAGAAACGTGTAAAAGGGCCTGACCCAAACATCCTGAACAGTCAGAGTCTGATGGTGTGAAAGAAATATCCTTTCCGGAGCCCACATCTCCTTAATAAAACAAATAGGTCGGTGGCTGAAGACTATGTTTAAGCGAAAGCTTATTCTAATATATATTATTGATGTTTTGTTCTTTGTTCTGGAAGTTTCCTATTGGATAATTCATGCTTTATCCTGTGTGTTTGTGAGGTAATACTGGTTTGATTTGTTTAAGATTATACACTGCACTTTATCTGCAAACCATTCGAAGAGTGAGAGAAACTAGGTTGACAACATTTTTTTTAAGTACTGTACCTGTGGATTGTAAATGTTATGTCATTCAAAAGCAAGTAGAACTTTAGCACAGAAACAGGCCATTCGGCCCAGCTGGTCCCTGCCAGTGTTTATGCTCCACAAGAGCCTCTTCATACCACTTTCCCATCCCCCCAATCAATATATCCTTTCCTATTCCACTCTCCGTCATGTGTTTGTTTCACTTCCTCTGAAATGCTGTTTGCCTGAATTACTGCCCGTGGTCACAGTGCTTGCGCTGAGTAAAGACGTTTCTCCTGAGTTTTCTATTGGGTTTATTCGTGACTCTCTTATATTTATAGCCCCTAGTTCTGGTCTGCTTTACAAGTGGAAACACCTTTACACCTTCCCTATCAAACACCTCTATGGGGTTATCCCTCAGCCCGTCCTTCCTGAGAACAGAACCTCCGCCACTTTAATCTTTCCTGAGAAACTCCGAGTTCTGGCATTGTCCTTATGAAACCTTCACCAGGCCTCCACACCCTTTCTGTGATACAAAGGCCAGGCCTGTGCACAGTGCTGCAAGTGTGGTCTAACCAAGGTCTTATAAAAGCTCAGCATAACTTCTCTCTTTTCCAACTCAATCCATTCAGAAATGAACCCCAGTGCTTTTTATTGGCTTTGCATCACTGCTTCTACTGAGGTTTGTACTTATACCAACAGATCGCTTTGCTCCATTTACACTCCCATTTTCCGAGGTTTATGTGACTCTTTATTCTTCCCTCCATCCCACACTTATCAATATTGAAACAATTTGCCAATTCCATATCCTTCTGCAAGGTGATTAATATCTTCCCTTTTTCAGTATTTGCTATACCTCCCCCCCACCCCCACCCCCCGCCCCCGCCCCCCGCCCCTAACCCCACCCCTAACCCCACCCCCACCCCCACCCACACCCCCACCCCCCGCCCCCCACCCCCACCCCCGCCCCTAACCCCACCCCCCAACCCCACCCCCCGCCCCCACCCCTACCCCCACCAACACCCCCCGCCCCCACCCCCCACACCCGCCCCTAACCCTGCCCCCGCCCCCACCCCCACCCCCACCCCTAACCCCACCCCCACCCCCCCGCCCCCGTCCCCGCCCCCACCCCCACCCCCGCCCCTAACCCCACCCCCAACCCCACCCCTGCCATCACCGATTTGGTGCATCCGCAAATTATGAATTTGTGCTTGTGATTCTCGAGTGGAAACATTTATGTAATTCATGAACAGCTTTGATCCCAGCCCTGATCACTGTGGAACGTCACTTCCATCTTCCAGCGGTCTGATTAGCCGCTGGTCACCCCGACTCACTGCTCTCTGGGTTGCAGTCTGTTCGCTATCCATTCTGTTGCTTTCTCAAACACTTCAATGTGTTTACTGAAACATGACCTCCCTGTTGAATCCATGCTGACTACACCATTCTGATTTTGGTTTCTAGATGTTTCCCTATTGCACTTTGAGGAAGGGATCCATTAGGGGATTAAGAATCCATTAGGGGTTTAGGAATCCATTAGGGGATCAGGAATCCATTAGGGGATTAGGAATCCATTGAGGAAGGAATCTAGGAAGCCTGTCCACAAGGCACAAGTCAGGAGTGTGATGGAATATTCCCCACTTGCCTGGATGAGTGCAGCTCCAACAACACTCAAGAAGCTCGACACCATCCAGGACAAAGCAGCCCTGCTTGATTGGCACCACATCCACAAACATTCACTCCCTCCACCACCAACACACAGTAGCAGCAGTGTGTACCATCTACAAGATACACTGCAGCAACTCACCAAGGCTTCTTCGACAGCACCTTCCAAACCCATGATCTCTACCACCTAGAAGGACAAGGGCAGCAGATAGATGGGAACACCACCACCTGGAAGTTCCCCTCCAAGTCACTCACCATCCTGACTTGGAAATATATCACCGTTCCTTCACTGTCACTGGGTCAAAATCCTGGAACTCCCTCCCTAACAGCACTGTGGGTGTACCTACACCACATGGACTGCAGCGGTTCAAGAAAAAATATCTTTGCTACCAACAACATTAAGCTATAACTGGTCTGTAGTTCCTGGGACTTGCTCACCTCTCTTTTGAAATATACAAATCACATTAATTGTCTGCCAGTTGCCTAGCGCTATTCCTTTTCCTGATAATGTAATATATATTAAATTGTGTCTCTCCTATCTCTTACCTAACTTCTCGCAATATTCATGGGGTAGAACTTTCCCACCATCGGTGGGGGGGGGGTGTTGTGCAGGGGCAGGGGGCAGGCATGATCCTGATTGGTGCCCCCGATCGGGTCCGCGCCCCCATTTTCTGTGGGTGGGCCAATTGAGGCCTGTCCAGCGTGGCGCTCACCCGGAAACGCTGAGAGCTCCCAGTGCCGGCGGGGGGAGGGGGGATTCCCTGGGGCGGGGCCTGTGTGGGAGGAGGGGGGGATTCCCTGGGGCGAGGCCTGTGTGGGGGGAGGGGGGATTCCCTGGGGCGAGGCCTGTGTGGGGGGAGGGGGGGGGATTCCCTGGGGTGGGGCCTGTGCGGGGGGAGGGGGGATTTCCAGAGGCGGGGCCTGTGTTGGAGGAAGGGGGATTCTCAGAGGCGGGGCCTGTGTGGGGGGAGGGGGATTCCCGGAGGCGGGGCCTGTCCGGGGGGGGAGGGGTATTCCCTGAGGCAGGGCCTGTGTGGGGGGAGGGTGATTCCCTGCGCTCCTTTGTGCAGGTGCGTGAGAGGGTCCTGAAACCCCCCTGAAACACGGAGCTGCCTCAGGGAGAATCAGTTTAAGTTCCAGAAATGTTAATAAAGGAAAGCAGAATTTGAAGCCGTGTCCCCTCATGTGACAGTGTCATTTCAGCTGGGACGTCACTGAACTTTAATGAAAAAATGTATTTAATTTATAAACACTTCAGGAAGCCTCATCCTGCCCCATGGATGAGGTCCCATGAGAAATGTGAAGGCTCTTCGCCTGCACCGCCCCCCCCCCCCCACCCACCCACCACCCCCTCTGCCGACCTTAACATTGGACGAGCAGCTTTCTCAATTGGTTTGATTCGTTCATTAACAATTCACCGATTCGGCTGCACACCCACCGAACTGAAAATCTAAACGGGACACCCGCTTGACATCACCCCACGGAGAGCAGGGCCCCACCTCCATTCGTCAAGTCAAAGATTCAGCCCATGAATACAATCCCTTTGGACTCGAGGTTTTACCAACTGAGTTTGATCAGTTTGTCAGCTATTGCCCCTTTCTATCTTAAATGTCGTTCTATCTGGTTTTAATCTCTTCTTCTCATGTCAGGTCCACCCTGATAGTCTCACTGGTAAATCCTGAGGAAAGATAATTATTCAGTGTTCCTGCCGTTTCCCGGTTGTTATCTGAGAGTTAATTTTACCCCCCCTCCCTTTGTGACATTGTGATTGTCCTGAAGTTTACACAACACTCCACTATTGTATAGTGCTGCATCTAGTGGGTGACCACAAGCTAAGGACCATAAACCAAACACTAGCTTGACTTGTGCAACTGTTGTCATTGACTTAATAACCATCAGTGAATCAACCAGAAATTGTTTATTTTTCCAGTGTTTAATTAACATGTTTAGGAAAGTCATGACAGACATAGAATGGGTTTGATGGCACTGGGGAAGGAAATGGTCAGCACTCTGGGACTATTGTGAGAAGTCAGCTCTGTAACTGAAGCAGCAGCTCCTTCAGGCAGGAGAGGTAACCGTGGGTGGGTCGAAGTGGTCACTGCAGGATGTTGAGGAAAGGCTGAGTGACGGAGAAACAACAGCTTCAGGGAGAGATGTATTGGAATCCTTGAGGATATGATATGAAGTAGGTGTAGCTCACCTTCAGGGACAGTTATGATAGACTCTTTGAGGAGACAAGGTGTTTTTAAAGAGTTAGTGGTGGCCCATCCAATGATACATTGGCATGTTTGCAAATGTCAAATGTCCCTGAGGAGCAGTTTCAGGTGGAGATGTGTTGGGTAGCCGGGCGCTGAGGTAGCCTTCGTTTTATGAGTAACTGATAACTTTGCAAACTCACATTACTTGTGTTAAAAAGTATTCTTCCCCATCCATCAAATCACCAGTTGGACAAAGGACAAATGGAAGGAGTTGTGTGGAGACAAGGCAGAAAGAAACACTTTGGAGGTTAGCAGAGAATCGGAGGCTTTTCCAGCTTCATAAATTCCAGTCACAGCACAAGTTATCTCCTTTGAGAGGAGCTTCTCGCTCTCCTTCCCATCTCTTGGGCCACATTGTGCCACACACCTTGAGGTAGGGGAGATATGTGGTGGATGTGGTGCCAATCAAGCGGGGCCGCTTTGTCCTGGATGGTGTTGAGCTTCTTGAGTGTTGTTGGAGCTGCACTCATCCAGGTGAGTGGAGAGTATTCCATCACACTCCTGACCTGTGCCTTGTAGATGGTGGACAGGCTTTGGGGAGTCAGGAAGTGAGTTATATTTTTGCACCTTTCAGCAGTAACCGTTGAAGTTTTTTGTGAAATGGGATTAAGTTTGATTTAGCTTTGAAATATCAACAACTTGTATTTATTAGCATGTTTAAAGTAATAAAATGCCCCAGGGCAGGAGTGTCCTATAGCAAAACACGATGCTGACCCACATAAGGAGATATTAGGGCAGGTGGCCAAAAACTTGGTTGAAGAGGTAGCTTTAGAGGAGCCTCTTAAAGGAGGAGAGTGGGACAGAGAGGCAGAGAGGTACAGGGACAGTATTCCAGAATTTAACCCAGAACAGTGGATGAAAGGTGCTGTTATGTGTCCTTTCTCTCACATTCATGGTTGCCAGTGATCAGCTGATGATGTTCTAGAACAGACAGGCAGCAAAACCAGACCTGGCCAACGGCACCTAGGAGAAAATACTGCAGAACGATGGAAATGTTCACTGGGGCTGAGTCACATGGACATAAAACTAAATAAATATAGAAGTGGAAATATGTGTTTTGGAGGTAGAATTAGCTATGATATTGGTGGAATTAGGTGAATATTGCAGTAAGGGCTAAGTGATATGGAGGGTTAGAGCTAAGGGGTAATGGTGGTGGGATTAAGTTGTGGCATTACTGAGTGATATGGAGGTGGAACGATAAATTATTGAGATAGCAGCTTGAACATCACAAAAGTTTCACAAGGTGCTTCGGAGAAGGTTTCCTTGGGCAAAGAAAGCAATAAGCCCAAGGAGGAACTTTTAGGAAGGATGACAAAAATTTTGACCGAAGAGATGGGTTTTAAGAAGGGTCTCAACAAGGGAGAGGGAGGTGGAAAGGGTTAGAGGGGGGTGGAATCCCAGATTTAGCTAAGTGGTCATGATAGACTCTTTGAGGAGACAAGGTGTTTTTAAAGAGTTAGTGGTGGCCCATCCAATGATACATTGGCATGTTTGCAAATGTCAAATGTCCCTGAGGAGCAGTTTCAGGTGGAGATGCGTTGGGGAGCTGGGCGCTGAGGTAGCCTTTGTTTTATGAGTAAGTGATAACTTTGCAACATGGAGGTTGCACAAAGTGATTATGGAGAGGTGACCACATCACTGTGGAATGTAGCTTGAGGGCCAGAATGAGCACAGGTTAAGCCATGTGTAAGAGAATTACGTTTCTAACAGGAATCTTCCCTGCAGGACATTTCTTTCCTTATTTCTGATATGAGGGAACATAAGAACAGGGGTAGGCCATTTCACCCCTTGAGCCTAGTCCACTAGTCAGGAAGACCATGGTTGATCTGAAACCTAACACCATTCCTTCCTTTCTCCCCTTCATGTATTTGATGAATAAAATTCTATCAATTTTGGTTTTAAGGTTAATTTTTATTTTGATCTTGCTTTAATTCAGACTGCATGTGCCCATTCCCAACATTTACACGCTAAATCTCGTTGCCATGTACCTGGCATCTACAAATCTTCCTCTTTGGAATCTGAATTTATTGACAGAAATGCTGGGCTGCAGTTCACGGACACCAGCCTCAGAATCTGACTTAGAAAACAAATACGAAAGGCTCTTCAAATGCTTGATGCCCCACAGGGACTATTTCTTCAGGCCTTAGGGTCAATTTTACGTGATCTCCCTCTACCCTCACTCCATCACATTATCAAATTTTACAATCGAGAAATAAGAAATCCAGTAAAAATGAGAGATCGGAACATGTTGACCTGGATTCCCCTCAGGACAGAAGGATTCAAATCATTTTCCTTTACTGGCAGTACCCAGCAGAGTAAAATATGCCAATCACCATCTGCTGTCTCTTGGCGATCTTGGCCGCTATTCTCGGTAAGTCTGACCGTGTGGTGACCTCAGCTGAGAGGACAGGTTGTGAGACGACATCTTGATGTTGTGACCTCTGCACAATAGCTGGGGTTCCACCCATTCAGAACAGTCATGAAAGGTCCATCTCAAAATAAGGAAGACTGATTGTGAGCTAGACCTCATTCTCATTGGCAAATGAACCATCACGAGATTCTGCCATTGAGCCTGACTTTGATCCCCACTTAGACCTCAAGAAAACATCAACGCACTGGCCACTGCTGAGTGACAATCTCCCAAAAATCGGCAGTAAATTCACTTCAGGCAGAAAAATCTAGCCCATCAGACAGAATTGTTTGCAAATCCTTGTCAATGTACAGAGAGCTCAATTGCACTAGACACGTAATAATCGGTTTCCTCAGTAACAGAGATGTTATTAACTGCTGGGTGATGGATGCTTGTTTCAGAGTGAAGTGTTTAGAAAGAGTGGATTGAAATTCTATAGAATGGGACTGAATGAGGAGCAATTTGCTTCACTGGACTCCTGTGTATGATTAGAATTAAATACAGTTGGGAATCGTGTCTGACTGCATTGTACAAGTATAAGAAAGGGTGGTCTCAGGCTAAGATCAGCTCTAAAGTCCAATTAACAGCATGTTTGCATCAGGGGGAGGTTGTGTCAGTGGTTAACTCACTGGTGCATGTCTTAATCTCCAATATTGCCCACAACAGAATGCTCACTTTCTTTTACATCGTTCATTTAATTTAGTAATGTTGACTATCGATCGTGTAAACCCTAGATGACAAATCACAATACTTTGTGTTCTGAAGATTTTGAAAGATGTTTGGTATACGAGATGAGAAATGTTGTACAGCTGTTGTATGTTTCTGTTAATTCTCATTTGTCAAACAAAATGATTGCATTTATAATTGATGTGCTTTTAATGTGGAGACACATAACACGTGTAC
Source organism: Isurus oxyrinchus (assembly GCA_026770705.1). Taxonomy (NCBI): domain Eukaryota; kingdom Metazoa; phylum Chordata; class Chondrichthyes; order Lamniformes; family Lamnidae; genus Isurus; species Isurus oxyrinchus. The sequence continues at coordinate 1,784,871 of JANJGN010000030.1, read as the reverse complement.
TGTCAGTGGTGGAGTGGATTGTGCAGAAATCCAATGACTTTCTACAATTAAATAACAGAAATAAACAGACACGGAATCACTGACCTTCTTGGGTGTGGTTTACTTAGTGCAGACACTCACCAAGGGGAGACATTTTAACATTTGTGTAAAGGGGCAATATCAAACCATGAGCCTGTTCTCCCTCTCCTGTGCTTTTAGTCTCCATTGTCTTCATTGAGGAGTCCACGTGCATTAGGGTCATCACCATTAACCTCTCTACTACTCCCTGCTTGGAGCGCTGGACGTTAAGACAGGGCAGTGGAATTTTGGGTGACTGTTGCTTTACAGGAGGTAGAGTGGGAGAGCAGCCAAGAGTCCTTTGGAATAATCGAGTCTAGAGGTAATGAAGGCAGGAATCAGCAGCTGAGGCAAGTGAAGCTGGGCAATGTTACGGAGATGGAAATAGGGGGTCTTAGTGATGATGCAAATATGAGATTGGAAGCTCATCTCGGGCACAAATGGGACACCAAGTGTGTGAACCCACTGGGTTAATCCCAGGCTGCTGCCAGGGAAAGGGATGGAGTCAGTAGTTATAGGGAATGGAATTTGGAGCTGGGGCAGAAAACAATGGCTTCCACCTTCCTGGTATTTCACAGAATCACAGAATCTTAACGGCACAAAAGTAGGCCATTCAGCCCATCGTGTCTGCACCAACCCTCCAGATGAGCATTATGAGCTAGTGCCATTGCCCTGCCTTTTCCCCATACCCCTGCACATTGTTTCTATTTGATTAGAGAAAGTTTCTGTTCATCCAGTACGAGATGTTAGATAGGTGGCCTGATAATCCCTCTGCCCCAGTGTCCACTCTGATAATCCCTCTGCCCCAGTGTCCACTCTGATAATCCCTCTGTCCCAGTGTCCATTCCGATAATCCCTCTGTCCCAGTGTCCACTCTGATAATCCCGCTGTCCCAGTGTCCATTCCGATAATCCCTCTGTCCCAGTGTCCACTCTGATAATCCCTCTGTCCCAGTGTCCATTCCGATAATCCCTCTGCCCCAGTGTCCATTCCGATAATCCCTCTGTCCCAGTGTCCATTCTGATAATCCCTCTGTCCCAGTGTCCATTCTGATAATCCCTCTGTCCCAGTGTCCACTCTGATAATCCCGCTGTCCCAGTGTCCATTTCGATAATCCCTCTGCCCCAGTGTCCACTCTGATAATCCCTCTGTCCCAGTGTCCATTCCGATAACCCTTTGTCCCAGTGTCCATTCCGATAATCCCTCTGCCCCAGTGTCCATTCCGATAATCCCTCTGTCCCAGTGTCCATTCCGATAACCCTTTGTCCCAGTGTCCATTCCGATAACCCTTTGTCCCAGTGTCCATTTCGATAATCCCTCTGTCCCAGTGTCCACTCTGATAATCCCGCTGTCCCAGTGTCCATTCCGATAATCCCTCTGTCCCAGTGTCCACTCTGATAATCCCGCTGTCCCAATGTCCATTCCGATAATCCCTCCGCCCCAGTGTCCATTTCGATAATCCCTCTGCCCCAGTGTCCACTCTGATAATCCCGCTGTCCCAGTGTCCATTCCGATAATCCCTCCGCCCCAGTGTCCATTTCGATAATCCCTCTGTCCCAGTGTCCATTCTGATAATCCCTCTGTCCCAGTGTCCATTCTGATAATCCCTCTGTCCCAGTGTCCATTCTGATAATCCCTCTGTCCCAGTGTCCACTCTGATAATCCCGCTGTCCCAGTGTCCATTTCGATAATCCCTCTGCCCCAGTGTCCACTCTGATAATCCCTCTGTCCCAGTGTCCATTCCGATAACCCTTTGTCCCAGTGTCCATTCCGATAATCCCTCTGCCCCAGTGTCCATTCCGATAATCCCTCTGTCCCAGTGTCCATTCCGATAACCCTTTGTCCCAGTGTCCATTCCGATAATCCCTCTGTCCCAGTGTCCATTCCGATAACCCTTTGTCCCAGTGTCCATTTCGATAATCCCTCTGTCCCAGTGTCCACTCTGATAATCCCGCTGTCCCAGTGTCCATTCCGATAATCCCTCTGTCCCAGTGTCCACTCTGATAATCCCGCTGTCCCAGTGTCCATTCCGATAACCCTTTGTCCCAGTGTCCACTCTGATAATCCCGCTGTCCCAGTGTCCATTCCGATAATCCCTCCGCCCCAGTGTCCATTTCGATAATCCCTCTGCCCCAGTGTCCACTCTGATAATCCCGCTGTCCCAGTGTCCATTCCGATAATCCCTCCGCCCCAGTGTCCATTTCGATAATCCCTCTGTCCCAGTGTCCATTCTGATAATCCCTCTGTCCCAGTGTCCATTCTGATAATCCCTCTGTCCCAGTGTCCATTCTGATAATCCCTCTGTCCCAGTGTCCACTCTGATAATCCCGCTGTCCCAGTGTCCATTTCGATAATCCCTCTGCCCCAGTGTCCACTCTGATAATCCCTCTGTCCCAGTGTCCATTCCGATAACCCTTTGTCCCAGTGTCCATTCCGATAATCCCTCTGCCCCAGTGTCCATTCCGATAATCCCTCTGTCCCAGTGTCCATTCCGATAACCCTTTGTCCCAGTGTCCATTCCGATAATCCCTCTGTCCCAGTGTCCATTCCGATAACCCTTTGTCCCAGTGTCCATTTCGATAATCCCTCTGTCCCAGTGTCCACTCTGATAATCCCGCTGTCCCAGTGTCCATTCCGATAATCCCTCTGTCCCAGTGTCCACTCTGATAATCCCGCTGTCCCAGTGTCCATTCCGATAATCCCTCCGCCCCAGTGTCCATTTCGATAATCCCTCTGCCCCAGTGTCCACTCTGATAATCCCGCTGTCCCAGTGTCCATTCCGATAATCCCTCCGCCCCAGTGTCCATTTCGATAATCCCGCTGTCCCAGTGTCCATTCCGATAATCCCTCTGTCCCAGTGTCCACTCTGATAATCCATCTGTCCCAGTGTCCATTCCGATAATCCCTCTGTCCCAGTGTCCACTCTGATAATCCCTCCGCCCCAGTGTCCATTTCGATAATCCCTCTGCCCCAGTGTCCACTCTGATAATCCCGCTGTCCCAGTGTCCATTCCGATAATCCCTCCGCCCCAGTGTCCATTTCGATAATCCCTCTGTCCCAGTGTCCATTCTGATAATCCCTCTGTCCCAGTGTCCATTCCGATAATCCCTCTGTCCCAGTGTCCATTCCGATAATCCCTCTGTCCCAGTGTCCACTCTGATAATCCCTCTGTCCCAGTGTCCATTCTGATAATCCCTCTGTCCCAGTGTCCATTCCGATAATCCCTCTGCCCCAGTGTCCATTCTGATAATCCCTCTGTCCCAGTGTCCATTCTGATAATCCCTCTGTCCCAGTGTCCATTCTGATAATCCCTCTGTCCCAGTGTCCATTCCGATAATCCCTCTGCCCCAGTGTCCATTCTGATAATCCCGCAGTCCCAGTGTCCATTCTGATAATCCCGCTGTCCCAGTGTCCATTCCGATAATCCCTCTGTCCCAGTGTCCATTCCGATAATCCCTCTGTCCCAGTGTCCATTCTGATAATCCCGCAGTCCCAGTGTCCATTCCGATAATCCCGCTGTCCCAGTGTCCATTCCGATAATCCCTCTGTCCCAGTGTCCATTCCGATAATCCCTCTGCCCCAGTGTCCATTCCGATAATCCCTCTGTCCCAGTGTCCATTCCGATAATCCCTCTGTCCCAGTGTCCATTCCGATAATCCCTCTGTCCCAGTGTCCATTCCGATAATCCCGCTGTCCCAGTGTCCATTCCGATAATCCCTCTGTCCCAGTGTCCATTCCGATAATCCCTCTGTCCCAGTGTCCATTCTGATAATCCCGCTGTCCCAGTGTCCATTCCGATAATCCCTCTGTCCCAGTGTCCATTCCGATAATCCCTCTGTCCCAGTGTCCATTCCGATAATCCCTCTGTCCCAGTGTCCATTCCGATAATCCCTCTGTCCCAGTGTCCATTTTCTCTACACTTTAGTGAAGGAACCTTTGATGTTTCTCTCTTCAAGGACACTATATAAATGCAAGTTGTGATTTACAGAGCAGCGACCACACCATCCTGGGACCAGGCAGCTGGTCATTGAAAATAGACATTATGTTAATGGACAGAGAAGAATAAGTGGAGATGAGGCATTGGGAAAATTAGTTATATAAATGTGAAATCTTCCAAACAATCCAACACTGAATGGATCCCTGACACAAAACTAAAGCAAATTCCAAACACAACATTGAAACCAAGGCCCTGTTTTAGATGTTATCTTCTCTTTCTCTTTTTCTCCATTGCTACCAGATCTAAGGTTGAATAGTGCACTGGGGTCTCCTGTAGCATTTGCTGCGTCCATGGCAACTGCTGCTGTGGTGACAAATCCAGATTCCTTGGCAGGGCTTCCCATGACAACCGCTGGTCCCCTGGCAACTGCTGGTACCGTGGTAACTGCTGGTCCCCTGGCAACCGCTGGTCCCCTAGTAACCGCTGGTCCCCTGGCAACCGCTGGTCCCGTGGTAACTGCTGGTCCCGTGGTAACTGCTGGTCCCGTGGCAACCGCTGGTCCCCTAGCAACAGCTGGTCCCATGGCAACCGCTGGTCCCCTGGCAACCGCTGGTACTTTGGTAACTGCTGGTCCCGTGGTAACCGCTGAACCCCTGGCAACCGCTGGTCCCGTGGTAACCGCTGGTCCCCTGGCATCCGCTGGTCCCGTGGCAACCGCTGGTCCCCTGGCAACGGCTGGTCCCCTAGCAACCGCTGGTTCCCTGGCAACCGCTGGTCCTTTGGTAACCACTGGTCCCGTGGTAACCGCTGATCCCCTGGTAACCTCTGGTCCCCTAGCAACCGCTGGTCCCATGGCAACCGCTGGTCCCCTGGAAACCGCTGGTCCCCTGGTAACCGCTGGTCCCGTGGTAACTCCTGATTCTGCGGAGATAAAGAATGTTAAAGTCTACGTTAAGAAAAGTAAACCTCAGGCTTTTTTTGTGCAGATGTTCTCATTAAAGAAAGGGGGAGACAAAGATTCGCCTGTCACAAACACAGGACATCACAAAGCGCTTTACAGCTAATGAAACTTTTTTTTTGAAGTTCCAACTCGTTCATAAAGCCAATTAGGAGAATACAGGTCAAATTAACAAGTGTCCCTTTAAACAATCCACTCCAATCACAAGAAAAACTAAAGGGAGTTGACTTGTGAAGCAAGGTGTGATTCTTAATATCGACAATGTATTCCAGACCCTCTGGTGTGCATTGTTTGGGGAAGTCTGGGAGCTCACTGACGAACACACAGGGCAGAATTTCACAGCCCCGTTTCAGCAGGGATATGGCCCTAATATGCAGCGAGACATTCCAAACCCCATCGGCTTCCGCGGGAATGTAGAATCCCACTGTCGTCAAATTTGGCCCTGTGTGTTCCTTCCACAGGGACGCCCTGGTGTGCACACAGCTGCAGGAGAGAGACCATTCAGGCACCGCCTGAGGGGTGGTCACTATGTCCAGTCCCATGAGGAGTTCTTCTGCTTTCGCTGCACCATTCATCCATCCTGGCTTTCCAAAGATCAGGAACATGGGACTGAAGTGCAGACAAAGGTTGAGGAGCACACTCTTCAAATAGTGTGGTCATTTGTGGAATGTAGGAAACCCAATGACCCATTTGTGCACAACAAGATCCCACAAACAGTCATGTGACCGTGACCAAACTCATCTGTTTTTAGCTCTTGGTTAAGAAGTGAACATTGAGGAGATCGCCCTGATCTTCTTCAAAAAGTCCAACTGGATCTTTTCTGTGCACCTCAGGAGTAGTCAGGGCCTTGGCTTAACATCTCATCTGAAAGACAGGACTTCCCACAATGCAGCATGCCCTTGGCACTACACTGAGATGCCAGCCTAGGCTTTTATACTCAAGTTGCTGGAGTGGAACAGCCTCCTCCACTCAGATGTAAGACTATTGCCCACTGATCTACAGCTGATGTTAGCACCAAGATAGCGGATTATCAGTTCCAGTGAGCAGCAACTCAAACAAGGTATATTGTCCCTCGAACTGTCTGCAGCCTTTGACACAGTTGACCAAACCATCCTCCACCAAGACCCCTTGACTGTTGTCCAGCTGGGTGGGACAGCTCTCACCTGGTTCCATTCTTAGCTCTCTAATCATAGCCAGAGAATCACATCTAATCCTGTTCACAGAATCACAGAATCACAGAGTCACAGAATCACATTGCAGAAGAGGCCCTTCGGCCCATCGAGTCTGCACCAAAACGTGAGAAACACCTGACCTACCTACCTAACCCCATTTACCAGCACTAGGCCCATAGCCTTGAATGTTATGAAGTGCCAAGTGCTCATCCAGGTACTTTTTAAAGGATGTGAGGCAACCCGCCTCCACCACCCTCCCAAGCAGCGTATTCCAGACCATCACCACCCTCTGGGTAAAAAGTTTTTCCTCACATCCCCCTAAACCTCCTGCCCCTCACCTTGAACTTATATCCCCTTGTGACTGACCCTTCAACTAAGGGGAACAGCTGCTCCCTATCCACCCTGTCCATGCCCCTCATAATCTTGTACACCTCGATCAGGTCGCCCCTCAGTCTTCTCTGCTCCAGCGAAAACAACCCAAGTCTATCCAACCTCTCTCCATAACTTAAATGTTTCATCCCAGGCAACATCCTGGTGAATCTCCTCTGCACCCTCTCCAGTGCAATCACATCCTTCCTATAATGTGGCGACCAGAACTGCACACAGTACTCCAGCTGTGGCCTCACCAAGGTTCTATACAACTCCAACATGACCTCCCTACTTTTGTGATCTATGCCTCGATTGATAAAGACAAGTGTTCCATATGCCTTTTTCACCACCCCACTAACATGCCCCTCTGCCTTCAGAGATCTATGGACACACACGCCAAGGTCCCTTTGTTCCTCAGTACTTCCTAGTGTCATACCGTTCATTGAATACTTGCTTGTCAAATTACTCCTTCCGAAGTGTATCACCTCACACTTTTCAGGGTTAAATTCCATCTGCCACTTATCTGCCCATTTGGCCATCCCGTCTGTATCTTCCTGTAGCCCAAGACACTCAACCTCACTGTTAACCACCCGGCCAATCTTTGTGTCATCCGCAAACTTACTAATTCTACCCCCCACATAGTCATCTATGTTGTTTATACAAATGACAAATAAAAGGGGACTGAGCACAGATCCCTGTGGTACGCCACTGGACACTGGCTTCCAGTCACTAAAGCATCCTTCTATCATCACCCTCTGCCTCCTACAACTAAGCCAATTTTGAATCCACCTTATCAAATTACCCTGTATCCCATGTGCCTTTGCCTTCTTTATAAGTCTCCCATGTGGGACCTTGTCAAAGGCTTTGCTGAAATCCATATAAACTACATCAACTGCACTACCCTCATCTACATACCTGGTCACCTCCTCAAAAAATTCAATCAAATTTGTTAGGCATGACCTCCCTCTGACAAAGCCATGCTGACTATCCCTGATCAAAGCTTACCTCTCCAAGTGGAGATAGATTCTTTCCTACAGAATTTTCTCCAATATTTTCCCTACCACTGATGTGAGACTCTCTGGCTTGTAGTTCCCTGGTTTATCTCTACAACCCTTCTTAAATAGCTATTCTCCAGTCCTCTGACACCTCCCCCGTGGTCAGAGAGGAATTAAAAATTTGGGTCAGAGCCCCTGCGATCTCCTCACTTGCCTCCCTCAGCAGTCTGGGACACAAATCATCCGGACCTGGAGATTTTTAAGTCTGCCAAAACCTCCAATACCTTGTCATTCCCTATTTGCTTAAGAATCTCGCAGTCTCTCTCCCCGAGCTTGATCCTGTCACCCTCATTCTCTTGGGTGAAGACAGATGTGAAGTATTCATTCAACACTGTAGCAATGTCCTCTGGCTCCACCCATAGATTGCCCCCTTGGTCCCTTATGGGCCCTACTCTTTCCCTGGTTATCCTCTTCCCATTGATATGCTTATAGAATATCTTGGGATTTTCCCTACTTTTACCAGTCAGAGCTTTCTCATATCCCCTCTTTGCTCTCCTAATTGCTTTCTTAAGTTCCACCCTGCACTTTCTGTACTCCACTAATGCCTCTGCTGATTTGCTTCCCTTGTACCTGCTAAAAGCCTCTCTTTTCCTTCTCATTGTAACCTGAATGTCTCTGGTCATCCATTGTTCCTCCTTCCTATCACCCTAGAGGGAACATGTTGAGCCTGTACCCTCCCCATTTCCTTTTTGAACACCCCCCACTGCTCCTCTGTAGATTTCCCCACAAGTAGCTATTCCCAGTCTACCTTGGCCAGATCTTGCCTTATTTTACTAAAATCCGCTCTCCCCCAATCCAAGACATTTTTTTGCAACTTGTTGATTTCTTTGTCCATAACAACCTTAAATTGTACCATGTTGTGGTCGCTATCACTAAAATGCTCCCCCACCACCACCTCAGCCACCTGTCCGGCTTCATTCCCCAGAATTAGGTCCAGCAATGCACTGTCCCTTGTTGGACCCTCTACATATTGACCTAAAAAGTTCTCCTGTACACATTTCAAGAAATCCACTCCATCCAAGCCCTTAATACTATGTCTATCCCAATTAATGTTGGGAAAGTTGAAATCACCTAATATAATTACACTATTGTTATTGTTTTTACACATCTCCACAAATTGTGCACATATTTGCTCCTCAATTTCCTGCTGACTATCTGGGGGTCTATAATAACCACCTAATAATGTGGTTGCCCCTTTTTTATTCCTAAGCTCTACCCACAAAGCTTCATTCGATGCCCTCTCCAAGATACCATCTCTCCTTACTGCAGTAACTGACTCCTTAACTAATAATGCAATGCCTCCACCTCTTATACCCCCTCCTCTGTCTCGCCTGAAGATTCTATATCCCGGAATGTTGAGCTGCCAATCCTGCCCCTCCCTCAACCATGTCTCAGTGATGGCTATTATATCACAATTCCATGTGTCAATCTTCACCCTTAACTCATCCATTTTACCTGTAATACTCCTGGTATTAAAGTAGAGGCCATCCAACCTTGCCTTACTCCCTTGAAGCTTAATGCAGCTGTAGTCCCTCTGACTTGATTGTTTTACTGTATTATGATGTGTCCCTATTCTGCTAACATTCTGTGTCCCCTCCCCCTGCCGAATTATTTTAAACTCCTCCGAACAGCACTAGCAAACCCGCCTGCAAGGATGTTAGTCCCACTCTGGTTCAGATGTAGACCGTCCCGCTTGTACAGGTCCCACCTTCCCCAAAAATGATCCAGTGATCCAGGAATCTGAAACCTTCCCTCCTGCACCAACTCTTAAACCACGTATTCATCTGTGCTATCCTCCTATTTCTGAGCTCACTAGCACGTGGCACTGGGAGTAATCCAGAGATTACAACCCAGGAGGTCCTGCTTTTTAGTCTACTGCCTAACTCTCTGAATTCTTGATGCAAGACCTCATCCCTCTTTCTACCTATGTCATTGGTACCAACATGTACCATGACCTCTGCCTTATCAACCTCCCCCTTCAGGATGCCCTGCAGCCGTTCAGTGACATCCCAGACCCTGGCACCAGGGAGGCAACACACCATCCTGGAGTCACATAGACAGCCACAGTAACGCCGATGTGTTCCCCGGCTATAGAATCCCCCATTACTATTTCTCTTCCTCTCTTCTTTCCCTCCTGTCCCGACAGGCTGCTTGTGGTGCCAGAAGTTTGGCTCTGTCTGCACTCCCTGGAGGAACCAGTGCCCTCATCAGCCTCCAAAATGGAATACCGATTTGTCAGCGGGCCAGTAGGGGACTCCTGAACTACCTGCCAGTTTCTCTTGGAGTGCCTGGTGGTCACCCATTCCCTTCCTTCATCAAGTCCCTTCATCTGCAGTGTGACCGTCTCTCTAAACGCGCTATCCACGATGCTCTCAGACTCGCGGATGTTCCACAGTGTCCCCAGCCGCCGTTCCAGGAGCTGCAGCTGGACACACTTCCTGCACACTTGCTGGTTCTGGGCACTGGAAATGTTCCCGGCTTCCCACATGGAGCATGAGGGGCACACCACGGCTTCGAGTGCTCCTGCCATGACTTATGCCTTTAAATTAAACCTTTTAACTCAATTAGTCTCGGGCCCTTCTTTCCTGATCCTCGTTACTATAGAATATACAAACTATAAACCACAAAAAGACCTCCCACACTGTTACCTGTACAGTCCTCAAAGATTCAATCCTATTTCTCATCTACATGCTGACCTTCTCATGCTCCAAAAATGGAATGGCGCTTTCCACACATACATTGACAATATTTTACCAGCACCCCTCTCGACTTCTGTTGCTGGGTTATCAGGCTGCTTGTCCAACATCCAGTAATGGATAGACAGAAACATCTTCCAATTAAATATTGGGAAGACCGAGGCTATTGTCTTGGTTCACTGTTCCAAACTCTGTTCCCTAGCTACGGACTCCATACCTCTCCCTGGCAATCACCCGAGACTGAACCAGACTGTTCACAACCTTGGTGTCATTTTTGACCCCAAGAGCTTCTGACCACATATTTGCTCTGTCACTAGATCCCCTATTTCTAACTCTGTAGCATTGTCTGACTCTGCCCCCGTCTCAGCTCATCTGCTACTGAAACAAAGGTAAGGTTGTGTGGCTGTCCGTCAGTTCTGGGATGTAAGTAGACAGCCTCTGCAAATGCTCTGAAGGCACATGTTACAACCAAAGAGAAGAAAATGCTGGAGTGTCAGTGCCAGAACACAATCCTGTTTGACCCCATTGCAGATCTCAGATGGTTCCAGTGTTGCCCTTCATGGCTGATCAACCCCACCACATTGTCCTGGAGAGAAGAGATCACATTGTGTGTCTAACCCCTGACTAGCCTCCAACATTCTGCCCTCCATAAACCTGAGGTCAGACAAAACTCTGCTGGCCAGGTTTTGACTCACACCCAGTCTTATTCACCCATTACTCCTGAATTCACTGACCTACATTTGCTGCCAGCTGAGCAGTGCCTCAATCTTAACATTTTTTCAAATCCCTCCATGGCCTCACCCCTCACTATCTCTGTAACCTTCTTCACACCTACAGCCCTCGGAGGGATGTACACTTCTGTAATTCTGACCTCTTGTGCAACCCTGATTTTAATAACTCCGCCACTGGCTGCCTGGGCCCCGAGCTCTGGAATTCTCTCCCTACACCTCCCCGCCTCTCTACCTCACATTCCTGCTTTAAGACTCTCCTTAAAACCTGCCTCAATGACCAAGCTTCTGGTCACCTGACGAAACATCTCCTGTATGGTACAGTGTCACTCTTCATTTTATAATGTGAATGGGTCACTAATGCCCTTTAGGGAGGGAAATCTGCTGTCCTTACCTGGTCTGGCCTACCTGTGACTCCAGACCCACAGCAATGTGGTTGATTCTTAACTGCCCTCTGAAATGACCAAGCTAACCATTCAGTTCAAGGGCAAATATGGATGGGCACCAAATGCTGGGCCTTGTCAGTTCACCCACATCCCAGGAAAGAATGAACAATAAAAGCACCTTGGGACACTTTATGACATTAAAGGTCATATGTAAATATCAGCTGTTTTGTCAGTCTCAGGGGTTAAAGATCAGTTAATGGAGGAACAGTGAAATTTGAGCAGTTGAGAAAAGATATCAGGAGTAGACACTGACCATAAACGCGTTGGAAATTCAGCATTCGTTTTATAATGCATAGCTTTGAAATGAAGACCGATTTTATCTTGGGACAATAGCAGGAGAATATATAACAAGTCAAGAATGTATCTTTAAAATTGGCCTGGCCTGCATCCTGAGAGACGTTTGCATTGTGCCTACAGCCTGTGCCAGTGTGGGCAAAGCCAGAGATGTCCCTCGCTGCAAACTCTAGTGTTGACAACTGCTCACCCACCACTTCCACAGCAATATTATAAAAACAAAAAACTGCGGATGCTGGAAATCCAAAACAAAAACAGAATTACCTGGAAAAACTCAGCAGGTCTGATCCACAGCAATGCCTGTTTGTAAACAGGGATTCTGAGGCCTGATTCCCTTGGTATTGTGTTTGGAGCCAGAAGGTGCCAGGCAGTGAGCAGCCAATGCCACGTCCCCCCTCTCGCCATACACTGTGACTTGCCATTTACCCCCTCAATGGTTTTGTTGCCAAATATTTGCAAGGTGCCACCCTCAGATGGGTTTAGGGATTTACACAGTGCAACATTGTCCCGACAGTTAACACCTGTTTGTATGAACAGAAGGTTAATGAAAGGTCAAAGTGCTTAGACTGATGACATCTCCTGACTCCCCAAAGCCTGTCCACCATCTACAAGGCACAAGTCAGGAGTGTGATGGAATACTCCCCACTTGCCTGGATGAGTGCAGCTCCCACAACACTCAAGAAGCTCGACACCATCCAGGACAAAGCAGCCCGCTTAATTGGCTCCACATCCACAAACATTCACTCCCTCCACCACCAATGCACAAGATACACTGCAGAAACTCACCAAGGCTCCTTAGACAGCACCTTCCAAACCCATGACCTCTACCACATAAAAGGACAAGGGCATTAGACACATGGAAACACCACCACCTGGAAGTTCCTATCCAAGCCGCTCACCATCCTGGCTTGGAAATATATCACCGTTCCTTCACTGTCGCTGGGTCAAAATCCTGGAACTCCCTCCCTAACAGCACGGTGGGTGTACCTACACCACATGGATTGCAGCGGTTCAAGAAGGCAGCTTATCACCACCTTCTCAAGGGTAATTAGGGATGGGCAATAAGCGCTGGTCTAGCCAGTGACACCCACATCCCATAAATGAATAACAAATAAAAAACTTCAGGCTGTTTCAATTCCACACCATGTGCTTTTAATGACTCAACAATAACTAGCCAGGTTCAGCTGTAGCAAACAGGTAGGTTTTAAGGAGCATCTTAAAGGAGGACAAAGAGGTCAAGAGCACAGAGATTTCAGGACGAAATTCAAGACATACTTACCCTGGCATCAGCTTCAGTTAATTGCAGGACTGGTGTCCAAACATTTGTTGGTGAGATCCTCATAACTGAAAATGTGAAAAGATGCAAAGCGTGAGATGATATTGGGCAAGGGCACCACAGCAGTCTACAGAAAGCTTCTATCAGAGGGTATCAGTCAATCGATAGGGGGTCAGATACAACTCATCTGTCACCCGCTTAGTTAATGCTCCCACTGACTCCAGTAACCATGTCCAGCAGGAGCATTGCTACAATAGACAGAGTTAAGCGATTCCACAACCAAAGGATCAGATCAAGCTCTACAGTCCTGCCACATCCAGTTGTGAATGGTACTGGACAATTCAAAAACTCACTGGAGGAGGAGGCTCCCAAATATCCCCACCTTGAGTGATGGGGAAGCCCTACATATCAATGCAAAGGACAAGAGTGAAGCATTTGCAACCAGACAGGGGTGCCAAGTGGATGATCCATCTCGGCCTCCTCCAGAAGTCTCCAGCATCATGGATGCTCATCTTCAGCCAATTCAATTCGCTCCATGTTATATCAAGAAAAAGCTGAAGGCACTGGATATTGCCAAGGCTATCAGCCCAGCCACTTACCTCCCCATCACTCTACTGTCCATCATCAGTAAAGTGATGGAAGGGGTCATCAACAGTGCTAGCAAGCAGCACTTGCTTAACAATAACCTGCTCACTGACGCTCAGTTTGGGTTCTGCCAGGGTCACTCAGCTCCTGACCTCATTACAGCCTTGGTTCAAACATGGACAAAAGAGCTGAACTCCCGAGGTGAGGTGAGAGTGACTGCTTTTGATATCAAGGCAGCATTTAACTGAGTGTGACATCAAGGAGCCCTGGCAAAACTGGAGTCAATGGGGATCAAGGAGAAAACTCTCCACTGGAATTATACCTAGCACAAAGGAAGATGGTTGTGGTTGTTGGAGGTCAGTCATCGCAGCTCCAGGACATCACTGCAGCAGTTCCTCAGGGTAGTGTCCTTGGCCCAACCATCTTCAGCTGCTTCATCAATGACCTTCCTTCCATCATAAGGTCAGAAGTGGGGATGTTCGCTGATGATTGCACAATGTTCAGCACCATTCGCAACTCCTCAGATACTGAAGCAGCCCATGTCCAAATGCAGCAAGACCTGGACAATATGCAGGCTTGGACTGACAAGTGGCAAGTAACATTCATGTCACACAGGTGCCAGGCAATGACCATCTCCAGCAAGGGAGATTCTATCCATTTCCTCTTGACATTCAATGGCATTACCATCACTGAATCCCCCACTATCCACATCCTGGGGGGTTACCATTGACCAGAAACTGAACTGGACCAGCCATACACATACTGTGACTACAAGGACAGGTCAGGGGCTGGGAATCCTGTCGAGAGTAACTCACTTCCTGACTCCCCAAAGCCTGTCCACCATCTACAAGGCACAAGTCAGGAGTGTGATGGAATACTCCCCATTGACTGGATGAGTGCAGCTCCCACAACACTCAAGAAGCTCGACACCATCCAGGACAAAGCAGCCCCGCTTGATTGGCACCCCACCCATCACCTTAAACATTCACCCTCTCCACCACCGACACACAGTGGCAGCAGTGTGTATACCGTCTACAAGATGCACTGCAGGAACTCTCCATGGGGAGGATTTCCCCCTTGTTGGGTGGGCATGGTGGACAAGCCCAGGAGCAGCTGTGTAACAGATCGCTGCTGCGATCGGGCCTCTACCACAGTTTCCTACTGGCTGGTCCATTAACGGCCAGCGTGAAAGGTGCATTAATAACCTCAGCGCTGGTGGGGTGGGGGGTGGGAGGGCCACGGGCACTGAAGTGTGGGCGTGCTGGAGGGTACGCTCAGTAACAGTTCCCTGAAATCACAGAACTACCTCAGGGAGCTGAAGATTTTTAACATGAAAAATAAAGATATTAAAAATAAGAAAAGCATGTCCCCACATGTGATTCTGTCACATGAAGTGGTACATGTGAAAAATGAGTTTAAAAAATTGTTTTTTAGTCAGTGTTGGAACCTCACCCTGCCCGTGGATGATGTTTTGTGATAAATACAGACACTGTCTGAACAATTCTCCTGCAGACACTGTCTGAACAATTCTCCTGCAGAGACTGTCTGAACAATTCTCCTGCAGACACTGTCTGAACAATTCTCCTGCAGACACTGTCTGAACAATTCTCCTGCAGACACTGTCTGAACAATTCTCCTGCAGAGACTGTCTGAACAATTCTCCTGCAGACACTGTCTGAACAATTCTCCTGCAGACACTGTCTGAACAATTCTCCTGCAGAGACTGTCTGAACAATTCTCCTGCAGACACTGTCTGAACAATTCTCCTGCAGACACTGTCTGAACAATTCTCCTGCCTGTTGACTGTGGGGAGAATTCAGTTTAATGAATCCATTTATGAGTCAGCTTCACAGCCCTCTTAACTGTCGGCGTGCATGATGCTGACTCTCCCGTGTTCCCGCTGACCAGAATATCACGCGGGTGTGTGATGATGTCGACACGCTTGCCCAATGCTCATTTCCATGCTCATTCATGTTAGCTGTGTGTCCGCGTGCTGAGCTGAGAATCTTTGCCTAAGGCTCCTTCAGCAGCACCTTCCAAACTCGTGACCTCTGCCATCTAGAAGGTCAAGGGCAGTAGATAGATGTGAACACCACCCCCTGGAAGTTCCCCTCCAAGTCACTCACTATCCTGACTTGGAAATATATCACTGTTCCTTCACTGTCGCTGGGTCAAAATCCTGGAACTCCCTCCCTAACAGCACTGTGGGTGTACCTACACCACATGGACTGCAGCGGTTCAAGAAGGCAGCTCACCCCCACCTTCTCAAGGGCAACTAGGGATGGGCAATAAATGCTGGCCCAGCCAGCGACACCCACATCCCAGAGAAGAATTTTAAAAATCATTTTTGAGAGAGAAAAGCCTCAAAATTTGTGCTTTCTCAACAACCTCATGTAAATAGGAACGAGAAGAGAGCATCAAACAAAACGTGAAATGGAATTGATGATCCCAGCTCCAATATAGTCCAGAGAACAAAAGCAAAATTGACATCTAGCAGCACTGGCAATGCACTTGCTAACCATTCAAATCAAATAGAAGAGATGGGGGTGGGGGTGGTTAAAGCCAAAAAGGGAAGTTCCTCAACCTCTGGCTGGTGCTTTGTTAACTAACCTCTGGCAGACAAACGAAGGAGTTAGAATTGGCTGAGGGAGCGGGGCTTACAATTGGCTTCAGGAGGAGTTACACTTTTCTGTGGGGGAGTACAATTGATTCCAGAGGACTGTTTATAATTGATTTTGGGTGAATTACAGAGGTTTACAATTGGTTCCAGGAAAGTTACAACTGGTTTCAATGGGGTTATGATTAGTTTGAGGGGCATTGCAATGCTTTAGGGGGCTTACAATTGAATGTACAGTGTACTACAATTAGCTGAAGGAACCTTGGATTTGCACAGTTGCTTCAGTGTCTTTACTAATAACCCAGCAAATACTCCCCAGGCCCACAGATTAATTGAGCACACAGGTACCTTTGCCTCTGTAGCAGTTGAAATAGATAAGAACACAGAGCAGGGTTATTAATAATAGCCCAATGACTGCACTTAAACTCCAACTCAGCAAATCCAGACCACTTGACCCTGCAAAGGAAGAAATAAAGCAATCATATTTCCAGAAAATAATAGAGGTATGACATTCCTGTGTAGTAAAGAGAGAATCAGAGAGCCAGAGCACTCCAGACACATGCAACTACTGGATTTTGCATTACTTAAATTGAATGTTGTTAAATTCCAATATTTCTGTATTTCTAAAATGGGTTAAATTAATCTCACCAAGAATTTGGGGGGTGGGGTGGAGTTCAACACTACCCACTACTGAGAAAAGGAAGACATACATTTATCCCCTCACAATGTCCCGGAGTGATTCACAGTCTGTGACACACTTTTGAAATGCTTCACTGTTGTAACATAGGAAACACAGCACAGCCTGCACAGCAAGATCCCACAAACAGCAATGTGATAAGGACCAAATAATCTGTTTTTCTTACACGGTTGACCGAGAGCTAAATATCAGCCAGGATAGCTCCTCTCTGCACTTATGTCAAATCATGTTGTGGGATCCTTTAAGTCTACCTGAGAGGAGGCAGAACTGTTGAAGGGTCATGAGGACTTGAAACATCAACCCTTTTCTTTTCCGCCGATGCTGCCAGACCTGCTGAGTTTTTCCAGGTAATTCTGTTTTTGTTTTGGATTTCCAGCATCTGCAGTTTTTTGTTTTTATTTTTATGACCTTGATCACTGCTGCTTACAGACTGCCTACAAGTCACGGGACTAATAATACATCACATCGATGTGGTATTGATTGACAGTATTTAAAATATGCTCCCTTAAAGGTATGCACACATCATATCACAACAAAGTTTAAAATCAACTATTAAACTAACATTTAACAGCAATCGAGGCAATTGATTTACAATTCCTGAGTCATGGAAGTGAAGCCCAAAGAAATGCACTCACAGTCCCACAATTCCCTGTAAGAAGTACGCCAACTCACTGAGATGGAACTCCACTAGCGTACATATCATGAAGCTGGGGGTTAAATTCACATTAACTGGGGTGCAAAGCAGATTGCTACGGCTCAGTGCCAAGGAGACACATCATTTACACTCCTGTTAAGAACAATGGGGAGGATATTTGGCCAGGTACAGCGATTGATCCACTACTTCCTGCTTTAGCATCCTGATGAAGGTAAGATTCACCCAGTGTGTGGTGCACAGACACAGCCCACCTGCACTCAGTGTACAATAACCCACCCTGTCTAACTGGGGTGTAATGCTCCTGGTTTATCTAACTATCGTGGGTCATATTCAATACAAATTACGAGCAGGAGAAGGCCATTCAGCCTCTCAAGTCTGCTCCACCATTCAATAAGATCATCGCTGATCTGTTAAGGCCTCTACTTTCCTGTTTATCCCCTATACCCTTTAACTCCCTTGTTAGTCAAGAATCTAACTTGGCCTTGAATATCTTCAATGACCCTGCCTCCATTGCTCACTGGGGAAGAGAATTCCAAAGACTCACAACCCTCTGAGAGAGTAAGTTTCTGCTCTTTTCTGCTTATTTTTAAACTGTGTCCTGTAGTTCCAGTCTCTCCCACAAGGGGGAAACATCCTTTCAGCATCCACCCTGTCAAGGCACCTCAGAATCTCAAATGTTTCAAAAACATCACCTCTCACTCCTCTAAACTCCAATGTATACAGACCTGACCTGCCCAACCTTTCCTTGTAAGACAACCTCTTCATCCCAGGACCCAGCCGAATGAACCTTCTCTGCACTACTTCCAATGCTATTATATCCTTTCTTAAACGAGGAGACCAAAACTGTGATCTCACATCAATGTCCTGTACAACTGTATCAAAACTTCCCTATTTTATATTCCATTCTCCTCGCAATAAACAACTGATAAATGAGGTTAAGGAACAGGTCAATAGAGGTTCACTAGCAGATATTTAAAGGGATATTTCAGAATATACAGAATAGATACATTCCAGTAAGGACCCATCATCCGCGGTTAGCTAAATAAGTTAAAGACAGTATCAAACTTAAAGGAAAAGCATATAATTACACAAAGACAGGTGGCAGGTCCGAAGATTGGAAAGAATATAAAGAACAACAGGGAATGGCAAAAAGATTAACGAGGGATAAATTAGAGTATGAGAGAAAGCTAACTAGAAATATAAAGACAGAAGAGTTTCTGTAGATATTTAAATAAGAAAAGAATGAACAAAGTGAGTGTTGGTCCTATAGAGACTGTGTCTGAGGAACTGATAATGGAAAGCAGGGAGATGGTGGATGAATTAAACAGGTATTTTGCATTGGTCTTCACTATACAGGGCACAAGCTACATCCCGGAAATAGCTGTAAATCAGGAAAAGGAAGGGAGAGGAACTCGGGAAAATTACAATCACTGGGGAAGTGGTACTGAACAAATTGTTGGGGTTGTGGGCTGACAAATCCCAGGTCTGGATGGACATCACCCCAAAGTCTTGAAAGAAGTGGCTGGTGAAATAGTTGATGCATTGGTTTTAATTTTCCAAAATTCCCTAGATTTGGGGAAGGTTCCATTAGATTGGTAAATAGCAAATATAACTCCTTTATTCTAACATCTATCCTAACATCTGTCAGAGGGAAAATGTTAGAAGCTATTATTAAAGATGTTATAGCAGGGCACTTAGAAAAATTCAAGGCAATCAGACAGAGTCAACATGGTTTTGTAAAAGGGAAATCATGAGCAGAATGTTACATTCAGCATGTGAGTGTGCTCCTGACACGCCGGAGTGTGATATGACGTGTGATAATATTGGGAGTTGGCAGGCAGGTGAAAAGGCCAAGCGGTGTGATGAGGTTTCCTAAAGCTTTTACAAGTTAAATAAAAACTTTCTCTTGACTGTAAAAACACAGCCCATCTCCCATGACACAGTCACATGAGGGACATGTTTCAATACAGTTTAAATGTCATTCATCATTTTTTTAAAAAAGCACCTCAATCTCCTTGAGGCAGCTGCACGTGTGTGTGAAAGAGCGCTGGACCTGACTCTTCCTCCTCCCACCGCCTGCACATGCGCTACCGCATGTGATCCACGCTGGGAGGGCCTTAACTGGCGACCACCCCTGCCTGCTCTCACCAAGCCCACCCGACCAATGTAAAATCCTGGCCCATGTTTAACCAATTTATTGGACTCTTTGAAGGAGTCACATATGCTGTGGATATAGGGGAACTGGTGGATGTAGTGTATTTAGATTTCCAGAAGGTATTTAATATAGTGTCACAGAATAAGGTTGTTGTGGAAAATAAAAGCTCATGGTGTAGGGGCTAGTATATTGACATGGATAGAAGATTGGCTGGCTAACAGGAAGAAGGAGTTGGTATAAAAGGGTCATTTTCCGGTTGGCAGGATGTAGCAAAAGGTGTGCCACAGGGATCAGCGCTGGGGTCTCAACTTCTCACAACTTATATAAATAACTTGGATGGAGGAAGGTGGCTAATTTTTTTTTATTTGTTCATGTCATGTTAGCATCGCTGGCTAGGCCAGCATTTATTACCCATCCCTAGTTCAGAACCCAAGTTCAGAGGGCATTTTAGAGTCAACCACATTGCTGTAGAATCACACGTAGGCCAGACCAGGTAAGAATTGCAGATTTCCTTCCCTCAAGGACATTAACGAACCAGATGGGTTTTTACAACAACTGACAATGGTTTCATGGTCATCATTAGACTATTAATTCCAGATTCTATTTGCTGACGACACAAAGATAGGCAGGAAAGGAAATTGTGAAGAGGACAGAAGGAGTCTGCAAAGTGATATAGATGTGATATAGACAGATATGTGATATAGACAAAGTGACATGGACAGGTTAAGCGAGTGGGCAAAGATCTGACAAATGGAGTATAATGTGGGAAAATGGAATTGTTCACTTTGGCAAGAAGAATAAAAAAGAAGCTTATTGTCTAAATGGTGAGAGATTGCAGAGCTCAGAGATTCAGAGGGATCTGGGTGTCCTAGTGCATGAATCACAAAAGGTTAGCGTGCAGGTACAGCAAGTAATTAGGAAAACTGACATAATGATATCATTTACTGTGAGGGAATTGAATACAAACGTAGGGAGGTTATGCTTCAGTTGTACAAGGCATTAGTGAGACCACACCTGGAGTATTGTGTACAGTGCTGGTCTCCTTATTTAAAGAAAGATGTAAATGTGTTAGAAGCTGTTCAGAGAAGGTTTACTAGACTAATACCAGGAATGGGCGGGTTGTCTTATGGCTGGCCAGGTTAGGTTTGTATCCACTGGAATTTAGAAGAGTAGGAGGCGACTTAATTGAAACCTTTAAGATCCTGAGGGGTTTTGACAGGATGATTGTGGAGAGGAGGTTTCCTCTTCAGAGAGAATCCAGAACTAGGGGTCACTGTTTAAAAACGCGGTGTCTCTCATTTAAGGCAAAGTAGAGGAAAATTTCTTTCTCTCTGAGAGTCGAGAGTCTTTGGAACTCTCTTCCTCAAAAGGCAGTGGAAGCAGAGTCTTAGAATATTTTTGAGGTAAAGCTAGATGGATTCTTGCTTAACAAGGGGGTGAAAGGTTATTGGGGGTAGGCAGGAATGTGGGGTCGGGGTTACATTCAGATCAGCCAGGACCTTATTGACTGGCAGAGCAGGCTTGAGAAGCCTAGTGGCCTATTCCTGCTCCTAATCCATATGGTCGTATGTTATCTTCCAAATCACTTGCATACCTGCATACTAACTTTTTATGATTCATATTGTAGGGAAATAGCATCTCAACAACATCCTTGAAACGGCAAAAAGAGATTTTCATTACAGAAGAAATCAGATGTTAACTCACAAAAATGCCAGTTTGACTTTGTTAAGACGCAATAAGAATTTACCACATTTGAGCAGGTGGATGTGTGGGTGGGTGGGTGTGTGGGTGGGTGTGTGGGTGGGTGGGTGTGTGGGTGTGTGGGTGGGCGGGGGGGTGTGTGTGTGGGTGGGTGTGTGTGTGTGGGTGTGTGGGTGTGTGGGTGGGCGGGCGGGTGTGTAGGGGGGTGGGTGTGTGGGTGGGTGTGTGTGTTGGTAGGTGGGCAGGTGGGCGGGCGGGTGGGTGGGTGTGTGTGTGGGTGGGTGGGTGTGTGGACGGGTGGGTGTGTGGGTATGTGTGTGGGCAGGTGGGTGTGTGGGTGGGTGGGTGGGTGGGGGGGTGTGTGTGTGGGTGGGTGTGTGTATGGGCATGTGGGCGGGCGGGTGGGTGGGTGGGGGGCTGGGTGGGCGTGTGGATGGGTGGGTGTGTGGGTGTGTGTGTGGGCGGGTGGGTGGGTGGGGGGCGTGTGGGTGGGTGGGTGGGGGGGGTGTGTGTGTGGGTGGGTGGGTGGGGGGGTGTGTGTGTGTGGGTGCGTGTGTGTGTGGGCAGGTGGGCGGGCAGGTGGGCGGGCGGGTGGGTGGGTGGGTGGGTGGGCGTGTGGGTGGGGGGTGTGTGTGGGTGGGTGTGTGTATGGGCATGTGGGCGGGCGGGTGGGTGGGTGGGGGGCTGGGTGGGCGTGTGGGTGGGTGGGTGTGTGTGTGGACGGGTGGGTGTGTGGGTGTGTGTGTGGGCGGGTGGGTGGGTGGGTGGGTGTGTGGGTCGGTGGGTGGGGGGGTGTGTGTGTGGGTGCGTGTGTGTGTGGGCAGGTGGGCGGGCGGGTGGGTGGGTGGGCGTGTGGGTGGGGGGTGTGTGTGTGGGTGGGTGTGTGTATGGGCATGTGGGCGGGCGGGTGGGTGGGTGGGGGGCTGGGTGGGCGTGTGGGTGGGTGGGTGGGAGGGTGTGTGGACGGGTGGGTGTGTGGGTGTGTGTGTGGGCGGGTGGGTGGGTGGGTGGGCGTGTGGGTGGGTGGGTGGGGGGGTGTGTGTGTGGGTGCGTGTGTGTGTGGGCAGATGGGCGGGCGGGTGGGTGGGTGGGTGGGCGTGTGGGTGGGTGGGTGGGGGGGGTGTGTGTCTGGGTGCGTGTGTGTATGGGCATGTGGGTGGGTGGGTGGGTGGGCGTGTGGGTGGGTGGGTGGGTGTGTGTGTGGGCAGGTGGGCGGGCGGGTGGGTGGGCGGGTGGGTGTGTGGGTGGGTGGGTGGGGGGGGTGTGTGTGTGGGTGGGTGTGTGTGCGGGCAGGTGGGCGGGCGGGTGGGTGGGTGGAGGGGTGGGTGGGCGTGTGGGTGGGTGGGTGGGTGGGTGTGTGTGTGGGCAGGTGGGCGGGCGGGTGGGTGGGGGGGTGGGTGTGTGGGTGGGTGGGTGGGGGGGTGTGTGTGTGGGTGGGTGTGTGGGTGGGCAGGTGGGCGGGCGGGTGTGTGGGTGGGTGTGTGGGCGGGTGGGTTGGTGGGTGGGTGTGTGGGTGGGTGGGTGGGCGTGTGGGTGGGTGGGTGGGTGGGTGTGTGTGTGGGTAGGTGGGCGGGCGGGCTGGTGGGTGGGGGGGTGGGTGAGTGGGCGGGCGGGTAGGTGGGTGGGTGTGTGGGTGGGTGGGTGTGTGTGTGGGTGTGTGGGTGGGTGGGTGGGCAGGTGGGTGGGTGTGTGTGTGGGTGGGTGGGCGGGTGAGTGGGTGGTTGTGTGGGTGGGTGGGTGGGTGTGTGTGTGGGCAGGTGGGTGGGTGGGTGGGTGTGTGGGTGGGTGGGTGGACAGGTGGGTGGGTGGGTATGTGGGTGGGTGGGTCTGTGGGTGTGTGTGTGGGCAGGTGGGCAGGGGGGCGGGTGAGTGGGTGGGCATGTGGGTGGGTGGGTGGGTGGTTATGTGGGTGGGTGGGTGTGTGGGTGGGTGTGTGGGCGGGTGGGTTGGTGGGTGTATGGGTGGTTGTGTGGGTGGGTGGGTGTGTGGGTGGGCGGGCGGGCGGGTGGGTGGGGGATTGTGTGTGTGGGCGGGTATGTGGGTGGGTGTGTGGGTGGGTGTGTGGGTGGGTGGGTGTGTGTGTGTGTGCGGGTGGGTGGGTGTGCAGGTGGGAGGGTGGGTGGGTGTGTGTGTGGGCGGATGGGTGGGTGGGTGGGTGTGTGTGTGGGTGTGTGTGTGTGTGTGGCTGGGTGGCTGGGTGGGTGTGTGTGTGGGTGGGTGGGTGGGTGTGTGTGTATGTGGGTGGGTGGGTGGGCGTGTGGGAGGGTGGCTGGGTGGGTGGGTGGGCGTGTGTGTGGGTGGGTGTGTGGGTGGGTGTGTGGGTGGGTGGGTGGGTGGGTGGGCGTGTGGGCGGGTGGCTGGGTGGGTGGGTGGGTGGGTGGCTGGGTGGGCGTGTGGGCGGGTGTGTGTGTGGGCGTGTGGGCGGGTGGCTGGGTGGGTGTGTGGCTGGGTGGGTGTGTGGCTGGGTGGGGTGGGTGGGTATGTGTGTGGGCGGGTGGCTGGGTGGGTGGGCGGGTGGGTGTGTGTGTGGGTGGGTGGGTGGGCGTGTGGGCGCGTGGCTGGGTGGGTGGGTGGGCGGGTGGGTGTGTGTGTGGGTGGGTGGCTGGGTGGGCGTGTGGGCGGGTGTGTGTGTGTGGGTGGGTGGGTGGGTGGGCGTGTGGGCGGGTGGCTGGGTGGGTGGGTGGGCGTGTGGGCGTGTGGGCGGGTGGCTGGGTGGGTGGGTGGGTGGGTCAGGGAGCCGCTGGGAATCTGCCTGCTGCCCACAATCAGACCTGGCCACAGTTTCACGGTTGCTGGCCAAGTAACTTTGCCACAATCTCGGGAATTCTGGAAAATTAAAACCAAAGCTTTTCTTATCTCAGCAACCACTTCTTTTATAACCCCTGGATGAAGTCCATTAGGTCCTGGGGGACTTGTCAGCTTTTGGTTCTAATAGTTTTTTCAGCACCCTTTCCCAGGTGATTGTAATTGTTTTAAGTTCCTCCTCCCCCCCCAGCCCACTTTTAAAATTCATTCACAGGATGTGGGCGTCGCTGGCTGGGCCAGCATTTACTGCCCATCCCTAATTGCCCTTGAGAAGGTGGTGGTGAGCTGCCTTCTTGAACCGCTGCAGTCCCTGTGGTGTAGGTACACCCGAGAGACTTACTAGTCCAGTGACAATAGCACTATGCCATCGCCTCCCCCCCTCCTGACTAATCATTACCCCTGGGATGTTATTTGTATCTTCTACAGTGAAGACAGACATAAAATATCTGGTCAATGCATCAACCACCTCCTTATTTCCTATTATTAATTTAGCCAACTCGCTCTCTAAAGGACCAATACTGTCACTTGAATGACTCTTTTTCTTTAAGCACCTGTAGAAACTCATGCTCTGCTTTTATATTTCCAGCTAGGTTTCTCTCATACTCTAATTTCTCTAAGTTTTTAGTCATTCTTTGCTGTTTTTTCATATTCTCTCCAATCTTGAGACCTGCCACCAAGCCTTGCAGAATTGTACACTTTTTCTTTCACTTTGATACTACCTTTAACTTCCTTAGTTATCCACAGATTGTCTATCCTTCTGAAGAAAGAATCTTTCTTTCTCACAGGAATGTGTCTTTTCTGAGCGGTATGGAATAACTCCTTCACTGTCTGCCACTGCATCTCTGCTGACCTATCCCTTAACCTAATTTCACAGTTCACTTCAGCCAGTTCTGTCTTCATACCCTTATAATTGCCTTTATTTGACTTGTGCCATCCACAAAGCACAAATCAGGAGTGTGATGGAATACTCCCCACTCGCCTGGATGAGTGCAGCTCCCACAACACTCAAGAAGCTCGACACCGTCCAGGACAAAGCAGCCCACTTGATTGGCACCACATCCACAAACATTCACTCCCTCCCCCACCAATGCACAGTAGCAGCAGTTTGTACCATCTACAAGATGCACTGCAGTCATTCACCAAGGATCCTTAGGCAGCACCTTCCAAACCCACGAGCACTAACATCTAGAAGGACGAGAGCAGCAGATAGATGGGAACACCACCACCTGGAGGTTCCCCCCTCCCCCCAAGTCACTCACCATCCTGACTTGGAAATATATCACAGTTCCTTCACTGTCACTGGATCAAAATCCTGGAACTCCCTTCCTAACAGCACTGTGGGTGTACCGACATCACATGGACTGCAGAGGTTCAATAAGGCAGCTCACCACCACCTTCTCAAGGGCAATAAGGGATGGGAAATAAATGCTGACCCAGCCAGCAAAGCCCTCATTTTGCGAATGAATTTTTAAAAAAAATTAAGTTTAAAACACTAGTGCTAGGTCCACTCCTCTCTCCCTCAAATTGAATGTGAAATTCAGTGATGCTGAGGTCACTGCCACCCAGGGGGTGCCTTTACTATGAGGTCATTAATTAATCCTGCCTCAGGATTAGACAGTACCAGGTCTAGAATAGCCTGCTCTCTGGTTGGGTCAACAATCTGCTGCTCTAAGAAACTGTCCTGGAAATATTCTTTGAACTCATCTTCAAAACTTTGCCCATCTGATTCACATTATAACATTATCTTCTAAAGACCAGGCTTTGTAACTACATAATCCACAGAATTTACGACCTGAAGTGTGCTTTGCCACTGTTGTATCCATGGTTTTGCATCGGCAGGTTTTCACCATTCCCAGACCATCCTCAAGGGTGATATTGCAATTGATGTTGAAACTTCTAGTTTGTTCCCTGGGGTCCACACCAGTCACTCTTCTGTTACTCAACATCACGTCCCACTTAAATTGGGCATAATCACCCCCAAATTCAGTAACGACGCAATTGGATCCACCTTCTCTCCTTCCATCTCGATTTTCATATGTGCCTGAAAATGAGTAATCGATCAGAATTGATAAATGTTCATTTTGAAAGGGTGTAAGTATATTTTCCAATAACTGAGTTTTAGAAAGGAAAGGTTTTTAATCGGCTTTGCACTTGAAGATATCTATTGAAAAATTTCCAACATACTTTCTTTGGTGTAAGAATTGGATTGTAAGATTGGACAGAGGGGAGGGGAGGTGATGGCATAGTGGTATTGTCACTGGACTAGTAATTCAGAGATCCAGGGTAATGCTCTGGCGACCCAGGTTCCAATCCCACCACAGTGGATGGTGGAATTTGAATTCAATAAAAAAAATCTGGAATTAAAAGTCTAATGATGACCATGAAACCTCTGTCGATTGTTGTAAAAACTCATCTGGTTCACTAATGTCCTTTAGGGAAAGAAATCTGCTGTCCTTACCTGGTCTGGCCTGTAGCAATGTGATTGACTCTTAAATGCCCTCTGAACAAGGGCAAGTAACAGATGAACAATAAATGCTGGTCTGGCCAGTGACACTCACATCCCGTGTACAAATAAACTAACATTGAACAATCCATCTAACAGAGGGATAGACAGATAGATAAAAATTAATAGGCAGATAAAGATGAAAAGATAGATGTTGAGGGTTATCACTATAGGATTTGTGCTGCATGATTAATTTTACAACCTAACATTATCACAGTATGATACCTATTAAGTGAGCAGTTTGATTGGCAGCTGCAAGTGGTTTTAGAATATAAATGTTTTTCCATAAGAGATTAGTTGAAGGAATTTCAATATATTGAATGTTTTTTTTAAATCAGAATACTTTTTTAATAGTAATGTCATCCATAGAACTTTAGTTTATGTCAGCATGGTTCCTGAGGGTTGTCCATGGGTGGGTACTAGGTGAGTTGGCATGGAGGGGGTAAGGGTAAAGCATAGTAGATGGGCAGCTTGGGTAGGCATGAGTTGGTACTTAGTTGGCATAGGGGCTATAAAGGGCCATGAGGATGATGGGGGGGTGCATAGGGGTATGAGGGGCCATGGGGGAATGTGTGGGGGTGAGGGGGCTTGAGGGGTGAGGGCTGGATGACTGTTGTTTGTTTTAATCATTTTAAAAATAAATTCAACAAAGTGGCAGAGCACAGAGGTAGGCCTGTGGGCCAGGCTGCCTCCACCCCCACAACCTCCACACTCACTGTGAGGGTACAGCACCCCCACCCCACACACCACCACCCCCCTACCCCCACCCCACAACAACCACACTCGCTGCGGGGGTGCAGCACCCCCACCCCACAACACCATAACCCCCCACCCCCGCCCCACAACTCCCCCCACCCCTGCCCCACAACCGCCCCCCACCCCCCGCCCCACAACCACCCCCCCACCCCCCGCCCCACAACCACCCCTCACCCCCGCCCCACAACCACCCCTCACCCCCACCCCACAACCACCCCCCCACCCCCCACCCCCACACCACCACTACCCACCACCCCCCACCCCACAACAGCCCCCCACCCCCGCCCCACAACCACCCCCACCCCCACAACATCCACACTCGCTGCGGGCGTGCAGCACCCCTACCCCCACACACCACTACCCCCCACCCCCGCTCCACAACCACCCCCCACCCCCGCCCCACAACCACCCCCCACCCCCGCCCCACAACCTCCCCCCACCCCCACCCCACAACCTCCCCCCACCCCCACCCCACAACCTCCCCCCACCCCCGCCCCACAACCACCCCCCACCCCCGCCCCACAACCACCCCTCACCCCCCCGCCCCACAACCACCCCTCACCCCCACCCCACAACCACCCCCACCCCCACCCCACACACCACTACCCACCACCCCCCACCCCACAACAGCCCCCCACCCCCGCCCCACAACCACCCCCCACCCCCACAACATCCACACTCGCTGCGGGCGTGCAGCACCCCTACCCACACACCACTACCCCCCACCCCCCGCTCCACAACCACCCCCCACCCCCGCCCCACAACCACCCCCCACCCCCGCCCCACAACCTCCCCCCACCCCCACCCCACAACCTCCCCCCACCCCACCCCACAACCACCCCCCACTCCCACAACCTCCACACTCGCTGGGGGGGTGCAGCACCCCCACCCCACACACCACCACCCCCATACCCCCACCCCACAACCACCCCCCACCCCCGCCCCCACCCCACAACCACCCCCACAGCCCCCCACAACCTCCACACTCGCTGCGGGGGTGCAGCACCCCAACCCCACACACCACTACCCCCCACCCCCGCCCCACAACCACCCCCCACCCCACAACCACCCCCCACCCCCGCCCCACACACCACTACCCCCCTACCCCCCGACCCACACCTCCCCCCACCCCCACCCCACAACCACCCTCACACCCGCCCCACAACCACCTTCCAGAGCCCCCACAGCCTCAGAATGAAGATCTGACTTTCTGGGCCTCTTTTTCCTGGGTGGGGTTCAGGGATCTGGGAAATATCTCTCTACGCACAGAGTCCAGGACAAATGTTTACGGTGGAAATAGTGCTCAGTTAGTAGTACTTGCATTTCCAAAAACTCTTGTATTGTACAGCAAAAGTTGTTTTGTTTAAAAATGTGAAACCTTGCAGCCTAATTAATAACTGGAGTTTGAACTTTCTAAAAATTATTGGTCTCCACCGAGATCATAACAATTTTTAATTTACAGTCAATTTTAAGTAGCCTTATTCTCTTATTTACTCTGCACTAGAATAGTGTCTCCCCATTGCCAAACTCAAAAAGATCTTCAGGAGTTGTTCACTGAGATTCATACATGTGAGCGAACCATTGCTTCGTGAGCAGACACTCATGCTGGGCGTATTAGGTTACTTTAAGAACCTCATGTCAGCGATCTTATCTTCCTATCTCATCTTTCATTAATTGTTTCAGGCAGCTGAAATGATAGTCAATTTTTTAAAAATATGTTATGACTATGTTGTCCTCGTTTGCAGGTATAAATTAGTATTTTGAGAACAGCAGCCTTATATGGTCTGAGCTTGGTTCACTGAATTTGTCAAAAGCTGACCTGGCTTTGAGGCTTGTACTGGACACTTCAGCATTCAAATGGGCTTTGCTAGACAGGGTTATATGCAGGGCAGTGTATCTCTCCACAGCCTGAAGCATCTGATCAATAATTAATAAACTAATAGATAGCTGATGGATAGGATTACTAAAATGCATTGTTATGTGGGCTGGAAAGCGTGATTGATGATGTAACTAATTAATTTTGGGTTACAATATTAAGCCTATACCTATGCTTGTTGCACTGTGAGAATGCACATGAACCACAATGGGATTAAGTCAAATTGACTGTTGAATTTGCTAGCTCGAACTTTGTGGGATCACAAGGGTTAAGTGAGTGGAAAGTCAATTCATCAGTGCAGACAAGCACTTAAACAGAAATGCATTCTTAGGGCAGGGTATAGGCAATAAAATGACCAAGAGCCTGCAATGATAAGGTCAGATATAGATTGGTTTCTCTTGCAGACATTTCAATGGTATGAAAGCCTTAGTCCCAGAGGACCATAGGCTGCTCTCTCATCAGAGAGGGACGATTGGTGGTGAGTTTTACTATCATATTATTTTTATACTTCTCTGAAATTTGCCTACACATGGAGATAGACAAATTGAGATAGATTAGAATGATAACTTGATGGGTTAGCTAACTAGTGATGGAGTAGATAGATAGACAAACAGTGAAAGCATACAATAAATATTGCAGAAAAGAGAGACATGTTGCTGAAGCTTTTCACCTTGGT
Source organism: Isurus oxyrinchus (assembly GCA_026770705.1). NCBI lineage: Eukaryota > Metazoa > Chordata > Chondrichthyes > Lamniformes > Lamnidae > Isurus > Isurus oxyrinchus. The sequence continues at coordinate 1,754,857 of JANJGN010000030.1, read as the reverse complement.
CTCATCAGGACAAATGCAAGAAATGGAAATGAGTTGAGGGCACAAATTAACACATGGAAGTATAATGTCATTGCTGTCACAGAGACATGGTTGAGAAAGGGGAAGGATGGGCAGCTCAATATTCCAGGATATAGGGTCTTCAGGTGAGACAGGGAAGAGGAGTAGGTATCGCAATATTGATCAAGGAATCAATTACAGCAGTAAGGAGGGATGACATCATAGAAGGCTCCTCAAATGAAGCCATATGGGTAGAACTGAAAAACATAAAAGGAGCAATCACATTGCTGGGAGTGTACTATAGGCCCCCAAACAGTCAGAGAAATAGAAGAGCAGATATGTAGGCAAATTTCAGAGAAGTATAAAAATAATATGATAATAGTGGGGGATTTCAACATCCCCAGCATTAACTGGGTTAGTCATAATGTGATAGGCTTAGAGGGAGTGGAATTCTTAAAATACATCCAGGAGAGCTTTTTAAGCCAGTACGTAGAAGATCCTACAAGAGAGGGGGCGCTCCTGGATTTAATTTTAGGGAATGAAACCGGGCAAGTGGTAGAGGTATCAGTGGGGGAGCATTTTTCAGATAGTGATCATAACTCTGTTAGATTCAAGGTTGTTATGGAGAAGGACAAGGATGGGCCAGAAGTTAGAGTTCTAAATTGGGGGAAGGCCGATTTTAATAAGATCAGATATGATTTGGCCAGAGTGGACTGGGAGCAGCTACTTTTAGGTAAATCTGCGTCAGAACAGTGAACTCATTCAAGAAGGAAATAGGGAGATTTCAGGGCCAACAAATTCCAGTAAAGACAAAGGGTGGGATCAACAAGTCCAGGGAACCCTGGAGGTGGAGGGATATACAGGATTGGATAAGGAGAAAAAGGGAGGCTTATGGCTTATGGCAGATACCAAGGGCTCAAAACAGTGGAAGCCCTAAATGAGTATAGAATGTGTAGGGGGGAACTTAAAAAGGAAATTCGGAGACCAAAAAGGGGGCATGAAAAAACATTGGCAGGTAAAATAAAGGAAAATTGAAAGTTATTTTACAAGTACATTAAGAGTAAGAGGGTAACTAGGGAAAGAGTAGAGCCCAATAAGAACCATAGCGGTAATTTGTGTGTCGAGCCGGAAGACGTAGGTAGGGTTCTAAATGAATACTTTGTGTCGGTGTTCACAAGTGAGAGAGACGATGTGGGTATGGAAATCAGGCAGAAGGACTGTGATATATTTAAAGAAATTAGCATAGAAAGGGAGAAGGTTCTAAGTGGTCTGGCAGGCTTAAAAGTAGATAAATCTCCAGGCCCGGATGAAATGTATCCCAGGCAAGGGAGGAGATAGCAGGGGCGCTGGCAATAATTTTCAATTCCTCTCTGGCCACAGGAGAGGTGCCAGAGGACTGGAGGACAACCAATGGGTACTGTTATTCAAGAAGGGAGGAAGGGATAAACCAGGGAACTACAGGCCAGTCAGTCTAACCTCAGTGGTGGGGAAACTATTGGAAGCAATTCTGAGGGACAGAGTTAATCTACACTTCGAGAGGCAGGGATTAATCAAAGACAGTCAGCATGGTTTTGTTAAGGGGAGGTCATGTCTGACCAATTTGATTGAATTTTTCAAAGAGGTGACCAGGTGTGTAGATGGGGGCAATACATTTGATGTAGTCTACATGGACTTCAGCAAGGCTTTTGATAAGGTCCCGCATGGGAGACTGATAATGAAGGTAAGAGCCCATGGGATCTAAGGTAATTTGGCAAATTGGATCCAGAATTGGCTGAGTGGCAGGAAGCAGAGGGCGATGGTTGAGGGGTGTTTTTGTGACTGGATGCCAGTGTCCAGTGGGGTTCCACAGGGATCGGTGTTGGGTCCCTTGCTGTTTGTGGTATATATAATATATAAACGATTTAGACTTGAATGTAGGAGGGTTGATCAGTAAGTTCACAGATGACAAGAAAATTGGTGGGGTGGTAAATAGTGAGGAGGATAGCCTTAGATTATGGAGGATATAGACGGGCTGGTCAGATGGGCTGCTCAATGGCAAATGGAATTTAACCTGGATAAGTGTGAGGTGATGCACTTGGACAGCACAAACAAGGCACGGGAATACACGATGAATGGTAGGACCCTGGAAAATACCAAGGATCAGAGGGACCTTGGTGTGCATGTCTACCGGTCCCTTAAGGTAGCAGGACAGGTAGATAAGGTGGTTAAGAGGGCATATAGGATATTTGCCTTTATTAGCTGAATATAAGAGCAGGGAGGTAATGCTGGAACTGTATAAAATGCTGGTTAGGCCACAGCTAGAGTATTGCGGGCAGTTTTGGAATCTGCATTATAGGAAGGATCTGAATGCACTAGAGAGAGTGCAGAGGAGATTTACCAGGATGTAGCCTGGGCTGGAGAATTTTAGTTATGAGGAGAGATTGGATAGACTGGGGTTATTTTCCCTGGAGCAGAAGAGATTGAGGGGGGACATGGTTGAGGTGTATAAAATTATGAGAGGCATAGATAGGGTAGACAGGAAGGAACTTTTCCCCTTGGTGGAGGGATCAATAACCAGGGGGCATAGATTTAAGGTAAGGGGCAGGAGGTTTAGAGGGGATGTGAGGAAGAATTTTTTCACCCAGAGGGTGGTAGGAATCTGGAACTCACTGCTTGAAAGGGTGGTACAGGCAGAAACCCTCATAACATTGAAGAAGTATTTGGATGTGCACTTACGATGCCGTGGCATACAAGGCTATGGGCCTAGTGCTGGAAAATGGGATTAGAATTGTTAGGTATTTGTTTGACCGGCGCAGACTCGATGGGCTGAAGGGCCTTTTTCTGTGCTGTAGACCTCTATAACTCAATGACTATGACTCTATAAGAATGTCAAATTTCAAATGATCATAAAAATTTATACTGTAAGAGAAAAGAGAGCTGATTGGTTGGCAAGTCAGCTCTGATTGGCTGAGGTGCTTCCATGGGGAACTCTGGTCACCACAGGCTCCTGAGTAATTCAAAAAAGGAGCAAGGCTTGAACATCTTCCTCCCGATTGTATTCTCCATGATAATACCTCAGAGTCGACTTGCCAGCCAATCAGCACCCTTTTCTCCTGTGGTATAAATTGTTGTCATTGCTTGAAATTTGGCATTCTTGCATTTGTCCTTTTGAGAGCAGGTTGAAAGTTTCAGTAACACGCCTCGCTTTTCAGCAAGATTCATGTCCTGTACACCCAAAAACCAATAAATGATGAACACCGCAAATGCTGAAACTGCATCAACGTTGAAGGAGAAAGAGAGATTGCTGCTTTTAACAGAGCTCAGAGTTAGAGCTGGCTGGGCAGACAGACTCACATGGACAGACACAGACAAATAATTCCCAACGATAATGAATTGGGAAGAAAAAGATCATATAAAGGTACAGAGGGAAGGATCAAAACATTCAGGAAGTTTCTGGAAGCGACAGAAAGGAAGTTCAGTTTTGAAACTCCTCAATTGTGGTGACCGTGTGAGAGTGGTTAATGAGATGGCAGAGTGCAATGTGACAGGAACTGTGCTTTTTTTGACTGTGATGTTAGTTATTCAAAGCAACCACAGCAGCTCTTAATATGGAGCGGTGTGAGCACAGAGCTCACTGAGGACCCAGTTGTGTGAATGTGCTAAACAGAATGAGGATGAAAATTTGGTGAGAGTTGGAATTCAGCACAGAAGAGGGAGGAGGTGTTAAGTAATTTAAACTAAGGGGCCAGTAAATATATAAATAAGCAGAGTAATTAATTAGCTCTAAAGTGATCAAATTAAAATTAACCAAATAGACAATACCAATGTTAAAGAGATCCCAATTGCATTAAGTAAAAATCTGATCTACATAAATGATAAAAGGTACCGGGCGTCCTAAACTACAACATACAGATAAATAAAAAACATAAGGAAATAGACTATTAACAAAAAGAACAGGAAGGCGGAAGCTGTGTGGAATTTGTATCTTTCTGTGGGAACACAATCTCAATCCTTGCAGCAATCTTTATTCCTTTCTTATGCTCTGGTCCATCAGCAGTTGAGCCAACACCAGCAACCGGGGGGAGGCTCACGAGGGTTAAGGGCTATTCACAAGTCACCCTTCCATGGGTAGCACGTGTATCACGGGAGCCAAACTGCACCAAATGTCATCGAGCCATCCACTGGGTGCTTAAGCAGCCACTGCCCGGACCGTCCCTGCAATATTCTCCAGCCCACGTGTCACAGTTCATCCGGTCGGCTGCATTGTGCACAGCCCCACCATCGTGGGGGCATTACCCTTTCTGCCAGGTATAGGAAGTGCAGGAGGAAAAGGAGGAGGAGGTGGAGGAGGAACCAACACCTCCACTTTCTGGCCGGACTACTCATGGTCAGCTGACTTAACTGTGTAACCAGTCAACAGAACCCTAATTCCCCGTTCTTCCCAACTCCTTACTTTCCCTCAGACCAGCACAGCTTCTCCTTTACCACAAAGCTGTCTGCTTCTGAATGAACGGGTATGGGTTAATCAAGCATCGCGATCCCTGTGCCCCTTTTCAGGGTCTATTCAATTTTGCCTCCCACGGCGACAGAGCCTTTTGCAGGGGAGAGAGAACAGCCAGAACTTGTGTCCCATGTTAGAGCCAATGGCATGGGCAGGAAAAGGATTGAGGCCCAGTAATCAGAGCTTCAGGAACCAGAGGAACTGAAAGAGCTGGACTGCTGTGGGTGCCATGTTGAGTTTAGGTGCTGTAAGACATGTCAAGTTAATGTGTAGCTGTAGAAAATGGGGCAGGATTGAGCACATCAGGTTCCTGGGACATTGGGACCAGTTCCAGGGCAGGAGAGCCTGGGTCTCACCTCAACAGGGCAGGACCAGTGTCCTCACTGGGAGGTTAATCAGTGCTGTGGTGGGGGTGGGGGGAGAGGGGCTGAAACAAATTTGGTTCAGAGAGGGGCACCAGGATGAGAGGAGGTGAAAGGTGTACAGAGGACTGGGAAAGACAAACAGCTGGTAGCATAAGGGACTGCACAAGGGGGGAAACATGAGGCAGACTAAGATGGGTTTGGAATGCCCGATTGGAATTTCCAAAGTGTGCTGAATAAAGTTGGTGAGTCACAAGCACAAATAGCCATTTGGGATTATGATGTAAGTAGTGTCAGTAAGGGAGATCTGATTCAAACAAGAGGAGAAATGGGCTGGTAATATATTCAGCAAATATGCAGGAGAGAAAAGGCAGTCTCGCTGGTCACAATCCTCTTTGGGAATGGGGGAGGTGCCAATTAAAGGATTGGAGAATTACAAATGTTAGACCCCTGCTCAAAAAGGGCAAGGGGTGTAAATTCTGCCTCCTACTCCTCCTCGAACATGTGCGAAGCAGGTTGGCGCTCGGTGCCTTTTCCTTGTGCTGATCCAACCTCATGGCTGTGCAATGTTGAGCAGAGCGCAGCACATCAGCAGCTCTCTGGAACGTATTGAAGGGTTCATGCTCCAGATGTGCAGCATGTCGATGGCACGTTCCATGCCACAACTGCTAGTCACATGGCATTTATTGTATGACCTCTTGGTTCCTCATGTTTCTGAGCGATGATACCGGGTACATTTTAGGTGGGCATCTCATGTCTCTGGGCAGCTCAGTCAGACTCCAGGTGGGAAGAGATCGGAGATTGGACTGCCAGAGGATGAGAAGAGGAAGCCAGCTGCCCAGGAACATTGCGCACATCTGTATAATGATCTTATTGTGGTTGCACACAGCTGCACATTGATGCAATGGAAATCCTTGTGGCTGATGACCAGTCTGGGTGAACTATTACTGCCTTGGAAATTGTGTACGCAACCAAGGACAGCCATCAACCTGGGAGGCCAGCCAGAGCCACAAACCTCAGTGCCCACTCATTCTGACTGGCATGGCAGAATAACTTGCTGCCTCCCTGTGAATGTTGGGTACTTGGGTGAATTGCAGAATGCTGCTTTCCAAGCTACTGCACTGGCTTTCAGAGACGAAGGCAGAGAAAATGGATAAACTGGCAAAATAAACTTCTCATTGTCAGAGTGAGCGGTTTGCAAATTCAGCGGAACCCCTTCACCAGAAGGGATTACCCGCCTGATTGGCACACCATCCAGTACCTTCAGCATTCACTCCCTCCACCACTGACACACAGCGGCAGCAGTGTGTACCATCTACAAAATGCACTGCAGGAACTCACCAAGGCTCCTTGGACAGCACCTTCCAAACCCATGACCACTACCACCTAGAAGGACAAGGGCAGCAGACACATGGGAACACCACCAGCTGGAAGTTCCCCTCCAAGCCACTCACTATCCTGACTTGGAAATATATCACCGTTCCTTCACTGTCGTTGGGTCAAAATCCTGGAACTCCCTCCCTAACAGCACTGTGGGTGTACCTACACCACATGGACTGCAGCGGTTCAAGAAGGCAGCTCACCACCACCTTCTCAAGGGCAATTAGGGATGGGCAATAAATGCTGGCCCAGCCAGCGAAGCCCACATCCTGTGAACAAATAAATTTAAACAGCAGTTTCCAGGTTTTCTTGTTATCGTGTCCATGGACAGTCTATACATGGCCCAGTCAGAACTGGAAACGTTTTTGAGCCTTGTTGTTGAGATCTGCAACAGTGCAGGGTTCCTCTAGCGATAGGCATTGCAGGAGATGTTGCATAGTCTGTGGCTCAGTTCCACATTCACAAGTTGTCGGACAGGTTGCATATCCCCATTTGCTTAGTGACACCTTTGAATGACCTACTCCAGTCCTAAGTCTGTTAAGGCATTTCCATGTTGCCCAGTTACATTAGCTCCTGGGGGGAGGCTTTCATCCAGTAGAATTCCCATCGCTGGGGTTTGTTCGAGACTGGTGAGCCGGTCTTTCCACAAGGTGATGCGGGTTTCAGATGGGGTTGATTGTGATAGAACAACACTGTTCATGAAGCTCTTCCTTGACTTTAGGCGGCTGGGTGTAGGTGTATGACCATGTAGAGGGTGCCTCTCATCTGATGTTTGACAGAGTCGCTCTTTCTTGCTGGCTACCGTTCTTCTTATATCAGGGGGAGCGATACCCACCAGGATTTATAGGCTGTTGGTGTTTGTTGATTTTAAACAACCTGTGATAAGCCAGCAGCTTGCATTCAGAACGGCATCCATCTTCTTAAGCATGAGTAGATGTTTCCCATGCAGGGCAGGTGTATTCAGCAGTGGAATAGCAAAGAGCAAGTGCACTGGTTCACAACGTTTTCCAGCTTGCTCCCCATTTTGTGTTAGTGAGCTTAGTCAGGATGTTGTTTCATGCGCTCACTTTTGCCTTTGTCTTTTCAATGTAGTTCTTGAAGGTGAGGCATCTGTCAAGGGTGACTCCTAAGTAGATAGGGTGCTCACAATGCATCAGTGTTGCTCCACACCAGGTTACTTTAAGCTGGCGTTTGGCTTCACAGTTTCTAGGTGGAATGCACAAACTTGTGTCTTTGATGGGTTTGCGTGAAGATGGTTTTCTTCATAGTAGGATGTTAGTCTCCAAGGCCTCAGAAAGTGTTTTCTCCACGGTGTTAAAATCAGTGCTTTGGGCAATGACATATAAGTCATCAACAGATATAAAACGGTATGTGACACTGTCTATAGGTTGGTCATTTGTGTCAATGTTGTACAGCAGCGGTGCAAGCACGCTTCCCTGAGGAAGACCATTCTTCTGAATACACCACCTGCTGCGCTACCCACCTGGTTCAACATAGAACTGGCGATTCTGAAGCATGCTTTCTAACAGCTCTGTTAAATAAATATCTTTTGTCATCTCTAGCATCTTGCAGAGGAGATGTCTATGGTTCACTGTATCGGATGCTGCTGACAGGTCTACAAAAACAACACCTGTTACCATCCCTTGCTCAAAACCATCTTCGATATGTTGTGTGAGGTTGAGCAGTTGGCTTATTGTTGATTTGCCAGGGCGGAAACCTGCTTGCTCTGGAATGATCTTCTCTACTATAGTTGGTGCTTTCCTATTGAGTATCAGGCATTCAAACAGCTTTTTGGTTTGGCAAAGCAGTGAAATTGGCCAAAAACTCTTAGGATCTGCAGGATCTTTTCTGGGATTTAATAGTGCTATTACCTGTGCCTTCTGCCAAATATTAGGTAGCTTGTCTGTTACCAGACAGTTGTTGAACAATTGCAGGAGCCATTTCTTTGCTTGCTGTCCAAAATGTTTTTATCTGCTCTGTTGCTATGTTGTCAAGACCAATTGCTTTCCTGTGTTTTAGACTAGATATACCAGTTTCCAGGTCTTCCATGGTGCATGGTCCAGTGAAACCAGGGTCATCGCTGTACTGCTTCCTATCTAATTGTGCTCTTGGTTGTTTCTGGTTGATTTTTCCGTTTAGAAGTAACTGGTGTGTAACTTGGTTAGCAGACACATTTGGATGTTGGGCAGTTTTCCTGGGATCACCTCCAAGTTCGTGTATGAGAGACCATGCCTTTTTGTTGTTTTTTGTAAGATCTGTTGTCTCTATCAAGGTGTCCCAGGTGTTTTGATGCTTTTGAGAGATACTTAACATCACCCTCTCACCGGTAGATATTGTTTCCTCTGAGAAGGGGTCAGATTCAAACATTGAGACCTACTCCCAGTAGAGTTCAGCATTCTCCTTGGTGAGACCAGAGATGTCGTGTGCTCTACAACCTCGGGGGGATCTTCCTTCTGGCTGTTTTCTGGACAGCTTTTGCAAACAGGTTGTAGTGCTCAGGTAATGGTTTAATGCGTTTAACCTTGCGGTCAAGTGTTGTGTGAACCCGTTCCAATTGGCCTTCTTGAAGTTGAAGCACCTTTTGAATAGTACGACGGTTGGTAACACTGCTGCATTTACTGGATACCAACAGGACAGTGTTGTGTCTGTGGTATTGGTCTGTGACAAGCTTCTTGCAGAGGCCAGCGATGTCATTGCTGACAATGGGTTATAACGTCACTTCTAGCGGGCACTGTGGAAGGAGGCTGGCACTTTAGGATCGTGGATGAGACTAAGCTGGTTAGCGTCCATCCATTCTTCGACTGCTTCTCCATCGTTGTTAGACTCCTTGTACCCCCATTGGGTACTGTGGCTATTAAAGTCTCCAATGATGATCTGTGGTACAGGGTTAGAGAAGCTGAAATCTGTGCCAGGTGGCTTGTACACTGAGGCCACTACTACTTTGCTCAGCTCTACAGTTAGAATTTAGATGTTTCCTGCTCTGTTTTAGAAGTGGCTTCTACAACTGAACCAGCTCTAACAAATACAGCACTGCCATATTGTCGATGAGGTCCTTCAATAACCAGGAACATTCCTGATATTTTTGGGCGATTGTTCTCACTTCCTCTGTGTGTCTCCTGCAGGTAGAGGACATCACACTGCAACTCATTGCATAACGTAGCCAGGATGTTTTGTTTAGCTACAGGGAACCCTTCAACGTTAGCAGACATAACAGTCAATGCCGGTCTTGAAAAAGACCCCGTGTTTCTGACATTGACGACTTCTGTCTTCAGGCATGATGTTGGTACTTGATCAAATCAGCGGTATGAAAATGCTGTATACACTACTTGCTGTGCGTGGTGGTGGTAGAATTGGTTGAAACAGGGTCACGGTGTGAACGCTTCTACCTTGACCCCATTTTCTGGGTAACTGACCTAGATTCATGTACAATGGAAAATAGGTGTTTGTGGCTTCCTTTAAACTGTCACCTTGGGCAGATCCTATTAATTGTTTTCTTGCTACCAGAAGTAGAATCATCGAATGACATTGCACTGAGGGAGGACATTCACCTCATTGCACCTAATCCACCTCTTTGGAAGAGTTATTCAATTATCCCATTTTATTCTTTTATTCTTTTCATGAGGTGTGGACATCACTGGCAAAGGTCAGCATTTGTTGCCCATCCCTAACTGCCCTTGAACTGACTGGCTTGTTAGGCCATTTAAGAGGGTAGTTAAGGGTCAACCACATGGCAGTGGGTCTGGAGTCACATTTAAGCCAGACCAGGTAAAGATGGCAGATTTCCTTCCTTGAAGGGGCATTAGTGAACCAGATGGGTTTTTATACCAATCGATGATGGTTTCATGGTCATCATTACTGGGACTAGCTTTCAATTCCAGATTTATCAATTTAATTTAAATTCCATCAGCTGCCGTGCTGGGATTTGATGTCTCCCAGACAGTAGCCCGGGCCTCTGGATCACTGCTCTTTCCCCATATTCATGGAATTTATTTTATTTCCTTTTCAAAGAATTTAACCAATTGCCTTTGAATGATTGATGAGTGAACCTTCTTCCACTCTCCTTCCAGGTCATGACAGCTGACTCCTGAAATTTCCTTTCCTCATGTTGTTTCTGGTTATTTCACCAATCACCTTGAATCTATGTCCCTCTAGTTACTGACCCTACTACCACTGGAAACTCTGGTGTCTCTGTATTTACTGAATCAGAACCCTTCAAGGCTTTCAGCAGGAGAAATTTGATCAAATATATTTTTGAGTACTGCTGAAAAAAGAGACATGTTGAAGCTTTTCATCTTGCACTCATCAGGACACTCACAAGAATACCAATATAAGGGGGAAAACAACAATTTGTACTCTATGCGAAGAGAATGCTTATTGGCTGGCAAGTGGCATTGCCATGGAGAATGTACCACTGATGGTAACTGACAGTTAATTGCCAAACATTGTTTGAAATTTAAACCAGGCAGCTTGACCCTGATTGGTCAAGGCATTGCCTGAGGAATGAATCAGCGAATGGCTGTCACTAATTTTGTTTATCTGAAAGAGGCACAATGTGTGTACATGTTCTTTCTGTCTGCAATGAACAGGGCCCTGTGTATTAATATATGTAGCTTTTAGTACATATACTTTTGATTGGCAGCTATTTTTTGAATTTAACGGACAGTTATTATAACCTGAACCCTGGTTATTTTTGAAGATATTTATGATCTAATTTTTTTTTCATTCATGAGATGTGAGCTTCATTAACTAGGCCAGCATTTATTGCCCATCCCTAACTGCCCTTGTTCAGAGGGCATTTAAGAGGCAACCACATTGCTGTTTCATGATCCTATATTTTAGCATTAGTTAATATTGCCTGAAGCCTTTGAAGTGAAATAGCCAGTCATCTCCAGTAGATGGTGAAAATAGCAACAACTATGTGAGAAATGTTCTACATATAATAATCTTGAGCAGTAGTCATTAGTTATTTATTGTCTACTAATCAAAAGGCTGGAAAGCATAAATAACTACTATAAATATATATGTTGTGTCAACACCAATATTTATTTTGTCATGCCAATGTGACTTGTGCGTCAGTGATATCAATCTGTAATTTCATCCCTGACCAAACGTATATTGAAATGTTTAAAAAAGGACTTTTTAAGAACAAGAAAAGACACTGGCTTAAGATTGCTGCCACAAGTCACCTGACATCTCTCAATGCAAGTTGACCAGCTTCTGGAAAGTTCCAATGTGAATTGCAAACCTGACATGTCTAGACACCTGCATGGAATTTCACACCTGACGATTTCAAGAACTATTTCAAAGGGATTTACTGACATTTACACTTCTATCAGACTGCCTCTCCAGCAGAGAACGCAAGTCTGCTAGAACAATAGTTACATGAAAGATGTTTTCCTGTCTCATCAAGATAAATAATGACTCATTCAGGGAGTTAAAGGCTGGGACATTTTAGAATCTAATTGTCGCCAGTCATGAAACAAAGACAATTGTTGGATCGGACATCAGATAAATATCTATTTGCTGTTAATTTTATGAAATTTCGCAGTCTGAAACCTACTACCAGCGCGCACCTCAGCAAGAGATAAATCACAGATATTAGACTATGGAGTTTAACAAAACCATCTACTTTTCTCAGCCATTGTTAGACCATAAGACCATAAGACGTAGGAGCAGAAGTAGGTCATTCGGCCCATCGAGTCTGCTCTGCCATTCAATGAGATCATGGCTGATCTGATAATCCTCAACTCCACTTTCCTGCCTTTTCCCCACAATCCTCAATTCCCTTACTGGTTAAAAATCTGTCTCTCGCAGCCTTGAAATAGTTAAAGACCCAGCCTCTACAGCCCTCTGCGGTAAAGAATTCTACAGATTCACTACACTCTGAGAGAAGAAATTCCTCCTCATCTCTGTCTTAAATGGGTGACCCTTTACTCTGAGATTATACCCCCTGGTCCTAGACTCTCCCACAAGGGGAAACAACCTCTCAGCATCTACCCTGTCAAGTCCCCTCAGAATCTTGTATGTTTCATTAAGGTCACCTCTCATTCTTCTAAACTCCAAAGAGTACAGGCCCAACCTACTCAACCTCTCCTCATAAGAAAATCCCTCCATACCCAGGATCAACCTCGTGAACCTTCTCTGGACTGCCTGTAATACCAGTATATCGTTCCTTAGATAAGGGGACCGAAACAGTATTCAAGTCCAACGAGTGCTTTGTATAGTTTTAGCAAGACTTCCCTATTAGCTGTTGTTGGTATGCCATTCTAATATTTACATCACCCTTAACTGTATTAATATCATTGAAATAATTTTTTAAGAAGTCTGGAATTCTGAAATAAGAGCAGAAGTCTGAGAGATGTGCAAGACAGACAGAGAGAAACTAACTGTCTACAGGGCTGTCAGTATTTCAATACTTTGCAGTTCTCTAACCATTTGCCCCCTATGTTGATTCATTTTGAGAAAAACTCTTTGCCCTGAAAGTTGTCCTGTGTAATATTAACACAGGAATATTCATTGTGCTTCTGTGCAGTTCCTTTGCTGTATTAACCGAGGTTCCATGCTGGCAGTTTTAAATAGGTTCTAACTCCTGCTGGATCTGCTCATAGAGATGAATTGAGAAATTGGCCCAGATTCATCGGGGTCTGCAGTAGTTTCCTATGTAGCTGATTTTTCCGATAACAACTTGTCTCCAACATTACAACAGTGACTACCCTTCAACACATTTTACATTAACCCCCCCCCCCACACACACCCACACTCCCACACCCACACCCACACCCTCACACCCACATCTCAGGATGTGAAAAAAAGCACGACCCTTATTTATATAGTCCCTTTCAGAACGAGCTCTGGAGCCATATAGGTATAATTAATGTGTAATGCCTATCATAATGCAAGAAACTCAAACAGCAACATGTTAGCGACTAGATAATCTTTTTTGTGATGTTAATTGGTTGTCTTATGAGGAAAGATTGAGCTAGTTGGGCCTACACTCAATGGAATTTAGAAGAATGAGAGGTGATCTAATTGAAACATATAAGATCCTGAGGACAGGGTAGGTGCTGAGACGATGTCTCCCCCATGGGGGAATCTAGAACTAGGGGGCAGAGTTTAAAAATAAGACAGAGATGAGGAGGAATTTCTTCTCTGACAGGGTCATTAGTCTGTGGAATTCTCTTCCCCAGACAGCAGTGGAGGCTGGGCCATTGAATATATTCAAGGCTGAGTTTGACAGATGTTTGATCTACGAGGGAGTCAAGGGTTATGAGGGGCAAGCAGGAAAGTGGAATTAAGATCAGCCATGATCTTATTGAATGGCAGAGCAGGCTCAAGGGGCTGAATGGCCTACTCCTGCTCCTAATTCTTATGATTGAAGGAGGATAATTCAAATGCTCTTCTTCGAAATAATGTCACAGTTACATTCACCTGAGAGGGCAGAGAGGGACCCAGTTTATCATTGCACTCCCAGCAATGCAGTAGTCCTTCAGTACCGCACGCAATGTGCATTTCTTTGCATTCAAGTAGGACTTGAACCCATAACCTCTTGACTCAGAGGTGAGAGTGTAAGTAGAGATGGCACGAGGGTGTTGCTGTTGTAGATGTTTGGTACAAGTGTGTTAATGTGTTATTAACAAATTCCTCTCTCTCTAATTTCAAACATTAGGTTAAGGATACCATTGAGAAAGCAGGGAGGAGTTTGTGAAGCTTAAGTATTGATACAATACATGGAACAGAGCCATTTCATTACAGGAGACCTCCTCTCTCCGTTTCAGTCAGTAGAACATAGGAACAGGAGGAGGCCATTCACCCCTTCCAACCTGTTTTGCCATTCTGCACCATAACTCCATATCCCCTCATTTGCCCCTATTCCCTAATACCTTCAGTTATCAAAATCTATCAATCTCAGATTTAAGATTAACAATTGATCCAGAATTAATTGCCATTTGTGGAAGAGATTTCCAAACTCCTACCACTCTTTCTGTGTACAAGTCTTTCCGAATTTCACTCCTGAAGGATCTGGCTCTAGTTTTAGACTCTGCCCCCTAGTCCCTGCACGCCCCCAACCCCCCTCCCCAGCCCCCTTGCCCCCCACCCCCCATCCCACCCCACCCAAACCAGTGGAAATAGTTTCTCTCTATTTATTCAATTAGTTCATGTTCATATCTAAGAAAACGTTGATGAAATCACCCCTTAACTTTGCAGTTCCAGACAATGCAGCCCCAGTTTGTGTGATCTCTCCTTATAATTTAACCCTTGGAGTCCAGGTCTCATTCTGGTGAATCTACACTGCACAACCTCCCAGGTCAATCTGTCCTTCTAAGATCTGGTGCCCGGAATTGTTCACAGTAATTCCGGGTGTGGTCTCACCGAAGCTTTGTACAGTTGAGGCGGGAATTCTGCCCCTGGTATTCTAGACCTCCAGATATGAAGGCCAGCATTCCATTAGTCTCTCTGACTATTTTGTCTACCTGTACATGACATTTTAATTAACTGTGCACCTGGAACCGCCCCCCCCCCCCCCCCTCCCTATAGTCTCTTCGAACACCCTCTCTTTCTGGATTTTCACCTTTCAGACAGCCCTCTGTTCAGCTGGAAGAGCAGCTGTTTTCTTACCTGTAACTGTTAGGGTGGTTCCTGTCCCAAACTTCATTTCACCTTGCACCCTGACAGCACAGTAATAGACCCCAGCATCCAGAACACTGACGTTTGTGATCCTTAGTTGAGAGCTGCGGGTGGTGGAGTTAAACGAGGGGGAGAAGCGAGGTCCAAAACCGTTGAAGTATTTCACCATGTCACCCTGGCCGTGCTGAAACAGGACCGCGACGGGAGCTTGGCTGGGAATTTGTATAAACCAGAATAACAGATCAGACCCGTTCTGTATTTTACATCCCAGTGTCACCGTCTCTCCCGAAGGCGCTGTTATCCACCATCTCCGAGCCAGACTGGAATCATCTGTATTGGGAAGGACCAAGTAAAGTTCTGGTGATACTTGGGAATATCTGAAATCTGCCACTTGGCTCCAGTTTCTGTCTATCTTTTTTATAAATCCACTCAGTCACGTATTTCACATAACACAATCGTTTATGATATTCATGAGTCTATCCACTGCAGGTTAGGAGCTCTTGTGGTGCAGTGGGTAATGTCCCTGCCTCTGAGTCTGAAGTTCTGGGTTTGAGTCCCACTCCAGGGCTTGATGGCCAAGGAAGGTGTGTTCATAATGTGGCCAAACAGGTTGAGCATCAACCTGCAAATCCTTCCAACACACACCAGTGGCAGGTGGTAAGAGTGGGAGAGATTTCTACCATCACTATCCAGAGCTCCACACAACAAGAGTAAAAGTGCAGTTTGGCACAACAACTTGGACTCCCTGTGGGGAGCTGGATGGTCAGTATGGACCCAGATTGGTGCTAACATCAGGGGGTTCAACCCCTATTCTGGCTAGAGTGGATGTGGCACTTGCCTTGTTACCCTGCCTGTGCTGGAGGCGCTGTGGGTCAGAGCTGCCTTTGGGCAGAAAACAGATGGACTGATAGATATTTTCACAAATAAAATGGATACAAGCAGCTAAGCAATTAGACGGGCGGCTAAGGTACTTACAATTCACCCACATCAATAGGAGCCACTGCAGCCTGTTCATCTTGGCCAATCTCTGAAATACTTTGCCTACAGACTGCTACTTTGACCAGCGGCCTCGCTGACTTTGTGGTTTTGTTCAGTTTCCCACCAAACGACCTCTTGCAACAACACTACTGCTTTGCTTTCGCACCAAAATGCTGATTCCGCTGATCGTGCCTGAATGACCAGGCGACTGGCTGTGTGGTTTCGAGATTGGATTGAGATTGTCAATTCTGGGTGGTGGATTAACATCGGCCCAGCTCGGGCGCTAGAATAAATCTGATTGCGAAAGGTTGAGGTAGATTTTTTTACATGTATAAAAAAAGGTTTTTAAATGAGTTGCAAAGTGATGAAATAAGTATAAATGTAACCTAGATATGGTTTCCTGTTGTGGCACATACAGGCGAGGATGACTGTAATGAAAAAAAGGCATTTACAAGCCATCTCGACTGCAGACAACACTTTGTTCATTCAGGAAGCTCTTCTCACTTCTCCCCCAGAATTTTATCACATTTTCCATAGTTTTCAAGTGGGAATGTTTTGTAATGTACTTCTACAAATTTTACGAATGAAATATATTTTTGAGAAAAATAATCTCTATGAACCTGGTTCCAATATCACAGAAAGTCCCAGTGGGAGCTGAGCTCTGGATATTTGTGTCTTATAAACTCAAAACCAAGCCTTTCCGATTTATTACCATTCTAGCACTCTGTCTTTAGATAATTCTAAGGAGATTTCCAAGCGTAAAGCCAAATTGACTGCCCCCCCCCTCCTTGACTGCCCCCCCTCCCACCTCTCACCCTCCCCCCCCACCCTCCCCTCCCCCCTCCCACCCTCCCCTCCCCCCTCCCACCCTCCCCTCCCCCCTCCCCTCCCCCCTCCCACCCTCCCCTCCCCCCTCCCACCTCTCACCCTCCCCCCCCCCACCCTCCCCTCCCCCCTCCCACCCTCCCCTCCACCCTCCCACCCTCCCCTCCACCCTCCCCTCCCCCATCCCCCACACATTTTGACAGTGACTATCTTCAGAAAAACTCTTTGGCTGTGAAGGATTTTGGGATGTCCTGAGATGGTGGAAGCTGTTCCTTTAATGCAAGTCTTTTCTTCATGAGTTTGTTTTAACAAATTAAATGTACTTGGGGAAATATTTCAGGGCCTCCTGGGGAAAGAGCCGGGAACTGGGCTGAATTCTTCCCTCAAAGAGTTGTGGATCGATGGAATTCTCCCCCCCGGAGAGCTGGACATCGCTCAGCTTATTCAGAGCTGAGACGGCTGAATTTTGGACTCAAAGGGGATTAGAGGAGGATCTTATTGAATGGTGCAGCAGGCTCTAGGGGCCGAATGACCTACTCCTACGCCTATTTCTCCCTTGCTATGCTAATTAGTAGCTCTCCCGGAGAAGCGCCTTGGGCACCCTCTGATCTGGAATGATGAGGCTGGGGGAAAGTCACTCCGTGCTCCATCTACTGGTCAGAATTTGTCACTACATCCAGACAAGTGAGCTCGCGAAATTGAATGGTGAATGGCGCAGTGTGTTACAGTTCACTCAGGGAGTCCGAGTTGCTGTGGCAACCGGCACTTTTACACACAAGTTGTAGTCTGGAGCTATGGATAGTGACGGTAAATGCTCCAACATTCTTCCCATCACATGGCTGACCAGGAATCTTTCCCACTTTTACTGTCAGTCAGTAGCGTGTGTTGGAAGGAGTTGCAGGTTGCTCGATCATATTATGAAAACTCCGTCCTTAGAGTGGGACTTGAATCCAAAGGTTCTGACTTAAAGACAGCGACACTAGTCACTGTGCTGCAAGACCACCCGAGGGAAATATAGCCAGGTACAAAGGTGAGTCTGCCTCCTTCAAACTCCATTCCCACTCTGGCTCCATTCCCACTCTGGCTCCTTCTCACTCTGGCTCCTTCCCACTCTGGCTCCATTCCCACTCTGGCTCCATTCTCACTCTGGCTCCTTCTCACTCTGGCTCCTTCCCACTCTGGCTCCATTCTCACTCTGGCTCCTTCCCACTCTGGCTCCATTCTCACTCTGGCTACTTTCTGATACAGGCTCCTGCTGATGGGTTATTTCCTCACTCTGGCTCCTTTCCCACTCTGGCTCCTTTCCCACTCTGGCTCCTTTCCCACTCTGGCTCCTTCCCACTCTGGCTCCATTCTCACTCTGGCTCCTTCCCACTCTGGCTCCATTCTCACTCCGGCTACTTTCTGATACAAGCTCCTGCTGATGGGTTATTTCCTCACTCTGGCTCCTTTCCCACTCTGGCTCCTTTCCCACTCTGGCTCCTTTCCCACTCTGACTCCTTTCTCACACTGGCTCCTTTTTCACTCTAGCTCCTTTCTCACTCTGGCTCCTTCTCACTCTGGCTCCATTCCCACTCTGGCTCCTTCTCACTCTGGCTCCTTCCCACTCTGGCTCCATTCCCACTCTGGCTCCTTCTCACTCTGGCTCCTTCCCACTCTGGCTCCATTCTCACTCTGGCTACTTTCTGATACAGGCTCCTGCTGATGGGTTATTTCCTCACTCTGGCTCCTTTCCCACTCTGGCTCCATTCTCACTCTGGCTCCTTCTCAATCTGGCTCCTCCTCACCCTGTCTCAATTCTCACTCTGGCTACTTTCTGATACAGGCTCCTGCTGATGGGTTATTTCCTCACTCTGGCTCCTTTCTCACTCTGGCTCCTTTCCCACTCTGGCTCCTTTCCCACTCTGGCTCCTTTCCCACTCTGGCTCCTTTCCCACTCTGGTTCCTTTCCCACTCTGGCTCCTTTTCCACTCTGGCTCCTTTCTCACTCTGGCTCCTTTCTCACTCTGACTCCTTTCTCACTCTGGCTCCTTACCAACTCTGGCTCCTTTCCCACTCTGACTCCTTTCTCACTCTGGCTCCTTCTCACTCTGGCTCCTTACCAACTCTGGCTCCTTTCTTACTCCAGCATCTTTCTCACTCTGGCTCTTTCTGACCCTGTCTACATCCTCACTCTGGCTCCATTGTCTCTCTGGCTCCTTTCGTACTCTGGATCCTTTCACACTAAGTCTCCTCTCTCAATCTGGCTCATTTCCCAATCTGACCATTTCTGCATCTGCATCTGTCTCACTCTGGCTTCTTTCTCACTCTGGCTCCTTTCCCACTCTGGCTTCTTTCTCACACTGGCTCCTTTCCCACTCTGGCTCCTTTCTCACACTAGCTGCTTCCTCACTGTGGCTCCTTTCTCATTCTGGCCCCTTTCTTGCTCTTGCTCATTTTGACTCTGTTTACATATGCGCTCTGGCTTCTTTCTCACTCTGACTCCTTCCTTGCTCTGTTTCCTTACCAACTTCTCACTCTAGCTCCTTTCTCACTCTGGCTCCATTCACATTCCAGCTCCTTTCTTACACTGGCCTCTTTCTCACTCTGACTCCTTCCTTGCTCTGTTGCCTTACCAACTTTGGCTCTTTTCTCAATCTGGCTCGTTCTCACTCCAGCTTCTTTGTCACTCTGGACCGATTCTCGCTCTGGCACTTTTACCACTCTGGTATGTTTCGCACTCTGTCTCCTTTCCTACTCTAGCTCTTTCTCAGTGTTGCTCCTGTCTGTTCTGGCTCATTTCCCATTCTGGTTCCTTCTCACTCTGGCTCCTTTCCAATTCTGACACCTTTCTCAACCTGGCTCCATCTCACTCTACTAACTTCCTCACTCAGGCTCATTGTCAACCTGGCTTCTTCTCACTCGAGATATGGTCTCAATCTGGCTCCTTTATCTCTCTGGCACCGTTCTCACTCTGGATCCATTTTCAATGTCTCCTTTCCTACTTTGGCTCTTCCTCACTTTAGCTCCATCCTGATTTGGCTCTGTTTGGGGGGGATATAGGGATACAGTAATAACTAGGGGGAATATAAGGATACAGTAATTGTTAGGGGGATATAGGGATACAGTAATTACTGGGGGAATATAAGGATACAGTAATTATTAGGGGGATATAGGGATACAATAATTAAAAGGATGAATGCAGGGATAGAGTAATTATTGAAGGGGGTGCGGTTTTAAGGATACATGAATTATTAGGGGGAATGTAGGGATAGAGTAATTATTAGGGGGGATACAGGGATACAGTAATTGTTAGGGGGAATATAGGGATACAGTAAATATTAGGGGGGATAAAAGGATAAAGTAATTATTAGGGGGAATAAAGGGATACAGAAATTATTGGGGGGATATAAGGATACAGTAATTATTAGGGGGCATATAGGGATATAGTAATTATTAGGGGTATTTAAGGATACAGTAATTATTGGGGAGATAAAGGGATACAGTAATTATTAGGGGGAATATAGGGATACAGTAATTATTAGGGGGGATACAAGGATACAGTAATTATTAGGGGGAATATAGGGATATAGTAATTATTAGGGGGATATAAGGATACAGTAATTATTAGGGAGATATAGGGATACAGTAATTATTAGGGGGAATATAGGGATACAGGAATTATTAGGGGGATATAAGGATACAGTAATTATTAGGGAGATATAGGTTACAGTAAGTATTAGGGGGTATAAGGACACAGTAATTATTAGGAGGAATATAGGGATACAATAATTATTAGGGAGGATATAGGGATACAGTAATTATTAGGGGGAATATAGGAAAACAGTAATTATTAGGGGAATATAGGGATACAGTAATTATTTGGGGGAATATAGGGATACAGAAATTATTAGGGGGAATATAGGGATACAGTAATTATTTGGGGGAATATAGGGATACAGAAATCTTTAGGGCAAATGTAGGGATACAATAATTATTAGGGGGAATGTAGGGATAGAGTAATTATTAGGGGGGGTTAGGGATACAGTAATTACAGGGAGGAATGTAGGGATTCTGTAATTATTAGGGGGGATATTGGGATACAGTAATTATTAGGGGAATATAGGGATACAGTAATTAATAGGGGGAATAAAGGGATACAGTAAATATTAGGGGGATATAAGGATACAGTAATTATTAGGGGGAATATAGGGATACAGTAATTATTAGGGGGGATATAAGGATACAGTAATTATTAGGGGAATATAGGGATACAGTAATTAATGGGGAATAAAGGGATACAGTAAATATTAGGGGGGATATAAGGATACAGTAATTATTAGGGGGAATATAGGGATACAGTAATTATTAGAGGGGATATAAGGATACAGTAATTATTGGGGGGAATATAGGGATACAGTAAGTATTGGGGGAGATATCACGATACAGGAATTATTAGGGGGAATGTAGGGATAGAGTAATTATTAGGGGGGATATAGGGATACAGTAATTATTAGGGGGAATATAGAAAAACAGTAAATATTAGGGGGGATAAAAGGATAAAGTAATTATTAGGGGGAATAAAGGGAAACAGAAATTATTAGGGGGGATATAACGATACAGTAATTATTAGGGGGAATATAGGGATATAGTAATTATTAGGGGGGATTTAAGGATACAGTAATTATTGGGGAGATATAGGGATACAGTAATTATTAGGGGGAATATAGGGATACAGTAATTATTAGGGGGGATACAAGGATACAGTAGTTATTAGGGGGAATATAAGGATATAGTAATTATTAGGGGGATATAAGGATACAGTAATTATTAGGGGGAATATAGGGATACAGCAATTATGAGGGGGAATGTAGGGATACAGTAATTATTAGGGGGGAAATCGGGATACAGTAAGTATTGGGGGATATAAGGACACAGTAATTATTATGGGGAATATAGGGATACAGTAATTATTAGGGGGGATATAAGGATACAGTAATTATTAGGGAGATATAGGGATACAGTAAATATTAGGGGGAATATAGTGATACAGGAATTATTAGGGGGAATATAGGGATACAGTAATTATTAGGGGGAATATAGGAATACAGTAATTATTAGGGGGAATATAAGGATACAGTAATTATTAGGGGGAATATAGGAATACAGTAATTATTAGGGGGAATATAAGGATACAGTAATTATTAGGGAGATATAGGTTACAGTAAGTATTGGGGGGATATAAGGACACAGTAATTATCATGGGGAATATAGGGATACAGTAATTATTAGGGGGGATATAAAGATACAGTAATTATTAGGAAGATATAGGGATACAGTAAATATTAGGGGAATATAGTGATACAGGAATTATTAGGGGGAATATAGGGATACAGTAATTATTAGGGGGAATATAGGAATACAGTAATTATTAGGGGGAATATAGGGATACAATAATTATTAGGGGGGATATAGGGATACCGTAATTATTAGGGGGGATATTGGGATACAGTAATTATTAGGGGAATATAGGGATACAGTAATTAATAGGGGGAATAAAGGGATACAGTAAATATTGGGGGGATATAAGGATAGAGCAATTATTAGGGGGAATATAGGGATACAGTAATTATTAGGGGGGATATAAGGATACAGTAATTATTAGGGGTATATAGGGATACAGTAATTAATGGGGGAATATAGGGATACAGTAAATATTAGGGGGGATATAAGGATACAGTAATTATTAGAGGGGATATAAGGATACAGTAATTATTAGGGGGAATATAGGGATACATTAAGTATTGGGGGGGATATCACGATACAGGAATTATTAGGGGGAATGTAGGGATGGAGTAATTATTAGGGGGGATATAGGGATACAGTAATTATTAGGGGGAATAAAGGGATACAGAAATTATTAGGGGGGATATAAGGATACAGTAATTATTAGGGGGAATATAGGGACATAGTAATTATTAGGGGGGATTTAAGGATACAGTAATTATTGGGGAGATATAGGGATACAGTAATTATTAGGGGGAATATAGGGATACAGTAATTATTAGGGGGGATACAAGGATACAGTAGTTATTAGGGGGAATATAGGGATATAGTAATTATTGGGGGGGTTATAAGGATACAGTAATTATTATGGGGAATATAGGGATACAGTAATTATTAGGGGGGATAGAAGGATACAGTAAATATTAGGGAGATATAGGGATACAGTAATTATTAGGGGGAATTTTGGGATACAGTAATTATTAGGAGGGATATAAGGATATAGTAATTATTAGGGAGATATAGGTTACAGTAAGTATTGGGGGGATATAAGGGCACAGTAATTATTATGGGGAATATAGGGATACAATAATTATTAGGGGGGATATTGGGATACAGTAATTATTAGGGGGAAGATTGGGATACAATAATTATTAGGGGGGATATAGGGATACAGTAATTATTAGGGGGAATATAGGAAAACAGTAATTATTAGGGGAATATAGGGATACAGTAATTATTTGGGGGAATATAGTGATACACAAATTATTAGGGGAATATAGGGATACAGTAATTATTTGGGGGAATATAGGGATACAGAAATTTTTAGGGCAAATGTAGGGATACAATAATTATTAGGGGGAATGCAAGGATAGAGTAATTATTAGGGGGGGGGGGTTAGGGATACAGTAATTATAAGGGGGAATGTAGGGATACTGTAATTATTTGGGGGGATATTGGGATACAATAATTATTAGGGGAATATAGGGATACAGTAATTAATAGGGGGAATAAAGGGATACAGTAAATATTAGGGGGGATATAGGGATACAGTAAGTATTAGGGGGGATATCACCATACAGTAATTATTATGGGGAATATAGGGAGAGAGTTATTATTAGCGGGGAATATAGGGTACAGTAATTATTAGAGGGAATATAGGGATACATTAATTATTTGGGGGAATATAGGAATACAGTAATTATTAGGGGGAATATAGGGATACAGCAATTATGAGGGGGAATGTAGGGATACAGTAATTATTAGGGGGGAAATCGGGATACAGTATGTATTGGGGGGATATAACGAAACAGTAATTATTATGGGGAACATAGGGATAGAGTAATTATTAGGGGGGATATAAGGATACAGTAATTATTAGGGGGATATAAGGATACAGTGATTATTAGGGGGAATATAGGGTACAGTAATTATTAGGGGGGATATAAGGATACAGTAAATATTAGGGAGAATATAGGAATACAGTAATTATTAGGGGGGATATAAGGATACAGTAATTATTAGGGAGACATAGGGATACAGTAAATATTAGGGGGAATATAAGGATACAGTAATTATTAGGGGGAATATAGGGATACAATAATTATTAGGGGGGTTATAGGGATACCGTAATTATTAGGGGGAATATAGGAATACAGTAATTATTAGGGGGAATAAAAGGATACAGTAATTATTAGGGAGATATAGGTTACAGTAAGTATTGGGGGGATATAAGGACACAGTAATTATTATGGGGAATATAGGGATACAGTAAGTATTAGGGGGGATATAAGGATACAGTAATTATTAGGGAGATATAGGGATACAGTAAATATTAGGGGGAATATAGTGATACAGGAATTATTAGGGGGAATATAGGAATACAGTAATTATTAGGGGGACTATAAGGATACAGTAATTATTAGGGGGAGTATAGTGATACAGGAATTATTAGGGGGAATATAGTGATACAGGAATTATTAGGGGGAATATAGGGATACAGTAATTATTAGGGGGAATATAGGAATACAGTAATTATTAGGGGGAATATAAGGATACAGTAATTATTAGGGGGAATATAGTGATACAGGAATTATTAGGCGGAATTTAGTGATACAGGAATTATTATGGGCAATATAGGGATACAGTAATTATTAGGGGGAATATAAGGATACAGTAATTATTAGGGAGATATAGGTTACAGTAAGTATTGGGGGGATATAAGGACACAGTAATTATTATGGGGAATATAGGGATACAGTAATTATTAGGGGGGATATAAGGATACAGTAATTATTAGGGAGATATAGGGATACAGTAAATATTAGGGGGAATATAGTGATACAGGAATTATTAGGGGGAATATAGGGATACAGTAATTATTAGGGGGAATATAGGAATACAGTAATTATTAGGGGGAATATAAGGATACAGTAATTATTAGGGGGAATATAGGGATATAGTAATTATTATGGGGAATATAGGGATACAGTAATTATTAGGGGGGATATAAGGATACAGTAATTATTAGGGAGATATAGGGATACAGTAAATATTAGGGGGAATATAGTGATACAGGAATTATTAGGGGGAATATAGGGATACAGTAATTATTAGGGGGAATATAGGAATACAGTAATTATTAGGGGGAATATAAGGATACAGTAATTATTAGGGGGAATATAGGAATACAGTAATTATTAGGGGGAATATAAGGATACAGTAATTATTAGGGAGATATAGGTTACAGTAAGTATTGGGGGGATATAAGGACACAGTAATTATCATGGGGAATATAGGGATACAGTAATTATTAGGGGGGATATAAAGATACAGTAATTATTAGGAAGATATAGGGATACAGTAAATATTAGGGGAATATAGTGATACAGGAATTATTAGGGGGAATATAGGGATACAGTAATTATTAGGGGGAATATAGGAATACAGTAATTATTAGGGGGAATATAGGGATACAATAATTATTAGGGGGGATATAGGGATACCGTAATTATTAGGGGGAATATAGGGATACAATAATTATTAGGGGGGATATAGGAAAACAGTAATTATTAGGGGAATATAGGGATACAGAAATTTTTAGGGCAAATGTAAGGATACAATAATTATTAGGGGGAATGTAGGGATAGAGTAATTAATAGGGGGGATATTGGGATACAGTAATTATTAGGGGAATATAGGGATACAGTAATTAATAGGGGGAATAAAGGGATACAGTAAATATTGGGGGGATATAAGGATAGAGCAATTATTAGGGGGAATATAGGGATACAGTAATTATTAGGGGGGATATAAGGATACAGTAATTATTAGGGGTATATAGGGATACAGTAATTAATGGGGGAATATAGGGATACAGTAAATATTAGGGGGGATATAAGGATACAGTAATTATTAGAGGGGATATAAGGATACAGTAATTATTAGGGGGAATATAGGGATACATTAAGTATTGGGGGGGATATCACGATACAGGAATTATTAGGGGGAATGTAGGGATGGAGTAATTATTAGGGGGGATATAGGGATACAGTAATTATTAGGGGGAATAAAGGGATACAGAAATTATTAGGGGGGATATAAGGATACAGTAATTATTAGGGGGAATATAGGGACATAGTAATTATTAGGGGGGATTTAAGGATACAGTAATTATTGGGGAGATATAGGGATACAGTAATTATTAGGGGGAATATAGGGATACAGTAATTATTAGGGGGGATACAAGGATACAGTAGTTATTAGGGGGAATATAGGGATATAGTAATTATTGGGGGGGTTATAAGGATACAGTAATTATTATGGGGAATATAGGGATACAGTAATTATTAGGGGGGATATAAGGATACAGTAAATATTAGGGAGATATAGGGATACAGTAATTATTAGGGGGAATTTTGGGATACAGTAATTATTAGGAGGGATATAAGGATATAGTAATTATTAGGGAGATATAGGTTACAGTAAGTATTGGGGGGATATAAGGGCACAGTAATTATTATGGGGAATATAGGGATACAATAATTATTAGGGGGGATATTGGGATACAGTAATTATTAGGGGGAAGATTGGGATACAATAATTATTAGGGGGGATATAGGGATACAGTAATTATTAGGGGGAATATAGGAAAACAGTAATTATTAGGGGAATATAGGGATACAGTAATTATTTGGGGGAATATAGTGATACACAAATTATTAGGGGAATATAGGGATACAGTAATTATTTGGGGGAATATAGGGATACAGAAATTTTTAGGGCAAATGTAGGGATACAATAATTATTAGGGGGAATGCAAGGATAGAGTAATTATTAGGGGGGGGGGTTAGGGATACAGTAATTATAAGGGGGAATGTAGGGATACTGTAATTATTTGGGGGGATATTGGGATACAATAATTATTAGGGGAATATAGGGATACAGTAATTAATAGGGGGAATAAAGGGATACAGTAAATATTAGGAGGGATATAGGGATACAGTAAGTATTAGGGGGGATATCACCATACAGTAATTATTATGGGGAATATAGGGAGAGAGTTATTATTAGCGGGGAATATAGGGTACAGTAATTATTAGAGGGAATATAGGGATACATTAATTATTTGGGGGAATATAGGAATACAGTAATTATTAGGGGGAATATAGGGATACAGCAATTATGAGGGGGAATGTAGGGATACAGTAATTATTAGGGGGGAAATCGGGATACAGTATGTATTGGGGGGATATAACGAAACAGTAATTATTATGGGGAACATAGGGATAGAGTAATTATTAGGGGGGATATAAGGATACAGTAATTATTAGGGGGATATAAGGATACAGTGATTATTAGGGGGAATATAGGGTACAGTAATTATTAGGGGGGATATAAGGATACAGTAAATATTAGGGAGAATATAGGAATACAGTAATTATTAGGGGGGATATAAGGATACAGTAATTATTAGGGAGACATAGGGATACAGTAAATATTAGGGGGAATATAAGGATACAGTAATTATTAGGGGGAATATAGGGATACAATAATTATTAGGGGGGTTATAGGGATACCGTAATTATTAGGGGGAATATAGGAATACAGTAATTATTAGGGGGAATAAAAGGATACAGTAATTATTAGGGAGATATAGGTTACAGTAAGTATTGGGGGGATATAAGGACACAGTAATTATTATGGGGAATATAGGGATACAGTAAGTATTAGGGGGGATATAAGGATACAGTAATTATTAGGGAGATATAGGGATACAGTAAATATTAGGGGAATATAGTGATACAGGAATTATTAGGGGGAATATAGGAATACAGTAATTATTAGGGGGACTATAAGGATACAGTAATTATTAGGGGGAGTATAGTGATACAGGAATTATTAGGGGGAATATAGTGATACAGGAATTATTAGGGGAATATAGGGATACAGAAATTTTTAGGGCAAATGTAGGGATACAATAATTATTAGGGGGAATGTAGGGATAGAGTAATTATTGGGGGGATATTGGGATACAGTAATTATTAGGGGAATATAGGGATACAGTAATTAATAGGGGGAATAAAGGGATACAGTAAACATTAGGGGGGATATAAGGATAGAGCAATTATTAGGGGGAATATAGGGATACAGTAATTATTAGGGGGGATATAAGGATACAGTAATTATTAGGGGTATATAGGGATAAATTAATTAATGGGGGAATAAAGGGATACAGTAAATATTAGGGGGGATATAAGGATACAGTAATTATTAGAGGGGATATAAGGATACAGTAATTATTAGGGGGAATATAGGGATACATTAAGTATTGGGGGGGATATCACGATACAGGAATTATTAGGGGGAATGTAGGGATAGAGTAATTATTAGGGGGGATATAGGGATACAGTAATTATTAGGGGGAATATAGAAAAACAGTAAATATTAGGGGGGATAAAAGGATAAAGTAATTATTAGGGGGAATAAAGTGATACAGAAATTATTAGGGGGGATATAAGGATACAGTAATTATTAGGGGGAATATAGGGACATAGTAATTATTAGGGGGGATTTAAGAATACAGTAATTATTGGGGAGATATAGAGATACAGTAATTATTAGGGGGAATATTGGGATACAGTAATTATTAGGGGGGATACAAGGATACAGTAGTTATTAGGGGGAATATAGGGATATAGTAATTATTAGGGGGGATATAAGGATACAGTAATTATTATGGGGAATATAGGGATACAGTAATTATTAGTGGGGATATAAGGATACAGTAAATATTAGGGAGATATAGGGATACAGTAATTATTAGGGGGAATATAGGGATACAGTAATTATTTGGGGGAATATAGTGATACAGAAATTATTAGGGGAATATAGGGATACAGTAATTATTTGGGGGAATATAGGGATACAGATATTTTTAGGGCAAATGTAGGGATACAATAATTATTAGGGGGAATGTAAGGATAGAGTAATTATTAGGGGGGGTTAGGGATACAGTAATTATAAGGGGGAATGTAGGGATACTGTAATTATTTGGGGGGATATTGGGATACAATAATTATTAGGGGAATATAGGGATACAGTAATTAATAGGGGGAATAAAGGGTTACAGTAAATATTAGGGGGGATATAGGGATACAGTAAGTATTAGGGGGGATATCACGATACAGTAATTATTATGGGGAATATAGGGAGAGAGTAATTATTAGCGGGGATATAAGGATACAATAATTATTAGGGGGATATAAGGATACAGTGATTATTAGGGGGAATATAGGGTTCAGTAATTATTAGGGGGAATATAGGGATACATTAATTATTTGGGGGAATATAGGAATACAGTAATTATTAGGGGGAATATAGGGATACAGTAATTATGAGGGGGAATGTAGGGATACAGAAATTATTAGTGGGGATATAGGGATACAGTAATTATTAGGGGGAAATCGGGATACAGTAAGTATTGGGGGGATATAACGAAACAGTAATTATTATGGGGAATATAGGGATAGAGTAATTATTAGGGGGGATATAAGGATACAGTAATTATTAGGGGGATATAAGGATACAGTGATTATTAGGGGGAATATAGGGTACAGTAATTATTAGGGGGATAAAAGGATACAGTAATTATTAGGGAGAATATAGGAATACAGTAATTATTAGGGGGAATATAGGGATACAGTAATTATTAGGGGGAATATGGGGATGCAGGAAATATTAGGGGGGCTATAGGGATACAGTAATTATTAGGGGGAATATAGGGACATAGTAATTATTAGGGGGGATTTAAGAATACAGTAATTATTGGGGAGATATAGAGATACAGTAATTATTAGGGGGAATATTGGGATACAGTAATTATTAGGGGGGATACAAGGATACAGTAGTTATTAGGGGGAATATAGGGATATAGTAATTATTAGGGGGGATATAAGGATACAGTAATTATCATGGGGAATATAGGGATACAGTAATTATTAGTGGGGATATAAGGATACAGTAAATATTAGGGAGATATAGGGATACAGTAATTATTAGGGGGAATATAGGGATACAGTAATTATTTGGGGGAATATAGTGATACAGAAATTATTAGGGGAATATAGGGATACAGTAATTATTTGGGGGAATATAGGGATACAGAAATTTTTAGGGCAAATGTAGGGATACAATAATTATTAGGGGGAATGTAAGGATAGAGTAATTATTAGGGGGGGTTAGGGATACAGTAATTATAAGGGGGAATGGAGGGATACTGTAATTATTTGGGGGGATATTGGGATACAATAATTATTAGGGGAATATAGGGATACAGTAATTAATAGGGGGAATAAAGGGTTACAGTAAATATTAGGGGGGATATAGGGATACAGTAAGTATTAGGGGGGATATCACGATACAGTAATTATTATGGGGAATATAGGGAGAGAGTAATTATTAGCGGGGATATAAAGATACAGTAATTATTAGGGGGATATAAGGATACAGTGATTATTAGGGGGAATATAGGGTTCAGTAATTATTAGGGGGAATATAGGGATACATTAATTATTTGGGGGAATATAGGAATACAGTAATTATTAGGGGGAATATAGGGATACAGTAATTATGAGGGGGAATGTAGGGATACAGAAATTATTAGTGGGGATATAGGGATACAGTAATTATTAGGGGGGAAATCGGGATACAGTAAGTATTGGGGGGATATAACGAAACAGTAATTATTATGGGGAATATAGGGATAGAGTAATTATTAGGGGGGATATAAGGATACAGTAATTATTAGGAGGATATAAGGATACAGTGATTATTAGTGGGAATATAGGGTACAGTAATTATTAGGGGGATAAAAGGATACAGTAATTATTAGGGAGAATATAGGAATACAGTAATTATTAGGGGGAATATAGGGATACAGTAATTATTAGGGAGAATATAGGGATACAGAAATTATGAGGGGGAATATAGGGATACAGTAATTATTAGGGGGAATATGGGGATGCAGGAAATATTAGGGGGGCTATAGGGATACAGTAATTATTAGGGGGAATATAGGGATACAGTAATTATTAGGGGGAATATGGGGTTGCAGGAAATATTAGGGGGGCTATAGGGATACAGTAATTATTAGAGGGAATGTAGGGATACAGTAATTATTAGGGAGAATATAGGGATACAGAAATTATGAGGGGGAATATAGGGATACAATTATTAGGGGGAAGATTGGGATACAATAATTATTAGGGGGGATATAGGGATACAGTAATTATTAGGGGGAATATAGGAAAACAGTAATTATTAGGGGAATATAGGGATACAGTAATTATTTGGGGGAATATAGTGATACACAAATTATTAGGGGAATATAGGGATACAGTAATTATTTGGGGGAATATAGGGGTACAGAAATTTTTAGGGCAAATGTAGGGATACAATAATTATTAGGGGGAATGTAAGGATAGAGTAATTATTAGGGGGGGGTTAGGGATACAGTAATTATAAGGGGGAATGTAGGGATACTGTAATTATTTGGGGGGATATTGGGATACAATAATTATTAGGGGAATATAGGGATACAGTAATTAATAGGGGGAATAAAGGGATACAGTAAATATTAGGGGGGATATAGGGATACAGTAAGTATTAGGGGGGATATCACCATACAGTAATTATTATGGGGAATATAGGGAGAGAGTAATTATTAGCGGGGATATAAGGATACAGTAATTATTAGGGGGATATAAGGATACAGTGATTATTAGGGGGAATATAGGGTACAGTAATTATTAGAGGGAATATAGGGATACATTAATTATTTGGGGGAATATAGGAATACAGTAATTATTAGGGGGAATATAGGGATACAGCAATTATGAGGGGGAATGTAGGGATACAGTAATTATTAGGGGGGAAATCGGGATACAGTAAGTATTGGGGGGATATAACGAAACAGTAATTATTATGGGGAATATGGGGATAGAGTAATTATTAGGGGGGATATAAGGATACAGTAATTATTAGGGAGAATATAGGAATACAGTAATTATTAGGGGGGATATAAGGATACAGTAATTATTAGGGGGAATATAAGGATACAGTAATTATTAGGGGGGATATAAGGATACAGTAAATATTAGGGGGAATATAAGGATACAGTAATTATTAGGGAGAATATAGGGATACAATAATTATTAGGGGGGTTATAGGGATACCGTAATTATTAGGGGGAATATAGGAATACAGTAATTATTAGGGGGAATATAAGGATACAGTAATTATTAGGGAGATATAGGTTACAGTAAGTATTGGGGAGATATAAGGACACAGTAATTATTATGGGGAATATAGAGATACAGTAATTATTAGAGGGGATATAAGGATACAGTAATTATTAGGGAGATATAGGGATACAGTAAATATTAGGGGGAATATAGTGATACAGGAATTATTAGGGGGAATATAGGAATACAGTAATTATTAGGGGGACTATAAGGATACAGTAATTATTAGGGGGAATATAGTGATACAGGAATTATTAGGGGGAATATAGTGATACAGGAATTATTAGGGGGAATATAGGGATACAGTAATTATTAGGGGGAATATAGGAATACAGTAATTATTAGGGGGAATATAAGGATACAGTGATTATTAGGGGGAATATAGGGTACAGTAATTATTAGGGGGATAAAAGGATACAGTAATTATTAGGGAGAATATAGGAATACAGTAATTATTAGGGGGAATATAGGGATACAGTAATTATTAGGGAGAATATAGGGATACAGAA
Organism: Isurus oxyrinchus; assembly: GCA_026770705.1. Classification (NCBI taxonomy): domain Eukaryota; kingdom Metazoa; phylum Chordata; class Chondrichthyes; order Lamniformes; family Lamnidae; genus Isurus; species Isurus oxyrinchus. The sequence continues at coordinate 1,722,135 of JANJGN010000030.1, read as the reverse complement.
ATTATGAGGGGGAATATAGGGATACAGTAATTATTAGGGGGAATATGGGGATGCAGGAAATATTAGGGGGGCTATAGGGATACAGTAATTATTAGGGGGAATATAGGGATACAGTAATTATTAGGGGGAATATGGGGATGCAGGAAATATTAGGGGGGCTATAGGGATACAGTAATTATTAGAGGGAATGTAGGGATACAGTAATTATTAGGGAGAATATAGGGATACAGAAATTATGAGGGGGAATATAGGGATACAGTAATTATTAGGGGGAATATGGGGATGCAGGAAATATTAGGGGGGCTATAGGGATACAGTAATTATTAGGGGGAATGTAGGGATACAGTAATTATTCGGGGGGATGGAGGAATACAGTAAGTATTAGGGGGAATATAGAGATACAGTAATTATTAAGGGGAATATGGGGATACAGTAATTATTAGGGGGGATATAGGGATACAGTAATTTATAGGAGGATATAAGATACAGTAATTATTGGGGGAATATGGGGATACAGGAATTATTAGGGGGAATTTAGGAATACAGTAATTATTAGGGGGAATATAGGCATACAGTAAATATTAGGTGGAATATAGGGATACAGGAATTATTAGCGGGGATATAGGGATACAGTAATCATTAGGGGGATTATAGGGATACAGGAATTATTAGCGGGGATATAGGGATACAGTAAACATTAGGGGAAATATAGGGATACAGGAATTATTAAGGGGGGATATAGGGATACCGGAATTATTAGGGGGAATTTTTTGGATACAGGAATTATTAGGGGGGATATAGAGATACAGGAATTATTAGGGGGGGATATAGAGATACAGGAATTATTAAGGGGAATATTGGGATACAGTAATTATTTGACAGAATATCGCACACCTAAATGGTGGATGTGCTCTCCAAAATGGGGTTTGGATAGGGAATTCGCAATTGGATCCAACTGCTCTACACTAACATCAGTAGTGCAGTCTCTATCAATGGGTGGGAATCAGATATCTTTCCTATTAAATCTGGAGTCAGGCAGGACTGCCCTCTCTCCCCTGTCCTGTTTGTGTGTTGCATAGAACCCTTTGCTGAGTCCATCAGGAAGGATCCGGGCATAAGAGGAGTGACGATCCCAGGCAGTGGAGGCACTCAGGTCAAAGCCTCCCTGTACATGGACGATGTCGCCATCTTCTGCTCGGATCCGGTGTCGGTGTGCAGACTGATCCACATCTGTGACCAGTTCGAACTGGCCTCGGGAGCCAAGGTAAATCGTGGGAAGAGCGAGGCCACGTTCTTTGGGAACTGGGCTGACCGATCCTTTGTCCCCTTCACTGTCAGGGCTGACGTCCTGAAGGTGCTGGGGATATGGTTCGGAGGGACCAGAGCACACGTTAGAAACTGGAAGGAGCGAGTGTCTATGGTGAAAAGGAAACTGGGCATGTGGGAACGACGCTCCCTCTCCATTGCGGGTAAGAACCTGGTCATCAGGTGTGAGGCACTCTCGCTGTTGCTGTACGTGGCGCAGGTCTGGCCCATTCCACACTCCTGTGTGGTGGCGATCACCCGAGCCATTTTCTGCTTTATCTGGAGGTCGAAAATGGATCGTGTCCACAGGGACACGATGTACAAGCCTCTAGATAAAGGGGGAAAAAACGTGCCCAACATCGCCCTCATACTGTTGGCCACCTTTGTGTGTGGCTGCATCAAACGGTGCGTAGACCCTCAGTATGCAAACACCAAGTGTCACTACATGCTGAGGTTCTACCTGTCCCCGGTGTAGTGAAGGATGGGTCTGGCCACGATGCCGTGGAACGCTCCAAGTAGTTGGACCGTGCCGTACCACCTGTCCCTCGTGGGAAAATTTATGCAGAGAAACACCTTTGACCACAAGTCCATCAGGCAGTGGTCGGCACGTAACGTCTTAGAGGCCCTGAGGGAAAAGGAGAGGGTGGATCCTGTGGGATGGTTCCCTGAGCAGACTGTCAAAGTCATTTGGCAGAATGCCTCATCGCAAGAACTTTCCAACAAACACCAAGACGTAGCTTGGCTGGTGGTGAGAAAGGCCCTCCCTGTCAGATCCTTCCTACACACCAGGAGTCTCACCCTCTCTGCACATTGCCCTCGAGGTGGCTGTGGTGGGGAAGAGACCGTTGTTCACCTCCTTGTAGATTGTGTCTTTGCAAAGAAAGTCTGGAGAGAGATTCTGTCGCGGTTCATCCCGAGCAGTTCTGTGACACAGGACTCTGTGATCTACGGGCTGTTCCCATGGACACACACCGAGACAAACATCAACTGCAGCTGGAGGATCATCAACTCGGTGAAAGACGCTCTTTGGTCTGCCCGAAACTTGTTGGTTTTCCAGCGCAAAGAGTTGTCCCCGACTGAGTGTTGCAGACTGGCACATTCCAAGGTCCAGGACTACGTGCTGAGGGACACACTAAAGCTTGGGGCAGCCGCTGCAAAGGCGCAATGGGGAAAGGTCGCTGCCTAAGACCTTTCTGTCACAGTGCACTGGGAGGCTGGGAACTGTACGGACCCCTCGGGATGTACAGCTCAAAATGAATGTCTGCCAATGATTGTAATATTCATTGTTTGTCCTGATACACCTTGTGTTTCATGTTGTAAAAGTTGAACCTGATTGTATCTTTGTAATGGTGATTTTGAATTGGTTTGAAACATTGTTGAAGATTTATGAATAAACAATATTTTTGCAAAAAAAAAGCAAACTGTACAATGGAGACTTTATGGGCTCAAAAGAACAGACCCATGTTGCATATACAGGGAATGGGAGATATTGTATCACCACGTGGCCGGAAGGAATCCAGTACGGGGGTAACCAGATATGTGCCATCCATAATCATTCGGTGTGCCTACACCCACAGGTGCCAGCAAGGGTGGGGAAGGTGGACCTGATTGAAATATACAAGAGAGGTACGACTACTATTCAGATCAAGGAAAGCCTTAAGGATAACCTGACACAGTATCTGAACCAGTTCTCCTATGAAATTCCTCTATTACCAGAGCATGTCACCATGATTCGGGGACAGTCTCAGCAGATATACAGAACTTACTCTACACTGCAGCAACAGGTTAAAGCCTTAAAGACGGATATTGAACAAATAGATGCTTCCAGCTGGTGGGAGGACCTGTGGAATGGGGCTTGAACGTACAGATACACCCCTGAATTCAGATTATCTCCCATGCCCTAGATATACTTCAGCTGATAATGGTTATGAATCTAACATAATTGATCCATTGCACCCGGAGGTCAATAAAAAGGTGGTGTTGGGGGAGTTTTAGTAGATGGAGCAGGAATCTGGTAAACCAGAGGTTTGGATTAAAGGACCAGATGATACAGATGGTTTGACCAGTACCCGTACCCTTTACGTGCCAAAGCTGGTTGGCTGGACAGTATCAATGGCTGGTGGGGCATAAAGGGGGGAGCAGACAATGCCATTGTAGCTGGCTACCTTGGGAAAAGCCAAGGGCCAGAAGGGGGGACAGTTAGGGGGAAATAAAGGGATACATATTTATTAGGGGGAATATAGGGATACAATATTTATTAGGGGGAATATAGGAACACAGTAATTATTAGGGGGAATATAGGGATACAGTAATTATTAGGGGGGATATAAGGATACAGTAATTATTGGGGAGATATAGGGATACAGTAATTATTAGGGGGAATATAGGGATACAGTAATTATTAGGTGGGATATAAGTATACAGTTATTATATGGGGGAATATAGGGATAAAGAAATTATTAGGGGGAATACAGGGATACAGAAATTATTAGGGGCGAAATAGGGATACAGTTATTAGCGGGAATATATGGATACAGTAATTATTAGGGGGATATAAGATACAGTAGTTATTAGGGGAATATGGGGATACAGTAATTACTAGGGGAAATATAGGAATACAGTAATTATTGGGGGAATATAGGGAGACAGTAAAGATAAGGGGGAATATAGGGATTCAGGAATTATTAGGGGCAATATAGGGATACAAGAATTATTAGAGGGGATATAGGGGTACAGGTATTATTAAGGGGAATATAGGGATGCAATAATTATTAAGGTGGATATAGGAATGCAGTAATTATTAGGGGGAATATAGGGATACAGTAATTATTAGGGGGAATAAACGGATACAGTAATTATTAGGGGGATATAGGGATACAGGAATTATTAGGGGGATATAGGGATACAGTAATTATTAGGGGGATATAAGGACACAGTAATTATTAGGGGGATATAAGGATACAGTAATTATTAGGGGGATATAAGGACACAGTAATTATTAGGGGGATATAGGGATACAGTAATTATTAGTGGGAATATAGGGATACAGAAATTATTAGGGGGCATATGGAGACACTGTAATTATTAGGGGGAATATAAGGATACATTAATTATTAGAAGGAAAATAGGGATACAGTAATTATTAGGTGGGATATAAGTATATAGTTATTATAAGGGGGAATATAGGGATAAAGATATTATTAGGGGGAATATAGGAATACAGTAATAATACGGGGAGTATAGGCATACAGGAATTATTAGGGGGAATATAGGAATACAGCAATTATTAGTGGGAATATAAGGATACAGTAATTATTAGGGGGAATATAGGGAGACAGTAATTATGAGGGGGAATATAGGGATACAGTAATTATTAGGGGGAACATAATGATACCGTAATTATTAGGGGAATAGAGGGATACAGTAATTATTAGTGGGATTATAGATATATAGAAATTATTAGGGGGAATATCGAGAAACAGTAATTATTAGGGGGAATATAGGGATACAGTAATTATTAGGGGGAATATAGGGAGACAGTAATTATTAGGGGGAATATAGGGATACAGGATTTATTAGTCGGAATATAGGAGTACAGTAATTATTAGGGGGAATATAGGAATACAGTAATTATTAGGGGGAATATAAGGATACAGTAATTATTAGGGGGAATATAGGGATACAATAATTATTAGGGGGGATATAGGGATACAGTAATTATTAGGGGGAATATAGGGATACAATAATTATTAGGGGGGATATAGGGATACAGTAATTATTAGGGGGAATATAAGAAAACAGTAATTATTAGGGGAATATAGAAATACAGTAATTATTTGGGGGAATATAGGGATACAGTAATTATTTGGGGGAATATAGGGATACAGTAATTATTAGGGGAATATAGAGATACAGTAATTATTTGGGGGAATATAGGGATACAGTAATTATTTGGGGGAATATAAGGACACAGTAATTATTAGGGGGAATATAGGGATACAATAATTATTAGGGGGGATATAGGGATACAGTAATTATTAGGGGGAATATAGGAAAACAGTAATTATTAGGGGGAATATAGGGATACAGAAATTTTTAGGGCAAATGTAGGGATACAATAATTATTAGGGGGAATGTAGGGATAGAGTAATTATTAGGGGGGGTTAGGGATACAGTAATTATAAGGGAGAATGTAGGGATACTGTAATTATTAGGGGGGATATTGGGATACAGTAATTATTAGGGGAATATAGGGATACAGTAATTAATAGGGGGAATAAAGGGATACAGTAAATATTAGGGGGGATATAAGGATAGAGTAATTATTAGGGAGAATATAGGGATACAGTAATTATTAGGGGGATATAAGGATACAGTAATTATTAGGGGAATATAGGGATACAGTAATTAATGGGGGAATAAAGGGATACAGTAAATATTAGGGGGGATATAAGGATACAGTAATTATTAGGGGGAATATAGGGATACAGTAATTATTAGAGGGGATATAAGGATACAGTAATTATTAGGAGGAATATAGGGATACATTAAGTATTAGGGGGGGATATCACGATACAGGAATTATTAGGGGGAATGTAGGGATAGAGTAATTATTAGGGGGGATATAGGGATACAGTAATTATTAGGGGGAATATAGAAAAACAGTAAATATTAGGGGGGATAAAAGGATAAAGTAATTATTATGGGGAATAAAGGGATACAGAAATTATTAGGGGGGATATAAGGATACAGTAATTATTAGGGGGAATATAGGGACATAGTAATTATTAGGGGGGATTTAAGGATACAGTAATTATTGGGGAGATATAGGGATACAGTAATTATTAGGGGGAATATAGGGATACAGTAATTATTGGGGGGGATACAAGGATACAGTAGTTATTAGGGGGAATATAGGGATATAGTAATTATTAGGGGGGATATAAGGATACAGTAATTATTAGGGAGATATAGGTTACAATACAGTAAGTATTGGGGGGATATAAGGACACAGTAATTATTATGGGGAATATAGGGATACAGTAATTATTAGGGGGGATATAAGGATACAGTAATTATTAGGGAGATATAGGGATACAGTAATTATTAGGGGCAATATAGTGATACAGGAATTATTAGGGGGAATATAGGGATACAGTAATGATTAGGGGTAATATTGGAATACAGTAATTATTAGGGGGAATATACGGATACAGTAATTATTAGGGGGAATATAGGGATACAATAATTATTAGGGAGGATATAGGGATACAGTAATTATTAGGGGGAAGATTGGGATACAATAATTATTAGGGGGGATATAGGGATACAGTAATTATTAGGGGGAATATAGGAAAACAGTAATTATTAGGGGAATATAGGGATACAGTAATTATTTGGGGGAATATAGGGATACAGAAATTATTAGGGGGAATATAGAGATACAGTAATTATTAGGGGGAATATGGGGATACAGTATTTATTAGGGGGATATTGGAATACAGTAATTATTAGGGGGAATATAGGGATACAGTAAATATTAGGGGGAATATAGGGATACAGCAATTATTAGGAGGGGTATAGGGATACAGTAATTATTAGCGGGGATATAGGGATACAGTAATCATTAGGGGGAATAGAGAGAAACAGGAATTATTAGGGGGGATATAGGGATACAGTAATTATTAGGGGGAATATAGGGATACAGTAATTATTAGGGTGAATGTAGGGATACAGGAATTATTAGGGGGAACATCGGGATACAGTAATTATTAGGGGTAATATAGGAATACAGTAATTATTGGGAGGTATATAGGGATACAATAATTATTAGGGGGGATATAGAGATACAGTAATTATTAGAGGGAATGTAGGAATACAGTAATTATAAGTGGGAATATTGGGATACAGTAATTATTAGGGGGGATATAGGGATACAGTAATTATTAGGGGGAATATAGGGATACAGTAATAATTAGGGGGGATATAATGATACAGTAATTATTAGGGGGAATATAGAGATGCATTATTATTAGGGGGAATATGGGGATACAGTTACTATTAGGGGGAATATAGGAACAAAGTAGTTATTAGGGGGAATATAGGGATACAGTAATTATTAGGGGGAATATAGGGATACAGGAATTATTAGGGGGGATTTAGAGATCCAGTAATTATTGGGGGAATATGGAGATACACTAATTAATAGGGGGAATATTGGAATACAGTAATTATTAGGGGGAATATAGGGATGCAGGAATTATTAGGAGGAATATAGAGATACAGTAATTATTAGGGGGAATATGGGGATACAGTAATTATTAGGGGGAATATTGGAATACAGTAATTATTAGGGGGAATATAGGGATACAGTAAATATTAGGGGGAATATAGGGATACAGCAATTATTAGGAGGGGTATAGGGATACAGTAATTATTAGCGGGGATATAGGGATACAGTAATCATTAGGGGGAATAAAGGGAAACAGGAATTATTAGGGGGAATATTGGAATACAGTAATTATTAGGGGGAATATAGGGACACAGTAATTATTAGGGGTAATATAGGAATACAGTAATTATTGGGAGGTATATAGGGATACAATAATTATTGGGGGGACATAGGGACACAGTAATTATTAGGGGGAATGTAGGAATACAGTAATTATAAGTGGGAATATTGGGATACAGTAATTATTAGGGGGGATATAGGGATACAGTAATTATTAGGGGGAATATAGGGATACAGTATTAATTAGGGGGGATATAATGATACAGCAATTATTAGGGGAATATAGAGATACATTACTTATTAGGGGGAATATGGGGATACAGTTACTATTAGGGTGAATATAGGAATAAAGTAGTTATTAGGGGGAATATAGGGATACAGTAATTATTAGGGGGAATATAGGAATACAGTAATTATTGGGGGCAATATAGGGATACAATAATTATTAGGGGTGATATAGGGATACAGTAATTATTAGGGGGAATGTAGGAATATAGTAGTTATCAGTGGGAATATAGGGATACAGTAATTATTAGCTGGAATATAGGGATACAGTAATAATTAGGGGGGATATAAGGATACAGTAATTATTAGGGGGAATATAGAGATACATTATTATTAGGGGGAATATGGGGATACACTTATTATTAGGGGGAATATAGGAATACAGTAATTATTATGGGGGAACATAGGAATACAGTAATTATTAGGGTAAATATAGGGATACAGTAAAAATTAGGGGGAATATAGGGATACAGTAGTTATTAGGAGGGATATAGGGATACAGGAATTATTAGTGGGGATATAGGGATACAGTAATCATTAGGGGGAATATAGGGATACAGGAATTATTACGGGGTATATAGGAATACAGTAATTATTAGGGAGAATATAGGGATACAGGAATTAATAGGGGGAATATAAGGATTCAGTAATTATTAGGGGGAAGATAGGGATACAGTAATTATTCGGGGGAACATAAGGATACAGTAATGTTTAGGGGGAATATAGGGATACAGAAAATATTAGGGGAAATATAGGGATACAGGAATTATTAGGAGGGATATAAGGATACAGGAATTATTCGCGGTTATATAGGGATAGAGTAATCATTAGGGGGAATATAGGGATACAGTAATTATTAGTGGGAATATAGGAATACAGTAATTATTAGGGGGAATATAGGGATACAGTAAATATTGGGGGATATAAGGATACAGTAATTATTGGGGGAATATAGGGATACAGTAATTATTAGGGGGAATATAGGGATACAGTAATTATTAGGGGGGATATAAGGATACAGTAATTATTAGGGGGAATATAGGGATACAGTAAATATTGTGGGGATATAAGGATACAGTAATTATTAGTGTGAATATAGGGTACAGTAATTATTAGGGGGAATATAAGGATAGAGTAATTATTAGCGGGAATATAGGGATAGAGTCATTATTCGGGGGAATATAGGGATACAGTAATCATTAAGGGGGGATATAGGAATTCAGTAATTATTGGAGGTAATATAGGGATACAATAATTATTTGGGGGCATATAGGAATATAGTAATTATTAGGGGGAATATAGGAAAACAGTAATTATTAGAGAGGATATGGGGAAACACTAATTATTAGGGAAATATAGTGATACAGTAATTATTAGGGGAATATAGGGATACAGTAATTATTAGGGCAAATGTAGGGATACAATAATTATTAGTTGGAATGTAGGGATAGAGTAATTATTAGCGGGGGTTTTAGGGATAGAGTAATTATTAGGGGGAAAGTAGGGATACATTAATTATTAGGGGGGAAAAGGGATACAGTAATTATTAGGGGAATATAGGAATACAGAAATTATTAGGGAGAATATAGGGATACAGTAATTATCAGGGGGAATATGGGGATTCAATAATTATTAGGGCGGATATAGGAATACAGTAATTATTGGGGGGTATATAGGGATACAATAATTATTAGGGGGGATATAGGGGTACAGTAATTATTAGGGGGAATGTAGGAATACAGTAATTATAAGTGGGATTATTGGGATACTGTAATCATTAGGGGGGATATACTGATACTGTAATTATTAGGGGCAATATAGGGATACAGTAATAATTAGGGGGAATATAAGGATACAGTAATTATTAGGGGGAATATAGAGATACATTACTTATTAGGGGGAATATGGGGATACAGTTATTATTAGGGGGAATATAGGAATAAAGTAATTATTAGGGGGAATACAGGGATACAGTAATTATTAGGGGGAATATAGGGATACAGGAATTATTAGGGGGGATTTAGAGATACAGTAATTATTGGGGGAATATGGGGATACACTAACTAATAGGGGGAATATTGGAATACAGTAATTATTAGGGGGAATATAGGGATGCAGGAATTATTAGGGGGAATATAGAGATACAGTAATTATTAGGGGGAATATGGGGATACAGTATTTATTAGGGGGAATATTGGAATACAGTAATTATTAGGGGGAATATAGGGATACAGTAAATATTAGGGGGAATATAGGGATACAGCAATTATTAGGAGGGGTATAGGGATACAGTAATTATTAGCGGGGATATAGGGATACAGTAATCATTAGGGGGAATAGAAGGAAACAGGAATTATTAGGGGGGATATAGGGATACAGTAATTATTGGGGGAATGTAGGGATACAGGAATTATTAGGGGGAATATTGGAATACAGTAATTATTAGGGGGAATATAGGGATACAGTAATTATTAGGGGTAATATAGGAATACAGTAATTATTGGGAGGTATATAGGGATACAATAATTATTGGGGGGATATAGGGATACAGTAATTATTAGGGGGAATGTAGGAATACAGTAATTATAAGTGGGAATATTGGGATACAGTAATTATTAGGGGGGATATAGGGATACAGTAATTATTAGGGGGAATATAGGGATACAGTAATAATTAGGGGGGATATAATGATACAGTAATTATTAGGGGAATATAGAGATACATTACATATTAGGGGGAATATGGGGATACAGTTACTATTAGGGGGAATATAGGAATAAAGTAGTTATTAGGGCTAATATAGGGATACAGTAATTATTAGGGGGAATATAGGGATACAGTAATTATTAGGGGGAATATAGGAATACAGTAATTATTGGGGGCAATATAGGGATACAATAATTATTAGGGGTGATATAGGGATACAGTAATTATTAGGGGGAATGTAGGAATATAGTAGTTATCAGTGGGAATATAGGGATACAGTAATTATTAGCTGGAATATAGGGATACAGTAATAATTAGGGGGGATATAAGGATACAGTAATTATTAGGGGGAATATAGAGATACATTATTATTAGGGGGAATATGGGGATACAGTTATTATTAGGGGGAATATAGGAATACAGTAATTATTATGGGGGAACATAGGAATACAGTAATTATTAGGGTAAATATAGGGATACAGTAAAAATTAGGGGGAATATAGGGATACAGTAGTTATTAGGAGGGATATAGGGATACAGGAATTATTAGTGGGGATATAGGGATACAGTAATCATTAGGGGGAATATAGGGATACAGGAATTATTAGGGGGTATATAGGAATACAGTAATTATTAGGGAGATTATAGGGATACAGGAATTAATAGGGGGAATATAAGGATTCAGTAATTATTAGGGGGAAGATAGGGATACAGTAATTATTCGGGGGAACATAAGGATACAGTAATGTTTAGGGGGAATATAGGGATACAGAAAATATTAGGGGAAATATAGGGATACAGGAATTATTAGGAGGGATATAAGGTTACAGGAATTATTCGCGGTTATATAGGGATAGAGTAATCATTAGGGGGAATATAGGGATACAGTAATTATTAGTGGGAATATAGGAATACAGTAATTATTAGGGGGAATATAGGGATACAGTAAATATTGGGGGATATAAGGATACAGTAATTATTGGGGGAATATAGGGATACAGTAATTATTAGGGGGAATATAGGGATACAGTAATTATTAGGGGGGATATAAGGATACAGTAATTATTAGGGGGAATATAGGGATACAGTAAATATTGTGGGGATATAAGGATACAGTAATTATTAGTGTGAATATAGGGTACAGTAATTATTAGGGGGAATATAAGGATAGAGTAATTATTAGCGGGAATATAGGGATAGAGGCATTATTCGGGGGAATATAGGGATACAGTAATCATTAAGGGGGGATATAGGAATTCAGTAATTATTGGGGGTAATATAGGGATACTATAATTATTTGGGGGCATATAGGAATATAGTAATTATTAGGGGGAATATAGGAAAACAGTAATTATTAGAGAGGATATGGGGAAACACTAATTATTAGGGAAATATAGTGATACAATAATTATTAGGGGAATATAGGGATACAGTAATTATTAGGGCAAATGTAGGGATACAATAATTATTAGTTGGAATGTAGGGATAGAGTAATTATTGGTGCAGGGTCAGGGATACAGTAATTCGTAGGGGGAATGTAGGGATACAATAATTATTAGGGGGAATGTAGGGATAGAGTAATTATTAGCGGGGGTTTTAGGGATAGAGTAATTATTAGGGGGAAAGTAGGGATACATTAATTATTAGGGGGGATAAAGGGATACAGTAATTATTAGGGGAATATAGGGATACAGAAATTATTAGGGAGAATATAGGGATACAGTAATTATCAGGGGGAATATGGGGATTCAATAATTATTAGGGCGGATATAGGAATACAGTAATTATTGGGGGGTATATAGGGATACAATAATTATTAGGGGGATATAGGGGTACAGTAATTATTAGGGGGAATGTAGGAATACAGTAATTATAAGTGGGAATATTGGGATACTGTAATTATTAGGGGGGATATACTGATACTGTAATTATTAGGGGCAATATAGGGATACAGTAATAATTAGGGGAATATAAGGATACAGTAATTATTAGGGGGAATATGGGGATACAGTAATTATTAGGGGGAGTATAGGGATACAATAAATATTAGGGGGAATATAGGGATACAGGAATTATTAGTGGGGATATAAGGATACAGTTTTCATTAGGGGGAATATAGGGATACAGGAATTATTAGGGGGGATATAGGAATACAGTAATTATTAGGGGGAATGTAGGGATACAGGAATTATTAGGGGGGATATATGGATACAGTAATTATTAGGGGAAATGTAGGGATACAGTAATTATTAGCGGGAATATAGGGATACAGGAATTATTAGGGGAGGATATAGGGATATAGGAATTATTAGGGGGGATATAGGGATACAGTAATTATTAGGGGGGATATAGGGATACAGTAATTATTAGGGGGATGATAGGGATACAGGAATTATTAGGGGGAATATAGGGATATTGGAATTATTAGGGGGGATATAGGGATACAGGAATTATTAGCAGGGATATAGGTATACAGTAATTATTAGGGGGAATATAGGGATACAGGAATTATTAGTGGGGATATAGGGATACCGGAATTATTAGGGGGGATATAGGGATACAGTAATTATTAGGGGGGATATAGAGATACAGGAATTATTAGGGGGGATATAGAGATACAGGAATTATTAAGGGGAATATAGGGATACAGTAATTATTTGACAGAATATCGCACACCTAAATGGTGGATGTGCTCTCCGAAATGGTTTTTGGATAGGGAATTCGCAATTGGATCCAACTGCTCTGCACTAACATCAGTAGTGCAGTCTCTATCAATGGGTGGGAATCAGATAGCTTTCCTATTAAATCTGGAGTCAGGCAGGGCTGCCCTCTCTCCCCTCTCCTGTTTGTGTGTTGCATAGAACCCTTTGCTGAGTCCATCAGGAAGGATCCGGGCATAAGAGGAGTGACGATCCCAGGCAGTGGAGGCACTCAGGTCAAAGTCTCCCTGTACATGGACGATGTCACCGTCTTCTGCTGGTGGGAGGACCTGTGGAATGGGGCTTGAACGTACAGATACACCCCTGAATTCAGATTATCTCCCATGCCCTAGATATACTTCAGCTGATAATGGTTATGAATCTAACATAATTGATCCATTGCACCCGGAGGTCAATAAAAAGGTGGTGTTGGGGGAGTTTTAGTAGATGGAGCAGGAATCTGGTAAACCAGAGGTTTGGATTAAAGGACCAGATGATACAGATGGTTTGACCAGTACCCGTACCCTTTTCGTGCCAAAGCTGGTTGGCTGGACAGTATCAATGGCTGGTGGGGCGTAAAGGGGGGAGCAGACAATGCCACTGTAGCTGGCTACCTTGGGAAAAGCCAAGGGCCAGAAGGGGGGACAGTTAGGGGGAAATAAAGGGATACATATTTATTAGGGGGAATATAGGGATACAGTATTTATTAGGGGGAATATAGGAACACAGTAATTATTAGGGGGAATATAGGGATACAGTAATTATTAGGGGGAATGTAGGGATACAGTAATTATTAGGGGGGATATAGGGATACAGTAATTATTAGGGGGAATGTAGGGATACAGTAATTATTAGGGGTGATACAGGGATACAGTAATTATTAGGGGGAAATAAAGAGATACAGTAATTATTAGGGGTGATATAGGGATACAGTAATTATTAGGGGGAATATAGGGATACAGTAATTATTAGGGGGAATATAGGGATACAGTAATTATTAGGGGGAATATAGGGATACAGTAATTATTAGGGGGAATGTAGGGATACAGTAATTATTAGGGGGAATATAGGGATACAGTAATTATTAGGGGGAATGTAGGGATACAGTAATCATTAGGGGGAATGTAGGGATACAGTAAGAATTTATTGAAGGGAATCAATACTTAAAATATCCAAGCATGCAAAACCTGTCTGTGTAAGCAGTTAACAGTTAAAGGCCAGGCTGGACAGACAGCAATATAAACCTTGCACATTCTCAGGGCTTGTGAGTATCAGCAAGGCCATATTGGATGAACTGGAATGTAAATATGATAGATTGGGAGTTTTGGGAGTCAGACTGGAGCCTTAGGCTGGAAAACAACTAAGATTGAGCCTGTTTACAGGGATAGGGAAAGAACAGATGGTCCTAGTTTAGGTACGAGGAAGGGTCTCTGCCTGGGTGAGAAACAAATAGGGACATACAATACATGTACTTGTCATCAGGCTTGTCAGTTTAATGTAAACCGATATGTTGACAAGATTGAAATCTGGAAACTGTTCCTGTACGTGGCCAATAATGTATAAATATGGTGAACACTTGTAGTTTAGCAGATACTGTCTCAAGCTGCATTGAGATGGTACTCTCCTTGCAATTGCTCAAATAAACAATCAGAACCTGTACCTGAGTCTCCTGTGGTCCATTCATCAAAGACACCACATCAGCATCAAAAAATATTGTGGGAGAGTTAGCTAAATATTTTACAAGATAGAGTTTACCAATGAAATACAATCCGATCAGATTCAAATTTCATATCACAGCTGTTTACTGAAGTAATTTGTGGATAAAACAATTTAAGTCAATAGCTTAACATCCTGAGTCACAAGGGACTTTGGAAAGATGGCATCAAACTCTAAAAACTATGATGAGAGTGTACAGTCAGGATTATCCACAGGATTGAGAGAGGGAAATTCCATTCTTGTTATTTGTTATTAGGGACACTCCTAATGCATCAACTGGTTTTAGTCCTTTCGAGTTAGTCTATGGTCATGAGGTAAGGGGACTACTGAAATTGATCTATGAGAAATTGGTGGGTCAAAATTTGGAAACTACTATCCTGGGTTATGTATCAAGCTTCAGGGAGAGACTAGACAGAAGCTTCAAGTTGGTTAGGGAACATTTAAAGATTTCATAGCAAGTGATGAACGTGAAAGCAGACAGGAAAACTATAGCTCAGAAGTTTGTTGCTGGAGAGAAAGTGCTAGTTCTGTTACCAGTACTGAGTTACTCATTACAGGCAAGGTTTAGTGGCCCTTACAGGATTGAAAAGAAACTGAGAGAAGTAGGTTATTTAATAAATACTCCAGATAGAAGAAAGAAGCAGGGGGTGTATCGTGTAAATATGTTGAAAAAGTACTTTGACAGGGATAAGTACCTCAAGGAGGTGTTAGTGGTGGTGGATAATGAGACAGAAATAGAAATGCAGGATTCTGAAATTAATTTTCCTCTAATCAAATTGAATATTGAGGGGGTGCTTGAAAATGTAAATGTAATATTGAATTATCTTCCAAACAAGTGTCAAAGTGATTTGGAAAAGCTATTGTAGTCACACAAAGCAATTTGTGGAAATAAGTTGGGAAGGACAAATGTAGCTTTACATGATGTATGTATAGAAATATCATCAATAAGGCAACATCTTTATAGATTAAATCCAGCAAAGTTATCACAAGTACAAGAAGAAATGGATTTCATGCTTCAGAGCGATATCATTGAGTCTAGTTGCAGTAACTGGAGTTCGCCTATTGTATTGGTACCGAAAATGGATGGAACACAAAGGCTATGGGCAGAAATTACCCCCCGTCAAGGGGGTTGTGTGGGGGTGGGTGGGGGCAAGGATGGGCACGAACCCGATCGGTGCCCCCAATCAGGGCCACGCCACCATTTTACATGGGCGGGCCAATTAAGGCCTGTCCAGCGTGACACTCGCCTGGAAGTGCTGAGCGCTCCCTGTGCGGGCGAAGGGGATTCCCTGAGTCAGGACCTGTGCTCTTTCACGCATGCACGCGAGAGAGCGCAGAAATCTCCTTGAGGATAGGCTCCGTGTCCGCCCGCGATTGGGTCAGTCCAAAATGAAAAGACTGAGAGAATTCAACAGTTTCTTTAAGCTTAATTCTGAAATAAAAACAGAAAATGTTGGAAGTACTCAGCAGGCCTGACAGCATCTGTGGAGAGAGAAACAGAGTTAACATTTCAGGTCCATGATCTTTCAGCTGAAGTGATAGAACTCGCTCTTGAATATTCTCCCTAGCCCAGGACCCTGGCCTTGTATCTTGTACAGCCGGTTTGGAGCTGGTGACTTTTGGAAATTGCCTTGAATACCCACAGAAACAAAGAGGAAAGCCAGATTTATTTTCAAATGGGCTTTTTAGTGTTTCTGTATCTTTCATTCAGCCAAGGGTTAAAGTCTTCACCCAGTTAGCTGTGCTTATCTGAAGAATGAGGGAGCCCCAAGAGTTTGAAGCTTAAGAGGAAAATTTGACATTTAAAAACCTAGACTCTGAACTGGGATTGTTTCTGTTGATGTGGGAGATTTGTATATATATAAATATAGTTATGCTAATGCATGCATCTGGTAACGTAATAGTGTAAGTATATAGATAAGTATAGGAGATAGTATAAGATAATAAAAATGAAGCTGTCTTTTTAAATTATGACAGTACATTTTCAATATGGAGAGGTGTCAGGTTGATATAATAATTTCCATAATATTATTAGAATTTATTGTAAAATAGAGTAATAGTGGGATGCGCCTATATGGGTGTATGTGTGAGAGAGAGAGAGTGAGACTTAATTGAATTACAGGCAGCTAGTTTTGTTGTTTTGATGTAAGAAGGAAAGTTAGATTTGAAATGTTAATTAGGGAGAATGGGAAGTTTGAGAATGTGAAGTGCAAAGGGAACATTTGCATTTTTAAACAAACTATAGAGGCTTGAATTGAAAGGAGGGGGTGTAATGTAGACATAGCCAGCCGAAGTAGTAAGAAATAGCATGTTTATTTATTTTTCCTAAAGATAGCTGATGGAATTGATACGAAATATTTTTTATTATTAGAGAGGTAAAGCTCAAAAGACATAGTGAAACAGTGGGACTTTGAATTCAAAGAGGAAAATATGTATAAAAGAGAGAAGACTGTTTGTAAGGGAGGCAGTGTTTAAGATCCAATAAGTGTGAAAAGCCTGCAGCCTGGATGTACCAAACTGCTGCCTCCAGGGACTGAAGTGAAAAGAACTCACTTTGAATCCAACTGTTCAGAGTATCATTTACTTTGCCTGATTTTAAAATAGATTAAAATCTGTGTTTTACTGTTGCCTTAATGAAAGTGTAACTGGGAGTTAGGTTGATTAGGAGATTTAGAAGTTATCATAGTAGTAATTTGTAGATCTATGTATGTATTTAAAATAATTTCTCTTGTTAATAAATGTTTAATCCAATTTTGTAAAAACCTATAAGACTTGGTGGTCTTATTACTACTGAATTTAAAGCACGCATCTTGAAATTTATACAAACTGCAAAACAAGTTGTGGCAGTTGTTTCAAGTTTCCCTTTGGGATTTGAACAATTCAGCATTTACCATTGACTGTGATAACAGTGGTGTTCCCATATGTCTGCTGTCTTATAAGCGGTGGACATTGTGGGTTTGGAAGATGCTGCTGAAGGAGACTTGACCAGGTGCTGAAGTGCATGCTAATATATTACACAATCCCATGAGCCATTAAGTAAAGCCACTTGTGTGGAATCTTATTAAATACCTTCTGAAAACCAAATTTAGAATCTGCTGATTCCTCCAATCTACCCTGCTAGTTACAACTTCAAAAACACTTGCATAAATTTGTCAAACACCACTTCCCTTTCTTAAGGTCATGGTTAACTCTGCAATTGTCTATAATAGATACCTGTACCATAACTAGAATAATAAAACCAGCTGAAATACTTAACGTCAGCTAGGAAGTATTGTTAAAAACTCCAAGAAACCATGCCCGAGTTCATCGCAGAGAGCGATGCACGAGAATCAGTGAATGGGGGGGAGGTACAGGAGCGGCAATGTGGAGGGAAGGTGCCTTTGGGGAGTCGGAGACTGGGAATGCACAGCTCGTTCACTATTTAAGCACTACCACATTGTTACATGCCTCCAGGTACAATGACAGCCTGGTTCAGATTCTGTTCCTTGCTGTTGTGGGATTATGTGCTACGAATGTGCAGAGCTAGGGGCAAAAGGCAAGGGAATTGCACTAAGTGAATTGCTCATTCAGAAAGCTGGTGCAGATATGATGGGCCAAATGGCCTCCTTTTGCACTGTAACAATTCTGTGATTCTGTGAAGTGTCAGTGCAGGCACTGCAAAGTGGGTCAGTCAACCCCATTTTATCTTAAATGTCAGTGTGTTAGTGCAGAGAGTAAGTGGCTCCCTCGTTCTTCAGATAAGCACAGCTAACTGGGTGAAGACTTTAACCCTTGGCTGAAAGAAAGATACAGAAACACTAAAAAGCCCATTTGAAAATAAACCTGGCTTTCCTCTTTGTTTCTGTAGATATTCAAGGCAATTTCCAAAAGTCACCAGCTCCAAACCGGCTGTATAAGATACAAGGCCAGTGTCCTGGGCTAAGGAGAATATTCAAGAGTGAGTTATATCACTTCAGCTGAAAGATCATGGACCTGAAATGTTAATTCTGTTTCTGTCTCCCACAGCAAAAACAGAATTACCTGGAAAAACTCAGCAGGTCTGGCAGCATCGCCGATGCTGCCAGACCTGCTGAGTTTTTCCAGGTAATTCTGTTTTTGTTTTGGATTTCCAGCATCCGCAGTTTTTTGATTTTTGTCTCTGTCTCCACAGATGCTGTCAGGCCTGCTGAATATTTCCAGCATTTTCTGTTTTTATTTCAGAATTAAGCTTAAAGAAACTGTTGAATTCTCTCAGTCTTTTCTCATATAAATTACAGGCTTTTAAAAACTAATTTAATCACATTGCTTTGAAAAGGAGTGGGTAGAGCCTTGAATTGTTGGTGTGAAACTCCTTTTCTGCCTTTTTGGTAACAAGCGTGTGAACTGATAGTTGTGGGGGTTTAAAGAGTGTGTCACACGGAGATTTCAAACTGACTTCTATCTTCCATCTGCTCTTGACTTGTCACTCACTCCCTGATCCTGTTTCTCAGTAGAAGTAGCAAACCTTCAAATAATTGTCTGATGCTGAACTAATCCACCAGGTCATTGATCTATAGAACAGCAAAAAAACACAGAAATGTGGAAATTTGCAGTGCAGTTGGTGTCTGTAAAGTTAATGTGTAGGTCAGCAACAGCCCCCCAGCCAGTCTGTACTGATCTTAATTAGCAGAGGAGTTCTAAATTGCTTTAACTGTTAATAGCGGCAGAGTGGGGAAATTAGTCATAAACTATTGATTTCTTTGAATCACATCCATCAAAAATAGAGAATTTATATTAACCTGATAAAGCAAACAGGGTTGGTAAGTAATTATACACGTAGTGATGGGGAGAGGAGTTTAGGAATGGTGCTGCCACACCTTCTGAACAGTTTGTTCCACTTCTGTTCTGGAGCTGGATGCGAGCAGCATTAGGGAACAAGTGAGTCATTAAATCAAAGCTGAATGTATTAAACCCAAATCCCCATTGCACCCCCTCCCAAATGATCCAGCTTTCCCTTCTATAACATGTCCCCTTTCATTTAATGGTGTAAACATGGATTGGATGGAGATTCAAAAAGCAGTGATGGGGAACCATGCAAATATGACAAGTTTCAATTAAATATCTTACACAGATGGCTCTCTGTGCAACCTCTATTAAGGGTGAGTGGAATAAATGTTAAATATCACCCCCTTCAATTTTTTATTCATTCACAGGATGTGGGAGTCACTGGCTGGGCCAGCATTTATTGCCCATCCCTAATTGCCCTTGAGAAGGTGGGGGTGAGCTGTCTTCTTGAACTGCTGCAGTCCATGTGGTGTAGGTACACCCACAGTGCTGTTAGGGAGGGTGTTCCAGGATTTTAACCCAGCGACAGTGAAGGAATGGCGATATATTTCCAAGTCAGGATGGTGAGTGACTTGGAGGGGAACCTCCAGGTGGTGGTGTTCCCATGTGTCTGCTGCCCTTGTCCTTCTGGATGGTAGTGGTCGTGGGTTTAGAAGGTGCTGTCTAAGGAGCCTTGGTGAGTTCCTGCAGTGCATCTTGTAGATGGTACACACTGCTGCTATTGTGCGTCAGAGAGTGGGTTGACCTGATCATTCTCTAGGAGGTGCAAATTTAAATTGTGCTCCTGGAGCTAATGAACCCCTGTGTGGGAGTGTTTGTTTCACCAAGTGGGGCAAGGCAAAATATTTTTCTGAAGGGAACGATTGATTGGTCCAAATAGCCATTGGACTGAAAGCTCTCAGTTTGGCATCACCCTCACACGCTGGTCGATCTGAGGCACTTGACATTCATTTTCAATTTCAGCCCTGATTAGGAGTCAGTCATGGTTAGTCTGTTAAAGACAGAACACACAACACACCCGTCAATTCCTATAGAAAGAGGTCAGGCTCGTTACATTTTTTCCAAAAAAATATACTTTATTCATAAAATTCATAAAAGAACATTACAAAACATCTCAAATTGAAAATTACAGAAAGTACCATAATATTCAACTTATCTCCCTGCAGTGTGTTCCACTCCTGGGTGCCTCTCTACCATTGTCATTCTCTTGATGTTTACAATATACATTCCACGTCAAGCACACAGCCCCAGGAAAAATCATTTCAAATTGAAAAGTTACAGGTGGACAGTGTAGGTTTCGGTGCATTTTTGCTTCTCTTTGGCTCTGAAGAGGTCGTAAGGACTTGAGATGTTAGCTCTATCTTTCCCTCCACAGATGCTGTTAAACCTGCTGAGTTTTTCCAGCATTTTCTGGTGTTGTTGAAGCATAACCTCCCTACTTTTGTAATCAATTCACCTCAAAATAAATAACATTCTATTAACTTTCCTAATTAACGGCTGCGCTGCATAATAATCTTTGTGATTCATGCACGAGGACACCCAGATCCCTCTGCACCTCTGAGCTCTGCAATCTCTCACCATTTAGATAATATGCTTTTTTAAAATTCTTCCTGCCAAAATGAATGATTTCGCACTTGCCCACCCACGTTATACTCCATTTGTCAGATCTTTGCCCACTCACTTAACCTGTCCATGTCACTTTGTCACCTCCTTATGTCCTCTTCACAATTTCCTTTCCTACCTATCTTTGTGTCAGGAGAGGAAGGGGAAAAGATGTATCAAGTAGACAAGGGTTGTAAAGAAGGCATATGGAATGCTCTCCTTCATTGGCAGAGGTATAGAATATAAAAGTAAGGATATAATGTTGGAATTGTATAAAACACTGGTGAGGCCACAACTGGAGTATTGTGCGCAGTTCTGGTCACCACATTACAGGAAGGACGTAATAGCTGTGGAGAGAGTGCAGAGGAGGGTTACAAGAATGTTGCCAGGGTTGGAAAAGCGTAGCTACGAGGAGCGATTGGATAGGTTGGGGTTATTTTCCTTAGAACAAAGAAGGCTGAGAGGTGACGTGATTGAGGTGTACAAAATTATGAGGGGAATAGATAGAGTGGACAGGATAAAATTGTTTCCCTTGGTGGAGAATTCTAGAACCAGGGGACATAGATTCAATATAAGTGGCAGAAGGTGTAGGGGGGGACATGAGGAAGAGTTCTTTTACGCAGAGGGTAGTGGGTGTCTGGGATTCGCTGCCCAACTTGGTGGTAGAGGCAGAAACTCAAAACTCTTGTAAAAAGTACCTGGATCTGCACCTTATGTGCTGTAAGCTGCAGGGCTATGGGCCAGGTGCAGGGAGGTGGAAATAGAAAGGGCACCTGGATGTCCTTGGGCTGGCATAGACAAGATGGGCTGAATAGCCTCCTTCTGTGCTGTAACTTTTCTATGGTTCTATGGAAGTGCAGTAGAATTCAACTTTCCTTCACACAGTTTGTTCCTTTCTGAGGAACCTCAAAACAGTTTCAATACTCTTGACATTCGCAAGGTACATTCATACAGCCCAAGGGGTCTATACCTTTCCCAGCCCCTCGGTGCACTATGGCTGAACGGTCTTAGACAGCGACCCTTCTCCATTGTGCCCTGTGACAGCTGCCCCAAGCTTTACTGCGTCCCTCAGCACACAGTCCTGGTCAGACAGGTTAATGTTGGTGTTATTACATCATCCTTACAGCACAGATGGAGGATATGGATTCAGCAGCTTCATGTAGGCAGTAAACTCCTCCCATCCATCTTCATCTTAACCCTATCAACATAGATTTCTAATCCTTTCTCCCCTGTTTATCTAGATTGTCCTTAAATAAATCTGTACTATTCACCTCAACGACTCCCTGTGGTGGGGAATTCCACACTCTCTCTGGGTAAAGAAGTTTCTTCTGAATTCCCTGATGAATTCTATAGCGACTATCTCATATTTGTAGCCCCTGGTTTTGCCCTACCCACATATGGAAATGTCTTTATGACCACCCTGGGGAGCCGCTTCATAATATCCAAATACCTCCATCGGGTCACCTCTCAGCCTTACCTGAGAGTTCCCAGCTCTTCAATCTATCACAGCCTCTCAGGTCTGGTACCTCCCTGTCCATCCTCCTCCAGTGCCTCTATATCCTATCTGTAAAATGGAGATCTAAACTAAGGACAGATCTCCACTAAGTGTGCTGAACCCAGGTGTGGAGAATTGCACCCAGCTTCCTGACCGTGGGTCTCTCTCTCTCTCTCTCTCTCCTGTCCTCCCTGACCAAGGGTCTCTCTCTCTCTCTCTCTCTCCTGTCCTCCCTGAACCAGGGTCTCTCTCTCTCTCCTGTCCTCCCTGACCGAGGGTCTCTCTCTCTCTCACGCCTATCCTCCCTGACCCAGGGTCTCTGTCTCTCTCTCTCTCCCCTGTCCTCCCTGACCCAGGGTGTCTCTCACTCTCCTGTCCTCCCTGACCAAGTGTCTCTCTCTCTCTCTCTTTCTCCTGTCCTCCCTGACCTAGGGACTCTCTCACTCTCTCTCCTGTCCTCCCTGACCCAGGGTCTCTCTCTCTCTCTCTCTCCTGTCCTCCCTGACCCAGGGTCTCTCCCTCTCTCTCTCCTATCCTCCCTGACCCAGGGTCTCTCTCTCTCTCTCTCTCTCTCTCCTGTCCTCCCTGACCCAGGGTCTCTCTCTCTCCCTCTCCTGTCCTCCCTGACCCAGTGTCTCTATCTCTCTCTCTCCTGTCCTCCCTGACCCAGGGTCTCTCTCTCTCTCTCTCTCTCCCCTGTCCTCCCTGACCCAGGATGTCTCTCACTCTCCTGTCCTCCCTGACCCAGGGTTTCTCTCTCTCTCTCTCTCTCTCCTGTCCTCCCTGACCCAGGGTCTCTCTCTATCTCTCTCTCTCTCCTGTCCTCCCTGACCCAGGGTCTCTCTCTCTCTCTCTCCTGTCCTCCCTGACCCAGGGTCTCTCTCTCTCTCTCTCCTGTCCTCCCTGACCCAGGGTCTTTCTCTCTCTCTCTCTCCTGTCCTACCTGACCCAGGGTCTCTCTCTCTCTCTCTCTCTCTCTCTCTCCTGTCCGCCCTGACCCAGGGTCTCTCTCTCTCTCTCTCCTGTCCTCCCTGACCCAGGGTCTCTCTCTATCTCTCTCCTGTCCCCCCTGACCCAGGGTGTCTCTCTGTCTCTCTCCTGTCCTCCCTGACCCAGGGTCTCTCTCTCTCTCTCTCTCCCCTGTCCTCCCTGACCCAGGGTCTCTCTCTCTCTATCTCTCCTGTCCTCCCTGACCCAGTGTCTCTCTCTCTCCCTCTCCTGTCCTCCCTGACCCAGGGTCTCTCTCTCGCACTCTCTCTCCTGTCCTCCCTGACCCAGGGTCTCTCTCTCTCCCTCTCTCCTGTCCTCCCTGACCCAGGGTCTCTCTCCATCTCTCTCTCCTGTCCTCCCTGACCCAGGTCTCTCTCTCTCTCTCTCTCTCTCTCTGTCATGTCCTCCCTCACCCAGGGTCTCTCTCTCTCTCTCTCTCTCTCTGTCATGTCCTCCCTGACCCAGGGTCTCTCTCTCTCTTTCTCTCCTGTCCTCACTGACCCAGGGTCTCTTTCTCTCTCTCTCCTGTCCTCCCTGACCCAGGGTCTCTCTCTCTCTCTCTCCTGTCCTCCCTGACCAAGGATCTCCCTCTCTCTCTCGCTCTCCTGTCCTCCCTGACCCAGGGTCTCTCTCTCTCTCTCTCCTGTCCTCCCTGACCCAGGATCTCTCTCTCTCTCTCTCTCTCCTGTCCTCCCTGACCCAGGATCTCCCTCTCTCTCTCGCTCTCCTGTCCTCCCTGACCCAGGGTCTCTCTCTCTCTCTCTCCTGTCCTCCCTGACCCAGGATCTCTCTCTCTCTCTCTCACTCCTGTCCTCCCTGACCCAGGGTCTCTCTCTCTCTCCTGTCCTTCCTGACCCAGGGTCTCTCTATCTCTCTCTCCTGTCCTCCCTGACCCAGGGTCTCTCTCTATCTCTCTCTCTCTCCTGTCCTCCCTGACCCAGGGTCTCTCTCTCTCTCTCTCCTGTCCTCCCTGACCCAGGGTCTCTCTCTCTCTCTCTCCTGTCCTCCCTGACCCAGGGTCTCTCTCTCTCTCTCTCTCCTGCCCTCCCTGACCCAGGGTCTCTCTCTCTCTCTCCTGTCCTACCTGACCCAGTGTCTCTCTCTCTCTCTCTCTCTCTCTCTCCTGTCCTCCCTGAACCAGGGTCTCTCTCTCTCTCTCTCTCTCCTGTCCTCCCTGACCCAGGGTCTCTCTCTCTCTCTCTCTCCTGTCCTCCCTGACCAAGGGTCTCTCTCTCTCTCTCCTGTCCTCCCTGACCCAGGGACTCACTCTCTCTCTCTCTCTCCTGTCCTCCCTTACCCAGGATCTCTCTCTCTCTCTCCCTCACCTGTCCTCCCTGACCCAGTGTCTCTCTCTCTCTCTCTCTCTCTCTCTCTCTCTCCTGTCCACCCTGAGGCAGGATATCGCTCTCTCTCTCTCTCACTCCTGTCCTCCCTGACCCAGGGTCTCTCTCTCTCTCTCTCTCTCTCTCCTGTCCACCCTGAGGCAGGATATCTCTCTCTCTCTCTCTCTCTCCTGTCCTCCCTGACCCAGTGTCTCACTCTCTCTCTCTCTCTCTCTCTCTCTCCTGTCCACCCTGAGGCAGGATATCTCTCTCTCTCTCTCTCTCTCCTGTCCTCCCTGACCCAGGGTCTCTCTCTCTCTCTCTCCTGTCCTCCCTGACCCAGGGTCTCTCTCTCTCTATCTCTCTCCTGTCCTCCTTGACCCAGGGCCTGCCTCTCTCTCTCTCTCCTGTCCTCCCTGACCCAGGATCTCTCTCTCTCTCTCTCTCTCCTGTCCTCCCTGACCCAGGGTCTCTCTCTCTCTCTCTCTCTCTCTCCTGTCCTCCCTGACCCAGGGTCTCTCTCTCTCTCTCTCCTGTCCTCCCTGACGCAGGATCTCTCTCTGTCTCTCTCTCACTCCTGTCCTCCCTGACCCAGGGTCTCTCTCTCTCTCCTGTCCTTCCTGACACAGGGTCTCTCTATCTCTCTCTCCTGTCCTCCCTGACCCAGGGTCTCTCTCTATCTCTCTCTCTCTCCTGTCCTCCCTGACCCAGGGTCTCTCTCTCTCTCTCTCCTGTCCTCCCTGACCCAGGGTCTCTCTCTCTCTCTCTCCTGTTCTCCCTGACCAGGGTCTCTCTGTCTCTCTCTCTCCTGTCCTCCCTGACCCAGGGTCTTTCTCTCTCTCTCTCTCCTGTCCTACCTGACCCAGGGTCTCTCTCTCTCTCTCTCTCTCTCTCTGTCTCTCCTGTCCGCCCTGACCCAGGGTCCTCTCTCTCTCTCTCTCCTGTCCCCCCTGACCCAGGGTGGCTCTCTCTATCTCTCCTGTCCTCCCTGACCCAGTGTCTCTCTCTCTCCCTCTCCTGTCCTCCCTGACCCAGTGTCTCTCTCTCTCCCTCTCCTGTCCTCCCTGACCCAGGGTCTCTCTCTCTCACTCTCTCTCCTGTCCTCCCTGACCCAGGGTCTCTCTCTCTCCCTCTCTCCTGTCCTCCCTGACCCAGGGTCTCTCTCCATCTCTCTCTCCTGTCCTCCCTGACCCAGGGTCTCTCTCTCTCTCTCTCTCTCTCTCTGACATGTCCTCCCTCACCCAGGGTCTCTCTCTCTCTCTCTCTCTCTCTCCTGTACTCCCTGACCCAGGGTCTCTCTCTCTCTTTCTCTCCTGTCCTCACTGACCCAGGGTCTCTTTCTCTCTCTCTCCTGTCCTCCCTGACCCAGGGTCTCTCTCTCTCTCTCTCCTGTCCTCCCTGACCAAGGGTCTCCCTCTCTCTCTCGCTCTCCTGTACTCCCTGACCCAGGGTCTCTCTCTCTCTCTCTCTCTCCTGTCCTCCCTGACCCAGGATCTCTCTCTCTCTCTCTCTCCTGTCCTCCCTGACCCAGGGTCTCTCTCTCTCTCTCTCTCTCCTGTCCTCCCTGACCCAGGGTCTCTCTCTCTCTCTCTCTCCTGTCCTCCCTGACGCAGGATCTCTCTCTCTCTCTCTCTCACTCCTGTCCTCCCTGACCCAGGGTCTCTCTCTCTCTCCTGTCCTTCCTGACCCAGGGTCTCTCTATCTCTCTCTCCTGTCCTCCCTGACCCAGGGTCTCTCTCTATCTCTCTCTCTCTCCTGTCCTCCCTGACCCAGGGTCTCTCTCTCTCTCTCTCCTGTCCTCCCTGACCCAGGGTCTCTCTCTCTCTCTCTCCTGTCCTCCCTGACCCAGGGTCTCTCTCTCTCTCTCTCTCTCCTGTCCCCCCTGACCCAGGGTCTTTCTCTCTCTCTCTCTCCTGTCCTACCTGACCCAGTGTCTCTCTCTCTCTCTCTCTCTCTCTCTCCTGTCCTCCCTGAACCAGGGTCTCTCTCTCTCTCTCTCTCTCCTGTCCTCCCTGACCCAGGGTCTCTCTCTCTCTCTCTCTCCTGTCCTCCCTGACCAAGGGTCTCTGTCTCTCTCTCTCCTGTCCTCCCTGACCCAGGGACTCACTCTCTCTCTCTCTCTCCTGTCCTCCCTGACCCAGTGTCTCTCTCTCTCTCTCTCTCTCTCTCCTGTCCACCCTGAGGCAGGATATCGCTCTCTCTCTCTCTCACTCCTGTCCTCCCTGACCCAGGGTCTCTCTCTCTCTCCATCTCTCTCTCCTGTCCACCCTGAGGCAGGATATCTCTCTCTCTCTCTCTCTCTCCTGTCCTCCCTGACCCAGTGTCTCACTCTCTCTCTCTCTCTCTCTCTCTCTCCTGTCCACCCTGAGGCAGGATATCTCTCTCTCTCTCTCTCTCTCCTGTCCTCCCTGACCCAGGGTCTCTCTCTGTCTCTCTCCTGTCCTCCCTGACCCAGGGTCTCTCTCTCTCTATCTCTCTCCTGTGCTCCTTGACCCAGGGTCTGCCACTCTCTCTCTCTCCTGTCCTCCCTGACCCAGGGTCTCTCTCTCTCTCTCTCTCTCTCTCCTGTCCACCCTGAGGCAGGATATCTCTCTCTCTCTCTCTCTCTCCTGTCCTCCCTGACCCAGGGTCTCTCTCTCTCTCTCTCCTGTCCTCCCTGACCCAGGGTCTCTCTCTCTCTATCTCTCTCCTGTCCTCCCTGACCCAGGATCTCTCTCTCTCTCTCTCCCTCTCTCTCCTGTCCTCCCTGACCCAGGGTCTCTCTCTCTCTCTCTCTCCTGTCCTCCCTGACCCAGGGTCTCTCCCTCTCTCTCTCTCTCCTGTCCTCCCTGACGCAGGATCTCTCTCTCTCTCTCTCTCACTCCTGTCCTCCCTGAGCCATGTCTCTCTCTCTGTCTCTCTCTCTCTCTCTCCTGTCCTCCCTGACCCAGGGTCTCTCTCTCTCTCTCCTGTCCACCCTGACGCAGGGTCTCTCTCTCTCTCTCCTGTCCACCCTGACGCAGGGTCTCTCTCTCTCTCTCTCTCAAACCTGTCCTCCCTGACCCAGGGTCTCTCTCTCTCTCTCTCTCTCCTGTCCTCCCTGACCCAGGGTCTCTCTCTATCTCTCTCTCCTGTCCTCCCTGAACCAGGGTCTCTCTCTCTCTCTCCTGTCCACCCTGACGCAGGGTCTCTCTCTCTCTCTCTCTCAAACCTGTCCTCCCTGACCCAGGGTCTCTCTCTCTCTCTCTCTCTCCTGTCCTCCCTGACCCAGGGTCTCTCTCTCTCTCTCTCTCTCCTGTCCTCCCTGACCCAGGATCTCTCTCTCTCTCTCTCTCTCCTGTCCTCCCTGACCCAGGGTCTCTCCCTCTCTCTCTCTCCTGTCCTCCCTGACCCAGGGTCTCTCTCTCTCTCTCCTGTCCTCCCTGACGCAGGATCTCTCTCTCTCTCTCTCTCACTCCTGTCCTCCCTGACCCAGTGTCTCTCTCTCTCTCTCTCTCTCCTGTCCTACCTGACCCAGGGTCTCTCTATCTCTCTCTCCTGTCCTCCCTGACCCAGGGTCTCTCTCTATCTCTCTCTCTCTCTCCTGTCCTCCCTGACCCAGGGTCTCTCTCTCTCTTTCTCTCTTTCCTGTACTGCCTGACCCAGGGTCTCTCTCTCTCTATCTCTACTGTCCTCCCTGACCCAGTGTCTCTCTCTCTCTCCTGTCCTCCCTGACCCAGGGTCTCTCTCCCTCTCTCTCTCCTGTCCTCCCTGACCCAGGGTATCTCTCCCTCTCTCTCTGTCCTGTCCTCCCTGACCCAGGGTCTCTCTCCGTCTCTCTCTCTCCTGTCCTCCCTGACCAAGGGTCTCTCTATCTATATCTCCTGTCCTCCCTGACCCAGGGTCTCTCTCTCTCTCTCCTGTCCTCCCTGACCCAGGGTCTCTCTCTCTCTCTCTCCTGTCCTCCCTGACCCAGGGTCTCTCTCCCCCTCTCTCTCCTGTCCTCCCTGACCCAGGGTCTCTCTCTCTCCTGTCCTCCCTGAACCAGGGTCTCTCACGCTCTCTCTCTCTCTCCTGTCCTCCCTGACCAGGGTCTCTCTCTCTCTCTCTCCTGTCCTCCCTGACCCAGGGTCTCTCTCTCTCTCTCACTCTCTCTCCTGTCCTCCCTGACCCAGGGTCTCTCTCTAACTCTCTCTCTCTCTCTCTCCTGTCTCCCAGACCCAGGATCTCTCGCTCTCTCTCTCTCCTGTCCTCCCTGACCCAGGATCTCTCTCTCTCTCTCCTGTCCTCCCTGACCCAGGGACTCACTCTCTCTCTCTCTCTCCTGTCCTCCCTGACGCAGGATCTCTCTCTCTCTCTCTCCTGTCCTCCCTGACCCAGTGTCTCTCTCTCTCTCTCTCTCTCCTGTCCTGCCTGACCCAGGGTGTCTCTCTCTCTCTCCTGTCCTCCCTGACCCATGGTCTCTCTCTCTCTCTCTCACTCCTGTCCTCCCTGACCCAGGGTCTCTCTCTCTCTCTCCTGTCCTCCCTGACGCAGGGTCTCTCTCTCTCTCTCTCTCCTGTCCTCCCTGACCCAGTGTCTCTCTCTCTCTCTCTCCTGTCCTCCCTGACGCAGGATCTCTCTCTCTCTCTCTCTCACTGCTGTCCTCCCTGACCCAGGGTCTCTCTCTCTCTCTCTCTCTCTCTCTCCTGTCCTCCCTGAACCAGGGTCTCTCTCTCTCTCCTTTCCTCCCTGACCCAGGGTCTCTCTATCTCTCTCTCCTGTCCTCCCTGAACCAGGGTCTCTCTATACCTCTCTCTCTCTCCTGTTCTCCCTGATCCAGGGTCTCTCTCTCTCTCTCCTGTCCTCCCTGACCCAGGGTCTCTCTCTCTCTCTCTCTCCTGTCCTCCCTGACCCAGGGTCTCTATCACCCTCTCTCTCCTGTCCTCCCTGACCCAGGGTCTCTCTCTCTCCTGTCCTCCCTGAACCAGGGTCTCTCTCCCTCTCTCTCTCTCTCCTGTCCTCCCTGACCCAGGGTCTCTCTCTCTCTCTCTCCTGTCCTCCCTGACCAGGGTCTCTCTCTCTCTCTCTCTCTCTCTCCTGTCCTCCCTGACAAAGGGTCTCTCTCTCTCTCTCTCTCTCTCCTGTCCTCCCTGACCCAGGGTCTCTCTCTCTCTCTCTCCTGTTCTCCATGACCCAGGGTCTCTCTCTCTCTCTCTCTCTCTCTCTCTCCTGTCCTCCCTGACCCAGGGACTATCTGTCTCTCTCTCTCCTGTCCTCACTGACCCAGGGTCTCTCTCTCTCTCTCTCTCCTGTCCTCCCTGACCCAGGGTCTTTCTCTCTCTCTCTCTCCTGTCCTCCCTGACCCAGGGTCTCTCTCTCTCTCTCTCTCTCTCCTGTCCTCCCTGACCCAGGGTCTCCCTCTCGCTCTCTCTCCTGTCCTCCCTGACCCAGGGTCTCTCTCTCTCTCTCTCTCTCTCTCTCCTGTCCTCCCTGACCCAGGGTATCTCTCTCTCTCGCCTGTCCTCCCTGACCCAGGGTCTCTCTCTCTCTCTCCTGTCCTCCCTGACCCAGGGTCTCTCTCACTCTCTCTCTCTCTCTCTCCTGTCCTCCCTGACCCAGGATCTCTCTCTC